>JAQMYF010000001.1:10122131-10140333 GCA_030014195.1 Neosilurus mollespiculum
GCCCAGCAGTTCTGGCTATCTTGTGCTCTCTCTCTCTCTCTCTCTCTCTCTCTCTCACACACACACACACACTCCTCTCAGCAGCTCTGGCTATCTCGCTCTCTCTTGCTCTCTCTCTCACACTCTCTCTCCCCTCAGCAGCTCTGGTTCTCTCTCCCAATTCAAACAAATACACATTTGACATGTTGCATAAGTTAATTCACTCCCATGTGTTTCCTTTCTTAAGACCATTTATATCCATATATACACATATACCAGCCCAAGAAATCTTCATGAATTGTGTTTGTGGAGGTCTGTTGGGTTTGCATCTAGAATTGAATCAAGGTCTGCTCTGCCCTTTCCTCCCACCCCCAGTCTTGAGGGCTCCTCCACTTAATGCAAGCAGATCCTTTTGGGAAATTGTCCCAGTAATAATCATCTACTCAGCCACCACAGCGTGAACATGATATTCAAAGCACTCGGGAGACTGACAGCTCGAAAAGATCAATCACTGCTGTAATTTTTGATGTCATTATACAGTGAAGCACGTGTTGGCCAGGCATGTGGAAGTATGTACATGTTTGCATGTGAAGGTGTGGTGAAAGCTGTGATTAATGACACTCGCCGCAGGGTCAGGGCTGTTGATATTTCAGATCAGGTGATGGAAGGTGCTAAGAGAGGACATCGTTTAAGGATACTTTTATAACTGTTAGCCTGTTTGCTAGGCGAGATTGATATGCTTGGTTTTGTTTTGTTGTTTGGTTTAGTTTCTTTTTATGTTCAGTACCATGACAATGTTGCTCAGTTCACTCTTAACTAAAGAACCCACTGTGATGGGCAAAAAACAATAGGGTTCAGTTACAATGGATTAAACACTGTATGTGGAAAAGTACCCTCGAATAGTTTAAGGCTACTAAAAATTTAGACCAAATCCATACATTAAAAAGAATCACAGTAGGTTTATTGGATTAACCATCACACTAACATTGCAGCAGATTTAGTGGACTTGCACTCTGAAATGTTCATGAAACTCTGTGCTCCTCAGGAGCTTTAGGGCTTATATTGCTATATTTGTGAATGACTTAAGCTTCCTAAATCCTGCTCTGTCACTGCTGTATGGATGACAGCTTCTGCAATTCTGAACAAAATAAAAAAAAAAAAGGAGCAAGCTTTGAAAGCAGGCTGAGTGCTATCAGGATTGATGTGGGCTGAGGATGATGGAGTGTCGGCATCAGTAGCATTTGTTTTGCCACAATTGAGTAAATTGTAAGCAGCTGCTGCCCACAGCCCTCTGCCGGTCCTCCAGCCGCCAGCCTTTCCGTGTCTCATCAGCAGCACAGCGACTCTTCTGGTGGGCTTTGTTTATGCCTGTTGAGATTCATGGACCCCTGCGCGATTTTATTTATTTATTTATTTTTAAATAGCTTTAACTGCAAGGACCACCATGGCAGAGCTCCAATTAGAGATTGGGGGTAAAAACATGCAGGGTACGATCTCAAGTGCTATGTAACCACCCAGCCAAGGCAGGAACCACACAACAATCTGCATGACTTCGTCTCATCTGTATCAGTGTGTTAAGGAATGCAATGGGATATAGGTTTGTGGATTTGTAAATACGCCAGCTTGGTTTCAGAGCATAATACTGATCAGTGGACAGACTTCAGAGTTATAAACATTGTCTTCCGTTTAGAAGATTAGCTGAGCTCTTATCTGCCCGGCTCCGCTGGGCTGCTAATCAGCGACTAACACTCGTCCATCTCTTGGTTTCCTCCTCCTTAAACCTATGGCTTCCTTTTGTTTGTTTGGCTTCTTTCTGAGTGCAGCCAGCCTGAGACGCCTCCGATTCTCAGCCCCATTTCAGCTAGACTCACTATCGCAACTAGCAGCTTCCTTTCTTCCCAGGGGCCCACATACCAGCCGGAAGACTGGTCATAATTGTGTTTAATTCCCACTGATCCCACTAGAGGTGCTTTTTTTATTTTTTTGTTTTATAGTTATATAGTTTGTTTTTTTGGGGGCTTTGCTTTTATGGTCAGCAATAGTTATTATAAGATTTTTTTTGAAGGATTTGTTTTTAAAAACCTTGATATTGTACACCATTGTTTTAAATTTTTTACACCTATATTCAGAAAAGTAAATTACCTACACAAACGCTGGGCATTTTTTAACCAAAATTCTGCTAATATTTCTGCTCCCCTATAAAATAGTGTCTGCAGGGATTTCAGAGTCTGCCCACAGCTATTCCCTTACAGTGTTTTCATACTTTATTTGATGCAATAATGCGTAGTAATCATTATCACGGTCAGTCATTCCCCCTGTACTGTGGCTGTAATTGTTACAAAATAATTAGCTCATTATGCTCAGGAGCCTTTTGTAACATTTTGCTGTTTGACTAGACTAATTAGCATGCCAAGTTCAAAGGCAGATGAGACACGCTGATTGTGAACCTGATTGTGTTTGTAATTAAATTGATAGTTGGCCAGTGGCTCAAAGCATTTTTTTTCTTTTCTTTTTTATTTATTTTTTTTATTTTTGATTCCTCAAATTTTAATATGTATTGCACTGTGGCTTGATAACTTGGCAAGTCAGTAAGGAATTATGTTTTAACCTGTTGCAAAACATTAATACAATTAATACATTGCTCAAAACATTAATAATGTTAATTAAAAGTGTATTTAATCACCAAAAATAGTTCAAATCAAGAATAACAAAAAAAGTAGTACTTAACACTTTTATACAAAGACACTGTACATGGCAATGCCATGGTTGTTTTAAGAACATAGCTTAACATATCACGAATGGAAGTAGCAAATGAGACAATCATTCATATAGATATCGGTTTATGAAGGGTACTAGATATTTACTTGACACTAGATTTGCAATGTGATTTCAATCTGTGGAAACTGCTTAGCCCCACAAGATTTCAAAAAGTCCTTGTTGCAGTCCATTTTGATCCGCTCTATCAAAAGCTCTAGTTCAACATAAAAGCCTAAATAGCAAATATAGACAAGTGTTTTGGACATTCATGGCATGCTTAGATGACTTTTTGGCAGTTGAATTTTGCTAAAAAAAATCACGATAAAACTCTTTTTAGATGAAAGGAAAACAAATATCTACTGCTTCAGGAATGTTTTGGGTCACCACAAGCCTCCAGAACAGTCTCGGTATCCCTTGGCACAGAATCTACATATTAGCTATTTGCCGAAGTTGAAGTGGAGAACACAGAATAGTCCCGAGACGAAACATCGAAGGGACTCTTCAGTGATGTCCACCAAGGCTGAGTTAGAAATCCTATCTAACACGCCACTTCAAAATCTCCCATAGTCTTCAGATGGATTAAGATTTGGTGCTTGCCAGAGTGAATAGTCGGAGGCATGGTCATCTTGGATGAACCCAATCCCCTAAGATCATAGGATAAAGTTCATTAAAAAAGTGCATTGATTTTTAGTGATTCTGCCCTCTACAACCACATTCAGACCATGACAGCAAAATAAATAAATGCCCCCCCACATCTCCCACATTACACAGCCACTAGTTTTCCCTTTAATTTTGATTGATTAATTAATTTAATTTTGTCCCTCATCTCCATGTAATTAATGCAATTATACAATACTTTAAAATGTTCTAAATTATAATTTTGCCTTCGTTCTGTGTTGGAGCAATCTGTCACACACTTTTGATCATTTTAAGCATGTCGGAGGTGCTGTGGGCGTAGCGCATATTTCAGCTCGCCAAATTGTTTTGTTTTGATAAGCGGTGAATTAATTCAGTGACGAAAGGAAGGACCGCAGGCTAGCCAAAGTGCCATTCTTCACTAATACCTCTCCCCTCCAATCCCAGTCATCTTTAAAAATGCAACTCCAAGCACCACTATGAGCTTTCAGACTTTTGTTAGCAGTTCACAAGACACATTAAAAGTGCAATGTATCATAGATATCCATTTCCAGGTCTGTGGGTTATGTAGTATTTATTTATTTATTTTTTTGGGAATAATACAGCAGGGGTGTTAGCAGAGCAGGTGATTGATGAGAAATCTTCTGATAAGGAACTGCTATGAAAGGTACTTGGATGTACTTGGGTGGCTCTCAATGAGGTGTTGTGGACATGCATAACATTGCATGCAAAATGTCAGATCTAATCCCTGTCTGAAGACACATAGGTCTATTTCTCTGTTTGTTTGTGGCTGTTACCTAGTAACATGAAGGTAAGCGTAGGATTCAGCTATAATAACCTCATTCTACTGACAGAACACCTACACACCAACGGGTAGTGCATATGCAAGCTAATAAAAACATTGAACTCTTAATTGGTCACACGTCTGCATTCCCACACACATAGGAAATAAGCACATTCCCCTCTCTCACTCCCTTTTTCTTTCTGTCTCTCTCTCTCTCTCTCTCTCTCTCTCTCTTTCACCATCGCTGTCTCTCTCTCATACACGCACTCACACTCAGTCATACACAGAGAAGCAGTTGGCACTAATTATCTTTGAATGTGGGTGGGTAATGATTCTGGACCAGTGCCACATGAAACACCAGGACTTGAGATGGCCTTCACTCAGGGAGAGACAGAAAGAAATTGACAGAGCAATAATCATGTTCAGTTTAACTACCTTTTTTTTTTTTCTTCTGAGCTAACGCCCCAACGGGCCATTAATTGTCTAATGAGGTAAGTAAGAGGCCGTGGACCCTCACCAAGCTAGTCCGAGCTCATATCCAAACTTGCAAACATTCAAGTGCACAATTAGACCCATCCTGAATGCATTCCTAGAGTATCTGCAGTATCATTCCACAGTAATGATTGATGGCGGGCCATAAAGGTAAAACATGCCCCTGTAGGAGTGCTTAAGCATGAACCCTCTCAGGATGGTACATTTCTTGTGAATACAGTGTACCTTTACAGCTCATTGACTGTACAAACAGGGTAATTAATGTCTAATTAGTACCTTAAATACCTTTTGAATATATGGTAGGATTATTTCACACGTTACAAATTTATAGGAGGTATCAAAAGAAGGGGTTAAGTTTGAATGTATTATTCAGCAGTGCTTTCATTCACTCATTCATTTTGCCGAGCCGCTAAAGCCTACATGTCCAAATTTGGGTGAGGACGGGGTACACCCTGAACAGCTTGCCAGTCCATCGCGGGGCCAACACGCACAACTATTGCTGCTCAACCCAAGGGGCAATTTGAAACAGCAAGTTAGCCGAATGTGCATGTCTTTGGACTGTGGGAGGAAACTGGTGTACCCGAAGGAAACCCACGCAAGCACAGGGAGGAATTTAAAACTCCACACAAACACCCCTGCCAATTCTGGGACTTGAACCCGGGACCTTCATGATAATAGTACTGTAAGTAAGTCTGTTGGGTTTTTTCTACACCCGAGCCTACTGGCTTATCCCCGGTTTTTGTAGCGGGAAATGATTAGGAGTTCAACTCCTCCTGGATGGGATGCTACCTTTCTACCGGTACCTATTTATACTGCTGGGTGGGCAGAGACACATTTGCCCAGGGGTCTTTACATGGTTGGGTTTTGACGCAGATTTTTACCCACGACCTCTCATTTATGTTTACATTAACTGCATTTTGGCAGATGCTCTTATCCAGAACGATTTACATTTATTATTATTTTCATACAACTGAGCAATTAAGTGTTGAGGGCCTTGTTCAAGGGGCCAACAGTGGCAGAATGGTGGTACCGGGGATTGACTCCCCAACCTTGGGATCAGTAAACCAGGTCCTTAACCACTGAGCCACCCCTGCCCCACTCAATCATAAGCCCAGCAACCTAACCACTACACCACCAGCCCCAGCAGTACTTTACTATGAAATTATTTAGCATTGCCTGAAGTCTTGTCCTGATACATCACATACAGTAATCTTTCCCCATGTTTGCACTTTCAGTGTTATATCAAAGTTAATGTTGAATTGAACTGAGTTTTGAGGGCAGCAGTGAAGCATGCAAACGAAGTGTTAACCAATACTCTGGGTATAACAGTTCCACTGTCTCCATAGAACAGCAATGGCATTGTTGGAAAAGCAATTTTACCTCTTCTCATGTATTTGCTGTCTTGGTGTATGACCGCGGGGCCAGGTATGGCCTGGTGGCTTTGCTCATACTGGACATTATCTTATTGAGACACACATTGCCCTTACAGATTCTATCTGTCTATTATGTGCAGTCTGCCAGAGGCATGGATTTGCTATTTGGTTTCTGTAAAACCTGCCATAACATGGAGCAGGGATGTTCCGGGCACTGAGGTGACATCAGTTTCTGAGCAGACGGCAGGTGGGCTGACCTCGCTCTCCTCTCACGTTTCACCTTTTTTACATCCCCGCTATTAAATCAACAGCTTAAAACCAGCATGTTCCAAAGTCTGGAGTTCTTTCAAGATTTCAAGCCAAGGGTTTTATTACAGAAAGGCTTGTTTATGCGAAGTCAGAAGATTTGGGCATACAGTGGCATTATTGGTTTTACAAACCCCAGCAGTTTTTCTCATTACCACTGGGCTATTAACTGCACATGACACGGATATGTACGCAGTTCTCACAGTCCTCCCCAGACTTAGATTTGCGCAGGCGAGAAAGGGAACAAAATGAAGCTACAGTCAATGGCATTGTAATCGCATTAGACTGTCATGGAGAGAGAATGTTCATTGTTGGGAAATTAGATTACACTTATGAGAAACTGCGGAAACATCTAATTTTTCATCCACGGGTGACCCAGAGTTGGCCCCCAGATTGCACAATTGAGCCGTCAGTCAGAGCTGTGATGGACAGCTGGCAAAGGGCGAAGGTCAACTGCGACCTGGGGTGCTGGTGAAACATGGCACTCTCAACGGTGTGGACTGGCTGGGGGATGCTAAAGTGGAGAAACTGACACATTGTTAAAGCTCATTTGGTTTTAATAAGGCGGGCAGAGTTTGTGTGCCATGGGTCACTCTATAGGGAGGTTACCCCGAATGCAAGCCTATACCATTCCTATTCCAGGCACTGTCCACATCCCATCACAGAGATGTGCCAACATGTGCTTTAATTCAAAATAAAATCTACATTCACCTCAGCTCAGATTTTGCCGTGAGGTAACTGATTTCTTAATGGAGGAGTAAAAAAACAGAGAGAATGCAAGTGAGGAAATATGTGAAGGGGCAGTTGGAGGGAGATCAGAGAGGCCCCACTTTTCCTGCCATTCGGGAAGACGCCTACAGGACGTATTGCTCCACTTCTCTCCGGAAGATCTCCCACTGGCCGTTTTAGCAACTCCGTGCGACGTCAGCCATAACAGCCCTGCTCTGACTCTGCTCTCTAAGAGGAAGCAGCAGGAGAGGCACTCTGAGGAGAAAGGGCTTAACCTCTGCAGAAAGTTGATTGAAATGTACTCCCACTGGATGTTCTTGAAAGAATTTTGTCTCAAGGTTCCATTGAGCAGGCCGCTATAATAGGGCTAAGGGTCCAAGGTAAACACAGGAAGGGAGGGTGGTGTCTGAGCAGCCTATTAACCCGGTAGGAGCTCTGAACTCGGGCAAACATCAACACAGCAGGGAGTGATGACAAAAAACATTGATCATACACCTAAAGTACTTCATGTTTACAGGGTTTTTGAGTTTTTTCTAGAGCAGTTGTTTTTAGGATCTAGCGTCCAAACTCTGGCATTTAAACTGCCAGGAACTTTATATATTATCTGTAGTCATTTCAATATATTTAAGTAATTAATCATGATTTGGTGTTCTTGTCCTAACAGTGTGTTTTGCTGCCCCTCTACAGCTGATTAAACATATCTGATAATCATCAAGGCTATCATTGGTTGAGGTAGATCTGATACTACAGGCAGTATAACAAAACTAAAATTGGTATGGCCCACCACGAAAGATAGTTGCCTGTCTGCATGTTCCACTTTATCTTACTACAGGTCAGAGACCTAAATAATGTGCTGTACTTTACTGGGTGTGTTTACAGGATCCAGGCCAAGACCAGGGAGCTACGGGAGCGTCAAGCCAGGGAAAGAGACTACGCCGAGATTCAAGATGTGACCCGAGCCTTCAGCTCTGATGAGGAGCACCCCTACGCAGGCATCGGCTCGCTCGACTCGTCCATGGACAGCAGCCAGAGCCTGAACCAGGAGCAGAGGCCACACAGTCCCAGGGATCAGGGCTTAGAGAGCCTCTACGCCCAAGTCAACAAGCCACGCAATGGAGGACCACTATCTTCAGACAGGTATGGAGCGATACTTATACCCTCTGCATTCAGAGATGAAGCTGTGCTGGTATTTGGAATGGTCCATTTGGAAAAGATAGTTTAAAGTCATGTGGACAGGATCCAAGTAGTAGCATGAAGCTTAGCATCACTTCCTGTTCAACAAGTCCAAATAACTTATTGTGCATTTGAGAATGGTCCTGTATATGCTCATGTGTCCTCTGGTGTGTGACTTAAGCTCTTCCTCACCTTGGAAAAGCAAAAGTCAAATGCAATAATCATGTTTTACCAACACCTTCCTGAGGCAGGTCTTACAGTGAAGGGAAATCATCAATAATGCTCAAGGTGCAAAAATTTAATAACCAGAAGCCTCCTTTATTATATCAGATCATGTCAAATCCGGTCTCCATCTTAGACTTTGCAACGTGCAGCCAATCTCTGGAAATCCATCTGTGTCATCTGTGGAGGGCAAAGTCATCTATATACAATGAGATTGTGTCATGTTAAGGACAAAACAGATGTCCCTCCCTCCCCAGTTTTCTTCCTGGTGCCACAAAATAAGTAAATGTGCTTGTGTTACAGATGCTGCTGTTAAAACTTTAATGTCGCACTTCTCTGTGACCTCAGGCTGAAACGTTATTGTGCTTGTTTTCAGGTTAAAAAAAAAAAACAAAAAAAAAAAAACAAGCAAACAGATTCCTTATCTTCCCGGAGCACTGCTGATAATTTATTCCCCACTGAAAATGATCCTGTGTTCCGCTTTCCTCGGCGGCTACATCGGCATTTCATTTAAAACATTGAAATCCAGCATTACTGTTGCTATATTATGTTTTCCACCGCCGTGCACTCCCATGTAAAAGGACAGCGTTTTTCACCACAGCTCTCCAGTGTCTACATTAAGACCTTTAGCTTTCTTAAAGATTTTTCCATTATGCCGCTGATGTACGTGATTTAGTTTGGCTTACGGTAAATGAAGCGTAAGGGGACAGCATAGCTATGTTTTCGGCTCATAATGACCTTATCGCGTGTAAACAGACTGAGCTAATGATTGACACCTGTCACTTGCTATGTGACCTTTCACTATCCACAGTATGACATGGAATGCTGTGAGTCTCACCAATAGCCCTTCCACCCTCCTACTGTGGTGATGGCCTTTCAGCTAGGTCGCTCCCCTGCAGTGTGACCTCAAGTCCAATGTGACTCCTTGACACTACACAGGCACTCGATAACCTGCTTAATCTGGGTGTCGATATCAATGGGGATAGCAGGGAGATGCCACTGATCAATGGTTAACCCCTGTGGCTGCACAGCAGCAACAGATATTTCCTCTCTTAAATTGTTTCAGCTTTTCAGTCACTACTTTTTTTTTTCCATCTCTTGAAGGTGAAAGTAGTAGATTATTTGTACGGAGCTCACGCTCAGTTAATAAGTAGTTAATGTGGCAAACCTAGTATTTTATAACACCTGGTATACGCCTATAATGTTCATAGGTAGTCATAGTTGGTGTAAATGCAACACCTAATGATGCCATGGATATGTCATATCTGCTTACGCAATGCATTATAAGGTGTTCATAAATGCCCTAGAGACTACAGGCATTTTTATGAGATGATATTACAATGTGCTGGGCAGCTTAACTATGCTAGTATAGTCACTTATGAGCATGCAAGATGTCAGGCAGGTGTTATAGTGGAAAACATTATGATGGCAGAATTCTAACACTGATTAACAGCGTTTCATTTTAATATTTGTGATGAAAAACAGAGAATCTAAAATTCCTGGCTTTTCCATTGTACCCAGACAAATTATTATGTAACCCGTCATCTAGTGGTTGCCTGACACTTCTTTCCCACAATGACTGGTTAGAACTGGGGCGGCACAGTGGTGAAGTGGTTAGCATGTCCACCTCACAGCAAGAAGGTCCTGGATTTGAGTCCCGGGCTTGACATTCCTGTGTGGAGTATGCATGTGCTTTTGTGGATTTCCTCTGGGGATTCCGGTTTCCTCCCACCGTCCAAAGACATGCAAACTAGATGAACTGCCTGTTCCAAATTGCCCCTAGGTGTGTGTGAATGATTGGCCTTGCAATGGTTTGGTGAGTTGTTCAAGGTGTACCCTGCCTTGCATGTGCTTGTGTGGGTTTCCTCTGGGGATTCCGGTTTTCTCCCACAGTCCAAAGACATGCAAACTAGGTGAACTGCCTGTTCCAAATTGCCCCTAGGTGTGTGTGAATGGTTGGCCTTGCAATGGTTTGGCGAGCTGTTCAGGGTGTACTCTGCCTTCGCACAGTGTTGACTGAGATAGGTTCGAGCCTCCCTGTGACCCCAATAGGATTAAGTGGGTTGGCCAGTGCAGTCAGTGGATTGTACTATTTCAAACACCAACCATGTCCCTGTTTGGTACTCTTGGTACCTGAGACATTAGCCGAACTAGATGTTGAATCATTGATTTGCTGATTTTATAGTATTCAGCACTATTTGGGAACAACTTTTTAAAGTTCGTTGTTTAAGCAGATTCACTCAGCGTATTCCCTTAAGAGTCCCATGGGATAGAGCTGAGCAGTATAGTAACTCTTTGACAGTTCTCGGATCTGCACTCTTAACAGCCTTACACATTTCTGACTAGCACCGTGAATATAAGGCACGAGTATTATTTAAATGCGCGATTAAGTGGAAGACACGATGCTCAGATAAGATACAAAAGAATTAGCATGTCTGCTATAACGTATTGAAGAGAAGGACTAAAACCGAAGAAGCCCATTTTATATCCAGCGCTTTGTTCTGGATGTACTCGGTCTCGGCAGCTACAAGCTGGCACACTACACCGCGCTGGCTGCTGCTTTGGAGTGTGTGATAAACGGCTGCTTTTGTCTCCTCCACTGAATTCACAATCATCGTCTCATTTTCTCTTAATGCCAACAGTGGCCTATTTATAGCAACGTAGATCGTACCATGCTTGGGGGGGGGGCTTAAGATGATCTCTCTCTCTCTCTCTCTCTCTCTCTCACTCTACTTCATATGCACTCCCCCAACCCCCCTAGCCCCCCCGCAAACTCCAGTCAGTCCTCACACAAATATCCATACGGAGATTGCATTAACGTAACATTTCTTATAATTAAATCCTCAAACTCCAGTTTCGTAGCAACACTAGTCCTGTAAGAAATTGCCTTGCTTCTGGATAATGTGGACATGTTCATGTTATGAGCAATAATGTAATGATGAAAGAGAGCATCTTATGATTGCAAGGTTTTCGCAGAGACTTTTTGCATATCACTTCAGAGGAAGGCTCTGAAATTTGCCGTAATATTTATCATTGTGGCACACTGGGATGAATCGCCCACTTTCTTCCTTTATTCAGCTTTAAGGCTTGCAATCTGCAGAAATGCCGAATTGGATTTTGTCTGCAATGCAAATGCATTTCAGTCCTTCAGTGTCTCAATCAGCCTGGCTTTGTCAGTGAATCGAGGCAAACAACCTTGTTGCTTTCACAAATGAAAAAATTAAATGGAAATTTCATAGTGTCAGAGTCCTGCTATAAAAGCTTCTAACCACAACTGAATGTTGACTCTGTGAAAGAAAAGGATACATGTGGCTTTCACCAAGTTCAGAGTTTGCGGTTTGCGTGTATAAATATTCCCAAAGCAAAGTAGTTAGAAATGGTTAAGCCGATACATGCAACACAAAAGTAAATGTTTTCAAACCATGGACATTAGGGGTGCATGAAATGATAAAAATATCTTAAACCAATTCTCGGAGGCATTGCTATTATACGTGACATGCATCTCTGCCATCAGTACAGCAGTGTTGTGTAAAAATAAATAAAGTACTAACACAGATAAAGAAAAAAACATCTGTCAATTTAAATATTTTACAAGTTTTGGATACAATATTTTATATTAAATCAACTCTACAATAACGGACATGCTTATTGTGGAATAATAGATCATAAGGACGATATTATAGTAGCGCTCCGGAGCTCCACACTTCTGCAAATGTTGTCAAGCCGTGAGCTCGAATTTGATGGGCAGGGCAGTGGGGCTCAGTGGTTAATGCTCTGGGCTAATGATCCAAAGGCCAGAGGTTCAAGTCCCAGTACCACCAAAGTGACACTGTTGCGCCCTTGAGCAAGACCCTTAACCCTCAGTTGCTCAGCTGTGTAAAAAAGATAAATGTAAGTCACTCTGGATAAGGGTGGCTGCTAAATGCCGTAAATGTAAATGATGAAAATGGCAGGAAAAATGTATTGTTTGCATGCCGCCACCTGCTGAGTGCCCTTGCACTCCGCAGCTTATTCTGTTACTTTACTTTTCTGTAAACGTACACATGCAACCATTTTTGTGAGCTCCACTTTTAGGCAGTGCATAAATATGTATATTACTGACATATCGCCGAGACAAAATGGAAGGAGGTTATATTATCAGTACAGAGGATATCGATGCTGTCAAGATATCAAAATAAGATGCAGTTATAGAGAATATTACAAGCATGTTCCTTAAAGGAAATGCAAAATTTAAAATTGTGAACAGAAGAGTATGAGTGATAGAAATGTGAATTTCAGGAATTTTTTTTCGATTATTTGACAAAGATCTTTCACCAAACTGAACAGGTTTTCTGCATTTTAAAGCTGTCAATCACCTTAACCTTTCATGAGCGCCGAACACATCAAACCATGCCTTAGTCTACTGCAGCACACTCTAGAGTGAAGTGCCTAAACAAACTTCTTTAGGTCCTGCAGAAATCACACAGTGCATATCTGTGCTGCCCCACGTAACGCGAGGTTAGTCTTCGCGAGTGTTCCGTATATGGTAAAGGTTACTGCCGTTTGTCTTTTGCTTTGGCATTATTGGAAGCCAAACATTGTCGATATGGCTGTGTTAAGGCACACAAGTTTTAGAAAAACACTCAAGACATCCCTTTCATTCAATTTATCAAGTGAATCGACATAATTTTATAACTGATTGCATTTAAGTCATATGACATACTTTTCTGAAAAAAGAGTGTTCTGTACGAGCTCTTGTGAGAGGAGAAAACCAAGCTGTTTGCACAAAGACTTGTATTAATGACTCTTCTCCAGCTATTTCATTTGTGGTAATGAAGGAACATCTGTGTCTGCCAACACAATAAATGTCTTGTTGATTTCTTATTTTACAAACTTTTGCACCCAACTGTTGACATGCACTCATGCTACAGAGTGCACGATGACTTGATATAAAATAAGTCTTCAAATTATTCTTTTTTAAAGAACTGAATCCTGTTAAATGTAGAAACCAAAGAGTAGTGGTAAAGAAGGTGTATTGTTTTAGTCAGTGCATTTCAGAAGTATACCTGTCAGGATTTTGTGGACATGCTTAGTTAGCATCCTGAAGTTGTTGTGTAAATAGATAACTCTAGTTCGGCTTAAAATCCCCAGTGTCTCCGATTCCCACAGCCAGACGTGCATATCTCAGAAGCATTTTTCTATCAGTTTATTTGCGATGTGCTGCTTGGCATGCCTTCCAGCCATTGAGTTATTCTGGATATAAAAAGAAATTGTGAGAGTGCCAGTCTTTCAGCACTGGAACATCAAGTCTGAGAATCTGTCCAATGACTAGCATGTGATCTGGGTGGGGTTAGACAACAATACTTGTATAGAGAGTTATAGAGAGTCAGGACGAGGGAATAGATGAGATCATGTGAGTTCAAATTTTACGTTTTTTTCCGCATAAACATGAGAATGAAAGTTCAATACATCGGGGTCTACACTGGGTACAGAGACAATAAGTACATTATTGATCAGCTGGCAGTGAAAAGGCATGTGGTGCCAGGGTTATTTCTTGGATGCGCATTAAAGTAACCGAGATGTGTTTTGAAGTCATCTAATATCAAATCAAGTGATGGGATTTCAGATGTGAAATCCAACCGGCCCATTCTTTTAAAAGCACACACACACACACAAACATACACATACATACATATATATATATATATATATATATATATATATATATATAGCCAGTCATTACTGTATGTGTCAGTGTGTTTTCATTTGTATTTTACTCACACTGCCCAACCCAGTGCTCCAAAATCAATAAAAGGCTCTTTTCACTTTGCCAAAAATGTTTCCAGGCCCATTAACCTCAGATTGTGATGAGAAGGTCCAGCCCCCTGTCTGAGGTCTAGCGTGCAGATTAGTAAAAACACAGAAAACAAATCTGCTGCAACCAACCCACAGCTGTACAAACACAACCGAATTATAAGTGAAATCCTGAGTCAGGTCCATCCGGCTGTGAGCGAGTCCCAATCAGAAGGTCAGTGCAGCAGTAGAACAGAGAGAACCTGGACTCCGGGGCTTGTAATGTGTGTGGGAGGTGCGGTGAAAGCTTGTAAACCCAGTCCCCTTACACGCTCTCCAGCTTTACTGGCAGTCATTGGGAGAAGCCCACACCATCATTCCTCGTGTTTATTACTGCCTGTATTGGTCACTTTTGCTGAACGAGTGAAGGATGTACTGTGAACCAGAGGTTTAAGTGTATTATTTTGACAAAACCACAGTGATTTGCCTGCAATTACACTTCAGTAATCTATGGACCTTGGCACATTCAAATGGTTTATAGCTAGATTTAATGTTGTGGATTATCAGAGGGACAAGTTAGTTCCTGTTCCTGTTTATTTTACAAGTTAGTCAATTATGGTGAATGACCTGTTTTATTTTTGTTTTGTTTTGTTGTTTTTTTTTTTTGTTTGTTTTTATTTTAGACAGACAATCAACAGGGTAAACCTGAACCTCTACAGGACTCAGGTGCAGGAGGGCAGACTAGAGCATGCTCAGCGTGCACTGAACTGACAGGTGCCATGCTGATTGAGATTTGGGGAGCGTAACGTAATCCCTCACCACTGTGATACACACCGGCTTGATTGACGGCTGCTCCCATTAGAGCTATACTCCCTAAGCTGCTGCCCTAAGCCAACAGAGTGAGGGGGAGAAGGGGAAAGTGGGTGATATCACTCGCTCCAGAGATTTTGGCTGTTGAGAACTGCTAAAAGAAGTTCACCTACAAAGATGCACAGCAAGGTGTTTTTCCCCCCCTCCCTCTTTCTGGTGCTCAACTTCTTTTCCTTCCCTCTCTCTTCTAAATCCACTTCCACCTGACTTTGCATGGTGCTGAAATTGGATTAGAAGCCGCAGGTACCTTTCAGGTCATGGCTTTCATCTGTGTTTGAAGCTGTTTATGTTGTGGGTTTAGTTGCTCTTAGGCAGAGAGAGAGAGAGAGAGAGCGAGAGGGGTAGTAAACCCTGACACATGAATATACTTCATACATCTGCATTCGTTTTTCCCTGCTGCAGTGTTAAAATGATTACTCGTTGTTCTCTACATTATCATCACCACCGCCATCATATTTTCTTTTGTTACTGACAACATTGTCTTTGCAGCATGCATGGTCGAAACGTACAGTAACAAAGATCCCACTCTCCATCTTTTTATTCATCCAATCCAGTCCATCCAGTCCATCCCCTTCCTTTAATCCTCTATCATGCCTGGAACATTCCTTTGACCCAGTCATACTCTACATGTCTATTCATCCATCCCTCTTCCATAGTTTCTTCCTCCACGTATCCTTCATACTTTCATCTACCCAATCCTTCATCATCCCATCTATCCTATATTCCTCCACCGTTCATTTCATCCACTCCTTCTCCTCCATAGCCCTATCCATCCATTACTCCTTCTCCCTCCCATTTCTCCAATCAGACCCCATCATCCCATACATACAAACCTTTTTCATAGCCCCCTATATACAATCCACTATCATCTTCCCATTCACTCGGTCCTCTTCCACAATCCCATCTATCCATTTCTCCTCCATAGTATGAGCCATCTACTTTCTCTTCCGCCTCCCCATCTGTCCAACAACAACCCAGGCCCTGTCATCCTGCTCTGTTTCAATCTAACCGGTTCTCCATGTTTCTGCTTAAAGCTCACCAAAACATTCTTCTCCACTCCACAAAGTAAAGTATGCAGCAGAGAACTTTTACTACATGAACAGTGTTTTTCTCGATTCAATTTTGCACAACACTCAGTGTGCACAGGTTATCTTCAGTCTGCCCTCCCCCCACCACCACCGCCGCCAAAAAAATAAAATAAAATATATGACAGGAACATTGCATTATCTCTGTTGGCATTCTTTAATTAGCGCTGAACCAAAAGTTAATAGCAATAGTGATTTTATTATCATTTTCTTCTCAATTCAATTACTCCACCATTAAATCCGAGTGCATCTGGAGTGCTTTCTGTTAAATAGCATTTTGTTAATAATTCATTGGTAGATAAATGTGCACTTTGAGATGGTTACACACTTATACAGTGTGTGTATATGTCAATTTAATCTCCTTTCTCATCAGGGTCTGGGGAATACAAGAAATTGTATAGAACTATATAACATGCACACAGTCTTAATGGCGTTTGTGTAGATTAAGCTAATTGTAATAGCTCACTGCAGGGACAGATTAAGTATCTGAGTGTATATTTCTCTCTCTCTCTCTCATTATCATTACTGGGCTTTTACCTAATACATTTTTTTGGGCCTAAATCTACTGTTTTGATAGTTTTACCTACTGCTGTGGTTGGGGCAGTCCCCACCTCTGTACTTTTTCCTGCTCGCTTTGCTCTCCTTCGCCATCCATCTCCTGCCACTGTGGCATGCTTGGTTTCGGCTGATGGGTTGGCTGTTTTTTTTAGTGTTTGCTGCTGTGTGTTCGGCCACACCTACTGTGGTGTCAAGTTTGCTGATCGTGTGCTTTTTTAGTGAAGCACCTATTTGCTTGTTGCGATCCTGTGGAGGTGCTGATGGGCATGCCACCATGGCTTGAGGCATTTTGCTGCCACTTTAAACAAGCACATGGATTTCGCGAGACGGTTGGAGCTGCTTGAGCCTTCTGGTGCTGAATGTGCACCTACAAGGACAACCTGACTTTTCAATACCCTACTCTTCCCTAGTTTATGTCTAGTAGTAATAATTCCTTAGATTTGTTGATTTGCTAAATTGTCTGGTTGTCATATTATTTGAATTTGTGGTTTGCTGCCACACACATGTTATAATGCTTGTTTTATACTTTTTTTTTTTCAGTATGTTCTGTCAATTTATTGTGTAAAGCAACATTGAACTTGGAAAATGTATAACATGAATAAAATGTTTAAACATGTAATTATTTAAAATGTAAATGGTTTCATAGTTTTTCATATTTTTTTGATAAACATGTTAAATAACCCTTTGTGCGTTCCAGATCCTTTCTGTAAATCTTCTCGGTAAGAACAATGACCCTGTTCAATAGATTACTGTCTCTTATCTAGGTATGTTATATGCTGATAGTGTGGAGTATCTGCAAGGCAAAAGCGAGTGAATTATCTAGCGTGCCTGTTTTCTTTCTTTCTTTCTTTTTTTTGTGCCCCGCTTTGGAGAAGGCCCTCTGGGATGTGTACAAGGAGATGGAGCGTGAGTCAGGCAATTTATCCTCCGATTGCACCATTACATTCATTTAGAAAAGCAAACAGCCCCAAAAGGTGAGGCAATGCTTTAAACACACACACACACACACACACACACACACACACACATACACACACACACACACTTAAAAACTTAATATGTGCACTTGTACAAACAAATGCTGGTGGACACTTCCATACACGTGCACACACAATCAACGGTGGAGAAACAGAGCAAGACCTTATTACAAGCCGCACACACGAGCGGTTTCTTCATTGTTCTTTAAACGAGTCTGTGATATTCGCCTTAATGAACTTCCTGCAGGTAGATGAAAGGAAGGAAAACAAGAGTGATGTGCTGCTAGAGAGTACAGCCGCTTGTGTTTCTGGCTAAATGAATAGGAACCAAATGTGAGACAGGCCACACGTTCTCTTTTCCTCTCTTACATCTGCTCTGCAGGCTTTCAGCACACACTGAATACACACACACACACACACAAATATATTAATTCTGAACCTGCCAAGTTAAAAAATGATGTTTTTTTTATCAGAAGAACTAAAACTGAA
>JAQMYF010000001.1:10156739-10179896 GCA_030014195.1 Neosilurus mollespiculum
TATATATATATATATATATATATATATATATATAAAATTGTCCCAGTTTCATTACCTCTTATGCTTTGGTGTAAATTTTCTTGCCACAGTTGCCACAGGCTTGCTCATTAGGGATGTGTAGGGGTTGTGAGGGGGCTGGTGCCCATCTCAGCCGACTCTGGGCGAGGGCAGAGTATACCCTGGACAGCTCACCAGTCCATCGCAGTGCAGCAACCCAGTGACCTACTTTTTATGAATGACAGCAATGGTTCTTTTACTTTTTCATTGTCATACAGGTCCTTTTGTTACCAAAGTCTCCTGATATACAAAAATAATGCACACTTCTGATCAAAAGCATGACACTTTTCACATCGCACACAGCTACTGGATACACTGACAGTAAAATTTGAGAATCTGCTGAATTAACTTCCCCACATCACATAAACTCAGGTTCATTAGCTCAATCATTAGTACACATATGCGGCATAATGAGACGTGTCTGTCTCTCTTCCCGTGTAAACGATAAAGTCAGCATTAAACTCGAAGATGAATAAACATGCTGCTTCGTGTCTTGTCAGGAGTTAGTGTGTAGTTGGTATTCTCTTTGTTGTGCTTTGTCCAGACTCTTATTTACTCTCTGCAGTCCGTGCCCTGCCTTATCACACCGCCTGTCAGTCAAGGAGCACTGCTTATTGCTGTGCCATGGCCTTGACTGGTGAGGGTTAACGGCATGGATGATGTGACAAGCAGACTAAATGCTTTTAGTTTCTCCTTCAATGCACACACACACTTAAAAATACTGATAAGCTGCTTTCACAAACCATATATTTTACTGCTGCTGAGGCCCAGTGAAAGAGGTGTAAAGAGAGCGGTCAAGGGAGACAAAGAACGAAAAGCAACCTGGGATATGTGTGTGAAACTACTGGCGTGGAAGAGAAGTAAAATATTAATTTATTTTCATTTTTTGCATTTGGCAGACACTCCTATCCAGAGCAATTTACAGATTTTATTTAATTTTTTTAAATAATAAAACAAATGAGCAGTTGAGGGTTAAGGGCCTTGCTCAAGGGCCCAACAGTGGCAGCTTGGTGATACTGGGGCTTGAACTTCTTACCTTTGGATCAGTAACCCACAGCCTAAACCACTAAGCCACCCCTGTCCTACATGTAGCGGAGTTATAATCACAACCTAAAAACTCATTATTTTCCAAAAACAGCACACCATAATGTGTTTTATCCTTCGGCACATATTGCAAGCATTGCATTATTTATTAAAGAATGATATCATCCTTCTTATCCCCTGCCGGATGTTGTGGCATCTTCTGTCCATCCGCCCATCCACCCGTCCATTCCTTCCTCTTCTGAATACTCTTACAGCCTTTCTTAAAAAAATTCAAACTTGGCAGACATATTGGACGTATGCTAAAGATGGTCATATTATCATATAATGTTGATTGGGTGATTTTTACCAGATTTATTGCCTTGAGATAGTAAGCTTAACCCTATCCCTTTGTGCCTTCCTTCTGAAATCAACTCCTTTTACAACTTTTCTCTGACTTTCTTAAATTTGACAAACGTGCTAAAGATAACCATAATATCCTTTAACAGTGATTGGTTGATTTTGAACACAGTTATTTTACTATGTAAAAAATTCATTCACACTCCTGAATAAAGACCATTCTCCCAGAATGACTCTGCTTGCAAAAAATAGTAATAATAAAAACAGTTAACATAATCATGCAAAGAAAAAAAACACACCAACTTTTTTTATTTTTTTCATTTTATGAACTAAAATACAAATATCAGTACTATGATCCAATTTCATAGGAAAACCTCATTCAGTGGGGAATATTGAGCTCACTTGAGCTCTGGTTTAATCAGTTTAGTTATGATTAATGTTGTTGAACATCCACAAAAGTTAAAAGTTAGTCATTACTTTATATGACTTTATTACAGCAGCTATAAACAGTGCTTTCTCCATCAACCTTTCTTTTCGCCTGTCGTTAAGGTAAGAAAACTTAAATTTGGCTGTCGTCTTTTAGCACTGACTGACAGCTTTGACATTAGAAACTCACTGTATCATATATATATATATATATATATATATATATATATAATTTGCTTTTTATATATAGCAATATATTTATTTATTTATTTATTTTGTATTATTGAATTTAAGCAAATATTTAGCTGCTTCTTTTTTTTTTTTTTTGCAGTTGTTAATATTACTATGTGCAGCTAATAAGGTGAGTTTGTGAGCGATCTCCAGGTAATGAGGACACTGTGTAACTCCTGTGAGACAAAAAGTCCAACATGAAGGGGTTGAGGGTCAGCGGGTATAAACTGATCAGCCGTACCACTATAAACATTGTAACCGCTGACAGGGGAAGTGAATGACATTTAACATTTTGTTGCAGTGGCACAAGGAGTGGAATGTATCAGGCAGAAAGTGAACAGTAATTTCTTTAAGTCGATGTGTTGGAAGCAGGAAAAATGAGCAAACATAAGGATCTGAGTAGCTTTGGCAAGGGCCACATTGTGGTGGTTAAATGACTGGGACTACTGTGGGGTGTTTCTGGTGTGCAGTGTTAAATACCTACCAAAAGTGGTCCAAGAAGCACAACCAGTAAATTCTCAAGAGTATCATGGCTCATTGAGGCATGTGGGAGTGAACACTAGTACCCACAGAAGAGCTACTGTAGCACAAACTGCTGAAACTGTTAATGGTGTCCACAGAACACACAGAACACGTGCTGTGTATGGGGCTGCCTATCCACAGACCAGTCAGGTGGTTTTAATATTATGGCTAACTGGTGTATGGTAAATACTGCAAATTTGATAGGTGTGAGACAGTATGGAGAGGGTGGATTGTCATTTGTGAGTGTGTGTGTGTGTGTGTGTGTGTTTGCGTGTGCCTGCGGGGCAATTGCTTGAAATAACAGAAAGCACTTTACAATTATGGAAATGAGCTCAAACAAATTATAAGCATTATCTTTAAATGTGTAATGATGGCCGTACAGATGATCTCTCTGGCATAATGCAGTAAACAGCAAAACACAATAAAGTGCACTGTGGATGTTTGTTATATAATTCAGAGGAGAATAAAAAGAAAAGTAAACTGCCTATACAGTGGGGGAAAGAGTACTTTGAATGCTAATAAAAATATTATGAGTTAGGAATATTGGTTTAATCCATAAACAGTGGGCGTGAAATAATCATTCTATCTTTCTCACTTCATTTAGTCCAACGCCAAGACATCCAATAACCACATTTTTCAAATGTTTGCTTTGATGCTGAATGCTAGGAGATTTAGCTCTCATAACCTTAATAGTGTAACAGTAATAGATTACAGTGTACTGCTCAGAGTAGAATAATCTGGGTGTCTTAAATTTAGCTCATCGTTTAATTTAATGACTATGATTTAGATGTTTTTTTTTTTTTTATCACAAGTGGCATCGGATAGCATCAGCTGAAAACAAACGAATTCTTAATCCTGTAAGTGTTGCGGCGAGGCTGGCACCTGTCTCAGCCAACACTGGCCGAAGGCGAGGTGCTCCCTGAACAGTTCGGCAGACCATCTCAGGCCCAACATCTTGCTCACACTCACACCTAGGGGAAATTTGGAACAGCCAAGCGTCCTTATACGCATGTCTTTGGACTGTGGGAGGAAACCAGTGTACCTGGACCAAAAACAATTTAACTCCACAGAAACCCCCGAGCCACGGGAATGGCGTAGTGGTTAGTGGTGCTAACCACTACGCCACACTCTCTGCCAAGTTTTAATATTATTTTACAGATAATGACTGATAATTACAGAAACATTTTTAGTGTTGGTGCAGAAGCTAGCAGCAGACACAGGAGGCATGCCGCTGTCTCTATGATTGGCGTTTTTACTTTGCTCAAACTCCTGCCATTATCTTAATTCATAAATAATTCAGAAAGTAATACATAAATAAACAACTGACGTGACCTTTGACTCACACTTGTTTAATTCATCCTCTCTTTTCTGGCTCATCACTGGCTTCCTTTCAGTGATGTTCATCAGTGTTAGTGGACTGGAGGAATCCAAACACATAACATTAATCACAGTGTGACAAGATAATCACATTCATAAACATGGATTTGCTGTGGATGTTATTAATGATAATATTCATGCTTATACGAAAGCCAATCAGTCCTTTGTTAACTTTCATAAAGAGTTAATCTTTAATCACGTCCATATGTGCATTTATTCATGTGTGTGTATGACAGTGGCGGCCTGTTCTGCACTGGCTCTGTTTCTTATCCTCCTGTGGTGTGTATTGTTTAGGCAGTCCTAAGTAGGGATTAGTGCTGTGTTGATGTGTTCTGTCAGTGTGTGTATGTGTGCGTTAGTGTTGACTCTGGATTAGTGCCCTGCTGATTGATACACCATCCTAAAAGAGTAACAGGGTGGCGACTCTAACATGTATACACACGCACACGTCTGTAATTTTTTAACTATATTGCATGTAGTGTCCAAGTCGATCACACTGTTGTTTCCTGTAATGTGTCATATTACCTAAACACGTGCACACACACTCCAGACATGGAGGAAATCCTTTATTAAGTGTTTGTGTCTGTCTTTGTAAGCCTGATGATGGCTTTGTCAGGTCCAAGCCATCAAATCGTCCTGTTTTATTTTCTTCTTTCCCTTCCTCGTCTCTCCTCTTTTCCTCTCATCACTCTTCAATCAAAATTTAATGACACATTTCTTAGATATTGACATGTTTTTCACTTTACACAGGTCCAGTTCTTACCCCACTCACTCCCCCATCCTCTGATGGATGATTAGATGAATGTTGCTTGCAGGCGTAAGGAATAAAACATGGGTTCTGAACTAGGCCATCACCCCGCTTCTCTCTCTCTCTCTCTCTCTCTCTCTCTCTCTCTCTCTCTCTCTCTCTCTCTCGCACTTTCCCTTTTAGTTCATGTTTTCTGTTTATAAGACACCTCTGAATTTTATTTTTGTTGTATATTGCTTATACATGAAGCTTCTAGTTTAGCACAGATTGCTTCATATTTCTTCCTTTCTCTCTTTTCTTTTTTGCTCTGTGAGTGACTGTTGAAGATGGAATGATAAGAAGGAATTATATTTGGCGAGTCAGTCCTGGCAGGGATTTGTCTCTGACAGTTTTCATCTGACAGCAGCAGGCAGGTAGGAGATATGATATGCAGTGTTTTAGTGTGCAACACCAACCCGAATCAAACCCTCTGCTATACCATCGGGGGGAATATTACATCTGGCTTCACTTTGAATTCTTACTTCACCTTAACTTATTCCATGAATTTGTTTCTCAGCTTGTTTTGGTATGAATTCAGATGCTTAGTATAGATTCCCCAAGGATCAACAGCAGTGGTGCTGCTTCAGATGTGTGTAGTTGTTCGTCAGTCTCTCTTGCGCACACAGACACACTCGTGTCCTTATTTTAAAATGCTCAGAACCTTCTATTATTTCTCATTTTAATTTTACTCCTCACTCGCCCATTAGGAGACGTCGGTCAACTTTGATGCTTTTCTCTGGCTACCCGTCAATGCCAGCGTGGTTTTAGCTTCTCTGAAATTTGTTCTCAATGTGGCATCGTGACGAAACACTGTGCTGGGCTGAGACTCTGAAAGACTGGCTTTGTGCCGTGATAGACATCCGTTTATTGGTGGAGGGCGGTGATCAGGGTCATGGTGGGCTTTTGATGCCTGCTGGGTCTTCTGGGCCTAAACAGCACAAAGGCAGTTCTGTGTGGCCGGTGTGGGAACAACACAGCCTAAGATTTTATTGTCTGAAGTGACCACATGGCCCGAATAACACTCCCGACTTTTGGGAATATGAAATTACAAAGGCCGTCCGCTTTGATTCAGGTTAATGTTCTTTTCCCTGTGTTCCATCCTTGTAGTGAGTTTTTGCTTTGATTATATTTAAGACTCGTGTTGTTATGGTGTTCTGGAAATGTGGATTTTTTTTTTCTTTGCATGATCCCTTCAAAGTGGTTGACCAAAATACTTACAGGATTGAAAACACTGTAAAGAAGTCTAAATTTGCTCGTCAGTCAGCTGCCAGTGCGTCTCCCTGGGACAGAGTAGTACTTCTGCCACTCCACCAAAAGAGCAGTTTGTTTATTTTCCCCAGTGCTGTGCTGAGAACCACTCTACTCTGAAGTTGATATCCTGACAGATTTGGGGTTTTTTTTTTCGTTGTTGTTGTTTTGTTTTAAAACTGTGTTGCACAAAAACAGTCCATTACACTCCTTTATGTCTGCAAAGAGGGTGATGTTTTCCTCTAGAATGCATTTTCATCACTAACTTTTGCCGGTAAAACTCTTAACGAGGCGTCGCTCATAAATAATAATCCCCCTCTGCATTCCAACATGTTGTTTCTCTGCCGTTGAGGGTGTATTCATGAGCATCTGAGAATCCAGCTGTTGATCTGGTGTGTGCAGTCAATACCGCCGCCGCCCCCAATGTGTCTCTCCGGCTTCGGGCTTCTTTTATCATGTCTGGGCTGTCTCAGACGCACTCTTTTCCTCTCTGTTTTTCACTCCTGCATGTCTCAACACTGGGGTTTGATCTGAGAGTGTGCGGGAGGATACAGATTAATGAGGAAGGCTCCGATTGGAGTACTTATTTTTCTGAAGCAACCAGAATGGATCGAGCCAACTTTACTGCCTTTAAGCTGATCAGAGGATTATACTCAGAACAGTGATGCTGACATTAGCTCCCATAATGCACTTGGGCACTTTATAATGAGAAGACAATGGAAGATTTCTATTTAAAAAAGTTCTAGACACACAACCTGTACATAGGGAGGAGAAGTGTGTTTTCCCATGTTTCTGCAAATCTTTAATGAAAGGGAATATGGATGTGAAATGTATTTGCGCACAGATATGGAACTGTATGTCAGTGTTTGATTTTAGGATTGTATTTTGGCATCATACACCCCACTTATTTTTCACAAATAAACTGAACACTGTAGTAGTGATGCGGTGAGCTCATACCTCATGCCACATAGTCCATGGAATCCAAGGGTAAAAATTGCTGTTTCTTAACCAAAAGAAATCAATGCATTTTAGAATTATAATTTTATCTTACACGTAAACATTTTAGGATTGTGTTATTGATGCGCTCACAGTTTCTTGTCTCTAAATATTTTAAAGAAGTATTAATGTAAAAACATCCCATATTCAGCATGACTTCACCTCGTATATAGGAATCTTTTTCTTGTATTTTTAAACCCACTCCAACAAACAAAACCAGCATCCTAAATTTAATTCCGTTTTACTTGTAGAGCGCTTTTAACAATAGATATTGTCCCAAAGCAGCTTTACATAGTAAAGTAAAGTTTGTTAAAGAACGTAAAGTTATGATTTTAAACATTTCTCTATGAACCCTACACTTCTCCTATGAGCAAGCTTGCGGTGACGGTGGCGAGGAAAATCTCCCTTAGAAGGCACGGGGAAGAAACCTTGAGAGGAATCAGACTCAAAAGGGGAACTCATCCTCATTTGGGTGAAACCTGATAAAATACAAACTATGTAACAGAAACTTCACCATAGTTTGACATGAAGTCTAGCTGGTTATCTTTTAACTGTATTGGTATTTGTAGTCCTAAATCATTTTAATAAAAAAGTTAATATCACCAGCAGTGAAAATTCATCTTCACAGTTTCTGGATGTATATTTAGGTCCGTATGCATCATCATCAACAGGAGAGAGGAGCTTCTAAGATGAGAACCACCAGTAGTAGGATATTAGAATATCAGCTTACGGCCTCCGGTTTATTCCATATACTGGCTCTACAAAGACTGTTTGCTCATTTGAGCACTATAGATAGCAATGTTTGAAATCAGCCACTAAGATGACCTCCATACACATCCTTCCAATACTGTCAAATATTTGTCAATGCTATTACTTTTAAAACTCTTTCATAAATTTAATTTAACAAAAGGGCATTAAAATAAAAACTTGAATTTGGTGAGAATTTTTAATGATAAATTAATGGTTTAGTGTTAATGCCGCAGCCATCCACGACCGGGAGTATATGAAAGCTAATTGGTTGAGCTCTCATGGGAGAGAGGGATACACGAATCATACACTCGCCTCCCTGTTACTTAAAGCAATCACCAGCCAATCATGGGTGTCTGTAAGCTCATTTGTACAAAGTGGTGAATAACGCTTTCCATTAAGTGTGTTAGGCCACTCCCAAGTGCAGCCATTCTCAAAGATGCAAGTGGCAGCATCGCATACTTACACCTTTCCCTAATTGGAGGTGATCGTGGTATGCGATAGGGTGGCAATGCATGATGAGTGCCCCCCCTCCCCCCACCATTACCTTATAAGCAAATAAATAAATACATACATACATAAACAAATAAATAAATAAATAAACATCTTAACATTAATATTTCGGATGTCATTGTTATTTAAAATATTTATTGTATTTTGGTTATGTATTTAGATGTATTTCTCAGTTTCTCAGTTATTGGAAATATACAATATAGTCACAATACCAAACCTGACTTTGTGGTTCATTTTCTCTCTCTCTTTTCCCTCCCATGTGTCCTGCTCTGACATGGTGATGGAGTCTATTGCGATTAGTCCACTGACCTTTTGGTTCATCCCCCATCAAGTTATTTATGTCCAAAAGCTTTGGTTTCTGTTCAAATCTCTCTGAGGCCTTACTGCAGAGTGTCCGGCATTATTAAATTGCCGTCTGTGGTTTATTTCATTTCTGCCTCGGTACAACTGGGTGTTTGTGTGATCAGCTGGGACACATGGCTGCAGGAGGGTGTAGATTGGTAGTCACAGAGCTAATATATGCAGGTGAGCAGTGTCAGTTACCCTGCTCAATAAATCAGCCCTGATCTCATGGAAAAAGATACGTTTGTGCAGCTGGACAGCCGTCTGGGAAGAATCTGATTCTCTGTACAATTTATACTTACAAGAAAACACATTTTCAGAATAGGTCTAATATTCTAATCAGCCTTTTGATTGATTGTAGGTGATACAGTGCAGAAAGATGGAAAACGGGCATGCTGTAATATAAGAGATGAAATACTATGGACAAATGGAATGGTTTTGCTTTTCCATTCAGTGTAAGTCTGTCCTAGTCATGCCCAACGTGTGCCTAGGACATCTTCATCTTCATTCGTTTGCTCCGGGGTCACGACCTAAACAGTGAGGTCCAGACGTCCCTCTCCCCAGCCACTTCCTCCAGCTCTTCCAGCATTCCCAAATCAGTCGCGGGACATTAGTCCCTCCAACGTGTTCTGGGTTGACCGCGGGGTCCCTACCTGTTGGACATGCACAAAACACCACACCAGGGATTCGTTCGTGAGGCATTCTAATCAGATGCCCAAGCCACCTCAACTTTCTCCTCTCAACTCGGAGGAGCAGCAGTTCTACTCCGAGCTCCTCCCGGATGAGCGAACTTCTCACCCTATCTATAAGGGAGAGCCCTGCCACCCTGCGAAGGAAGCTCGTTTCAGCTACTTGTTTTCGCGATCTTGTTCTTTCGGTCACTACCCAAAGCTCGTGACCATAGGTGAGGGTAGGTACGTAAATCGACTGGTAAATTGAGAGCTTGTCCTTCCGGCTCAGATCCCTCTTCACCACGACGGCTGCACCGATCTGCCTGTCGATCTCCCTAGGACATGGTATATACAAAGGTATGTTGACTTATAGGCTACGCAAAGAAGAGGCTAGAAGACTTATTGTCTTTCCTTTCACCTCTGTGCTATATGGGTTTTGCATGCTATGCTGAGATTGTCATTTCATGTTGCATTTTTAATGGCTAGTCAGTAGATTGCAGCATCACACACACTATGAAATGATCGTCCTAAATTTCTACCACTTTCAAAAGAATTAATGCAAGACCTTAACAACTGCCGTCTTTGAACCTCTCTCTCAGTACAACATAGGAACATTGTTTATCAGAACTACGACCAAAGAAATCACTAAGATTGTTCCAGGTTGGTCATTTTTTTTTGTCTGGGACAGCCCAAAATCATACAGTGTATACTGAGTTTAAGTTCTGATTACTGATTCCTCATCCAGTAACACACACACACACACACACATTTATATTTACATTTATGACATTTGGCAGATGCTGTTATCCAGAACGACTTACGTTTATATCTCAGTTAAACAGGTCAGTAACCCAGAGCCTTAACCGCTGAGCCACCACTGCCCAAAACACACACACACACCACACTAACACTTCAATTTTGAGTAAAGAAAGCAAAGTAATTCCATTGTCATAGCTACTGTGTATTTCTTGCCATTACCCACTTAAACATTTCTTTCCTTAGTTTAAAAATGCGAGAGCTTCAGGATTTAACAAGTTATATTCTTGACATTTTCCAAATTCTGTTGGCTGTCAGTAAATATTTACTTAAAGTAAAATCACTAGTTGAAATTCATTTCTGTTTAATTTCCCCTCAGCTTCCATTTCATTTAGCTATAAACTCGACTGTTTGCGTCGCTGAAACGCGCAGGAGTTCATTTTCATTTAAATAGCCAAAAGAGGACCTTCTGGCACTGCAGATACCATCAATTAATTTAACAGAACTCTGAAGCTGAAGATTAGTTCTGTCTTTTTTTTTTTTATTATTAACTAATTTCACCAGACATCGGAAATTCTCTTATTGTTTAAAAATGAATGCAAAAAAATATATATAAAAAGACAGCACGCCGAGCACAATGATGGAGGTGAACTGCTGTGTAAAAGAATGTATGAATCTGATACGCTCACTCCCAGGAGCAAAGTAGAGCATTACAAATACAGTGTTAATCTTCAGTACAATAATGACTGTCAGCATTTATCACTGGATTAAAAGTACTAGTGAAACCCTAGTAAAAGTTCAAAAGTTTTGTAGAAGGTTGTAGAGAATCTTTTTAAGTAAGCTTTATGTCAGCAGGGCTAATACACACAACCATTCACACTCACACCAAGGGTCAATTTGGAACCGCCAGTTAGCCTAATGTTTATGGCTTTGAACTTTGGGAAGAAACCGGAGTACCCCTGTGGAAAGCCACATAAGCATGGGGAAAACATGCCAACTCCCAACAGAAACCCAAGACTCAAACCCAGGACCTTCCTGCTGTGAGGCGGACATGCTAACCACTACGCCACCGCACCACCCTTTCAGTAAATAATCATTTAATTATATAATTATTGACGTATATGTGAGTCTTCATTCTTCTTGTAAAAGCTGAATCTTGGTAACTCCTAAGATGTCTAAATTGATCACTTTGTGTATTTCATAATTGTGTTTCTTTATTACAAGTTTGCATTCTGTCATCAGTTTAAATATAGCCGATCCAGCCACACAGCACGCTTTCACCTGTTTTAAAATATCCATCTGCTAACACTGCTTCTTTGATAACACTTAATTGCAGCCACATTTTCAGACGGCATGTCAAAAGCTGTAATAACACAATTAAGTGCAATTAAAGCCCTTAATCTGGGGAAGATTGGCCAGTTTCACGCACACCACCATTCTATTCCCTTTCTCTTGTTTCTCCTTTTATGAAGTTTAACACCATTTTTCTCAATCTCTTTAATTTCATGCTCCAGTTGGATAAATGTCATTGTGAGAACTGACTTCTTAGAACAAATTAATTGCAAAAAAAAAAAAAGAAGCTAAAATATATAATTATATATAATGAGCAAATCATTTTGTTTGGGAAAATGTCTATGCAAACACTGATTAGAGATAAAAAGATTGTGATTATAATGGGGCGGCACGGTGGCGTAGTGATTACATAGTGTTTCATCTAGGTACTCAAGTTTCCTCCCGCAGTCCAACAACATTAGTCTAATTGGCTATTTTGAATTGCCCATAGGTATGGATCTAACTGTGAATGGTTGTGTGTGTTGGTCCTGTAATGGTCTGGCAAGCTGTTCAGGGTGTACCCTGCCTTCGCCTAATATCGTCTGAGATAGGCCCCAGCCTCCCCGCGATCCTGGTCACAAGCTGCTAACTAGTTGGACAGACAAACCATGAAATTTTCTCTCTCTCCAAAGAACTTGCATCATGAATTAGGTTAAAAAATAATTTTCCATGCATTCTCTCTACACTGGTGGTCATGAAGATTAGAAGAGTTTCCCCCCTTAAACATTGATTTTCTTTCTGTGTACTCCTCAGACAGGATGACCATCTTCAATCAGGTTTTCCTCACCACTCATTAAAAAAACAAATGTACGGTATATAAATATATATGTATATGTATGAAAACAGAGCAGTGACGTTGTCAACATGGCAACCAGAATTCAGAAGAAGAAAAGAGAGGTTGGATGATGAAACGGCTAAAGGATTATTTTCTAGGTATGTGTGTGAGAGAGATGGATGAAATTAGATTAGTCGTCTCACTGTTGACATGTCTATTGATCTGGCTTGGGTGTGGTGCTGGTTTGTGTGTGTGTGTGTGTGTCGTGTGGCCAGTTCTGAGCGGATACAATAAGAGCAGCCAGGCCTTGAGGGATTCTGCAGCCTTGATTACTCCAGCGTACTGCAGTGGCAGAGGGCAGATAAGGCTAAGCCCCCTATCTTAAACACCCCCACCCCTTATCCCCCCAACCACCCATTAGTTTACTGGGGCATATTGCACATTTCTGTGCCAGGTTTTGGAGTCATATCATAAAGTGCCAGTTCCATCTAACCTTTCCCCAAGGTAGAAACTGTCTTAAAGCCGTCCTACAGTCAAATCTCTTTAATAACCTTTTCCTAGGTTTGGGAATTACAGTGGCAAATGTTCAGTGATTTTACCAATTTCCTATGAGGCTTTGAGGTGTAGTGTAGAGTAAAAAAAAAAATAATAATAAAAATCTGGTTTCCACAATTATCCCAATCAGTTTTCAGTATTTCAGTTTCTGGTTAGCATTTTAGCCTTCAACATATTATCATTAAGCAGATTAAATAGAAGCCCATTCGCCTTACAGGAAGAAGGTCCTGGGTTCGAGGATCAGGTGTTACTGTGTGGGGCTTGCATGTTTTTATTATTATTTATTTATTTATTTGATTTTGATATACTGATGGGGCAGTAATGGCATGGTGATAAAGCACCACCATGGTGGTGGTTCAAGGCCTACTGGCTTACCAGGATGTCACTGCTGTCCCCCCAGTGCAGCTAACTGGGTTATCAAAGGCCAGCCATGTCTGTCACTGTCTGTGGTGAGAGGCATGTAAAAGAACCGTTGCTGACTTTCGTAAAGAGTAGGCCACTGGGTTGCCGTCAACATGATTCTGCCCTGTGATGGCCTGGTGAGCTGTCCAGGGTGTACTCTGCCCTTACCCAGAGTCGGATGAAATGAATGAACGTATGGATTTTGCTATACTGTTTTAATTTCACAAGGGAAATTACTGCCTCTGCATTTAATCAATCCAAAGTGAGCTCACACACACGTAAACAGTGTGCACACACATGCTTGGAGCAGTGGGCTGTCATACATTGGGGTGCCTGGCGAGCAGTTGGGGGTTAGGTGTCTTGCTCAAGGGCACTTCAGCCTTGAAGGTGGAGGAAGGGGAAGTTCAGCTCACTCCCCTGCCGCCACACATTTTTCCTGCTGGTTTGGGTATTGAACCAGCGACCTTTCGGTCCCAAACCCGCTTCTCTAACCATTAGGCTACGGCAGCCCCTATGCTTCTCCTCGTACTTGTGTGTGTTTCCTCTGGGTGCTTTGGTTTCCTCCCACAGTCCAAATACATTTACATTAGACAGATTGTCTGTTGCAGTTTGCCCCAGGTGTGAGTATGAAAGTTTACGTGTGTTTTGCCCTGCGATGGTCTGGCAAGCTGTTCAAGGTGTACCCCGCCTTTGCCTAATGTCAGTTGAGATAGGCACCAGCCGCTCCGTGACCCTAATAGGATTAAGTGGTTCAGTGAGTGAGTGAGTAAGATTAAATAAATTTAGCCCTTCATTTATAAACTTTTAATAAATTTACTTTAAAGGCTCTTAGGAAAAAAGGACACAGTGAAGCACCTCATGGCTCTTACTGACCGGCAAACTATTAGGCGACTCTAGTGGTCACGTCAGTTAGGCATTTGAAGCTAATTTCGGTTTACTGTCTCTAACAAGCACATATAAGGCTCTGTGGTCTGGTCTTTAGATCTGGTTTGGCTAAATCATCGGGTCACACCCCACTCTCTGGTTCAAGGATCGCCATGGTTCTGGTCTTTGTCATGTCTGCTTCGCTCTAAATGACACTAATGACTGAAGGAAGTGCTGTTTCTGTAGTAATCTGTTCAGTAATCTGGAAAGCCTTAATAGCCAGACCTGCTGGTTTTGGAGCAGTTACACGGCAGGATAGTGCACCTTTTTTTTTTTTTTTGGTTATTTTTATGTGCTCGTCCCATGTGTAAAAAGTGAGCAAAGGCAGCGGGTGCTGGCTGTTTTTAGCTGAAGAGGCCACCCGTGGCTGTTGGATCCGCAGTAGGCCTTGGTGTGTGTGTGTGTGTGTGTGTGTGTGGGTCACTGCTGGGCACAGAGGGAGACGCTGCCCTGATGTGCTGCCTCACTGCATGCCAGCAGCCTGTTCGATAGAAACACACCTGGCTGAGCACACACACACACACACACACACACACACACACACACACACTGCAGAGACGTTAACATGCAGGAGAGCTACTCTTTAATTTGCTTAGTCATACACACACACACACACACACACACACACACACACACAGACTAGAAGATAGCCACAGGCTGTAACACTTCTGAGGTCAGATCTTATCTGACCTCCAATCATGTCCAGCAGCTCCACTTGGTCTCAACTTAACTGAGCCTATTAAATTTACTAATTAATTTTTTGTGTTTAATTTAATTTCATCACCATACCCCAATATCTTTAATTCCCCTAGTATCATTTTGGACTAAACCCAGATTTATCTGAAATTAAATATCATTTATAAGGAAGGTTAAATTGCAGCCTTCTCTCTCTCTCTCTCTCTCTCGCTCTCACACACTTTGTGTGTGAAAATGTGTATATGTATGTACAAGTTTATACCTCAGAAAGCTCCAACACCCTCCATCACATACCTGTTTACACCCCTGCTGAATACTCCACCCTGTCCAGCGTTTGTGTTTCTCACAACAGAGACCTCTCTATTAGGTAATAAGTTGTATGTCAGTGCTTCTCTGACTCCCACCTCCTGTCGGGGTCTTCACGCTGGCCTTAATTGCTTTGAATAGCTCGCCATTTATTTTGTTACTTCCTGAGTGTCTGGAAAATGGACCCTGTCTTTAGCTGCTTGAGTGCATCGTTTGAACACAGCACTCCCAGGTAATTGGACCAACGAGAGGGTGAAATGAAGGTCAGAATTTTTTTTGTTTTGTTCTGTTTTGTTTTCCATGAAAATAAAGCATTTGGTGAAGTAATTCTACAACAGGCATTCTTGCACTGAATTGTGCAGTTTTCCTTTTTCTTAGCTGAAAGAGTTAAATATTGAAGTACACTGTCAAGAGAAACAGACCTGTAGGAAGGAGAATAAAAGGAGTTTAAGTGTACTGTTGATTTAAAGTGATGCTCTCAGGGATGCTATGAATAAAAGAGCAGCATTACAAATCAGGAATAATCACTGTCTGTTATAGAGAGGTTGAAATGACACTGTGACATTATGTCCTCTTCGATGTGGAGCTTACATAGATTTTCTGTCTCACCACACACACGCACACACAATGGAAGCATGTATAATCCATAATGCATGTCTTTGAGGGCTAACAGAGTTCTTATTTTAGGTAGGATGAATACACAATACATTGCAGTTTGAATTATCTATTTCATTTTCTTCAACCACTTTATCCTTTATTAGGGTCACGGGAAGGCTGGAGCCCATCTCAGCTTACTCTGAGCAAAGGTAGTGTACACCCTAAACAGCTCTCCAGTCCATCACAGGGCCAACACACACCCACACAGTCATTCACACTCGCACCAAGGGGCAATCAAGAATATCCAGTTAGCCTGCATGTCCAATGTGCATGTCTTTGGACTGTTGGAAGAAACAGGAGTATCTAGAGGAAACCCACACAAGCATGGGAAAACATGCAAACTCCACACAGAAACACCCTCAACGAGCATGGGGCTGAGACCCAGAAACCAAGTACTATTCAAGAATTTATTTCGTGTAATATCGGATCAAATTTATGAGAAAAAAAAGTTAATATTTATTGTGGCCACCCTTTACTTTGATTACAGCATTTAACCTTTCAGGCATAGTGCTCACATATTTTTTAATTTCTTCACTCGCTAAACCATTCCATATTTTTTAAATTTCATTCATGATATGCAAAAGTAAAAAAAAAAAAAAATGTGCTACACCTTTCAATTTTTCTGAAAAATTGTATAATCTTCACTGCACACTACTGTATGCACAACAATTATTTATAATAAATTTATTTAATTTATTTTCTTAATTTATTTATTTGCACACATCTACACAGAGCAGACAGCTAGCCCACCATGTGAAAATATACTTGGAAGTTAACAAAAAGGTCTGTTGGGCCCAAGCGCAAAGCACTTCCTACTTTATCCTTCTGTAGCCTGGGAAGAAAAAAGACAGAAAGAGAAGGATGTTGCTGTGCTGTAAATGATGTATACATGACTAATTAAGCTTTTCTTTCCTCATCAAAGCTATCATGCATCTCATGGACCCGGCTAGCTAGCTGGGTCCATGACCCACACTACTCATAGAGAGCAAACAATGAAACCTGACTGTTATCACTGTATAAATTATTAGATGCCATTGCATTGTAACTGCACTAGCAATATCTAGTGTGAGGTGTGAGGTCCGTGAAACAGACAACCGCCAACTTCTCACAAAAATAACAAAATTGAAAACACCACGACCCAGAAGAGCTGAACAAATCACAGATATTACAGATTCAATATTATTTATTCTATTCAGGGTGGATTTATGTTTCCCTTTAATATGCCAGCTGCAAATTAATTCCAGGTGTATACAAGAATTATCTATTATTTATTTATTCATTCATTCATTCACTGATCTGCTTAATCCTACTGGGCTTGTGAGGAGGCTAAAGTCTATCTCAGCCAAGTCTGGGCAAAGGCAGAGTACACCCTGAGCAGTTCCATCACAGGGCAATCTGAAATGCCCACTTAGCCTAATATGCATGTTTTTGGACTGAGGGAGGAAACCAGAGTACCCAGAGGAACCCACACAAGCACACAGCAACCGAGCCCAGAGCTTGAACCAAGGACCTTGCTGTTAGACGGACATGCTAACCACTACAGCACTGTATTATTTATTCTTATTTCTGCAAATGAATTCAAACAGATGAGTAGCTGTGGGCTGGCGTAATGCATGAAAACAGGTAAAAAGGAAAGGAGAGAGAGGGAAACGTACCATCTTGTCTTGTTTTCTGCTTCTCTCTACCCCTTTTGCTATTAAAGCATCAGAAATCATGATACTTTTGTCAAATCCTGTTAAATGTCCTTTTAGCTACTCATCCCTTACTGAAGGCTTTCACAGGCGATGCACTGTCTCATCCAGCCATGTCATCCTTCTCTCTGTCTTTCTGCCTCTTTTTACTCTCTCTCTCTCTCTCTCTCTCTCTCTTTCTCTCTGTGGTTAGGCTATTCTCAGTGATAGATGTCACTCAGCCTCATCTGTCCAAGTGCATTTAGATTTTCCCACATGATGAAGATAAATCCATTTATCCAGCTTTATTTCCTCTCCTTCAGCTTTAGGTCTTCCTGACCACCTGGCACAGTTTTAAAGAAGAAAGAAAGTAAAAATGGGGCATTTTGTAAAGGTTTGGAGAGTAAAAAACAGGACAAAAAAACACAATGTTTAAAAAAGTGAGGCTATCACATGTTGTTCAGAGACCTGCTATTATCGAACTGCCATAGCTATCAGAAGAGCAGAGGTCATTTTTCCCCCATCTCCTTCCATTTTTTTCTTTTCTTGCCATTGAAAGAAAAGTAATTTTCTGTCAGTTTCTTAAGATGAGGTAGCAATTTTAATGAATCTCTCTCTCTCTCTCTCTCTCTTTCTCTCTCTCTCTCTCTCTGTCTCCGGACTCCTCTCTCCCAGAATCGAGGGGAGACCTGCCATTATATCTCCCAGGCTTATTTGGACGCCATTGATTTTTCCAGCTCTCATAAGAGACACTCCTCCTGCTCTAGTTGTGATTATTGTGCTGATGATTATTAATCAGCGTTCGCAGGAGTCACAGTGCAACGCAGCAATTTAACACTTCGTCTCCTCGTACTGCAAACCAATCACGCTTCAGCATCTCCGCCCCCCATCAAATCAATGAACCTCCTTTTGCTGTAGAGTTGCAATTATGACAGATGATTGAACACAGGGCCATTCGTTCGAGCCATATGTCCTTGTGTTGGTATGACATTGCTTTTTAAGATTTGTGATTTATTGTGTTTACAATTCACTAAAATTATATCAGTGTTTAATGGTTTATGTTGCAGTGTGGTTTATGCTGACCATTAATCTGTTTATTTTCTCATTTTCCTCTTTTGCGCCTTATATATCATGTTCCTGACCACACACACGCTGAAATCATTTTAGCCTGGACTTATTGAGGGTATGTTACATGTCATAGAGTGTTCTGTTTAGTGTGCTGGTGGAGCGTTAAGGAAAACAGCCTGACCAATCATGCAGGACTGGGCTGGCAAGTGAGAGAAACGAAAGAAGGTGGAGTTGGCGTGCTCATGGGCTTTTATCGAAAACTAGCAGCTTTCATAAATCACACTTTACGTTTATGTATTTTCAAGAGGCCATAAATGCTTTTTTGGTTTTATCAGCGCAAATCATTAATTCATTACATTTCCAGAGGGAACATGATCTTTCTTCACTGTTTGTGTTTGTGTTTTATGTATTTAACCTTTATGTCAGTAGGTCGTGTCCGTGTGGGATGGTTTGTCTCTGTCCTTTGACATTTCAAGAGAAGTAATATGCATTGAGTATCAGTATGTCAGGCGTGTGTTGGTGTACTTCGCAAAGTCTAGCCTTAAGCCTTAACCTCCCAACTAAGACATCATTTTAGATGCATAAGTAACTGTCTGGGATCTTTACTGCTACACAGATATAGCGTTTCTGTATAGGCAGATGTCATGTCAGCTCTTATACTCTTTTGGTATAATGATCCCTCATGCTTTTCAATACATGTGGGAGTATTCCATTGTCCTGGCTTGTAAATTTCTTAAATGAATGAATAACCAAATACTAATTTATTTGCTTAGTGTGTCGCCTGCCAACAAAGCTGGAGCGACACATAAGGATCACTATTTGTCGTCTTGTGTCATCATCCGTCATCACACTTCAACCAAACCTTCAAAGAAACTTATTTGCAACATACTATTGTCCACCTCTTATTTTATTTTTGTAATACGTACTAAACATTTTTGGCTTTTCCCATAACAAAACAGATTTTGTAACAGCTCCACTAGGGGATTGCCATCTTTAATCCACAACTCCTCTTACATTACTGACTTTCACAGAATCCTCCGAACATAATGCTACTGTGCAGCTCCAGTTTTATTTTTCGTATTAAATTCATTCATTCATTCATTTTCCAAGCAGATTAATCCTAACTATGTTCATGGGGAGGCTGGCTCCTATCACAGCCAACTCTGGGTGAAGGCGGGGTGCACCCTGAAGACCATTGCAGGGCCACCACTCATGCAGACAACCATTCACGCTCACACCTAGGGGCAATTTGGAATTGCCAGTTACTACTGTGCATGTTTTTGGACTGTGGAAGGAAACTGGAGTACCCAGAGGAAACCCATGCAAACATAGGGAGACCATGCAAACTCTACACAGAAACGCCCCAGGCCTGGTGTATAAAATTCATTTTGAAATATTAAGATTTTTCAGTGCTAGTGGAGACTAGAAGTACAGGTGACACAAGTCTTCCCTGGAAGACTTCTAAATTGTTTTAAATATGGGGCTGGCTTCTTTTGCAAATCAAAAACTCCACAGACATTAAGTATTTATACAACACAAGAAAATATACCAAGCTTATATATCTATTAGAATTAGTAATCTTTCATAATTTGTTAATAGTACTGAAGAATTTGAATAATACACTATTTCTGAACAAATATCATTTGTCTCACCATCCGTATAACTACTTTATCCTTTTCATGGTGACACCAAATCCAGAGCCTTTCCTATGAGTATTGTGAGTGAGATGGGAGGCCACCCAGGATGTGTCCATCCATGCTCTTTGACCCCTAGGGAAAGTTTAGCACAGCCCGTCCACCAATTGGCATGTTTACGGAAGAAGAAATAATATGACAGTAACCTGAACTCAGGACCAAACCAGAGACACTAGGTCTGTCAGGCCATGAAAATATGTCGCCCAGATTTGGCCATTGTTTCCATTGCCATGTGATCCGTACTGTAATGAAGTATCTGTGTTAAATTTGGTCCTGTTATGTGATGGCAGATGGGATACTGATACTCACACAGGGTGTAGTTCATTCTGTATTTAGATTAGAATTACAATTGGTCATGTATCCATGTATAGCTCATACATAGTTCATCTTTACTTTCCTGACGTGTGCACATGTTGCATACTACATAGTATTTGACTGTTTCTAAATAAGCATGAGCTACAAGAAAAAGACAAAGGAGAAACGTTGGGTGGATTCCCATTAACGTGATTATTGTATCTTTTGTATGCTATTGTACAGTGTTAAATAAATGAATAAATATTATTACTATAATATTTTAATTTTTATTGCTATGGTATTGTATTTACATATTTATTTTTATGTATAATTTGTTATACTGTAAATATTAATTATAAAATGGCATATTATACTTATATTAAATAGTATTATGAAATAATATAATACAATATAATATTGTATAATAGTTTTATTTATTATAGTATATAATGATGATTATTGTTGCTATTATTTTTCTTCCCCTTTATTCTTTTATTATTATTATTATTATTATTATTATCAGGAACATGAAAATAAAAACATTGCAAAAACAAAAGTTCACTTAAATTGAAATTTTTACAGATGGTCTGATGAAGCAATATTTTTTAACATTTAAGTCACATGACATAAATCACTGTGTCATTGCTTATCAGGTCTCAGAGATTTGTCACAATGTTTAATTGGAATGATGATTGCGAGAGGAGATCAGCTGTAATCGTGTGACATCACTCAGTGGAAACACAGACCATTCATAACAGTGTTAAAGTGTTTAGTTCTTAAAATTAAAATCACTTGTATTTTGCTCAGAACTTCAGTGGAGAAGTGCTATATGTTTTAAGGGCTCCTCCTCCTTTCCTCCTGCACCTTTTCTGTTTGCGTGAATCCGGTGGATTAGTGCTTTAAGCCCCATGTTCCTCTCTGAGACAGAGTCTTGCTCAGAGGGAGAAGGATCAGCTCCTTTCTTGTGTGATGTGGATGAAGAATACACCCAAAGCTCTTTAAAAGAACCAGGGGAGCGTGTGTGTTTTGAGATGAGGCACTGTTTTGACGAAGAGGGAATGTGTGTTTTGTCTCTTATGTGTATAACTGAGACAAAACATCTCATGTGGGCCATTTCTGACTTATTTCCAACTATTTCATCATTTTTCTCATCTACTATATATGAAACACTTCCCTTCGAACCTGATACCGAGTCATTCACGTACTGTGCTATTCCATATTTCGTGTGTATCCTTGGCAGTGGGCATGTGATTTCATGCGTCCTTGTTATTGATGACATGGCGGTGCTGTTGGGAGTGTTGTCATTTTACTGCTCCAGGGTCAATGATTCAAGTGCACTCTGGTTACCGCTTGTGTGGACTTCCATATGTTCTCCTGGTTTCTGCATGGGGTTCCTTCAGGTTCTCCTCTTTCCTCTCACTTCCTAAAAAGATATTGATAAATGTATTGCCTCTAGGTGTCTGTGTACTTGTATTTGCTACATATTGAGGACTGGAATAAATTTTTAACCAGAGTAAGGACTTTTATGGAAACTGAGGACATTTTGGCTGGTCCTCACTTTTTCAAAGGACTCTTGGAGGTTTAAGACTCGGTTTTAGATTTGAGGTTAAAAGTAGGTTTAGGTCATGGTTGGGGTTAGGTATTGAGTTGTGATGGGTAAGGTAGGAGTAAAAAGGCTAGGGAAAGGATTGTGTCAGTAGATTGTGTGTGTGTGTGTGTGTGTGTGTGTGTGTGTGTCTTTGTGTGAGTGTGTATGCATGTTACCCTTAGTCTCTGGATGTATCATGAACCTGACAAGGGTGAAGCAAGTATGGAATATGTAGGAAATCTTATAGACATATGAAGCAGGCCAGCACAAGGAAAGGTGCATTTGATGTAGCTGCCTGGGGGAAAAAAAAAGTCTAAGATTTCCCCTCCTGTGAAATTGGGTCTTAACAATGCCGGTCTAATGAGGACCGAAGTGTGAAAAGGAAGTAGGCCGAGATTTAATTCGCCGTTCCCATCCCACCCCTCCACCTGAGGCTTTGTCCCTCCACACAGGAGATTTTACCAACCCAAAGTGGCCCACTGTGCACAAATCCCTCACCACACTCTAATCAAAAGTGTTTGTACCTTTCGAAAAACCTTGCCGACTGGCAGAGCTTAATTTTACCTCAGCCTGACTAATCTTTTTAAATCCACTCTTGTTTTCCGTGACTTCATGACTGTACACCGTCTGTTCTTATTATTGCTGCTTTGTTTTTTTCTTCCTGAAGTCTTTTGGGGGGGGGTTAATTTTTACTTTTTATCCATTTGTGCAAGGCAAGAGCTCCATGTAAGCTTATAATAACAAGACATGATTGATTACAGTGTCTTTCACTTGTAACAGTGTGCAACTGACAGTGGACATGAGTTCACAACTCCAAACATTACTCTAAATGAGAGGAATTATGAAGAAAAGTCTCCCACTTCTCTCTCTCTCTCTCTCTCTCTCTCTCTCTCTCTCTCTCTCTCTCGCTTGCTCGCTCGCTCGCTCTCTTGCTCTCTCCCCCTCTCTTTCCCTTTCTCTCCCCCACTTTCTCGTTATGCCCCTTTCTCTCCCTCTGTCTTTCTCCCCCTTTCTCTCGCTCTCTCTCTCTCTCTCTTGCTCTTTCTCTCTCTCTCTCTCTCTCACACACTCATTCCATTTCTCTCTCCCTCTCTCTCCCCCTTTTTCTCACTCTCCCCTGCCCCCCTGTCCCTTGTCCTTCTC
>JAQMYF010000001.1:10179996-10198911 GCA_030014195.1 Neosilurus mollespiculum
CTCTCTCTCTCTCTCTCTCTCTCTCTCTCTCTCTCTCTCTCTCTCTCTCTCTCTCTCTCTTTCTCTCTCTCTCTCTTGCTCTTTCTGAAAGGCTCATAGTATCCTCTTCCAGTCTTGCTCTAATACGTGCCTAAATTGGAAATTTCTGGTTTTCTTCATCTCTTTTCTTTGGAGTATGAAACTTTGTTACTTCCCACCCAGGCTGATGACAGAGATTACTATTTTTGCACATAGATATGATATTTCTCTGCTTCATTCCTCACGCCAAGCCCTAAGGTAATGCATCACAATATAATACAGTCCCATAAACCGATTTCTGCACAACAGCCCCAAGCAGCATTCTAGCAGTAAGAGGCACCAAATCTTTAGAGGAACGAGATGTGTTGCTCCACTCCACTTGGTGCCATCTGACATTGGGTGAAAGGCAATAAACTGTGGGAGATAAGAGGTAATGTAGGATCTGGTGAGAGGCTTAATAATCATCATGTCTGTAATGGTAGCTTCCTGAGCGTCTTCAGTTCACTGGGTGTGAGAGGGTGTTATGTAAGTTTTTCTTACGCTGTAACAATGGGAATAAGTATTTGAAGAAGGCTTCTGTACTTTTCAGCGTATTGTCTGGGTGGGGCCAGGAAGGGTGATATCGGCACAGTTTTTGGTTCTACCAGTTGTTTGTTTAAGATCTGCAGTGTAGATGCTGAGGATTACTGATACAGTGGTTATACCATGTTTTGAGTAGCTTTGACCCCATATATTAAACCTAGAACAACACTTAGAAATGTTCCATACAAATTTTATATTTACTGCCTGTGTAGGCAGTGGAAAATCTCCCATGTTCGTGGCCACTTCTTTGTGTGCTTGCCTGAATTAGACCAGAAAGCATCAACTAATTATGTGCATTACTACAGACTATGCTAGAACAAGTGCAGACTAGAATTCCTGGGAGGGTTGACTTTATGTAACTCTAGTCTTTATTATTTCCTGTTAATGTCTTTATTGATACAGTGCATTGTATTTGTGCCCTCAGCAAACAGGCAGCAAATATTTGGCTGTCTCTGTTCATCATTTTCACTTAGCAAAAAAAGACACTACTCGTCGTTGACTTTTGCAGGACAAAGCATTGCTTGTTTCCTAATCCACAACACATGGAACTATTCACATGAACCAAAGACATAGTTTGACCATGGGGACATACTAATTATTTTTATTAGTTCAATATTTTTAATAAACATTTGAATGTTTGTACTCCGAGCTACACTGGCTTACTCGACATCACATAATGTTTTGTCGGGGACCAAAAAAAAACCCATAGTCCCATCTTTGCAGTGCCACATTTTATATTACAGCTGTCAAATTCAAAGCCTGTGGGCCAAATCCGGCCCACCAACTCATTTTATGTGGCCTGCAAGAGCTTTCAAAGAATATGATTATCGTACACTCTTTTCATCGACTGTTACCATGAAACCCAATTCCGCATCCTTCCACTAGGTGGAGACAGCCTATTTCAAGTAAACTGCTAGTCATACATGACTCAAGAAAGATTGCAAGCTAGCTTATCGCTGGTAAGTGTTATCAGATAATGCAAGTGAATAAAGGAAAAATCCTCAAACGAATCATTTTGCCATTCAGATTTCATGGTTACCCTTTTAGAACAGATGTTCTGTGATTATTCAGCCATCGATCACCTTTAAATTTTGTGATTTGGCCCTCAATGAAATGAGTTCGACACCCCTGTTTTATATGTTTTGTCTATCTATCTATACACACTTATAGGTTACTGTGCAAAAGCTATAGGCCCCTATTTTTTAGATACAGTTTACTATAGATTTTTATTTTGTGACTTGTACATTAGCGAGTCAGCACAAAAATATTTTACATTTCCAACCATCAGTTTCCCAGCACAAAATTAAATATTGCAGAAAAACTGTTTGTATGTCATAAAGCAGACACCAAAGTACATTGGAGATGAATTTTCAGACAAAAACATAATGTAGGGTGCTGGGTTTTCCATGCAAATAAAAAAGCAAGTGTGATAGTCAAAACCTCCAGGAGAACTGTGGCTGGTTCTGTCAGATGCTCAGGAAAACTTGCAGCTCATCACTGTGTAAAACTGCACAAGCTCTACCTGAGACTACTACATTTTTAAAGCAAAGCTTCATCACACCAAATATTGACTGTTTCATTTATTACTATTTACTGTGATTTATAGAATTTTTTAAAATGCAGAAATATTTTATTTAATTATTTATATGTAAATAAAGAATCTTTGCTCTGTAGAATTTATTTGCATTTGCCTAAAACCTTTGCACAGTACTGAAGTGTTTGTGAACCCTTTGGAACTTTATTTCTCCAAGAAATAAATATAACTTATATAACAAATTTAAATATGACTTTAACCATTATTGGATTTTCACACAAATACAATTATATATATATATATATATATATATATATATATATATCTCCCCGGCCAAAAAAGTTGCACACCCCACCCTAATATTTTCATGGAGAGCATTTAGCCTTGATAACAGCATGTAATCTCCATGGCATTGTTGCTCCAGTTGGTCCGGTCGAGGCTCAGCAACATTAATGTGACAATAAAATGAAGTCATCTGATGAGCTGAATGTACTGAATGAGCAGGTTATCGCATCAATGCAATTTTTCTTTCCTGATGACACGGATATAAAATGGGGACTCAAATAATGAAAGAGTGGTTCAGGGAGCATGAGGAATCATTTTCCCATATGTATTGGCACCCCAGAGTACTTACCTTAACCCTATTGAAAGTTTTCGGGATGTGCTGCAGAAGACTTTATGAAGTGGTTCAGTTTTTCACTCATTGATTCAAGACGTCAGAGAGAAATAAACCCGACACTGGATGGAAATAAATGTTATGTTGCTTCAGTTTGTTGAAACATGATAACTATGTGCTATAAGGCTAAAGGCAGAACAACATACATGTGTGTGTGTGACTTTTTTTTTGGCTGGGCAGTGTATGTGTGCGCATATAAGAACTTCAACTGAACAATTTATGAAAGCTTTTGCTTAAAGCACATAATCTTAGCAACTGTCCTTAGGCTTAGTTTATATGTGGCCGTGAGCATGGGGAATTGCATCCCGCTCTTATTTGTGGAAATCATATCAAATCATAGAAATTGGGTAGAAAACTTTAGAGCATTTCTTTAAACGTGATAAAACTTTTGATTATTGTCTTTGGCATTTCTGATGCATGAGCTCATGTTACTGAGAAGGGAGGTTTTTCTATATTTTGTGCCTGATGCTGGCATGCTGACCAAAAGCACTGCCAGCAAACACCACATGAGTTTCTGGGGAGTTGACCAGAAAAGGATAAATTGGAAGAACCATCACTAGCGTTCAAACACACTCAAAAGCACGTTTAAGAAGGCAATGACAGACAGGTCTCGCTCTGTGAGTTGGAATTTCCAAGGCAGTGCATGGTGGATTAGCACATTATATTGATAAAAATGAAATGCCTCAGCTGTCACAACATACACCCTTGTCCTGATCTCAGAAACACACACACATACTTCATTAGCACCTGTTCAGCTTTCTTTAGAGCAAAGGCCATCTCTTGGGATTTGCATGTGCATGTATGTACATGCATGCCTTTCTACTGTATAAGGGGGGAAAATCCGCAGGAGATTTCCGAAGCCTCTGGTCAACACTTTGAAGTTCTGAACTTGTCACATATCCATCTGTCTGCTCAGTCTTTATGAAACAGATGTCCATGCTTCTCAGACATCTGCCTTATACCCTCCACTCCTTATTAAAGAAATTACAACAGCTTTTTTTCTGAGAGAATCCAGATTTTATAGTAGCCTATATTGTTATAGCCTTTCAGTAGGCTTTCTTTAACAATGTGGGAAAATGTCACAAACTGTAGCCAGTCTGGTAAATGTTGTAAATACAGACTGTTATGTACATTATTTCCAAATTATAAGGTTAGGAATGAGTATTAGATGACTCATACAGAGTTGAAAGTCTTGAAAAATAGAATGTGGGCAGGAAATACTCGCTGGTTAAGGCTTTGGGCGACTCATCAGAAGGTTAAGAATTCAATTCCCTGCTATCGTAGACCTCTTGATTACTTAGTCATATCCACTCGCCTTGCTTTGGATTAAAGGATCAGCCAAATAAATAATGTAAATTACAAAATCATTTCCTAATTCACTGACTCTTATATTTGTTTTATAATTTCATAATAATGTGAAATCATATTTTTCCTTGCTGCATAGTGTTTTTTAGAATGAAAATAAAAAGTACAGTACATGTAGAATAAAATACTTCTGCACATCAAAAAATTTTTGTAGACTGTATAAAACATCGTCTGGATTTGAGAAATGTCTTTAGTATGTGCTACATGGGAATGAGATGATGTGACTGGTTCAGTGTCTTGGGATAATTAATTAGCTGCAGAAGGTGGGGTGGATGCCGTTGAATATTCCCTACAATAGAACGTATCGGCGAATATTTATTTTAGAACCATCCCCCAAGCCTGAGGTGTAAAACTGTTTTAGTATATTACGAAAGTGTTTAGAGCAACCCCCCGTAGTATATATACACTACACTGCCAAAAGTATTCACTCATCTGCCTTCACCTGCATATGAACTTAAGTGACATCCCATTCTTAATCCATAGGGTTTAATATGACGTCGACCCACCTTCTGCAGCTATAACAGCTTCGACGCTTCTGGGTAAGCTTTCAACAAGGTTTAGGAGTGTGTTTATGGGAATTTTTGACCATTCGTCCAGAAGCGCATTTGTGAGGTCAGACACCGATGTTGGACGAGAAAGCCTGGCTCTCAGTCTCCGCTCTAATTCATCCCAAAGATGTTCTGTCGGGTTGGGGTCAGGACTCTGTGCAGGCCAGTCATGTTCTTCCACAACAAACTCACTCATCCATGTCTTTATGGACCTTGCTTTGTGTACTGGTGCGCAGTCATGTTGGAACAGGAAGGGGCTTCCCAAACTGTTCCCACAAAGTTGGGAGCTTGAAATTGTCCAAAATCTCTTGGTATGCTGAAGCATTCAGAGTTCCTTTCACTGGAACTAAGGGGCCAAGCCCAGATCCTGAAAAAACAACCCCACACCCCAAAAACAACCCCTTCCACCAAACTTTACACTTGGCACAATCCAGTCAGACAAGTACCGTTCTCCTGGCAACTGCCAAACCGAGACTCGTCCATCAGATTGCCAGATGGAGAAGCGTGATTCGTCACTCCATAGAATGTGTCTTCACTGCTCTAAAGTCCAGTGGCAGCGTGCTTTACACCACTGCATCCGACGCTTTGCATTGCACTTGGATGTATGGCTTGGACGCAGCTGCTCAGCCATGGAAACCCATCCCATGAAGCTCTCTATGCACTGTTCTTGAGCTAAACCGAAGGCCACATGAAGTTTGGAGGTCTGTAGCGATTGACACTGCTGAAAGTTGCCGGTCTCTGCGCACTATGCGCCTAAGCATCCGCTGACCCTGCTGTGTCATTTTACGTGGCCTACCCCTTCATGGCTGAGTTGCTGTCTTTCCCAATCGCCTCCACTTTGTTATAATTCCACTGACAGTTGACTGTGGAATATTTAGTAGTTCACGACTGGACTTCTTGCACAGATGGCATCCTATCCACACTGGAATTCACTGAGCCCCTGAGAGCAACCCATTCTTTCACAAATGTTTGTAGAAGCAGTCTGCATGCCTAGTTGCTTGAATTTATACACCTGTGTCCATAGGGGTGATTGGAACAGCTGATATAAATTATTTGGATGGGTGAGTGAATACCTTTGGAAATATATTGTAAAAACATTTATTCACTTCAGGGTCAGTGAATGTTGTTAAATTGAATAGTACCCTTAATGTTCCATCTCAAGGGGTATTTAGCAACAATCACCTTGCCTTCAGTAATTATTAACTTATTAGCAAAGTGTTATCAGTATCATTATAAGATCAGTTCTCTGAAACATTTTTTGTTTCATACAGAAAACACAGCAAAGCTTAGAGCATTTGGTATTTGTAGTCATGAAACTAGACAGGGTTTAGCTCCATAATGCTCCCCTGTTGCTTCCCTCCACTCCACCACCCCAGTGGATTCGGTGTGGCAGACTGGAGCCACCCTGAGTGAGGAAACTCCGGCTGGATAATTGGGATCATAATGACAGGGTGGTTAGTGCCAGCTGGGTTAGTAAGAAGGTCAGAGAGCAGCATGAGTCCAGTCTTATCTCTGTGCTTAAGCTGGATTCCATATGCCAAGAAACAATGTACTGCAAATGACTGTGGATCCCCCACGGTGGGCTGCGTCATTCTTACAGACACACAAGGTGTCAGAATAAATCGCAAAACTTTATTCTGTATTATTTTAAATTCAACTCATTTGAGCTGCATCTTCATAAAATGGATTTGCACCGATGTAAGTGTTAAGCTCTGCTGAATGACGGTCATGTGACATAGTCCAGACTAAAGTGCTGATATTGTAGGCAGCATATCTTCTGAGCACATTGGGAAATAACAGCCAATGAGAGTTTAAATATCTGTTTGACCTCCCCCACCTCCATCTTAAGACCTCATCCCATGTGGCCTAACTGACTTGGTTGCCATGGGGATAGAACGCCAAGGGCGAACCACGTTAGTGTACATGAATTACACTTCACACCGCTCCACGCTTCCTTTTATTCTCCTGTCAAAGACAGATTTGTTTATTTATTTATTTATTTCTGGTTTTATTATTATTATTATTATTCCACCATTCAGTGGCTGTTTCACTTGGCTCATGAATGCACACACTGTGTCTTAAGAGGGGAAAAAGACTTAGAGGACAATACCCGTGTCCAGACTCAAACTTCCCGTGAGTTCTCCCTCTGCATGACTTTCGATGTAGTGGCGCCAGTGTAGAAGTCATTCCTTTTATTTAAACAGTGGTCGTTTATCGTGTATGTTGGGTGCGATCATACCTCACTTTAAAGGCTAAATTAAGAAGGGAGGCCTCTTTTTCCACTCCCTCTTCACTGGCATTTTTAGTGCAAACTAATTTAATTAAAAGGGAAGTTGGCACCCTGGCACCTATATATTACTTATTCATAGAGTCACTTTGTTTCCAGCAAGGCCGGTCTCTAGCTGTAAAGCACACAGGAGGACAAAAGCCTCTGTGCTCTTAGCATTTAATAAGAAAGAGTTGGGTCACTGATCTGAGCTCCTTGTAAACACAAGTCCTGAGAGGGGAGTCTGAGCTGGAGTAATGTACTCTGGGAAATAAGCCTATATACCGAAATCAAGGTCATCCCCCCCCCCTCTGGAAAGAGAAAACTTATAGCATAGTCTAGGTTGGATGAGCCATATTAAGTGTTTCTCACTTTGACAGCGTTACAAATGTCTAGTGTCAAAAAAAGATTGATGTGTGCTACTGAAAAAAAAAATAGTGAGCTGAGATTCCCCATTACTGTAATGCACTTGAGACCGATGTAAAGACTGCTCCGTACTCCATTGACTGTACCTGAGAGATAGATGGCCATGATTTTGTTGTGCTATGGATTATGCATATTTCAGAAGCATGTTCGAGATCCCTCTGTATTCCCTCCATGCTGTTGGAGAAGACCACTAATCATTTTTCCAAGAGGTACTCTACAGTGTTTTTTCACCTCACGTCTGCAGTGGTTATCGTCATATCTTTGCTGTCCTACTTGAAATATCACACATATTAACACCAAAGTGCATTAAGCTGCACAAGCTTCTTTATGGTTCTCTAAGCTCATCAGAGCGGAGTATCGTAATGGCTAAGTGTGAATGCAGACATATGTTACTGAAAGAGACTTGATACTTGCCAGAACTGAAATTACTTCCACTATGCCAGTGACCGGGGGAGATGTATAATGATAGGCTCATATCGCACCCGGACATCTTGCCAAGACAGGATGAAAACTCTCTGAAACTTTCAGTGCACCTCAGATAAAAGTTTAATTGAATCCAAGTCTCTAAATTAATTGTTTTTTGTAAATTCAGCCGTTTTTATCTCAACCCACGCTTAGTGAAAGTATATATTGAACTTATGCAATAAAAAAGATGCATTAAAACCAATGTTACCTTAGATCTTCAGTAAGCTCTGAATTTATTCCAGACATTTATGAGGTTTAAGGTAAAGGTTTGCAGTCTAGTTCATTCTGTTGCCATCAGCTCATGTTTCACAGGCAGCTATACTTCATCACAGCCAGTTTGTGAAGTTCCCTTGCTAACTGGCAGGCAGGTAGGTTTAAAGTGATGAAAGCCTTTAATTTAAGCCTGTGGTTAATTTCTTGAAGCTTGGCCAGCATCCTGAACAGCAGACTTGAAAGCGTGAAATAGAAACCTTGGAGGTGTCATCAGTCACCGTGGACTAACATGCTCTGCTGTTTCAATTACAAATGAAGATCTGCTTATTAATAACAGAGAACCAGGTCCGGCCTCGACGTTTACATTTTATTGAGTCACAAGATATATAATACTGCATAGGGAATTGAGAGAGGAAGCAATATAAACATTTAGTTGAACAAAAGGGTTCTGATTAAGGGATCACCAATGGATTTCAGAAGGTTTTGGGATTTTCCAAACACTTCCTCAGATACCTAATTTCTGAACTACCGCTCTAACACACACTCAAAAACAACTGTCTGAAACTTTAATTACAGTTTTGTAGTTTTGCTAGTACTAGTAGTTTCTCGGTAACATGACAAGCTGCATTTTTTGAAAATAAGCAACTGGTGCTGCTCTAACATAAAAAGAGAAAAAAATATTTGTGACTGGCCCACAAGTAAAAACAGTAAAATATGAGGTCATTGTATAATAAATATGCCTGTTAAATAACGTTAATTTTAATTGTTTAATCACAGAAAAGTAATGCATAAAAAAACCCTCTGATTAATTATATTTCATGGTGCTGTTTGACCCCGTGCTATTCTCGCCACAGAGCCTTTGCAAAAGGAAGAAGGCAGATGAGAACATGTTGCTTGGCCCAGTGAATAGAAAATTTATGTTTTGATGGTCAAACCTCAAATGACTCCTTGCACCCCATAGAGGTACACTACTTAAAGTATGAAGTAATGGGTGCTGTAAACTAGCTAGTGCACTAGTGTAATTTATTGATTTAGGCAGTACCTAAAAGCAGGGCTCCTGTAAGGTCTTTGTGAGTTGTTTATTTAATAACTGCACTGATGTTTTCATGTAAAATCTATAGAAACATCAAAATTTGCAGCAGATAGACCTCAACAGACTAACTCACCTTTTCATGATTCATTCCTCATGAATGATGACAATTTGCCAAAAATGTATTTTAGTCCTTTTTAATACAATTTTAAAACATATTATATTGTATTTCCAGCCTTTTTAAAATAATTTAGGGCTATAACAGTTTATATATATCTAAATATAATCTGAATACTGTTTTATTTGCCATAATTTTATAATGGCACCCATTTGATATAACTGATTCATATATATATATATATATATATATATATATATATATACATATACATATATATATACATATATACATACATTTTTTTTTGTTAGTATACAGAACATTTTAAAGTAACATTTTTAACTTTGAAAAAAAATCTGCAAAACTTTCCTTCATTAATAGCCTTAGCACAAGCCTGTTTGGATCCTTTCCCTCTCATTTACAGCACTCTATTACTTTCAGTATCCAATTTCCACACTGCCACCCTGATAGCTTTACCTTCCCTGTGCCCTATTACCTGTGCTGTCACTCACCCGCTTCACCTGGGATGTGTTATCTCAGTAGGTTTAGCATTACCAGCAAACTCACTCCATTGTTCTGCCAATCTATAGTGCTTTGCAAACACAAGCCTTAATTAAAAACTCCTAACACACGTCTTTGTCCTCACACAAGCTTCTCTGCCCCAAGCATATACACAACCTCGGTGTGTATTTGCTGAGGGTTATTCACTGGCCATCTGGTGGAGGAGTCACAGTTGTTGTGTGGTCTATATGGAGAGTGTCAGTGTGTGAGGCGGTGTGTTAATCCTCCCCTGCTACTGGGTTGGGTATGTAGAGGAAGGTGAAAGGTCAAATGAACTCCCTTCTCTACCCTGTCATTGTGGCTATCACACTCAGTGTCATGGTTTATTGTCGGTAAGTGAGGTCTGGCCACTGCTGCCAAGTCAAGCCATTTTAGCAAGCATGAATATTTCATTCAGACAATAAAAGACACATTAGGTGCTTTCTGTACTTGTTTGGCTTTCCGAGTGCTTATTTCAGTTTGCTTAGAGAGCCATGGCCTGAAACTTGTAAATGGATTTAAAGCTAAAGAGCCGTGCTAGAAAGCTGTGTGTGTGCTTTTATGAGTGTTTGAAAGTTTCAAGGTACCATTATGTAACTCGACATAGTATGAGTAACATGAAAGGATTTTGAAGCAAGCGAGATGCAGACATAGTGAAAGTCTGTGGCCTGGATGTGAGCACGCTGCATAAGCATGTTGCCAGCCATCTAAGCATTCAAGCAGACGTTTGGAGCCATATCAGTGCAGGGAAATGGGTTCAGCACAGTTGTGTGAGTTGAGTCAGAGTATAGAGACTTCACAGGAGAAGTTGTGGTTCAGACTAGAGAGAAATAATGCATTAATATCTCTTTTCTCACTCTCTCTTTCTGTTTTTCTCTTTTTTTCCTGCAAGCTTCCGAGGAGCTGAAATGTTGGAAAATGATACAAGATGAAAGTTAAAATCACTGAGTGCAAAATTTTAATGTTCCCAATTCATTATATAAACTATTAAAATCCTAAGTTAGTAGTGATGCCGGTACTGAAATGATTACATTTGATTTGATATATGTCAAGCAGTGAGACGACAGGAAACGTTGTCGTCTCTAGTAAGACCTCTGGAAGAGTGTTTAACCAGTCAGCCACATTCTCAGAGGCTGACATCAGTTTTTTCTTAATAGTTCCTGGGCCGTTGGAAAGCAGAGGTAGAGCTATGAACTAAAAGCCCAGTCATTCGAGTTACATTACAGCTGTAGAATCCAGATGTTCCTCCATTTTGGTGTCATTATTAATTTAATTCTGACTCTGCATTTTTGGTGACAGAGATATTGAGTTGTGAATGAGGAAATATGAGTGAAATAGTCACCTCTGCTTATGCTTCAGAGCATGCTATCAGAAAAGATACCTTTCCCCAAAGACCTTGGAGAGCTTTTCAGTTGCCAGTAGAACATCAGACAATCTGTTGCTAGTTTTTACTTTTTTTTTATTCTCTCTCTCCTTCAGTGTCCCAAATTTACCTTCACATTTTCCCTCTGTAAGCGCTGCTGTCTGGGGCAGGCAGGGAACTGACATTCTCACAGCTTGTCATCCTTCTTAGGACTAATGCTGAGTGGCCTGAGGAAAGACTATGTGATCTGCTTGTTCTCCCCAAGCGATGCTTCCACTGGCATTACACACACCTCTAATCCCGGGCCTTCTACAGAAATGGCTGTGCTGCTAGAGTTGAAGCATGTATAGGGAGGTTTACCCAGGCCTTTAGCCTTAGCTGGAAATGTGGCCATCCATATGGAGCGATTGCTGGCAGGAAGCCACTCTTTTGTCTAACATTGAGTGAACGCTTGTTTGAGAGTGAGTTTTACTGAACACTGCTTTTAGTGTCTTGGCAGATTGGGCAGGCTTTCTGAAATTATGGTTCCTGGGGACAAAGTGGAATGATCAGGCCTCTCTGTTTCATGCATTCTGCACTGTCACTCTGCCTTTAACCTTCTTAAGGAACAGCAAGTACCTTCTAGTTACCACTATTCAGGTTTTCCTAGAGTACGTTCACTTTACAAGCCTTATTGTTTAGTTCTGATTTTTTGCTCAGATTGTATTTGCCTTTCTTCACTCACTCATTTGCTGAACTGCTTACTCCTACTAGGTTCACGGGGAGGCTGGTGCCTATCTGAGTCAACACAGGGCGAAGGTGGGGTACACCCTGATCAGCGTGCCAGACCATTGCAGGGCAAAACACACACAGCCATTCTATTTGGAACCGCCAATTAGCCTAATGCTTCCGGGGGTAACTGTAGGAAACCAGATGCAACATACAACCTCCACACAGAAACACCCAAGCCTGGGAATCGAACCCAGGACCTTCTTGCTGTGAGGTTTATGTGCTAATCACTACACAACCATGCCGCTGTTTTGCCTTTCTTGAGTTCACATTCAATACAAGAGCACTTAGAGAGCCCAAACCTGGATCTGGATCATCTCCAAAATGTAAAAGAGTTTTCCTTGTCCAATGCTTCACCTCTGGTTGGAATTTCATGAAAGTCCATACAAAACTTTTTGCGTAATCCTGCTAACAAACACACGTAGAAGCCGAGGTTAATCCTTTGCAGAGGTAATTACAAATGACTTGACCTACCAAAATTAAAAATGAGCCACAAATAAAACCTGATTGTTTTACACAAGTATTCTGCATCAGTAACAGCAAAAAATAAATAAAAAATCATATTTGAGAGACGACTCATGGTATTGATACCGATGTGCTAGTAGCTAATGTATACAGTGTGGCTTGCTGTGGAGGATGGCAAACAGTTTGGACATTTATGGCTACACTTTTGCCATTTATTTGGTAATTGTTTTAAGCTCTGCTTGATTTTAGTAGGTTCTCTCCAGTTTTCCTTAAACTGATTAATTTCCCCAAATATTTAGTAATTTGCCAACTTCCCAATGACTTATCACAGTTGTAGCTCTCCTCCTTGGTGCATGTGTATAGGTAATAATCCACAAGAATGTGGCTCGACCCTGATTTAAAACTAGTAGATTTCTGTATCTACGTAGCCCTGAAAACATCAGATCATGTAACATTTAAGGAAAAAAAAAAAAAATTATTAATTCAAGTCACTTCAGTCTGGTAATATGAGCGTAGCCCTAGAGAGATTCAAAACTAATCTCTGTTTCTAATATAAATCTAAAATATCTGTATGGTCTGTTAAACAGTCTGTTATGTAGCTTTAGCCCTGTGTGATTTGATATAATTGAGCTGCTAGCACACTTTTATGCTCGCGCTTTATCAGGTCGTGCTGATGCTAATCATCACATAGTCAGTGCTTCTAATCAGAAAGATAATCCAGAAGATTGCGTCTGTGCTTTTCTCTTTTTGATAGATTGATGCTGGGTGGTGATTAATGTGGTCAGGAATGAACCCCAGTCACTGTTTCACTTTGCTTTATTGTGCTCTCAACAGCATTGTGTCTTACCCAGTGAAACATCTTCATTAGCAAAGAGAGCACATGCAGCTATAGATCATGTGTGTGACCACAGCTATGCTAGGCCCAGGCTAGTGGATCCTGATGGGTCGAATGCTTGGGTTTTTAGCGAACATGTATTAATATTATTGTACAACAAGTCTGACATACAGTATAAGTTCTCATGTTCTCTCTCTCTACCTCTCTTTCGGCCTGTTTTCCCTCTTCAGGCTCTTCGCTTGTCAGTCCTGGGCACTTAAGTGCCGAGTCATCCGGACTAAACCTGTACAGACATTAATAAGCCGCCATTCATAATTCAGTCATTTCCTTATTATGGAAGCAGACATTTTTGCTTGCTGAAGCAGCATGCAGAGTTGGGAAGGTAAATTACGGGTCAATAAATATTAGCCATGAACCGAGCTGATCTTTTCTTCCAGGCCCTTTCTGTGAAATGAAGCTTTTGAGGTTCCCTTTTGTTTTCCCATCTGTCTCTATACACCAGCTCGCTGACCCACCCGTCGATTTTGACCCAACGCTGATAATGTAATTGAAATGATGCCTGAGGCCAGGGCTTTTTGTTCATCCCAATGTGTGGCCATTACTAAAGGTCATGATCCCTGAACTCTTCTTTTACTTTTAGTCAAGTCCCTTAAGAGAATTTCCACTCCTTAATCAGTAATGAGTGATGGAAAGGACACACACACACACATACACACACAACCCACACCTATCTCACACATTCAGACACACACAAGGACACACACACCTATCTCACACATTCAGACTCCCTTAAGCACATTTAACTGTAGCCCAACACAGACCTTGAGTCTTAGTCGTGCCTGAGTCAGCACCATCTTGCCATGCACTTGGGAGCTTTCTCAGTTTTCTCAGACACGCATGCCGTCATATTTTATAGTCAAGCTGAAGCCTACACACATTTGCCCTACCTTCTGCTAGCAATGCTAATGTATACGAGATGACATACTGTTTGTACTACTCATACTACTATGCAGCAGGTGAGGTATAGGGGTATTTCCTTCATTCTGTTAGGTCATCTTAATTTTTAGGCAACCAGAACTTAAGGGCGAACTGTATGCTATAACACATTTAACACATTAAAGACCTTTATTTTTAATGGAATATAGAAAACACCCAAAGACCATAGTTATACTGTAGCTTAGCTGTCACTGGGTTGACAATTGAATGGTTTTTGACTGCCATAATTCACCACTTTTTGGCTTCAACCACTAAAATCAACACGTTTCATTCCCAGTGCAACAAAAATGGCTGACTTAAAGGAACCCAAGACATAATAAAGAGGACTAAAGGTATAATCTCATTTAGCCATAACATTATCACCACCTGACTGGTCTACAACTATATAGCCCCAAATGAAGCAAGCGCACACATTCATAGGCAGCATTAACAGTTCAAGCAGTTTGTGCTACAGTAGCTCTTCTGTGGATCAGACCAGACATACTAGCTTTCGGTCCCCATGTGTATTGCTGAGACTTGGGCACCCATGACACTCTTGCCATTTCACTGGATGTCCTTCCTTGGGCCTCCTTTGGTAGTTAGATATCACTGCATACTTGGAACACCCCACAAGATCTGCTGTTTTGTAGATGACTAGACCCAGTCTATACCCAGTCATTTACCCATCACACTGGGGTCTTAATGTGAAATTAATACCATTGATTATCTTGTTGCAGTGAAACCTGCCAAGGTGTGGGGTGTATTAGGCAGAAAGTGAAGTCATTTCTTGAAGTTGATGTGTTGGAAACAGGAAAAAGGATGAGCAAGCATCAATAGTGACTTTTACAAGGGCAATACTGTAGTGGTTAAAAGACTGGGACTATTCATTTTCAAAATGGCTGGTCTTATAGAGTGATCCTGGTGTCTAATGGTAAGTACGTACCAAGAATGGTCCAAGGAAGGACAACCAGAGAACTTTCAAGAGTGTCATAGGTGCCTTGTGGGTGCGGAACTATGACTAGTACGTCTGGTCTGATCCCACAAAAGAGCTTCTGCAGCCGAAACTGTTAATGCTATTTATGATAGAAAGGTGTCAGAACACACAATGCATTGCAGCTTGCCGCTTATGGGGCTGCCTAGCTGCAGCTCATTCAGGTGGTCATAACGTTATAACTGATTGCTATAAACAGGTAACAACACGTACACATATTCAGAAGATTGACAACGTGTCTGAGCCGCGGTCTCTGCTGTCATCATTATATAGAATTTATCCAGCCATGTGTTTTTGTGTTTATTTTCACAGGTTTCGCATATTACCGCTCATGGTTACACTTTAATCCGCTCTTTGTAGACCTGTCTGAGCATACCCAAGCTACAGAATCTCTTCTACAGATTTCTGCTCTCATCACACCTGAATCATGTAGCAGATGTCATGGATGTGGTGGTGGTTGTTTGCAAAAGCCTGGGATGCCGACATCCAACATCTGCCCAAATTCAGCCTCTCCATCATGACGGAAGACTGGAAGGCCTTTGTGTAGTGTGTGAGGTCAGATATGTGTGTGTAATGAGCGAGTGCAAGCAGCAGGCCCCCTCTTTCCATTCATATGCTGATTCACGAGCCCATCTATTTGCATTAAGTGCAGCATAATTGCTAACTGGAGTCTGATTATTGTGTGTGTCAGAGGAGATGAAATATGACCTTTCATCTGGTCCCCGGTGTCGCTCGACGGGTGTCAGGCAGGCGTAAATCTACATCTAAAGCTCATTCATGTTTTCAGCGATAGTGAAATATTGCCACTTGAGATGAGAAAGTGGGAACTTCGAGAGTGTGTGTGTATGTGTGTGTGTGGATAAAAAGCACACACACACCTCTTGTACAGCGGCTTCTCTCAGTAGAACAAATTCAGTCTCTGGTTTATACGCCTATTTTCTTTGCAACCGTTTCTGGTTTTTCATTTAGTTTTACGTCTGCCTGGATCATGTTCCTCTGAGAGTGAGTGTGTTCGTCTGGCGGTGTTCAGCACGGTTCAGCATATTAGAGGCTCTTCGGTGTGAGGCAGGTGGAATTTTGATGAGCTCCATAGGAACAGCTGGAGGCTGATGCGGTTAAAGCACCATGTCGCCTGCTCTTAACCAGAGGCATTGCTGAGGCTGTCATCACTTACCGTGTGTGTGTGTGTTGGACAAAGTGGTTATTTAATATAGGGACAATACAGATGGGACATTGAAGGGAGATCAACCTTATCCGATACAGTCTCTGTGGCCGCAGTGCCAGGCTGGCTGATGTGGCTGACGTTATGATCCTATATTCATTCTTCATTGCTTCTGTCTGTCATGCTGTTCAAGCCTTGGTAAAGCCATTACCCTTGTTTGGCTAGCGCTTAATTGGCACAGACTTGGCACATGGTTTTTGCTTGTACCACTTTAGGCATGCCATCTTGGCTGTCCACTCACACATGCAAACCCACCGGCTCCTCCATGTCTGCCTGCGCTTGTCGCCATACACTGACATTGCTGCTCTGCTCTTTTGGGAAAGTCTCCCTGTCCACTTCTCACCTCTCCATTGTTAAACATAGTGAAGATGCTGTTTTCATATAAAGATGGAAGGCTTACAGGTACAGTTAGATAGGTGTGTTTGGTGAAAGCTAGATGCCTTGGGCACAAAATTTGAGCCAGTTCAGTCCCTCCCTTTATCCACGCCCACAGAAGAGAAACCATTTTTTTCTCAATCATAAAATAATACACCAAAATTAAGGATTGGTCCTCTTATGCTTTTTAATTAGTAAAAGATCTGTGACTTAAATAATATAAAAAGGTAAAATGTTTTGCTAGGGACAGGGTTCGTGATGTGCGTTTCTACAGTTTCATGTTACAGGGTGAGGATGTTTCATGGCATCGTTCCACCAAGATGCCACCAGCCAGCGCTGGCCTCTTGAGCAAGGGCCTCCTCAACTGCTCTGTTGCATCAATGAGTTTAGGGCAGTAGTGCCCCAGGTGGGTTACTGATCAGAAGGTTGGTGGTTGGAGCCCCAGTACCAAACTGCCACTGCTGGGCCCTTGAGCAAGGCCCTTAATCCTCAACTGCTCAGTTGTATAAATGAGATAAAAATGTAAGTCTCTCTTAAGGGCGTCTGCCAAATGTCATAAATGTAAATGTAATATAAATTATTAATAAATCCAGTGCATTCCACTCTCATATAAATTCATACGTGTTTCTTATTAAATGACCTTGAAAAATGCATGCACACTCTGGCTTGAGTGAAACGCCTGAATTTAATTACAACTTATCAGGCTTTAGAAATTTAGAAGCAATCTTTTTGGTTGAATGTCAGTGGTCTGTATTATTTTATAGCAGTAGAGAGACCTGAGTTTTTCCTGAGCGGTTTTATACTGACGGCTGCACCAAATGCAGGAGAACTTGACTATATATTCATTCAACAATGAGTAAAACTGTAAAATCTGAAAGCTTTAATTAGTCTTTTCTATAATCATATGCCAAATTCTTACACGCTCGGATTTCATTTCATAGTTCTGCTAATTATGCTAATTCCAGTCTCGTTTTACAATTTTGCCTTTACATGCCTTTTGGATATCAGGAGAAATATTCACACTTTGACCGCATCTCTGTCCGGCACAGCAGGAAAGCAGAGGTGACCTCTAGCTAATCCTCTGTTTCTATCATGAATATATTAAACATCACTGCTACTCTTTTTTTTTTTTTTTTTTAATTCCCTCTCACACTCGGAGTGCAAGAGGCTCCTGATCAATGAAGCAGGATTAATGCGGCTTCGCTTCAAACCTGCCCTCTCTCTTTGTGGAGACAGTCTCTGTCAGTCAGGCCGGTCCAGCTCTCACCTCTCTGCAGTAAATAATGAGCTTGTAATTGACTGAACTTGGCCTTGGAGAAAGTTTTCAGTGTGTGTTGTGGCACTTTTTGTTGCCCGACTTGACTTAATGGTCATGGTTATACCACAGCACTGTTCGGTTCTCAACTCCGACTGGGGATGTTTCATTTTCTCTAACAGCAGCTCTGACATTCAAATGAAACATTGACCACCTTATTAAAAAACTAATATGCTATCGCTTCTAAAGTAATAGCTTATTCACTGGGATTGCATAGCACATGAACTACACAATCGAGCAAACATTGTAGAGAGAGTCATGTAATTTCGATTTATTTATTTATTTATTTTATATTCATGGATGGACAGATAAATTTCCTCCTCCCAGTCACTTAGTATACTCTTTTATTATTATTATTATTATTATTATTATTATTATTATTATTATTATTATTATTATTAGTGCTGAGAGAAAAATAAACATTAGAGGTTCCATGACATAAAATAAAACTATAAATGCAAAAATTGTTAAAAAATATACTACCATGGATGATCCCTATCTCAGTGTTCAACATTTATTTAATAAAATAGGATCCAGAATTGGATCCAGATCATCTCCAAAATCCAATGGAGGCTTTATTATCCAAGGTCCCAACAATCTGCACATAGTTTAGGGTGGCATGGTGGCATACACACTTTAAAAAAGAAAAAAAAAGGAAAAGAATGTCCCTGATGGGTCTGCTGTAATATGAAACTTCTTAAAAAAAAAAAAAAAAAAAAAAAAAAAAAAAAAAAAAAAAAAAAAAAAATTTATTTTAAGAATCTTGAATATCAGCTTAAGTTATTTGTGACAGTTTTTTCTTTGCATTCTGCTATGGTAAAAGTT
>JAQMYF010000001.1:10204232-10219745 GCA_030014195.1 Neosilurus mollespiculum
CTCCCTCCTGTGAGAGCTCGGCCAATTAGCTCCCATGGACTCCCGGTCACGGATGGCTGTGGCATCAATCCGGATTCCATTTCTTCTATATAACATCATCTAATCTCTTGTCCGCTCTCTCCTGGAGGAAGAGAAACAAAGCATTCACAGCTGAAGTACGCGTACTGATGGACATTCTAGGATTTCATCTGTTTAACGCTCGGCAAGGCGGCGATGGATCACAGCTCTATCCGCTCGCCGTGAAATTGTCCTTCAAAAGCCCAACACCTGTCTAATCAAGTCTACATCAGAGAGCTAATCATGTGTCAGCTACACCCAGCACATGGAATATCATTCACATAGGGATGTAACACCTTTGTTTGTATCTATATCTTCCTAGAACGTTCAATTTCTTAAGCTCACTTCTGAGAAAATCTTTCATCCGCAACCGTGTGCCCAGCCTATAATAACCGCCTCTTTCAGTCGCTGGTATCTGTTGAGTTCATGCCTCTATTGTTTCCTCTGATGATGAGGCCCTTCTCAATACAACATTATCAGTGTGCTGCCACATCTGCTTTCCTACAGTGTGTGTGCGAGAGCAAGTGAGTGTCACGCAAGATTTCGCAGCATTTAATCTGCCACAATAACATTCCATCGCTGGAGAAATTGCTTTCAGAAGCCCGGGAAGTAAACAGACACGAGGTGTTATTCGAGAAGACAAGCTCCCCTAAGAACGGGTGGTAGACTGCGAAGAAAAAGGATAGTGGGGGGACGGTCAGAAATAAAGAGAGGATGAATGGGAAAGGGGAGGGGTACAGGCAATTGTAAACTGACCTTTCAGTCAGTGAGCACAAGACAGATATTGAGTGATTCTCATTGTGCCGGGAGAATGAACCTGTTGGCTCGTTAAATGCTGTGGCATATGGATGTTTTATCACCCTCCGCCTTTAATTGCTTTACTGTCAGGCCGTTGTAGTACCCAGGATGCGTTTAAACATCAGAAGCTGGAATAAATATCAGGGAGGGTTCTTACATTGAAAAGTGTTTCAGTCTCCCAGTCGTTTGTCCTCTATGCCTGTTTCAGCTTTCATGTGATTTGACCTTTTATCCATGTTGATGCATAAACAAGAAGCCTAGGCAGAGCTGTCTGTTTCTCAGTCCTTGCTCATATTCCTCCTCCTGTGCTGCTCTCCGGAGCAGTAGGATGGGCGTGGACGGCTGTATTTGTTCTAATTACCAGCACTTTATTGATGCAAATTGCTGCCAGCCTCTCTGAGCTCTTGTTTAGCCAGGCCGCTGGCTGACATTGATGCATGCCCTGAAGGTATTTATAATCCTAGAGACACCTGATATTTCATGATCAAGGAGACTGAGCTAGTGTCATGATGTTGAGGTATTCACAGTATCGCTCAGCCAGATGGGAGGATCCATCTGGTTTATGTGTCAGGGATGAATAAGGGCTGTGGATTTGGAAAGGCTGGTACGGCTCCTACTGCCTTTTGGCACTGTTTTCCTTCTTTGATCACCAGAGCTAATTTCTTATAATGACACAGGGATTTTATGGTGAATCTGCTTTAATTCCAGACTGATTCAATTTTATTTCCGGAGTACTCTTAATTATTTAATAATTTAATTACACATTTGATTCACTGTGGGATGTCCTATAGAATGAGTAGACCACTTGGTGTTGCTTTACCAGAGGCCAGACCTGCGTCCCTTTGTCTCTTTGCCTCTTTATCTGCTTTTACATGTGCAACAATTTGTGCCGAGACCAAGTTGTGCTCAGTTTCCTATTTTTACACAGTTACACTTAAATCAATAGTAAGACGGAAGCAAAACACTGGAGAACTACCCATCTAGCGGAAAAGCCTGTAAAATTACCTAATAACCCTGATGGATGCTACTGCACAGGTGTAAACCTTCCTACTTGGCACTGATTGTGTACAGACAGCAAGTTGTGCCCATGCTCTGGAACGACTTGCATCACTCAGAAAGTGGCGCAAGTAGCGGCAAATAATATTTCCGGCGCAAATCCATGTGTGAAACTTTTTATATATAACTTTTTGTATAACTTTTTGTCCTGACGGTGCATCACATGACCTACATACTGCCACATCATCACCTACTGATTGATAATGTCACAGAGGGGCACTACCACCCTGGGACATCCCACTTTGCACAATGCTACTAGTTCATTCATTCATTGTTCATACTGCTTATCTTGTTCAGTGTCATAGGTCAACTGGAGCCAATCCCAGATGACTCTGGGTGAAAGGCAGGGTATACCTGGGGCAGCTTGCCAGACCATTGCAGGGCCAACTATAAACAGAGCAGTCATAAAAATATGACTAGAGATTCAGATTCCCAATGAATAAACCAGAGGTGATGATGCGAAGAAAAAGAACTCCTTGGGAACCTTGAGAGGAACCACTTCTAGAACCAGTCCTTTTCTGGGTGACACTGAATAGTGGGATTATAAACCTGTTTAGTTTAGATGTAGAGGAGCAAAGTAAAGTGGTATGTAAAAAACGTTCAGTACAAATTCACAGTATCCAGATAGGATTATCCACTCAAGCAAATTTGTCGAGAAGTTTAAGAAGCTGAAGTTAAAAACTTTTCACAGTGTAAAAAAAAGCCGTCTGTCTTTGAACCACAGTGGGGTGTATGGGGCTGAAAATGAATTCCCTCCAGCAGATCAGATAGCAGCACGTTCTTTGAACTTCGTCTTTTCCCTGCTCTTCAGTACCCTACCCCACCCATGAAGACGAGCCCCTTGATCCAGTGCAGTTTCCATTTCTCCAGCTCCTCAGTGTCATTTTCGAATTTTAATTAGCTGATGATCTTGTCAGCGCCTTGTGTCTGTTGCTCCATATACAAGCACTCATGCACTTGAGGGTTGTTAAAGACTGCTCTCAATATCAAACAGATGAATACGAGCTGCTCAAGGTCCTTTGAGAGACGGTGTGGATACAAAGCAGTGACTGGTTTATAGTCCCCACGATTGTTCTCATCTCTGAGCTCAGGTGGTCAGTAGACTCCATTTCTCAGTGGCGTATGGATCATTTGACCTTTCAAGGGTCAAATAGAAGCATTACCATCCGCCTGTGTGCTGTTTGTTTTGCAGCTAGGGGGTTGAGAAGAGACGGCTGTTGCGAGGCAGGAGGATTAAGATAATGGCACCTTTCTGACTCCTCCTCGTCTATCTGCTAATGGATGGCCAGGAGGTTTCATAAAACACAGACTAGACTGACATGCTGGTAAAGTGATGGAGGAGTGTCAGATGAGTCTTTCCCACCCTTCCCACCCACCTTTTCCTGGAAAACTTTCAGCTCTAATCCAATCAAATGGCTCTTTGATGTTTCCAATACCAGTCTCATATTAATCCCACCAGCTTCTAACGCCATCAAGGCTCCTACTCCAAAATCAGGTTGACGTGTACCAAAGCTGAGCCGGTTGGCCTCTGGATCTTCCCTCCCTCTCTCACTCATTTCATTTTCACAGGCCTTGTTTGTTGTTCATTTACTCTGCACTGCTCAAACCTTGTTAACATTTTTTCCTCCCTGCAAGCATGGACACCAGGCACGATGCCACCAACACAAATGTGTAATCACACATTTTTACAAGAGCTAATGGCCGAATTAAACCCCCCTCCCCCTCTCATGCGTGGTAATGACCGAGTGATTTGTTGCTTATTTTTCACATGAATTCATTGCTTTTTAGAGGAGATGCAGCTGATGCAGGTTTGCAAATGGCCACAAATGAGGGAACCTACCAAGACGCCAACAAGCCTCTCAACCCAATCTGTCAAATTTGTGGCAAAATCAGACATTAGCAAATTAAGATCTTTTTTCTTTAGTGTCTGATGTCTTGGCCTACACTTTGACATTTTCTTTTTCTTATAAGATGCTTGATGCTCAAAGGAAAGCACCATTTTGCATTACTAGCTAAAATAACGGTAAATGTCAAGATGTGAATGACACTGTGTGTGTGTGTGTGTGTGTGTGTGTGTGTGTGTGTGTGTGGCCAAATTTAGATTATTCAAATTGAAGGAATATTAATTTATTTATTCCTCTTATATATGTATATGTATATACAGTCATGTGCAGTGAAGATTATACATCGCCTAAGAGGCTCCTAATAAAAAGAAGTTACTTCTATATAATTTTTTGGTGAAAATGTATAGAACATTTGAAAAAATCATTCCGACAAGTATATTGAGGGTAAATGTATGTCTAATAAGCAAATACACTGAAAATACCAATTTTTCAGAAAAATTGAAAGGTGTTGCAAATTTTATTTATTTTTTTACTTTTGCATATCATGAATGAACTTCAAACCATCTGGAATGGTTTAGTGAGTGAAGAAATTAAAAAATGTGTGAACACTATGCTTGAAAGGTTAAATGCTGTAATCAAATAAAGGGTGGCCACAATAAATATTACCTATTTTCTTAAAAAAGAGACTGTTATTTTTGTTATTACTATATATTGTTGTTTGTTTACTTATTCTCATCAATATGATCCAATATTACATGAAATAAATACTTGAATAATACTTGGTTTCTGATTTATCTTCATTTTGTTAAGTGTATAATCATCACTGCATCACTGGATTTTTTTAATTTCTTCACTCGCTAAACCATTCCATATGGTTTGAAGTTTATGCAAAAAACTTTTGCTATGCAAAAGTAAAAAAAATAAAAATTCCAATTTTTCTGAGTGAAGAAATTAAAAAACAGTAATGCAGTGATTATACACTAGTAGTAATTTTTTACTTTGTTTTATTAGGAGCCTGTTTAGACAAAAGTGGTGGTGTATATAATATTCACTGCACACTACTCTGTGTGTGTGTGTGTGTGTATGTATGTGTGTGTGTATATCTATATATATATATATATATATATATATATGTATATGTATGTGTGTGTGTGTGTGTGTGTGTGTAATATATATATATAAACAGGATAAATAGGAATTACATTTTCTACTTATCCTGTTTATTATTGAATGTTCTTTGCATTTCTTGACTGGTTCGAATTATCCTTCAAGTCCTCCGTGCTTCAGCCTTAGGATAGAATTACAGAATGCGTGCACACAGCTCCTTCATTTCCAGATATAACACTCCTGTATTTTCATTAAAAGCTTTTTCCCTTTCTTGTTGTCTCTTCGCTTCACTTTAATAGTGAGAACTTGTACTAGGCATCATCATGGTAAGTCATACTCGTCTAATTCATTCAAATTCTGCCTGAAAGTACATGTGAAAGGAGCACTCGCTAGCTACGATGTTGATGATGCTAGGTCTTTAAGGATGTATTTCTATCTGTTTAATCCTAAATGTGCAGAGCGTGGTGTCTTTAAAACCTCTCTGGAAGAAATGACGAATAACTAAGAGTATTGGTTTGTTTTATCCAGGGGTAGTGAAAAGAATAAAGCAAAGAATGAAAGAAGGGGGATTTTGTTACTGTTCCAAGCATTAGTGTTTAAAAGAAATCTCTGATGAGGAATAAGTCATACAGACGTTCATCCATCTAAAATGGCCTGGGCCAGAGGTTAGAAACAAAAGCCTACACTATTGAAACTAATGACCCATTTCATTTACAGAGCTTCATTTCTACTGCCTCATAAATGAACATAACAGCCTTTGAGCTTTTCCATGAGTACATATGCGTATAGGAATGGGGAATTAAATGGGCTATGGATAATACAATTGATTTTAATGGCCTGCTAGAACAACAGAACTGGGATGTTCCACCATGATGTCTCAGCTGCTCTTATTCAGCTCCATTGGTCCTTTATGGGAAGTGATTTAGTTGCCTTTTAATGAAGGCTGATTGGCAAGCAAGTGTGAGTGACCATTATCAATGGACTGCTTCTTGCTGCAGTGTAAAATTATGGAAATATTTAAGCACAAGCATTTGGAGCTTTCAACAATTCATTGTCAGTGATGGCAGGTCTGAAACCAGGCCACATCCTCACGTGTCCCATGTCCTGTCTATCGCCTCCTTGATCGACAGCTCATTAGAAAGCTGAGCTCTTTTTTTCTGGGTTTGCATCCTTCTTAAATTTTATAATAGTTTTTTTTATATAAAGATGAGTGACAAATGGAAAAAAAAGACAACAGACAGTGTCTTTATAAAGTGTTAAAGCCTACAAGCGGTACATTCTGCAAGCCTTTGGAACTGATTAAGAAAGCTAGAGCACTATTCTTCCAGATGATATTTCCTTATTTGGGTATCTGAAACACCCGGTAGAAGGCATGATTGCATGGTGGGTAATGTGTCTGCCGCACAGCAAAAAGGTCCTGGGTTAAGTCCCGGCTCTGGTGTTCTGTGTGGAGTTTGCATGTTCGCCACATGGGTTTCCTCCAGGTTGTTTGGTCTTCTCCCACAGTCCAACGACATTCACATTAAGCTGTTTCAAGTTGCCCCTAGGACCTACATGTGAATTATTGTGTGTGTGTTTGTTGCCCTGCGATGGTCTGGTGAGCTCTTCACGGTGTACCCCACCTTTGCCCAGTGTTGGCTGAGATAGGTGCCAGCCTCCCCCTGACCGTAATAGGAGAAAGCAGTTCTGCAAGTGAGTGAGGGAGTGAATAGAACACCAGTCCAAAATTTGTCACAGGCGTTTGGTTGGGTTGAGACTTGTGACCATGAAGGCCATGACATGCTATTCATATCATTCTCTTCCTCATCAAACCCTCGTGCCTTGTACATCCGAGCGTCTTTGACGAGATCACTTTGGGTATAAATGTTTCAGCGTATGGTAAGTGTGATCAATCACAGGGACTTTGTATTTCTTTGCACTGACGTTTTGAGATGACAAGCTGACCCAAACCATGACAGCAAAATATCTCTCGTTCTTTCTACATGACTTCTTTTTCTTTTTGTTTTTTTTTCCCTCTCTTTCTTCTCCATGTACAAATCAGTGTTTATCTTACTGACTGTCATATCAGGAAGAAATAACTGTCTATCATGGCCTGTGTCTGCATGGGTGCTGATAAAATAGATAAATTAATTAATTAATAACAAATACACATTGCTTGATTAACAGAGGCAACTGCATTGATTCCTATTGATGGGCGCTCTTGTGGCCCTGAATGAAAGTGATTCAAATGAGATTCTTAAGTGCTCCAGGCAAAGTGATGGCCTTGTGCATGCTAAAGGCAGCCTTAAGGCTCACGTGTCACTGGACTTGGATCACTGGGGACTCTTTAATGGGACATTTTGTCCACTTCTTTGCCCCAGGAGGACACAAAGAACTCAAGGCATTCATGGGTGGGGAAAAAAACAATTAACTACATGCAATGCCTATGGACAGAGATGTAGGGAATGCTGTCAGGATTGGAGATGATACTGATTTCAACAGAAGAACTATGAGATTTTTTTCGAACAGCTGTTTCATATAGATTATTATTATTATTATTACATGTGGTTTGTACATGATGATTGGGAATTCTGAACACATTTAACAAGATATGTGTCCATATTTTCTCCACCCTCATTCCATCTTCTCTTTGTTCAGAAACCGCAGTGAACTGTACACAAATTTGCTAGCATGTACACTAGCATGTTTTATTCTCACATTCAGGATCCACAGGAAGATGAATGAGTAGCCTACTACAGAGAGATGCTTAATGAAGAGATTATGTGTCCTGTAAGCAAAATTATATAATAATCAGATGTTTGGTGGGTTTGCTTAATGCTGCTTAAATACACCAGGGAAAAAAAGGCAAATCAAGGAGTAGATCATCTCCTTTATTGTCTCTACAAGCTGCTCTACTTATTGATTGCCCTGCCTGCTTCTCACTCCTCTCAGGTTAAAATCTGAGCAGCAGATGACATTAGGGCATACACAAATGAGGATGCATGACCATATTTAATTCTTTCACTCTCTCTTCTCCCATAGCAACAGACTGGCGCCTAGCAACCATGACCGGATACAGCGGCTGAGGCAGGAGTTCCAGCAGGCCAGGCATGAGGAGGAGCCTGATGACCGGCGCCGTACTTACAGCCTCCAGCAGCAGCCGTGGGTAAGAGAGAGATTGTCCTTGCTGATTCCTAGCTGTACTGAACCATTCCTACTGTTTCATATTAATATACAGTTACACTGTGCTCTTTTGTGTACATGTGAATGACAGTGTTAATAAAAATTGACCCTGACTTGGCCATTTAGGCATTTTGTAACCTCAAGTGCTTAGGGCACATCTGGCACAATGAAAGAATCTGGACACACCCCTTTTAATGATTTGCACTCAAGTCAGATAGTCACCTACTGTAGTAACCAAAGAGAATTGTAGCTTATTAAAGATTAGAAGTCTTCCATTCTGCTGGTGAGTTCTTGATTATGATTGGTCAGACAGTGGTGATAAATTTTACATTTGTTGCATTTACGACATTTGGCAGACACCCATAACCTATTAGCTAAATTAAACATAAGTTTTGACAGTACGTAACTTATGAGGGTAGGTAAGCCATTATTAAATGTAATTAGTATATATTACAGGGGAATGGCACAATCTGATTGGTCCACTATCTAATGATTAAAATTAATTGTTTCCAGTGGATTCCAGGCACTCACAGTTACCCCAGTTACTTGGAGTGTGTAGCATCATTATTATTACACTTTAAAATGGAAAAATAAGCCATAAAATGATTGTTTTTTCTTGTGTTTCTACATAGAAACCAGTTAGCTTAGCAGGGAGTCTCACCCTTTAGCCACACCTCTGCTTCTGATGGCTTCTTCCCTGCAGCCTGTTTGGTTTTAAATAACAAAAATAAACACCTAATTCTTGAAAATAAAAACTAAAAAATCCATTCTTAATATCAAGTAAAATACATTCGTTCTAAATCGTGTTGCTTTTGGGGATTTGGTCTAGAATGGATAGAAGAGCCATCTGGCTAAGGTAAGCTTTTAGCATAGCGTCTGCTTAGCTTGGCTCAGAGCACACGGAGCTCACCTGATGAAGTCTGTCATGGTTGAAAATGTGTAAAAAAAAAAAAAAAAACGAACTACAAGTTTTTTTGTGCTGATGTTCCCGTATAGTATATGGTTAAACAATTATGCGTGTATGGCTAGGTGAATGTCTCTGAATTAAGTAGTCCAGCACCATTCACCTCACCTTCAGTGCATAAATCACAATGTCTCACAACGTTCCCCTGCTGTGATTGTTGTGCATTATTGCTGTTAGTAGGGCATGCGTACACATTGTCTCCCTTACCCATTTTGTTCTGGTCTAATTAGGTGTTCTGGGAATAGGGTTATACACCTGTGATTCTAAACGTGACATGACTTGGTAATTGCTTGCTGACATTGTACATTCAGCTCATACACACCCCATCATACCCATCACCGAGCACCTCAGGAGCATCTAAAGCAGTTTATTTTCCATTCTGTATACAAAAAGGACATACAATAACACTGACTTATGGGAAGGGAGCAAGAGCACCCCAGCACTATCTACAAAAATCTCTTTCATTTATTTACAAACCTCCAGAAACCCCATTTACTCATCAGTCCCACACTCATGGGTGTATGTTTTAACACTGAGCCCCTGTTTCTCAAGCCTCATTTGTATTTCAGGGTTAGAGGTTAGACATTATTTTAATGTTATCTCCAAGCTAAAACAATATGAGGCTGGGAACTTAAGCTAGGGATCAGAGGTCACATAGCTGTGTATCTTTCCGCTGTAATGGCTTGAATCGGACATGGAAATCTGTCCTGTAGCTTCCTGTTCGAGGCACTGGGGGATTTTAAGGGATGACAACCTAATTACCTTGAGGGATAGAACTATTTCCTAAATTAGGGGTCAGTTCAGTGACCCTCCTGTCTTGGACACATGTTCCTTCGTAGACTGGAATTCCTAAATAGTTCAACAGTGCCGGATTGTTTTAAAGTTGTCTCTTTCATGCATGGTTTCTCATTAAGGTCTCTGCTGATGGGGAAAAAAAATACACCCCAAAAAAAAAAAAAAAGTAGACCTAATCATTTCATTTTCAGTCTGGCATAAAAACACTCATATTTATCTGGAATATGTGAAGCTCGAAATGAATTTCCTGCATCATGTCATGTCAGTGACAGGTAATTAAAGCAGTGACAGTATTAGTGGAATTTCTTTGGCATTTTAAATATTACTTCTTTTTCATACATATGTCTGCATATTCATTGCGGGATTTTTAATTCCTAACCGAGTAACTGGTAGCAGGTGCAGTACTGCAGAATTCAGAATCCTGCCACAATCAGAGAAGCAAGCATAGTCTCTCTGATGGATGCATGGATGGACTGGATACTGGTTGTGTGAATAATGGCGCCACTACCGCAGTTCATGCTAACAAAACTAAAATTCTGCATTTTGTTATGGTTTATATATGATGTATGAATATGTAGCCACATAAGTGATTGTTTTACACCAAGTACGAGTAATTAGATGAGCTTTCTTGAGACATACATTTAACAGGGGCGTGTAGGTAGAGCTAGAAATAGTGCAGGTAAAAATAAAGTTAGACAAATGACATTAGCTGGCAGTGGTGGTTCAATGGTCAAGGCTCTAGCGTTACTGATCAGAAGCTCAGAGGTTCAAGCCTCAATACCACCAAGCTGCCAATGCTGGGCACTTGAGCAAGGACCCTTAACTCTCCTCTGCTCAGTTGTATAAGTGATAAACGTAAGATGCTATGGATACGGGCGTCTACCAAATTCCATTGATGTAAATGTCTGCCAAACGATTAATTGCCATAATTAATGTGCGCTTATTTACATAACAAAAATCTATGCTGAGAGCTTTTCCTGGTTTCGCCGCAGCTCACTTTCTCTTCACTTCTATTTCTGTACTTTTTGTGAAATTGGATCTTTTTATTTGGTAAGTCTGCTGAGCTGTTTACACCCAAGCCTTGTCACAGTGGGAGCTTACCCCGGTTTCTGTAGTGTGAAGCAACAAGGAGTTCAGCTCCTCCTGGACAGGACACTAGGCATCCTGGGCATCGCAGGTTACCTTCTCAGTATTTTTACTGGTACCCATTTATACTGCTGGGTGGACAGATGCACACTTATTGTAGTTAAGACCTTCCCCAGGGGTCTTACAGGGGTTCAAACCTTCAATGTCTCGATCATGAGCCCAGCACCCTAACCACTACACCGCCGGCCCCCTCTTTTTATGTAATGTATATTTTTTTAATGTTTTAAAGAAATAAGTGGTAATTGATATTTGAATGTCATCATTATAGCTGTGGCCTTTTTTTTTTTTTTTTTTTTAATAATTTTTTTAATTAAATGGCAATAGTGTCATTAAGCATCATTAATCGTGATCGTTCTGGGACAGTATATCAGCTAACAAAATAAGTTATCATAACAGGCCTTCTTACAACCACCACAGAACTTCTGTGTTCCAGATGATAATCCTGAACCTGGCTTTGGGACTGAAGCGTGCTGTACTTGACTGTCCAGTGGGAAAGTGTTAATACTAAGTAGAAGTAAAGCACTTCTGCACTAGTTTATTTACACATTACACAGCCTGGCCCTGAAGACATCCCATAGCTCATGCATGTTTCGGTAGTTGTAAGTCTGGAGGTATCCATGAAGCAGTAATAAAATCTAGGTAATAAAATCTAGGTTCTCCCCTGAGTTCAGCGTTATTAGTGGCTTGGGGCTTTGATGGCTCATTCTGCACAACATGGGTTTCAGGTGATGAGAAGCCGAGCTAGGCTTTTGAGTCCGTCACTTGAAGCGATTGCAGCAGTTTTCAGCAGCTTCTGGATGTAAAGCAAATTTTCTGATTGTAATGTACACCACTTCTATGCCGTTGGTTACGTAACAGGCTGAATTACAAAAGCACTGAAGTCCTGGGATATAGGCATCTCTCTGTCATTTGTTAAAATATAAAAGGAAAAAAAAAGGGCGGAATGTGAATGGCTTTGTGAAATATTGATGCCTGTTGTAAATAGTTATTACAACTTTGAAATATTATGTCAAATAATTTTTCAAAGGTGTGTGTGTAGATGTGTGCATGTGTAGGTTTGTGGGTGTGTAGGTGGAAGTGTTGGGATGCTTCACACACTCATGTACTCTGTCTGTACTTAAAATTACAATCAGTAAAAAATTAGTGTCTATCCACCCTAAATATCCCCCCCCCCACACACACACATGCTGTATTAATGATTTAGAGCCTTAACACCAGTCTGTATTAACGAGAGATCTAATAACAGTCTTAAAATACAGAGAGAGAGAGAGAGAGAGCGAGAGAGAGAGAAAGAGAGAGAGAATATGTGGGAGACAGTTTTAGTTTAATGCTTCAGTGTCAAAGAATACTGTCAAAAGCCTGAGAAGATGGTGTCATTAAACTGTCGTAACAAGGTAACAAATCACTTTGGAGTGATTCATAACTCTATTTGAAAGCAAATAACCAAAACATTAAAGAACAGATTTTATAGTAGTCCATTGTCAGTACACATCCATTTCTAAGTACAGAGTGGTGCAGAGACTAGCAGAGGTTCTCCAAATCTACCCTGAAGAAACATTTCCACAGCCCACCTTAAAACCTTTATTTTATGAACCTCATCCATCTATTTAAAGATTACAGTCACTGTTTAATCTTCTGGCTCTTTACTGGCACCACAGAGAGATTTACTCCAGAAATGTTCATTGGCCTAACACATGAAGTATGAGTTAATATTATTTAAACACGTTTTGTTTTTCACTTATTGAGAACTGGGTTTTGGGCAGCATGGTAGCACAGTGCTTAGCTCGTCCTCCTCACAGCAAGAAGGTCCTGGTTTTGAGTCCCGGGCTCGGGCATTTCTGTGTGGAGTTTGCCCCGTGTTTGCGTGGATTTCCTCCGGGGACTCTGGTTCAGGGTGTAGCCCACCTTTGTCTAGTGTAACCCAGTATAGGTACACCTCTCCATGACCACAGTAGGAGTAAGCAGTTCGGCAAATGAGTGAAAGAGATTTGGTTATTCATGATAAGAGACCGGTTGAACACACTGATTACTATAACAGCTAAAAATGAAACATAAAAACTTTAATAGCTTTTGTTGTGATTTCCAGCTCTGAAAGGAAATTTCAAAAGAAAATAATAGATCTCTTGGCTATGCTTCACAGACCGCATTTTAAGTAACACTAAACTGTAATAAGTTCTCAGAACAGTAAAATATACTGACCTGGGCCAGATAAGACTCGATATATATGTGTGTATGTAATTCTATATAGCGAGAAAGAGAAAAACAAACTATCAAACAATATTATCAAACTTATAGTGCGCAGTTACTGATTCACTATTCATTGAATAAACACTGAAAGTCAGTGCAGCAGCCACTGAGGACTTAACAATTGGCGTGAGGACAATGTGAGGCCTGGGATGTGAACGGAGGTTGTGAAATGATCTACATCATTTAAAAACTCTCTGTAAATGCACTTGGCATAGGAAAATCCTCCCCAGAGATGATTTATTGCCTTTGAAAGGCAGCCATGTGGTGATGCAGACTCCAAAACTTAAGAGCCAAGTCAACGTTAATCACGCCTGTGAAAGTATGACCTCTACAACTCCTGACGTGCATCATCCTAGAAAGTAACGCAGTAAACATATACACTGTCAAACACTCCCATTTCTCACTGTACAGTCCCGGATTTCATGACAATTATGCCATTACTCATTTCCGTGACCTTAAAATATTGTGATCTCCTGTTTGAGGTTTAATTCCACTGTATTCCATGATCCCAACCTGCTGCATGAAGGTGTCGCTAATTTATCAATAGGAAGGGAAAAAAACAGCTAGAAAGTCTGATTTGTTAATCAGAAACTCAGGATTAATGTTACTATCATTTGTCGAAATCAGGGCGGCACAGTGGCGTAGTGGTTAGCATGTTTACCTCTCAGCAAGAAGGTCCCGGGTTCGAGTCCTGGGCTCAGCCAGAAGATTTTAATGTGGAGTTTGTATATTCTCCCTGTGCTTGCAAGGGTTTCCTCTGGGTACTCCGGTTTCCTCCCACAGTCCAAAGACATGCGCATTCGGCTAATTGGCTGTTCCAAATTACCCCAAGGTGTGAGTGTGAATTGTTGTGGGTGTGTTGGCCCTGCGATGGTCTGGCGAGCTATTCAGGATGTACAGTGGCTGAGACAGATTCCAGCCTCCCCGCGACTGTAGCGGGATTAAGTGGTTCGGCAAATGAGTGAGTGAGTGATTATTTAAAGTGACTGTTTTTGTCTTCACAGCATGTACTGCTCTGTGAATGATGTAATTTGAGCCACGCCCCCAATAACATATAATGTTTTTTAAGCAGTAAACATTTAGCTCAAGTATGAAGTCTTATACAGTACTGCTGATTGGTGATAAAAATTGTTAACAGCAGATCTGACAGTACTCTTCTGTTCAGTATAATCATCTTATTCTAATAGATTGTCATGTACAGGGATTTGTATGGCAGTTCCACATAAACTGATTAAAAATGTGTTTATGTGGGGAAATAAACATTCTGCAAATAGATGGTTATTATATATTTATGGAAGGAGTCTCCAGTGTCAGTGCTTTGGAACAGTCGGAGCTAAAGATCTAATTTTAGGCTTGTCAATTTGGGAACATCCTGCTGACAGATGGCTACCTTTTACAGTTTTGTGTGTGTGCATCTGTGTGTGTGTGTGTGTGTGTGTTTTTTCCTTGTTATATTAACTTTATTAAAGAGGAGATAAGAGAGGATGAAGGAGGGAGGGAACATCTGTTTATCACTTCACTGATTTTTAATAACAAAACATATAATTACGTGCTGTGATTTCTGTGGTATGAAAAAAATATAGCCGTAAGGAATAAAACACCTAGAATCACCCGTCATCCCTTCATCCATCCATCCATTACTTATAATAACTGGACCTGAACTCAGACCTGTTCTGGAGCTCACACAATTAGACCTGCCTTGTTTTCCCTTCCACACACATCCACAGCCTGTAATTTACCTCCAGATTATTGTGGTGTCAAGATTTTTGTCATAAAGCAAAATCTTTTAATTGTATTAGCCAGTAAGAATAATTTTTTGAAAGGAGGAGGATGGACACACTTTCACTGCATGTGTATTAGCATTTCTCTAGCAAGCTATTCACATGCAAATGTATAAAGACTAGTGTTAGATGGAAAGATACAAAGGCTCTGGTTAGGGATGATTGCATTCATACCTTTTTCAAAACTAAAGATATCCAAAAATATTCTTTCGTTGTTAGTTAGATGTGTATCAATTTCCCATTTCTCGGGATTGTTCTCCATTCATATATTTTTCTTTGATTATTACAACTTTAGTGTTATTTATTTGTTACATTTTACTGTTTTGTTGTTTTATTAGTATTTCTTACATGACATTTAAAAAAAAAAGGTTCTCCTACAGTGTTATTTGCCTAAAGCTGTGTGCACACATGACGTTATGAATGACAAACGACCATGAATGTCAGTGAAAGTCAACAAAATGAGCAGAGATAATTTTTTCTCCCCCAGTGCAGCTAACTGGGTTATCAAAGGCCGGCCATGTCTCTCACTGTCTATGGTGAGAGGCATGTAAAAGAA
>JAQMYF010000001.1:10231798-10245585 GCA_030014195.1 Neosilurus mollespiculum
TATAGTGTGTGTGTGTGTGTGTGTGTGTGTGTATATATGTATATACATATATATATATATATATATATGTATATATGTATTTAGATCTGAGTAGGATACAAAATAGTGTTTTAGTACAAGCAGGAGCATTAAGTTTATAGCTATGAACCTAGAAGAGAGCCCATATTAATTTCAAGACAAATATCCAGTGCAGGCTTTAAGTGTTTAATTGCATTGGACAGTGTGTGGCCTTTTCCAGTGAGATAAAAAAACAAACAAACAAAGAGTAATAATAATAATCCATTCGTTCATTCATTTATTTTTTAAGCCGCTTAATCCTAATTACGGTCGCGAGGGAAGGCTGGTGCCCATATCAGCCAACTCTGGGCGAGGGCGACGTACACCCTGGACAGCTCACCAGACTATCTCAGGGCCGACACACACACAACTATTCACACTCACAATCACACCTTGGGGTGATTTGGAACTGACCATTAGACTACTGTGCATATTTTTGGACTGTGGGAGGAAATTGGAGTACCCGGAGGAAACAGAAACGCCCGAACCCGGGAATCGAACCCAGTCCTTCTTGCTGTGAGGCAGATGTGCTAAACACTACCCCACTATAATTATAATAATGAAATTCTCAATTATATAAAGAGTTCTAAGACACTAATGTATTCTTAGTATAGCGACTTAAACTCACTGACAGCTGTGTGTGTGTGTGTGTGTGTGTGTGTGGGGGGGGGGGGGGGGGGTTCCGCCAGAAAAAAATCCATTACTCCTGACCCTGTGCTCCATCTCTGTGAGTCAATAGAGATGTTGACACTCGGTCCTCAGCAGGACATAATGATGCTTAATCAATGTAAACAATTCTCATCCACTTTTTTCTCCATGACTCAATCTAGTGCACTCGGCTCACTCTCTCAAGTGCCAGATTCCTCCACGACAGCTCACTTTCCCAAGGGAAGCATTGCTAAAAAGCCTGGCTGGGTCTTATCCATTCCTTTTATAATCTAACATTTGCCGAGCAAGGTCAGGTTGGTGAGGATTGACCTTTGACTTCTGAAGAACGGTTCTCTCATATGATGTCTCGATGGACCAAGCCAGTCTGTTCTCTGTGTCACTTTGCACACAGCTCAGGACTGAAGTCAGATCTGCAGATTTCCAAGCAGCAGTAATGAAGAGTTTTTTTGTCTGAAGAAGGATTTGAGACGGAATGTCGGACACCATGACCGTAGGCTGATTAGGCGTAATGAAAGTCATGTGAAACAGAAAGCGCTACTTGAATACAGTAAAACAGCTGCATGTTGTAACAGGCGAATCCCCCCCCACATACACGTACAAAGTCTTGCTAACAAATAGAAAATGTTACTCAAGGTTTTATTTGGTTTATAAATAATTTATGCTGTAATTAATACTTATTGCACAGCATATTTCCTGGCGGGTGTCTTGCCCCATGATCTACACCATATGTTTCAGTGGAACGTTGCGCCCCCCCCCCCAAACCCCCATCCCAAGCTTAGTCTTCCTCAGCTGAACTTTGTTTTGCCATGACATCACTGTCATGCTGTGTTGGAAAATAACATGAAGCAAGGATTGAATTGTGAAACAATGGTCATGTTGAACATCTTGCAACTTGTTTTCACAACATGAAACTCTGTATTCTTTCACTCTTGAGTGCCCTAACTGTCTCAGGGCATTTTCATGTACAATCCGAACTCTACTCAGGACTGTGTCTCAATTCAGCACACAAATGCATCTGTTTTGATACAGACATATTCATCTCAGACCGTCTACATTCACATATATTGTATATACAGTATATTTGTAATTGTATAAATTAAATTTCTATGCTGTCGCATAAATATTCCCCTTCACTAGAACTAACCTGTTCCAGCATGACAATGCTCCCATGCACCAAGCATGAAGAAATGTTTTGTGAAGGTTGGTGTGAGTCAGTGGCAGTGTTGGCTTAGTGTTTAAGGCCCTGGGCCACTGATCAGAAGGTTGGGGTTTCAAGACCCAGTACCGCCAATCTGCCACTGTTGGGCCCTGAGCAAGGCTTATAAACCTCAACTGCTCGGTCGGGTAAGTTTACTTTTAAATTTATGGCATCTAGAGTGACTTACATTTTTGAATTCTAATTTATACAACTGATCACATGAGGGTTAAGGGCCTTGCTCAAGGGCCCAACAGTGGCAGATTGGTGGGACTGGGTCCTAAACGCCCACCTTTTGGATCAGTAACCCAGAGCCATAACCACTGAGCCATGACTAGTTAACACTTTAGGGATGAACTGGAACACCGACTCCATCCAGAACTCCTAACCAAACATCAGTATGATCTCACATGACCTCACAAATACTCCTATAAGCGAATGATCAGAAATCCCCACAGCCATGCTTCAAAATCTAGTGGGAAGCCTTCCTAAATGAATGGAGGTTATTATAATACACTGAATGCGGAATAGGATGTTAAAGAAGGATATGCATTGTGATGGTAAGGTGTTCGTGAAATTGTTGGCTATAGAGTTCTACTGTTCATATAGGCTTTGGTTTCTGTTGTTGTTTTTGCCAAAGAACCCAGTGTTCACATGGTGCCACTCACACCCAGGATCACTATTAATTTCAAGTGCAGCTCAGAGTGTCTTTGACCAAACAAAATATCCTTCAATTTTAAAATGTAAACATGAAAACATGCAAAACGTTTTACCTTATCGCCAGAAAAAGGGAATTCTGAGCAATCCAAGTGTAAATAATTCTCTGTGCGCTCTAAGTGGGAAGGATGCCATCCTGTCTCCCCTGTTGATCAGGACGGTGCTGTACAATCACAGCCATCTGGTAGCTCATGTATACAAAACAGGGTGGTTAGCGTTCGTCCGAGCACATTCAGCTGTTGCATAAACAGAGGTTTAAAAAGATTCGGCTTCACTTGGCTCAGAGGAAACACGTATTCGCCTTCGTGTTCCTCAGCTGGTAGCTGTAGGGAGACATAAGAAAACCTAGCTGGTGCGTGGGAACGGGATATGACCATTAGCAACAGGGTCAAGCTAGAAAGGCTATAAAGCACTGTGTGCTTGAACAACAGCCACTGAAACAGCTTTCAAATAAATCTCCTTGGGTTTACAGTGCACTACTCGGCATGTGCAATATCAGTCATTTGCTTTTTTTGCCCTCTGTGTTTTTCTGCAAATATATAAACAGTTCCATAAAAACATAAAACTACGAAGAGAGAGAGAGAGAGAGAGAGAGAGAGAGAGAGAGATGGTGGATGAAAAGCCTGTAGGCTGTTCAGGAGTAATGGATATTATATACTACAGCATTTGTTAACAGCCAAAAGGAAGATGTACAGACACACATGCAGATAAAGATGTCTGGTCCTGTGACTGGTTCATGAGAGAAAAAAAATTGCTGGACATTTTACTGTTTATAGTGTATTATGTAATAAGTCCATGGATGTGGAATTTACAACAGGGGTTGGTCATCAGGGATAGCAAATGCCTTAAAACCTTTTTTATTTACATTTACTATTTAAATCTGAAATCACTAACTCACTCATTTGCTAAATCACTTACTCTTACTAGGGTAGCGGAGAGGCTGGAGTCTATCTCACTAGGCAAAGGAGGGGTACATCCTGAACAGCTCGCCAGACCATCAAAGAGAACATATACATAACCATACACACTCTCACCCAGGGGCAATTTAGAACAGCCATTTAGCCTAATGTGCATGTCTTTGAATTGTGGGAGGAAACCAAGTATCCGGAGGAAACCCACACAAGCACAGGGAGAATCTACAAACTGCACACAGAAACATCCTTGTCGGGCCCGGAACTTAAACCCAAGACCTTCTTGCTGTCAGCAGACGTGCTAACCACTATGCCACCGTGCCGCCAATCTAAAATAATATGAATCTTATTGAAATATTTGCAAAAATATTTTGGTTATTTATTAAATATAAAGTTTTTATGGTTTAGATTAAACTCATTCAATTTTAATGATCAGCTGGTTAAATAAATAGAAAAAACTCTTGTAGTAATAATAATAATATATGAATTAATATCTCTCTCTCTCTCTCTCTCTCTCTCTGTGTCTGTCTGTCTGTCTCTCTCACTCTCTTACTCACTCTCTCTCTCAGCCATCCACGTAAGAATCCCAGCACCGTGTCTCAAGACTCCTGGGATAAGGTCTACCCCCCAGGCGAGGTGTTCCAGTCAGCTAAAGACAACCCACGCTACTCAAGCTACCAGGGCAGCCGTGGTGCTAATGGCTACCTGAGTGGTCCGGCGTTGGGCCTGAACGCACGTGTGCTGCTGGAAACTCAGGAGCTGCTCAGGCAGGAGCAGAGGCGCAAAGAACAAGAAGCACAGGCCAAGCTCGGTCCACAAAACGACTCACTGGCCCTGTCCTCAACCTCCAAAGGGCCCTACAGGCATGACGTGCCACCCTCGCCATCCCAGCTCGCTCGCCTTAACCGACTTCAAAGTCCTGAAAAGGGCCGGCCGTTCTACTCCTGAAGAGAGGAGAGGGATGGAAGGGAGCAGGAGGACACACACACTATGAACTTTGAGCTTTTCAGAAAACATAGGGATTTTGGTTGATGACTTTTTTTTTTTTTTAAATGCCATGTACATCAATACTTTTTTAATACACAGTTATGGTCCAACCATCCAGTGTCTCCACATGGTATGAAAGTGTGTGTGTTTGTGTGAATGTATTTGAATGTGTATCCATATATTGACTGGCATCCTTGCCAGTCCTGACAATCAGAAAACAGCCAGCAGGTTCCCGCGTTTGCATTTGTATTCCTATAGCGCTGTGACCTACATAACTCACTTCACCTGCCACAAGTTGTGAATGTTGAACTGAGTGTTGAGGAAAGTCGATAGTATTTTTTTCTGCGCTGATTAGACAGAACTATTTTGAATACATATTTTCATCTGAATACTGCAAACAAAGTGGACAGTTTGCTAATTTTTGAATGAGAGCTGTCAATGTATACATAGATGGACTGCATTCAATGAAATCCCAACATACTGTGTGTTAATAAGGTGTTTGGCCACCACGAGCCATTGGAACAATGTCAGTAGAATCATGTCAGTTGGTATCAATTCTACAAGTCTCTGGAACTGTACTGGCCCGATTAACACTGTTCTTCCAAAAGATATTTCCTCAGCTGTGGTTTGGATGATGGTGGTGCTGAGCGCTGTCTGACATCACTAACATCACGTCACATACTTGCTAACATGCTGTAGAAGTTCAGTTGGATGGGGATATGGTGACTAAAGACTTTGGCATCAAAACATTGTCACCCCATCACGTGACCAGTCAGAAGAACTTTTCTTGTTTCTTTTAATTCAGTGACACTTTGTTCTAAAGTACACAAGTTGACCACAGCACAATATCCTCACACGCAACAGATCCACCAGATTCCACCAGATTCCTTTCATTCCTCACCCATGTGTATGTTTCTTAGAGGAAAATAAATGAGATTAAGAGAAAGAGAGGGACAATGAGAGACTGAGACTAAGCCTACTACCCTGCAATCCTTTCACTCATCCAGTCACTCCTTCACCCTGTTTCACACTCCATCCATCACATTTCCTGTCCATCTTAAAAACCTCCAGACCTCACTTCCGTACCTGCTCTTTAACCTCCAGATGGGTGGCCATCAAACATGTTCCTGGGTGTTTGCCTCCCTGAATGCCCATCTGACCCAGTAATCAACGATTTAGTAAGTTCTTGATCAGTTAAGACGTGTTAGACTTTGGTTAGAGATAAAACCTGCAGGATGGCAGATCTTCAGGCACAGGGTTGGTGACCACTGTATTAGATTCTCTTCAACTGTGTCTACTGGTTTCTTAGGAAACCAGGCATGTTGGCAGGTGTCATTTTGACTCCATCTGTGTTTGTGGTTGGTGTCTCTTAGTGGTCAAGTAGGTTGTTTTATGGTTCTGTTGAACGTCATCACGTACAGGCCCCCTGTACTATGGCCAGTCCTCTGATCTTAACAGCCTTATTTCAGCTCATCATATAGTCCTCTGTTCATTTCTTCATTACTATAATCTATGATTAGATATTATATTCTTGCTGTTTGCATGTACTCTGTTGGATGATCCAACAGTATGCTTTCCTTCAAGAATCATGTGCATCATCAGTAATTATTAACATCATGAAGTACCATGATTGAAGCTGTTGGGTTTTTTTTTTTTAATTGATTATTTTTACATTTCTTTAAAGGGTGCTAACACTTTAGACCCTTTTGACATCTGCTTGGTACTAATGCTGTATTTTTTGGTGCACCTCAGGGGTGGGACGTCAGAACTATGATATTCTTTTCAGCCTCATTCAGGCTACAAAATGGACACCTCCATATTCATTGTTTATTAGCAATAAGCTAGCCGACTAACTGTGATAAGGCATGTATATTTACCTACTCAACCAGCACACTGTTTGGTCAGATAGTCAAAGGTCAACAAATAGTTGTAAATCCAGCAAAAGTCATTTAAATTCATAAGTTAAGTTCTACTTGTTTTGTTGGGTTTGTTGTAGGCAGCCATGTTGATGCCGATGATCCTGTGCAGAACTCACAGGGTTGACAAAGCCGTGAGTTTTTACAAGTACGATTTCAGTTATTTCTAGCCAGAGGTCAGTTTTAGTCGAATGCAGCAATAAATTATTTCCCGGAGAGGTAAGTAAAGACATCCAAGACACTAATAAAACAGATTTAAATCCAGCCACTCGAACTGTTTTGGGAAGTCAGACATCATTTTTAGCCAGATTGGACATCCAGCCGCTCCTAATCACATGACATCAGTACTCCTGTGATCCATGACTGCTTAAGGGGATTATACTTTGAGTCATATCTCTTGCAATAAAGAACAAAAGGAAGTAAAGTTACAATGGGAGCTGCTGAAGCACAGGAGTTCATTTGAAAATGATATCTGATAGACACTAGCCAGTCAGTGACATGGTATCTTATCCAATTCAGATGCACATTGTAGCTCACAGAAACCTCATATATTTTGTGGCTGTGATTTATTTTATTTTTTTTCCCATTTCACCCATCCCTATTGAGATGAACACCAGCAGCTTGAAGGCTTTCTATTGTAGTCTCTCATTCACTCCCTCACAATCCCCAAAAATTCAAAATAAAGATGTACAAAATCGTGATGCACATCTTCCCATTGTTGACTAACCGGTACGTTGCTATGAGTGTGTGATTGGTTGTGTGATCTCGAATGGGTTTCTCGGAAATGAACTTTTCAGAACAGCAGCAGGATTTTAGGCTGTTTTACTTCACATTTTGTATTTTATGCATTGGATTAATGGAGACTGTGTTGGTAATGTTCAAGTGCCTGTTAAAGGAGGGATATTTTGTATTAAAGAAGAGCGGGAAAGAACATATTTTAGAAATGATTCAAATTTTTTGTTTGTTTGTAATAATGTCCTTCCACCACAAAACTTTTAGATCCTTAAATGAAAAAAAGGAACTTTTTTTTTTTTTTTTGCATTGTGTTTATTCTCCTGAGGTAACATGGTGTCCATGGTGTAATACATGTAAGCACTGTGCAACTGCATTTTTTTTTTGACTAGTCTTTATACATACTGTATGAAATTATAAACAGCTTTCTCTGTACATATCAAATTTAGACAAAATAAAACAGAAGGCTGTCTCTTCCCTTTGTTTACATTACACATGTGTGCATTTTTATTGATCTGGTAACCAGTGACTGAATGACCAATTCATTGTTGACACTTTTCTCAACTCTGATTGGTTAGATGGTTTTAAATTTCTCTGACAGTAGTTTCAGCTGTAATTCAAGTCATGTGTACTGATGCTTTCATTCTAATATTTCATAGTTCCCATGGAATCGATTACTTGGGAAGCAGTGTGGCAGACACTTTGCTTCGTCTAACACTAACATGAAATGGAGAAAGTGACTTTTTCTGTAAAATGATAATATATTGATTAAGGCACTGCCTAAAAGCAGAGCTCCTCAAAAAGTCTTTGAATTGTGTTTCTTAATTACTGCATTGATGTTTTCCTGAAAGAAATCAGTAAAACAATGAGCAATATTTTGTTGGCTAAAAATACTCTCCTACTGTTATATGGATTATCACTCACTCACTCATTTGCGAAACCACTTACACTTACTAGGGTTGCAGGGGGGCTGGCGCCTATCTTAGCTGACACTGGGATAAGGTGGGGTACACCCAGAACAGCTTACCAGACCACCACAGGTGATTTTTTTCACAGGTTTCAACACATACACACCTAAGGGCAATTTGGAACAGCTAATTAGCCTAATGTGCATGTCTTTGGACTGTGGGAGGAAACTGAATTTTTTTCTGGAGAACGTGCAATCTCCACACAGAAATGCAAGAGCCCGGAAATTTTATCCAGGACCTTCTTGCTGTGAGGCAGATGTACTAACCAGTATGTCACCATGTGCCTGATATAGGAATTCTGTAAACAGAATTTTTAGCTCTGCGAGGGCAGTTAAGCATGCATTTTTCTGGCCAAAACAGTAAGTCATTGGTTTGGAAAGAAATAAGGATTTAACCTAATATAAAATAATTTTAATGTGTAGTTTGGTAGGGGGGACTTGAATGTTTTTTAATACAAAGACTGCTTTGGTATCAGGTCCCCCCAAAAAACAGCAAAACAGCCAGTCAGCATTGTGATGCATAAAGACGTACATGTACACGGACAGACCACAGGTAGCCCAACAACCCATAAAAAAAATTAAAATCAATGGTTTCTTAATAAATATGGTGCTCCGTTCCACCTTTGGCCTGTCCGGGACTCCCACTATTAACTAAACATTTATGGATGGGCATCGGGTGTCAGTACAGAAAGTTTCTCTCTAAAATAACAAGGCTGGTAATTTAATAGCTTTTAGATCTTATTAAATTCAAGAAATGAAAAATAGGCCAGTGGGAGAATAATGGATTAGGGCTGTGATAGTGTTTTATAGTGAACGTTCCACAGCATTAATTCTTGTGGAAAAATAAATGGATAAAGAGTATGACGTCCTTCATTAATAAGCAAACAATGGTAAATTATTGTGGTATATGAGGTATAAAACACTTTGGTACATGTTGTTATAGGAAAATACTTCTTTGTGGTAACAATCAATGCTGTTAAGTGTAGTTATTATTATTTCAAAATAAAAGATTACTGTGGGGAAGCCAGAGCCAATCCCAGCTGATTTCAGGTTGAAGGCAGGGTACACACTGAACCGGTCACCAGTCTATTGCAGGACTAATACAGACACAAACAACAATCCACACTTAGAATCACATCTGGGGGCAATTTACAGTAGGGAGTTGACCTAATGTGAATGTTTTGGAGGAAACCTGTAGACGTACGGCGAGAACATGCAAACTCCACAAAGGTCCTCATCAGCAAAAAGACTCTGTGTACACAAAATGACCTTTACTTTTCAGGTAATGTAAGGCAACTTTGTGCAGGATGAACATTTGTCTTAAACTTCATTCTTTGTTCTGGGATCTCGCGCGTTTAGGAAATCACGGAGAAAGGAAATCTGAGAAATATCCTTCCACCACTTTAATCTATTTCTGATCCCATAGATCACTTTAATGTTGCTTATGACATGGCTGGCCAGTACTGTAATGAGAAGTGTAATGAGTTTGATGGCAATAAAGACAATCATGAAATTTATGAAGTTCAGGTCAGGGTGAGTGGAGCATCCGTGACATAGCCTCTGGGCTCTTTCTACAAAAAAGCTGCCAAAAGCTTCTCAATATGAGGAAACGAAAACACAACAGCCAGAAAATGAAGGGAAACAGAAGTAGTTAAACAAAGGAAAAAGAAATCTCAGGGGAAACTGATTACAGAGATCCTGTGCAGTGATGCAGTCAGTCTGAACCTGGACACTCAAAGCAGAAGAGTTTACGCTTCGTGTAAAGTAGGGGGAAAGAACAGAGGGAAACACAGCCCATTCCATGAGGTGACCTTGGCCTCGAGGATGAACCCTAAGGAACTGACGAGAATCTCTGAAGAGAGTGAAGGTAGCATCTTCTCTAAACCCCAGTCCTGCATTTAGTATTTTAACTACACTGGAACTTTCTTCAGATTGAGTCATGAAATGATTAAAGTACTCGACAAACACTCAGACTCTACTGACAGAAATGGCTTTTATTCTGTCTATCTATTACAAATGAAAAAAAAAAAAGGTTTTTATTTGCTTTTTCAACTTAAAAATGAAAAGTTATTGAACAGCATTTTAAATATATATATACTTGAGTGAAAGTTTGGGGAATTGTGTCAAAATCTTAATTAAAAGGGCGAAGTAGACATTTAAAAAATATACCCAAGTGAAAGTTACAAGCTGAAACATGACAAGCTGCTGTGCATCACACACAACATCCCCCCAAAATCTTATTCTGGGTTGATGCTTAATTTTCTCCCCAAAGAGTAGATGTACTCCTAAGTTGTAGAATTTAGAAGCACATAAGAAATTTTAGAGATGCGATATAAATTAATCAAATGTTTTTTCTTTATTATTCCTTCATAAAGGCATACAAACTGATATTTACAAGTAAAAGGGTTTAATTTATTTGAATACACTAGACACTACATTTTTAATTATTTCTACCTCAAACTTTGTTTATTTAAAAGAGAGCCATGGGAATGTTTTCTGGCAAATTTGAAAGATTTTGGTTTTACCGCTGGGGTCTTTAACGCTACTTTGTTGCATTCCTTATCTATCTCCTTCTTTGGCATCAAGTGTTTCAGTCAAAACTTTCTAAACTCACTTTCTGTTGCACTTAATCAGTTAAAATAATGATTAATAAAGTTTGATACCCAACTTTTGCAATCTATCTTGCTTGTTCACTTGATTGACCAGTTCACTTGATCAAAGGTTCAGCACATCATGCAGATGTCTTACGTCACTGTAGCATCAATCTTTTTGCTGAATGAAAGATTTGCCCAGGCTGAATTTTGTGGTATACATTTAACTTTTAAAAAATCTATTTGTAGTCGCAAATGTAACTCAAACATCCCCAGTCAAACTCTGTTATAAATTTCATCATAGAAAAAATTAACAGAAAAGCATTAATCCTATCATTAACATTAACCGCATTTGGCAGACGCCTTTATCCAGAGCAACTTACATGAAGGGCCTTGATCAAGGACCCAACAGTTGAACAGTTGACAGTCAAACAGTCGGTTGATACCTCAGCGCCACAGCTGGGATTACCGTGGCCTTTCCGTAATCATTCAAGCAGATTTTGTAGGTGGTGTCATGCAAAAATATGGGTGGAGTCAACATGCACTTGCCTGAAACGCATGAGCATCTACGATGCCTACTTTACAGCTGTCATGTCTACTAACTAATAACTGCGATGCATATGTAGCAGATGCTGATCCATATACATATTTACCTCCACAGGAAACTACAGTAACATCTGGTGGGCCATGTACACCTCACAAACGCATTAACAGTTGCAACAGTTAGATTGATCCGGTGCATAACCCACGGTTAATATCATCATGACCAAACTTTCTGATTTGGAAGTTGTGTCCTCCCAATTCACAAAGTAACTCCCAGGGACTCACATACTCCATTGGAAGCATACAGAACACTTATGGTATAATATCATTTGACCCCTGAAAGGCTAAAAGTTTTCTACTGCTGTCTACCACAAAGTCATTCCAGGTATGTGAGAGCGAGTGGCATACCGTCTCTCCCCTGTCAATTACAGCAACATGAGCCAATCATGGGTGTCTGAGACATCATGTGTCCAGAGGTGGGCAGATGCAAATTTCCTCCCAAATGTTTTACGCCACCACAGACATTACATGAGTAGCAGTTTGAAAAGTGGGGGGCGAGTGACCTCGCCCAAACTGCTTGGTAGCTGTTTTTGGTAAACAGGTAAGTCTGTTGGGCTTTTTACACCCGAGCCTAGTGGCTCATCAGGCCGGTGCTTACCCTGGTTTCTGTAATGTGAAGGAACTAGGAGTTCAACTCCTCCTGGATGGGCACTAGTCCATTGCAGGTTACCTTCCCAATATTTTTTACTGGTACTTATTTATACTAGTGGGTGGACAGAGGAACACTTGTGGTTAAGACCTTGCCCAGGGATCTTAGCATGGTTGGGTGTGTAACGGGGATTCAAACGCACAACCTCCTCATCATGAGCCCAGCACCCTCACCACTACGCCATCAGCCCCACTGTTTTTGGCGTAGGTGGGTGGAAATTGGCTGGGGAGAGAAGAAAAAACTTAATAAAAAGAAGAAAAACAAACCATACAAATTTAACAGTGAGCCTATGCACCCTTTGTGCTTGGCCCCGTAATAATACAACCCAAAAGTTTCTACAGCATTTCTGAATCATTTTAGTGTACATTGTTGTGCAATTAAAACGTTTCAATAAACGTCAAGTAGAATTAAGCACATCACGGAAACTTTACAATAGAATGTATCAAATTTTATGAAGTTATGTTTTGGTTTATTTTTGCTCTATAACATCCAAGGCTGTCTTTAAATTCCTGCTTTTTAATTGCCCGTGTAGTCAGATGTAGTGCAGCCTGAGAGAGGAGTGAACTTTCCCCCCCTTGTGCTATTATTCTTCTCACTGTGACATTTATATGTGGAGTTTTATTTCCCACCCCATGATGTCCCACCATACAGGTCTGTACTGTCTATAATCAATAGCAGAGTAATCCTATCAATGCAGGCTTTGGGTTTTATATTTATATTTCATATTTATGATGTATAAAGTTCAGGAGTGTCTCTCCCTCTGTGCATTCTCTCTTACTCCAGGTGTACGTGTGTGTGAGTGCTTGGGAAGCACATGCTTTTAATTCAGTTTGGTTGTCTGACTTTCTGAAGCTAGAGGCTTGTCCACGAGTCACCTGTTTTTGGTAGAGCAACCTGTTTTGAGGCTGCTGCAGGCTGGCCATTGGGGATTTGGGAGGCAGAAGTGGTGTGTCGCCTGAGAAAAGAGGCTCATAAATCTTCTCAGTGCGAGAGCAAATTGTAGGGAGTTGTTTCAGCTCCACCCCTTCCTTCTGCGCCATACCCAACCACAACAGACCTTCCACACAAGCCTTACTTAACATCTGCTTTGTGTGTGTGTGTGTGTGTGGGTGTGTGTGCGCGCACGTGGTGAGGAGGGAAAGAGGAGGTTGCTTTCACTGAACCTTAAAAGGAAGGGTGTGAAGGCTGCTGATAAATCCATGGAGAGATTGTGTGTGCATGTGTGTGTGTGTGTGTGTGTGTGTGTGTGTGTGTGTGTGTGTGTGTGTGCGTCAGAAGAGCTTTGTATACTGTATCTCATAGATAAGAATTGAAGCTGGATTCTTACAGCTTCTTCGCTGCTAAATGCCGCATGAAATTGCAGACAAATGTTAACACGGTTAACCTCAGCATTTAGTCTAGCTAGAACACCCACGCATCCATACAGGACCTTTCTGGACCAACAGACATCCATGATGCAGCGCACAGACAGATCAGGATACTTGAAAGCTGCAGGGGGAAGAGAATACAAGTCTGAGATGCTCGAACTGAAAAAACAAGTCAATCACTATGATTTATAGATAATTGGAGTACTTTTGAGGGTAAACCTGGCCTGATAGGGCGGAACGGTATCCATCCCACTCGGGAAGGTACCGTTCTAATTTCTTGCAGCATAGCACATAGTCTAAGAACAGGACTAGTCAGTCAGTGACTATCCAGAGCCAAGGCCAGAGAGCTGACAAACAGGCTAATCCGAGCGTCTGCTAGCTGCACAGAGTCGTCACTCAAGGTCAAGTTCAATGCTATAGAAACTG
>JAQMYF010000001.1:10297094-10309865 GCA_030014195.1 Neosilurus mollespiculum
GTTACAGAAATTCAGATGTAGCTTTTGTTTCATAAAGAGCAAGTCAAAGGCAATACCGCTGAGAAGAACACTGACTGAGACAGGGCAGAAAATAAATTATGATCCTGTCATGACATCTTGGTAACAATTTATTTTAAGGAATGCTTATTAGATACTAATTAAGGTCTCGTCCTTTGTATGATAAAATCCAAATCATATTCTCTTAGATGAGACTTTATTCATTAACACTTGTTTTGATATTGGCTCCTAACTGGTGATTTGTTTGTGTCAAAATTACTCGTAAAAGTAATATTAATTGTGATCGTTTACTAAATATCCTTTTTATATGTGGCACAGTGGTGTAGTGGTTAGCAATCTTGCCTCACAGCAAGAAGGTCCAGGGTTTAAGCCCCACAGATTTTGAGGGCATTTCTGTGTGGAATTTGCAAAATCCTTTCTGCCCAAAGATTCTGTATGTTTCCTAGTTCGTCCAAGGCAAGGTGTGAATCGAGCACAATGCAACAAACAAGCATACAAGTCCCAGTTGGCTTAGTATAGGATACCTAGGAAATGTATAACATTAGAAAGCAAAGTACATAAGGTCAGAATAATATACACTGTATGTGTATTTCACACCTTCCTGAAAGTCACATTTTGCTCATAACATACATACTGCACATATTTAACATACGCTGGACTATTTTTCTTCCAATAAGACATGGAATGATCATAAATTTAAAATATGGGTGCAAATTGTGCTTGTTTGCTTCATAACTAAAACACCAATTTACAAAAAGAGAGAAATGTTGTAGTATTAGTAACTTAATTAACTTTTCTAAGCTCTTGAAGTGGGCGGCACGGTGGCGTTGTGTCTATCACACATGCCTCACAGCAAGAAGGGTTCAATTCCTGGGCTCGGGTGATTCTGTGTGGAGTTTGCATGTTTTCCCCCGTGCTATTCCGTAGGTATTCCGTTTTTTTACCACAGTCCAAAGACATGACCTTTAGGCTAATAGGCTGTTCCAAATTCTAGTTTTGAGTGTGAATGGTTTTGCGTGTCTGTTGCCCTGCGATAGTTTGGTAAGCTGTTCAAGGTGTCCCCCGCCTTTGCCCAGTGTTGGCTGAGATGAGCACCAGCCTCCCTGTGACCCTAGTAGGATTAACCGGTTCAGCAAATAAGTGGGTGAGTGAGCTCCTGGAGTGATAAACTGCAGGTCACTTGATGCTTCATCTATGAATCTACAGACATAATGCATTGCATACAGTATATGAACACAGGAATAAGCAGTAAAATCAGATGATTCATTCGCCCTCAGTTGGTTATACAACACTGATTCACCAAAGGAGTAGCATGGTGCTTGGTACTGTCACTTCACAGCAAAAAGGTCCTGGGTTTGAACCTGGAAGCCAGTTGTCTTTCTGAGTGGAGTTTGCATGTTCTCCCCGTGCTTGCATGGGTTTCCTTCAGGTGTTCTGGTTTCCTCCCACAGTCCAAAGACATGCAAGTTAGGTCAACTGGCAATTCTAAATGGTCCATTGTTGTGAGCATGAATGTAAATGGCTGCTTGTGTCTGTGTGAGCCCTGTAATAGGATGGTTTACTGTTCAAGGTGTACCCTGCCTCTCGCCCAAAGTCGGTTTTGATTGGCTCCAGGTTCCCCCACAGCCCTGATAGATTACGAGTATGTTAAAAAGCTGAAATATTGACATTGCTTAGGTTTATTATTGTTTACCGCAATTTACAATATTTATTATTGATGCATTAATGTTTGATTTTCATTTAAAGAATATTTACTAGATTTCTTTGCATGTGTCTAAGACTTTTTGCACAGTACTGTACTCAAATTCACACAACCAAAGTCTGCACAGTACTGCAATACTTTTAAATCTAAAACTATTAAATCATTTACATTACTTGATGTACTTTTTTAAATGACAGACTACACACAGACAAATTACCCTCCATCTTTCTAATGATTATTATCTTACCAGTGAAGGATTGTGTTTACAATTTAATGTTTAAACCCCACTAATCATTCATGGTTAATTACATCCAATAATAAGTCTGGTTATAATTGTAGCTCTTTTTTTTTTTTTTTTGTGGCTGTCAAATAATCCACACTGACCTCTGGCCCTGCTTTACAGAAGCTTGAGCAGACGACTCATGAAGAAGAAAAAGAAGAAGACAAAGAAGAAGAAAAAAAATCAATTTTATATTTCTGAAAGGATTTATCTCTGGCAAGGAAAAGAGAGAGAGAGAGAGAGAGAGAGAGAGAGAGAGAGAGAGACAGAGACAGAGATAGAGAGAGAGATACCTTGCCACCTGCAAAGTCTGGCACCTTTCAATCCTTTGGTAATTAAAGAGAGAAAGAGGGCTAGCCTCCAGACCTAGTTTGCATGTCATTTATGTATAATATAACCATCTGTTCCCCAAGTTTTCTCCCCATGACTTTTTAATATGCTCATGTGCTCATTAAAGGCCATGTATGAACATTTGTGTTGTCCCTAATGAGTACCAAAACAGCAGAAGTGCATCCTTATTTTATTTGGATAGTACAATCAGAAAAAAGAAATTGTCACAAAGCAGCTTCACACAAATCTGAAGGTTGATTAAAATCTTTAATGAACAAGGCAGAGGTGAGAGTGGAAAGAAAAAATCTCCCTGATACAACACGAAAAACCCTCGAGAGGATCCAAACTCAGCCGGAAAGCCATCCTCTTCTGGGTTCTCTCTATAATCTCTTTCAGAGTTATATACTATAGTGGGTATATAAAATATTAAAAACATGTTATTATGTAAAATATTCACACTGTGTTGCTTTGCACCCTGAATCAAAGATTATATCCATGTCCTGACTTGAGTCTGGCCTTAACAAGAGCTTTTGACATTGCCTTGCCACCCATTGTGCTATAAGTTACACTTTCAAGGAGTGGAAGGCTGTAAGAATAGCTGTTTTATGCTGAATAAATCAGAATGATTACACTTGATCACAGATGGAAGCCAATTATCTTTGTGTGTAAGGAAGAAGGTGATTAGTTTGAGTTTATAAGTATTTTAGGAGCAGGTAATCCATTTTTTCTTCTTAGTTGTTGCTTGTATATCATTGGATTGAGTAAAGCCAATATTTGTGTGTGTGTGTGTGTGTGTGTGTGTGTGTGTGTGTGTGTGTGTGTGTGAGTCTTTAATTCAGGCGGAATATGAATATTTTGAGAGGTTGATTATTTTCTGTACCCACTGTATAAAATTAAACAGCACTAAATGTGTTGAACAGATGTTCATTATGCACATTATAGTTTTCATGATTACAGCAGCAGGTCTTCAAGACAGGTGTACTGCATACAGTATAAAATGTAAAGTACATAGCTATGCTCTGAAGCAAACATGAGACTTGGCAATAAATTGTTGGTTTTGTTTTGATAAACTCTGAAATAAATCCGCTGCGATGGCCTGGCGAGCTGTCCAGGGTGTACTCTGCCCTTGCCCGGAGTTGGCTGAGATGGGCGCCAGCCTCCCCGCGACCCTAATTAGGAATAAGCGGTTCAGAAAATGAATGAATGAATGAATTAAATCCACAATCAGACCTAGTGCGCCTTATCTCAAAAGTAATTTTCATTCACACACCACACTGCAAGGAATTTGTAAATTGTGCAGTTCATTCTTTGAAGGTATATTTAATAATTCTGATTTACCCCTTACAAAGGCAGTGGCACTGGATTTAAAAAAAAAAAAAAATTACTACTAAGAAAAAATACTTGTAACTATTTGTGAATTTAATTAATATAAAATTAATAGCGTGATGAAGGTTGGGGTTAAGGAGACGCACTAACATTATGCTTCTTGGTGACGGCAGGCTGTATCCAGATAATTTTTTTTCTTTTTGAAGATATCAGTACCCCAAAGTTCTGTATTAAGTCCACATGTCCATTCAGCTCAAATATGTATGCCCTTTTTGCACACATGGGGCAGAGATGTTTCCCGAAAAGAGAGGTGAATCTCAGTTAGTTCTGATTCAAATATTATTTTAATAGTTTTTTGTTGCTGTTGTTGTTGTTCACACTGCTGCTGCATGGGCAGCATAGACAGTGAAGCAGTCATTACTGCCACCTCACAACAGGTTCAGAACAGGCCTCATAGCAAGCAGGTTCTGAGTTCTAATCTGACTCTATGGAGTTTGCATAGTTGTACCTTGCCTTGCTTCCAAAGTCAGCTGGGACTGGCTCCAGTGCATCCACAACCCTGACAAATGAGCGGTATAGGTAACAAATGAATGAATAAAGTGTTTACTGTCAACTCTGGCAAAGAGAACAATTGATTCCATTGTGAAATCCATATTTTGAAAATATAACAAAATTTCAAATTTATTTGTTACATACAAAATATTCCTATATTTGAATAATAATGATAATAATAATAATAATAAAACTATCAATATCAAAAAGAGAAAAAAAGAGATCAATAACAATAACAGTAACTATTTGAAGGACTACCAATAGTTAAAAGTCGAATATAAATATAAAAATATAAAGTATAAATGTAGTGACGATAAATAATAATGTGTAAAGTGTCGGTGCAGTGTGCACACAAAGATGTCCAGTGAGTGTGGTTGTTGTGTGCGCAGAGTAGTGCAAGGTGTACAGAGAGTGTAATTTGTGTGTGCAACAATCAGCTGGGGTAGAATGTAATGTTCATGTGTAGGGTAGGTCTACAAAGTCCAGGTACTAGATGTTCTAATTGAGGGCCCGAACAGCCTGCGGGAAGAAGCTCCTCCTCATCCGCTCAATGTTTGCTTTCAAGGAATGGAAACGTTTCTGACTTTCTGACCGAAAAGAAAGAAGAGTCCATTGTTGGGATGGCTGAGGTCTTTCGTTATCTTCCTCCTTATAAACAAACAAACAAACAAATAACAAATAAAAAAGAAGATAAAGAAATAAACACATAAATAAACAATTAAACTTTAAAAAGCTTAAAACTAATAATTCATTTTTTTTTTTTGTATTTGCTGAAAATAGAGAAGTCAAATAAATAAAAGAGTGATATTCAGGAAAACCCTGGCAACCTTAGATGCAGGAAGTGAACAGTAATTTTAACAGACTGAATGGAGATGGGAGGCAATGTGGTGTAGTGGTTAGCACAACAGCAGGAAGGTCCTCGCTTCGATTCCCGGGCTCAGGTGTTTCTGTGTGGAATTTACATATTCTCACTGTGCTTGCATGGGTTTCCTCTGGGTACTCTGGTTTCCTCCCACAGTCCAAAGACATGCACATTAGGCTAATTGGCTGTTCCAAATCGCATCTAGATGTGAGTGTGAGTGTGAATGGATGTGTGTGTTGCCCTGCAGTGGTCTGGTGAGCTGTTCATGGGGTACCCCACCTTCGACCAGAGTTTACTGAGATGCAGACCAGGTTCAGCAAATGAGTGAGAGATAAATGATGTTGAGATGTTCTGGAAACACCTGGCCACTGTATATGTCAAGTATAAATATGAAAAACTTTGTAAATAAAAGTACTGATGTATCTTTTTTTAAAAGCCAGTTTGCAGCAGAATTTGACCTTAAATTTGCATAATATAGCAAAAAATCTTTAAAACAATCTCCTACTTTACATGGATTTTTCATGACATTACATTTGAGCAGGACAGATCATTCTTAGAAGTGATTATAGATAATTATGTCATTTTTTTTCATATGAATTCCTACTTTATTGAATGGCAAGCACATAATCGCTTCCACTTTGTTTTTCTAACATTTACAGCCAACAGTTTTCTGGCTTCAGTGGGTGAAAGTTTTGTGCTGCCCAGATTTGGCACACCTGCTTTCAGGCTGAGTGTTTGTTTTCCGTGTTTCCAACAGAAACATACATTCACACACTCGCTGAGTTCGTGCCCTGTTGTACGTGAGTCTGGCAGAAAGGGCATCCTGCAGGCAGGTGGGCTTGCTTCGAACAGATGATTGATTAACAGCAAAAATAAATAAATAAATGAATGAAATAAATTAAAAATTAAACAAGCTCTCAGGGTGTGAGGATTCCAAGAGGTGGTTGATGAAGCCTTGAGTGCTGTAGGTAGAGGTGCTGGCCTGTAATGGCTCCACACTGGGTGTGTTTGCACCCAGAGCACGCCAAAAGCTAGCCATGTGGAACATGTTAAAGAATCGCCGTTGATTCCTACATACACAGAGCAATTGCAGAAACCTTCTTTTTCAAACGATGCATCTGGCTTTCCTTCTTCTAGTAGGCTTTTTTTTTCATTTATCTTGAAATGTCCATGGCTTTACATTTCATTAGCTGTTGCACAACCACACTTGAGGTTTATCTTTACACACCAAAGCAGATGTCTTTTTTAGAGGTCAAGTAAACACAGCCTTGTGTGCCTTGAAATGCTCAGGATGTGTCTTATACCTCCAAGCTGTTGTTACATTCAACAGAGGCCTGCAGGCTGATTAAAGAGCTTCTTCTAATTACCAGCACATCTTAAGGGTATGCTCCTATGGTTTCCATCCAATGTGTCAGGGTAAACTACTTCCATGTTACATTTCCACATGCCCTTCTTTTGCTCCTCAACCACAAATGCTTGCTTTGAGATTTGGGTTATCCTCCATCATCAAAACAAGGACTCCACGCTAAGCTACTCTTTCAAGTAATGGATACTACGCTAATCACAGGGATTTGACTCCGCTACCGCTATGTGCAGCTTTTCAAAGAGATGTTTCTCATTCTTTGCATGCGTGGAGGTTTAGCAGCTTAACTTCTGACGACATATATAGCAGTCGAAAAACCGAAAAAAAAAAAGAGGCCAAATATGTCACTTGAAAGAACTTTTTTCCCCCACACAATAGTCTTTCTTAAAGTCTAAGAGCTGAATCTTTAAATTCCACATTTAACTTACATGTGATTTATGCATTTGTTCCCTCTGGTAGTGCAATCTGTTTTAATACAGGACAATGTGTGTGGTGCCGTGTGGTTGGGAGGTGTGCTAAACACATTAAGCACTTCCTATTGCCTGATGAATGATTGCGGTGTGATCGGTCGATGCCGTTGCCAGCCCTCGTTAGGCCACCCTGTAACACTCCTCTAACCGTCGCCTATTTCCCATCGTTAGGCTACAGAAAAACACTGGTGTGTATTGCACCAATCAGACTGTCCAGGGTTTTAGACTGCTCACTTCAGCCAATGCCTCTCCTGTTTAACATGAGTGTGATTTATGAAACGCCCAGACTGCAAAGCAACACTCTAGCACCCTGCCAAACATGGAAATTTAATATGACCACAATTGTATTCCAAAAGGTACTCTTTATAGGCCAAAGAAGCTAATACAAACAGCAGTGGATTGTGTCAGACCAAGAAGGGTGCATTATGATGTGCACATGATTTGTGTGGATTACTATAATTGCCTCCAAGCATGCCTGGACTGATTGTGTTCCTCACTCTGTGTCGCAGTATCTCCGCACTCTGCCATCAGAGACTTGCTGGAAGCGTTAAGCTGATTAAAATCCATATCTGAGCTGTTATGACCTTGTGCATGCTTCTTAGAGTGAGGAATATATAGTACAAAGAGTAATAAGTCACAGACATGAACCAGACACTGTCTTTTATCACTAGTTCATTTGTTGTTTGGATGAAGAAAATATTCATATAAGTGTAGTTTACCTGCACAGAAATGCAGTGTGCTCACTTAATAACCTCCATTATATTCCTTTTAAAGTATATTACTCAGTAACTATATAAAGTATTTAATGATCAGTAAGTGCAATGAAACAAATAAAAAAAAAAATATAGTGTGCAAGACTGTATAATACTTCCAGGCCCTGTGAATTTAAACAGGTAATTAACAATTATTCACAAGGTGGCTGTCTCTAAATAGAATATTCAATTTATCCAACGAGTCTAAGATACGTACTTGTTTTATACCACACTGAAACATAAACAAAGCAAGCACATTAAAACAAGATTAGGTTTAGTTTTTAATCGTTTTTTCTTTTTTTTAATCATCAGGAGTGCACGAGTGAGCAGGTGAGCACCTGTGTAGCCTTGCATTTATTCATTTGCTAAACTGCTTTATCTTTTAATAAGGTTGTAGAAAGGCTAAAGCCTATCTAAGCTAACTCTGGGCAAAGCCAGGGTAAACCCTGGACAGCGTCTTTTGAACTAGTTTTCAGAGTTTTAGTATATATATCACACGGAAGCATTAAGAAAAGCTAACTAAAACAAGATTTTATAATTTGTGACCCACTCTGGCATCATATGGTTTAAATAAGAAATTTGACATACTGAGATACTGATATATTTGGAAAGAGACTTTAATATGCTTTAAAATCAGGTATAATACATAATTATAGCATGAAAACGGACTGCGTAACATCACTTTGTATTCTAATCAGGAAATTATACTTTTAAGGAAATAGCAATTATAGTAACAGAACCATTTTCTGAACATCCACATTTGAAACTCCCTGACATACATAAGCTTTCGACCAAGCAGCGCAATCTTCCTAGCATCTTCCTAGCAACAGATGAGTTATATTTACACCGAGTCATGTCTGTTTTGAGGCTTCTCATCGGTTTACTGTTATATGACTCAGGGGATTCTTCTGGGACTCCTGGGATTCCACAAGTAGGGACAGTATTCTGGTACTAAATATGGATAATAAGGAAATACCCTGAGCAATCACAAAAGCGGTTTGAAAATCTGTAAAATAAGTGGATATTTTCATCATTTTACAACAACCTGGAACAGAAACCCTTTCTTAAACAAGCATTCTAGCATGGATAGATTGTGTTTATGGATATTTGAACATAGTCATGTGGAAGATTATGCCATGAAGGATGTATTTTGGTGATATCGTGTTTTCGTCCAGGTAAGCCATTTTCACCTTACTTTGGCATTTACTCAATACACTACCTTGCGACTTAATCTGTATTATGCCATATTATGCTGGTCACATTTATATTTACATATTTTCACCATGGCAGAGATAGGCCAGGTGAGCTCGGTGAGCTCGGTGCAATGTAGCTTTTGAGCCTACTCATTTAGACTTTTGTGCATACTGCACTCTGTAAAAGGTGGGTTTTTTGTATATGCTACACGGAGACACAAGAAAAACAAATGGAAACTAGATTTCAGTGGTTTATTTAATTTTAATAATGATTATACAATGATGACACCACTTGTTCCAAGTGACCGTCAAGTGTACATCATTTTTATCTTAATCATTATCCACCTGGGATAATGTTTTTCAATCCTGAGACAGTGGACTAATCAGACTTTGACATTCCAGTATGATTTATATTAATACTGCATATTCACGGAGTAAAGACAAGACAAGAGTTTCTGTGTGGAGTTTGCATGTTCTCCCCGTGCTTCCGTGGGTCTCCTCTGGGTACATGCAGTTTAGGCTAACTGGCTGTTTCAAATTGACTCTAGGTGTAAACATGAATGGTTGTGTGTGTTTTGCCCTATGATGGTCTATTCAGGGTGTACCCCTCCTTTGCCCAGTGTCGACTAAGCTCCCCGTGACCCTGGTAGTATTAAGCAGTTCGACAAATTAGTCGGTGATGAGTGAGTAATAATTTTACAGGAAACTGTTAATATGCTCAAATATTGCATGATATCATTCTGTTTTTATTTCTCTCTTCTCTCTTTATAGCAAACAACCACCATATGTCATAAAACTACCATCATGAGCATTGATGTGAAAACTGACATCATGAAATGTTCTATGATAGATGCTATAATCTATACAATTGTTATGGTTATGGCATCGAGAAGCTTACCTTTTTCTAGCTTTGCAGCGTATCTTATAAATCATTTCATTCCTATTTTTATTTACCCATAGATAAAAGCCATTATTAATGCTTGGTGTTGTGTTCGCACCACTTATAGTTACCTAGTGGTAGGATCAGTGATTTTTGAACAGAACTATAAATAATGGACTCCTGACAAGCAATACATTTTTTTTCTGTAGCCATGGTATGAAACATGCAGTATTCTGTCACGCCATTCTTCTTAAAGAATGTACCATTAATTCATTCATTTATTTGCCAAACCGCTTAATCCAACTAGAGTCACAGGGAGGCTGGTGCCTATCTCAGCCGACACTGGGTGAAGGTGGGTATACCCTGAAGAGCTCGCCAGACAATTGGAGAGCCAACACAGACACACAACCATTCGCATTTACACTTAGATCTAGGGTCAATTTGGCCTAAAGGTCAGTTTTCCTAATGTGCAGGAACAGCATAATCTTGTTAATATACACTTTTTTTAAAATGCATTTCCACTTAATATGTGGCCACCCCCTGGACCCCAAATTTGTAACATGGGATGACCAAAAAGCACATTTTTTGTCATTTTAAACTGAAATTGACTAATATTTTGACTGAAATTAACCATATTAGAGCAATATGATGGCATTCTGCTTCGATCCATGGCAGCGGTCATGTTCGCACACAAGAGCATTCACACCTACATATTAGCTCTAACACACCTGTGTACACAGCACTCCACACCTGGGTATCGCATAAGCACAAAACTGCACATTATGGCCTATATAAACTTTGCATACCAGTATGATATTATTTACTAGAATAATGTGCACCCCAACATGCATATATTAGCAAGACTCTACTGTACTTGGACTGTAGGAAGAAATCAGAGTACCTGGAGGAAACCCATGCAAGTATGGGGAAAACATGCAAACTCCACACAGAAATACCCGAGCCGAGCCTGGGACTCAGGCCCAGGATCTTCTTGCTGTGAGGCGGATGTGCTAACCGCTATGCCACTGTGCCGCTCAGAATGTTGAACGTGCTAATATATAAAAATATTCATAAACCTCTGAAGTGTGTGGTATAAACTATCAATGCATCAAACAGCTTTTAAGACAGTTACTAGACAATAAACTAGCATGGCACCTGATGATAACGGATGTAATGAGGACATGATTTTCCAGTGCAGTGCTTAGATTAAAAATGCTAGTCCGATCCATTCAACTTTGAGCCATTTCCTTTTTTCTTTTTTTTCTGTTATGAATGTTACTTTCTTTCTTTCTTTCTTTTTTTCTTTTTTCAAAGTCAGGCTTTGTTTTTTATCATAATTCAGTTAAATAGACTTGCAAATTATTACAGCATACTCATATTCTCAGTATTATTTTGTTTTTGATAGCAAGCAATGTAATATCAACATTACACCATGCGCTAATAACAAAAATAAATAAATAAATAAGTAAATAAATAAATAAAGAATGAAAAGATAAAGAAAAGGAAAGAAAACAGGGATATCTCTGCACCAGATTGTAGTAGCTGATCCTTCTTCTTTGAGCTGAGTTTGATCCAATTATCTAAACACTTTGTTTTGCCTTGCAGGAGCAGAAGGATCAGATGCAGGATTACACAGTAAAATAGTAGGGGTTTGCATCTGGCCCAGTGAGCACAATAAAAAGGGAAGAGGCCATTAGCAGTAAAGTTAAAATGGAGCGCTTTGGTGTCGGCTTCATCAGCCTGCTGTCTCATTTTCTTTTCTGAAAATGCAATTCAATGTTTTTCTCTTTATTGCAGGGAAGATGTTACCAATTTACCTAGGTCATAAATGACTAAGAAAGCCTTTAAATCTGACATAATATCAATTTCTAGATATAATATAAATATTCTACGCATAAAATAACACTCCAAAATAGCCTAAGGCGCCACAGAGTGTGGAATGTGCATATGATGTGTCTGTTTGACAGAGCCACATACAGTAGACTGTGCTACGTTAGTATATAAATATATGCAAACTACATCCTAATCATGCTCATCTGTTTCAATTACATTCGGGAGTGAAGGTGGTGCTGATAGCTTATGTGTAGCTGCGTGTAACATTTGTATTATTGTTGTTTGCTGTGGCACTAAAGTGCAGATTATTCCTTTCAGCCAATCTGTTAAAGATAAATAAAGATTTCCTGATTGAGCTGGATTCAATTAATCCAAATTCTAAAGCAAACTCAACAAAAACAAACAAACAAGCAAACAAACAGAAAAAAACCCTCTTTTATTAATTTTAGTAATGTTTACTTTCCTCTTCCCAGAATTTTTTCTTCCCAAGAGACTGATGTTATTCCACTTTATTTTTAAACAAAGATTTGAGTCCATCATCACAAGCACTCACTGTTGTGCCTCTTATCAGTTTTCTTATGTAAAGGTGACTTCCTGAACGCAGCGTGTTGCATAGAAAGACAGAGTTTCCTTTTCTTAAGAACAATATTCTGTGTTAAAGTAGTTACGGTGGCTGTGAGCCGGGTGCTTACAGATAGCTGCGACTCCACTAGCTAGCAGATATCTATCAATGGGACAATATAGGTTTGCTTTGTTCTAATCATATAAATTGGTCAGAAAGTATTGATTTATTTCTATTTACAGGCTTCTATTGTTATTTCTACCCAGAACAGAAATTTAGCAGACGCACTGTAATCACTAGTGTTTGTGAGTCTGTCAGTTTGTCTATGAACAAAATCCTGATCTCACCTGTGCAAAGATTCTTATCATACTTGGTGAGGACACTACCTCATCTGAGTCCCAGTGATAAGTCCCAGTGATTTTGGAATGTCTAGGTCAAAAATCAAGGTCAGAGCAAGGTCACTTTTTTTTTTTTTTTTTTTTGAGACAGAGCACTTATAGCTTTAATGAGTCAGATGTAAGGTTGAAACTTAATGTTTTCTGCAGAAAGGTTTTCAGGACAGAGAGCTTTTTAATAAACATCTGATGCTGCAAAGAGAGAAACAAAGCAAAGCTGATCAGAAAGTGACTAGTTTTTTATTTATATATA
>JAQMYF010000001.1:10339695-10354473 GCA_030014195.1 Neosilurus mollespiculum
CTTTTAAATGGTATGGCTAACTCAATTTTGAATTTTTGGTCATTGTGACTCATTTTGCCAGACTGGGTCACATATAACATCTATGAAAGTCTGAATAACTGTCTATAGAATGGCAGCCTTGCAGTTCCAAAACCCTACCAATAAACCAAATTCAAAATAACAATCACACCATCTAACACGCAATTGTGTTCTGTGTCATTTTTACCTCGTCTGAGGCATTTCCTGGGTTTTTTTTTTTTTTTTGGAGGGATTTCCTTTTTTTTTTTTTTTTTTTTAATAAATAAAAAAAAAAATCCCAGGTGCTGATGAGTAACCGGGATTTTTATTTATTTATTTATGTATTTATTTTTGAAGATCAGATCTTATCTGCATTTCCTGTTAAGTTTTAGAACGAATTAGAATTAAAGTCTGCTTAAAATCTACACAAATAAACACCTTATAAATAACAATGCAGCTGTAGAAAGATGTATTAAAGAAATTTGTTTGTGAGTGCCAGTAAAATGACACTAAACTAAATAAATGGTTGTTTTTGTACAAATAAGTTCTTAAAAACTAGATACTACTCCAGATATACAGTAATATATTCTTATGCTATCATTATCCTACAACAATAACAAACACCGAATTATGCTAGCCTTGTGAATATGTAATACTATCTGCATGAATAATTTTTATAGATTTTCTTTTTGGTAATTCTCCAGCGCCCCACTTTTCCAGGACACTCTAATTTATTTATTGTTTTTCTTGAATAATTAATGATTGTTTTCCCGCATTTTTCCAATAAACAATTTAGCTGTTAATTAATGCGATCAGATAGGTGTGACATCTTGTTGAAAAGAAAACCCGCTCATCCAGAGCTCATCTCCTGTGCAGGTGGAGCCCCAAACCCCCCTTGCTGAAAAAAAAGTGCCTTTTGTCTCTCACTTTCTCCCCTCTGACTGTTAGGGAAAGCATGTATTCGATTCAGTGCATCATAATAGGACTAGATGTGCAGAATCAAGTAGGTTTCAGAAAATAATTGGTATATTATAATTATAATCCATTTAATATTTTGCATCAGAGTACGCGCATATGGAAATAATGATAAACAGAAAATCAGCATTGTTGTTGCTAATTTGATAACTTTGATAAGGTGTGTATGCATAGACTTTCTTCCCATGCTTGCATGGATTTTCTTCGGGTACTCTGGTTTCCTCCCACAGTCAAAATACATGCACATTATGCCGATTGTCTGTTCCAAATTGTCCCTAGGCATGGGTGTGAGTATGAATGGTTGTGTGTTGGCCCTGAGATGGTTTGGTGAGCTGTTCAGGGTGTGCCCTGCCTTCGCCACCCTACGACCCTAGTAGGATTAAATGCTTTGATAAATGAGTGAGTGAGTAAGCGTTCCCTGTCATGTTTTTTTCCTTTTACAGGAATCTTTAAACACAGGTATTCGTTTCAGCGGGTCAGTGATGGCTAAAGGCTCTGGGTTACTGATCAGAAGTTTGAGGGCTCAAGCACAAGCACCAGCACCACCAAGCTGCCATTGTTGGGCCCTTGAGCGAGACTCTTTTTCAGGAGCACTGTATCATGACTATCTCTGTGCTCTGACCCCCAACTTCCTAACAAGCTTGGATTTGCAAAGAAAACAATTTCACTCCACTATAATGTATATGTGACAAACAAAAGTTTGTAATTCTTCTTCTGAAGCTTGTTAGAAGTTAATCAACAACAGCGCTCATGCTTCCTGTAATAACACCTGCTCCGTTACATGCCTGCTCACCTGTTTTTCACCTGTCGTTTTCATCACTTCATTGTTAACTTTTCGACCTGTGCTTCACACTCGCTCGAAGATCAGACCCAGTGTTCCTGTCTCCATGACAACACTATCTCTCCCATGCAAAAGTAAAGAAAAAAAATAACAGCTTTGTTTTTTAAATGATAAAGAGGAGAAAATAAAGCAATAAGAAAATTAACCCTGGCTGACATTTTCTTTTACTTGCCGCATGCGTGATTTTTCATTTCAAAAAATAAATAAATAAATAAATGCTGAAGACTTAGAAGACACAGGCAGAAAGCCCAGAAATATCTCCGTTTTTTTTAGTTTTTTTTTTTCCTTGGTTCTGCTGGAGCATGTCTCCTAATCATACCACTGTGTTCCCAGCTCCTGACATATGGCGCTTTCATCCCTGTGTCGCCGCATTCTCTTACTCGGCTAGTAATTTCATTGTTGTGATTCGTCCCCCTTTGCTTCTCTGTCTCTTCTAAAAAGAGAGACTGACTTAAACCCTGTGTAATTAGTGACTATGATGAATTACAGTGAATGTGTTCTCAAGGGGCCGGAGTAGAAGTCACACTTAAAAGAAGTCGGCTTTCCACCGTCCTAAATGAGCTGTTTCTGCTGACAGAGTCAACAGGCATTCTGGGACTTTCTGCCTTCTGCTTAGTGTTGGAAAAAATGCTTAGCAATTACAGTAAAGTGCTGTTGTGTGTAAATTAAGATATCATATCTAATTAAATCTCCCAAAAGTCACTTGTTCTGTCTCCTGACTAGAACAAGGCAGCTTCTCTATGCTAGCTGCAGCCGTTCTGCTCCAGGCATGAGGTCACATAAGGCATTTTTTCATAAAGCCACAAAACTTTTTACACCTGAGTGTTGGCAAATCCTGACACCAGTCCAGTACTAAAGGTTGCTCTTATACAGGTGATTCATGGTGGTTTGTGATGAGTTGATGACTTCCATAAAATGTTACATTATGACTACTGACAGGTGATGTGAATAACATTGCTTCCCTTATAACGGTATCATTAACCAACAAATGGGATGTACTAGGCAGAAAGTGAACAGTCGAAGTTGACTGCAGGAAAAATCAGAAAGAATAAGGATAAGTAACTTTGACAAGGGCCACACTGTGATGACTAAACGACTGGGTTCATTAATCTCCAGGTCTTGTGGATTGTCGGGCCAGTGTTGTAGTGGTTAGGGTGCTGGGCTCATGATCAGGAGGTCGTGGGTTTGAATCCTCCTTAGACCCCCACTGCGCTAAGACCCCTGGGCAAGGTCTTAACCACAAGTGTGCCTCTGTCCACCCAGCAGTATATATAGGTACCAGTAAAAATACTGGGAAGGCAACCTGCGATGGACTAGCGTCCCTTCCAGGAGGAGTTCAACTCCTAGTCACTTAGGAAACCGGGGATAAGCACCGGCCTGATGAGCCACCAGGCTCTGGTGTAAAATAAAACAAACAAACAAACAAAAAAAAATACAACAACTAAACAACAGACTTACCTTGTGGGATGTTCCTGGTATGCAGTAGTAAGTGCCTACCAAAAGTGCACCAAGGAAGGACAGTCAGAGAACTGGTGAGAGTGTCATGGGTGCCAAAGGCTCATTGATGCACATAGGGAGCAAAAGCTCTGGTCTGATCCTATAGAAGAAGCTAAAACTGTTAATCATGGCTATGATGCAAAGGCTCAGAACCCTCAGAGCATTCAGCATGCTGTGTATGGGGCTGCCTTACTGCAGACCACTCAGGTGGCATTAATGTCATGGCTGATCAATGTGTTATGCTTATGCTACATCCAGCTTAATGTAATGTATCTACTTAATACATTCAGAGAGAAGAGGAAGAGGATAAAGGTAGCTATGACATTACGAAAGCTCTTCAACTTTGTTTTTCATCTAAAATCTTCTGATAGGGATTTTTTTAAACAAGGATTAACACCCAAACTTTTTCTCATAGATAGAAATATAATGAGTAGTGGGAGCAGAAAGCATGACTATGTTAGCTAATATAGCTGAAATAAAAAAAAAGAAAAAGAAAAAAAACACTTAATGCAATCCCATATTGAAATGAGAGATTAAGCCCTTTTTAATTACTACCAATCTCTCAGGTATTGTCACACAGTCAAATGAAAGTCAGAGGACAGAGTATCAGGCACTTTGAATGTAATAGATTATGTACTAAGCATTTATTTCTGGCATCCTTTTTCTTTGTCGACGAGATCAGTTGGCATTTCACTCCCTTCCATCAAGAATACTGACCAGCTAATTTCATGAAATCATATTTTAATTTGTTGCCATTTTCAGAAAAAAGTATTAGTGAGGAAGATAAAAAAAAAAACCCTGATTGTTTGGCTCTTATGCACTGTGATGCTGATTAACTGTTATGTATTGTGATGCTGATTGGCTGTTGTTTATTATGCTGCTGATTGGCTATTATGCATCATGATGCTGATTGGCTGTTATGCATCAAGATACTAAATGGCTGTTATGCATGTTAATGCTGATTGGCTGTTACGCATCATGATTGCTGATTGGCTGTTATGCATGGCAATGCTGATTGGCTGTTATGCATGGCGATGCTGATTGGTTGTTATGCATTGTGATGCTGATTGGTTATTATGCATCATGATGCTGATTAGATGTTATGCATGGCAGATGCTGGGACAGGGTTGGCCTGTTGGTAGGGTGTTGGATTACTGATCCCAAGGTCGGGGGTTCAAGCCCCACTATCAGTGTTGTCAGTGCTCTCAGTTGTCAGTGCTGTCCCCCCCAGTGTAGCTAACTGGGTTATCAAAGGCCAGCCATTGCTGTCGTTCGAAAAGAGCAAGCCATTGAGTTACTGTCAGCGTGTTTCTGCCCTGCGATGGCCTGGCGAGCTGTCCAGAGTCGGTTAAGATGGGCGCCAGCCTCCCACGACCCTAATTAGAATTAAGCGGTTTAGAAAATGAATGAATGAATGAATGATGCATTGTGATGCTGATTGGCTGTTATGCATCATGATGTTGATTGGCTGTTATGCATTATGATGCTTTTTGGCTGTTAAGCATGGCAATGTTGAGTTGTTCTTATATATTGTGATGCTGATTGGCTATTCGCTGTTTGGCAGGAATGTGTGCTAGCATCCGGAAATGTACATTTTAAATTTTTTGCTGTTGTTGTTTGGTTTTACCGAAATAACATTTGAATGACAAAAAAATAAAAAAAAATATTCACAATGCTTCTACTGTTTTTTTCAAAGAACATGCTTTAAAAAACTAAACATTTACAGTCCAATAGTCAAATGGGGAGTTTTGCTGAATATTAGCTTATCATTCATTTATAGAAATAAGCAGTATATCATGGCAGAGTGTCTTACCAGACCAGAGTACTCCTAATAGATTCCATATTTCTCTCATTCTATATCAAAGCTCTCCATAGTAACTCTTCAGTTTAATGATGAACATGTGATTCCTTTTGATCATTTATAACTACTTGTAATGCTTTGTTTATGTCTGGTATCCAGTATTAAATTCCTGTGAATGAGATGTTACTACAGCCACGATAACATACTACCAAGATTGAGCATATCAGTATGAATCAGTAATAGAATGATAGAAAATAATTAAACTTTCTGACCAATCAGATTTCAGAATTCTGCAGCCCTGAGGGCAAATGCAGGTGTATTTTGTCTATAGCTTTGATGTTTCAGTGTATGACTATCTCATTGTGCATGTATTTCAGCACCGGTAGACATCTTCCACAGCTGTTTGACTAATCACAAAGAGATCAGATTCTTTGAAGAAGAAGAAGAAAAAGAAAAAGAAAAAGAAGAAGAAAAAGAAAAAGAAGAAGAAGACAAACACCTGGGTGTCTCATAACTGAAGTGCTGAAATTTAACCCTGCCTCGCTGCTTATTTCTAATTCTCGTTTCTATTAGATAATTTACACTGTTTTATAAATCATCCTGCTGTTCTATGAGGAGAGTGCTTTGGAGCCTCTTCAGGTGGCTGCGCAGGTGTTTAACTAGGCTGGATAAGAAAATTGACTTTCCCTTAATCACTCCCTTAAGGAGAAAAGAGACTCATTTAGGCTATGAGGGAAAGAACTCCAAGTAAATGTCCTTTATTTTGCATACCAAAGCAAGGATTAGTCGAGCTCTTGGGTAGTTCTGCAGGCAGACTGGAAGCCTGGTTTTGGATGTGTAATGGAATTTACATTGGGATGTCTGTATTTAATATCCCGATTAGAGACAGGTCTTTTTTTCTATGCAGAATGCAATATCTTGAGCACTACTAGCTTGAGTAAACAAAAGAAAAGAAAAGAAAAGAAAAAAAAAACAACAACATCGGCACAAGAATCACAATGTGTCAAGGACGAGTAGGTGTATAAAGTGCCTGACTCAGTCTATTGATCATGGGGAGAGAGGCCGTATGGAGATGGGCTGGCCGCAGGTGGCTGAGTGATGAGAACACACGGCCTGGCTCACCTGTGCCCGGCGAGAAACCGAGTACCATGCCATCTGACTGATGAGGACACTCATGCATGTGGACAGTTGGCCCATGTACACAGAGTAACAGGGAGGGAAGCTGGCTCTTCGTCAAGCCTTGCCTCCACTGGGGATGTGTCAGCAGAGAGCGAGGGTGGGAGAGAGCAAAGGGAAAAGAGAGATGAGAATGGAGAGACCTCTTATCTAACACTGTGATGTATAATGCACTTGCTCTGCTTCTGTGCGTAGGACAGAGAGAATTGTAGATGGAGCCACTGAAAAGCATTCATTACGAAGAGTTCCTTCAGGGAAATATCGATCAGAAAAAATACGCCACATTAGTTGCCGGGAAAACACGGCTGAAAAGACCTGAGCTGGCTTAATTGTCTTAATTAAGGCATGGATTTTTTAAGGGCATACACAGAAGTAAAAACAGCTGACTGGTTTGGTCAAGTTAAAGGTTAGCCACGTTTTATTTTTATTAGAACTAAAAGATAAGATATAGAAACTAGTTTAGGGATTCCTTAAAGTTAACTCTGCAATGACGAGAACCTTCAGAAACATGTAACAGAGAGATAAGTGCAAAGCTAGAAAGCACACACACACACACACACACACACACACACACACACACACACACACACACACACACAGAAATCCCTTTCAGAAAACTCATAGTATCTGAAGACATACTAAAAAAAAAAAAGGAAATGCTATGGGTGTGTCACACGAAACTCAACTTTTATGTTTATTATGGTGTTTTTGAACATGATTCTTATATTATGTGGTCCAAGGAAGGACAACAGACGACTGCCCAGTGGTTTCTGCTATGTATGAAGAGTGAATGTTAGCTGATCTGGTTCAATCCTATGGAAGGTCTACTGTAGTAAACACTGCTAAAAAAGTTCATGCTGGCTATAATAGAAAGGGGTCAAAACGTACAATGCATCTCAGCTTGCTTCACATGGCTCTGCATAGCTGCAGACTGATCAGAATCCCCATGCTTGACCCCGGTGCACCCATAAAAGTGCCTACAATAGGCATGTGAGCATCAGCACTGTAAATTTAAACTGTAAAAAATGTTTTGCAAGTTAATAAATAAAGGGACAGAGAGATGGACCGACAGACAGGCAAATAAATAACCTGCAACATAATAGAAAAGTAGGCATAAGCTGACAAATTTAAGGATTGCATTTGAAATTACACAAATTTACAAAAACTCAAGCACATAATCATTAAAATGCAGAAAGTCTGTATTAATCTGCAGTAGTGTTTACAAGTTTGAACCCTTTAAAACCCTTTAATTTTTCTGCAAAGAATGTAATTTATATAGTAGCTAGAGAGAACCCAATTAAACAAAGCACATTCCCCAATAATAGTGGCATGGTGGTGTAGTGATTAGCGCAACTGTCTCACATCAAGAAGGTCCTGGGTCCAAGTCCTGGGATCAAGAGTTTCTTTGTGGCGTTTGCATGTTCTTCCCATGCTTGCCTAGGTTTCCTCCCACAGTCCCAAGACATGCACATTAGGCTAATTGTCTGCTCCAGATTGCTCCTAGGTGTAAGTGCAAATGGTTGTGTGTGTATGTTGGCCGAGCTGTTCAAGGTGTACCCTGCCTTCACCCAGTGTCAGTTGAGATAGGCTCCAGCCTCTCCCACCCTAACACGATGAAGTGGTTCAGCAAATGACTGAGTGAGAGAGATTTTTTTTTAATTTCTCAATTAATAAAAGACCACATATACTACTTTTGTTGCAGTTGTGATCTCATTATCTGCTTTTAGGATTTATGTGGAAAGAAAAGCAATGAGTCATATGTATTCCGAAATAAGGACAGTTTTAAAGCAGTTCAACAGCTTTCAAGCACCACTGTGGGTTTTAGCCAATTTTTAATGTAATAACTTGTTCAGTTAGTTCACTTTACCTTATTTACTCCACACTGTAAACATTATTAACATTGGGGGTAATAGGAATGTACAGTCAAATGGACTGGCTGGCCTTGCTAGTTTACACACACACACACACACACATACACACACACACTCACACACACACACACACACACACACACACACATGCCCTTGGAAGAATTTGTACAGAGGACAAAAAAGTGTTGGGGATAATTGACCTGTTTTTTGGAATGTGTAATTAATTCTCAGGCTTGCCGAGACTTAACCTTGCTCATCACACAGGAGAGCTGGATAAATCATCAGCCCTAAGGTGCAAGACTGACTCAAAAAGGATTGTCAGTGTGTCTCTGTTTAGCACCAAAGGGTGCCAGGTAGCTCTCAGTCCTTCACCACATTGCCTTTTGGTTCGACATATCTGATCAACAGATAAAAGTTGTAGTAATTGGCAATCTACATCAGCCCACATGTCTATTCAGTGCCATGAATAAGGGTTTGAAAATTAATTCACTTCATGGAGGCCATGCCTATACAAACCGAAGCCGCCACATATTTGCTCCCATTGCTGAAATAAGGGTTATTAAATCACCCTCTGGGGTTTCAATGGAGAGACACACACTCACACTTTCACACACAAAACCCATGCTCTGAATAAAACATTAGGCGACCCTCTCTCCTGGACACTTTGTATAGAAAAGAGCACAATGCCTTTTATTATGGCTGCATCAAATGTGTCGCCATGCCACCTGGATCTTTCACCCTTCTGCTCCTCCCACACCTCTACTTCCACCTCCTCCTCTTTCTCCTCCTCCTCCTGCGCCTCAGGCTAGCTGTCTTAGGGGAGTTAACAGCTCCAGGCTGTTGCTGTCCACCTCCTATTGCCTGCAGGAGCCAAACACACACACACACACACACACACACACACACACATACACACACACACATGCACTAGCAGGCAGCAATCACACTCTCATCTGTCCTGCTGCAGTTCTGGAACTCCATCTGCAAAAGAACATCAACCCTTAAGCAACACTTTGAGGAGGAGTGGAGTATGTGTACTGTGATGGAGAATGTATTTCTATTGATAAAAATGCTTGAATTGGGATGAAGCACTGGCAACCCATAAAGCAGTTTTACACGATTTTGTGTTGCTGGGACATATGGTCAAACTCAAAACCCCCAAATGTAGGTTAAACCAAGAATCAACCTTTATATTAATTGGTGAACAATTCCTGACATTGATTCAGAACCTACTAAATAATAAACAAACCCAAAAAATATGTATATACTGATATAGAAAATACAGTTCAAGTATCATGTTCATTTTATTGTCATGTTTTCAGTGTAGGGTTGCATGGTAGCATAGTGGTTAGCATGTCCGATAAGCATTTCCAAGTCACAGCAAGATGGTCCTGGGTTGAGGTGTGTTTCTGTATGGATATTGCATGTCCTCTCCATGCTTTTCACAGGGTACTCTGTTTTCGCAGTCCAAAAACTTGGCTGTTTCAAATTGCCCCTAGGTGAGGTTGTGAGTGTGAATGGTTGCATATGTGATGGCCCTACGATGGTCTGGTGAGCTATTCACGGTGTACCCCACTTTTGCCCAGGGTCAGCTGAGATAAGTTTCAGCCTCCCCATGACCCTAGTAGCATTAAGCGGTTTGGCAAATAAGTGAGAGTAAGTTTCAGTGTACAAAGTAGCCCAAAAAAAAAAAGGTTTTATGCAACAATAGTGCTGTTACTGAGCTAACACAAAGCACACATGAAAATGTGAAACTAATGAGATGATGGTGATGACACAAGTAAGAGGGCCATTACCAACCCACAGCTGATTATTTTTTTTATTATAGCCTCTCAGAATAGTGTAAATCCTCTTAAATCACAGCAATCTGCAATTTTGTAAAACAACACCTCATACTTTTCATCTGTTTATATAAAGATAACATCTGTGAAGCAGTATGGAAAAAACAGAAAGCACAAAAAAAGGAGGGAAAAGCACCAGGGTGAGAAAAGTCATATTTAGAGTAGTGAGAATAGACAAATGGACAGATATTCGATTATTTCCACCTGAACTATTTGGCTTTTTACAACTGGTTATGATTAAAGTGTGGGTGCAAATAGCATTGTTGGCTATGGACACTTGGGTATATAGGTGGTAATATATTCATCATCAGTCATCATCATCTTCATTATCATCATTATCAGTCATCCAGCATGCCAGTGACTTTATTCAATATATTCACCCAAATCTACTGGTCAAGTACGGCTGCCAGAAGGCCATCAACCTTATAGATGCAAAAGAAAAAACAAAACAAACAAACAAACAAAAGAAAAAAACCAAAAAACCCCAGAAAACCAGGGGTGTACATATCTATTCACCCCCCCAAAATCAGTACTTTGTAAAGCCACGTTTTACAGTAATTCCAGATGTTAGTCTCTTAGGGTATGAGTATGACCATGGCACATCTAACCACTAGAATTCTCTCGAAGCAAAACTGCCTTCCTTATAAAAGCCTGTATTTAGCACCTACCAGTTCCTCAATCCTGACCAGTTTCCTAGTCCCTATCAGTAAAAAAACAAACAAAAAAAAAAAAACATCCCCACAGCATGATACTGCCAACACCATGCTTCAGTGTGAGGGACGATATGTGTTATGAGAAGTTTCATCTGACCAGAGGACCTCCTTCCATATGTTTGGGGAGTCTTCCATATGCCATTTGGTGAACTCTTTTTCAAACTTTCTTATTTCTTTCTGTAATCAATAGCTTTTTTTTCCTGGGTACTTTTTCTGTAAAGCCTAGCTATGTAAAGTGTGGGGAGATACTGTACACCAGTCTGCACTGTGGACCTGTCCATCTCCTTAAAGGTTACCTGTCGTCTCTTTGTTGCCTCTCTGATTATTTGTTGCCCTCCTTCCCCGGTCTGTGGGTTTTGGTGGACAGCCCTCTTTAGGCAGGTTTGTTGTTTCCATTTTGTGGTGATGGATGTAATAGTTCTCCATGGGATTTTCAAAGGCTCTAATTTGTTCTATATACCAGCCCTGAATTCTACTTCTCCACAACTTTGTGCAGTTCTTTTGACGTGTTTGGAGAGCTGCTTGATCTTCATGGTCTTAATGCTTTTGTTGTCTTCTTGGTATTCATCTTGCTTTGTTATTGGTGATTACAGAATGTAAGACAACAAAATTGAAAAAATTGCCAAGGGGGTGAATTATTTTGCAAACCACTGTATTAGAATGAGCAAGTTCATATACACCATGTAATAATCAAGCATAATACAAACATTGGATGAGAGGCAGCATTATAACCAGATAGTGATGCCAGTCTAGCACAGGACACCATGTACAGTACACACATTCATCCCTAGGGGTAGTTTAGAGTAGCCACCTCACCACCTGACATGCTTTTGGTGGAAGGTGTGTAGGGAAAAAAAATCAGAGGATACCAACAAGAAGGACATATACCAAAACCCATACAGACAATTACCTGAGCTCAGGTAAATTAGACCCTACCTGCTGTACCACCATTGTATTCACATCTATACACCATTCATTCATTCATTTTCTAAGCCGTTTAATCCTAATTAGGGTGCACCTCTGCCGACTCTGGGCGAAGGCAGGGTTCACCCTAAACAGTGGTTAGCACATCCGTCTCACAGCAAGAAGATCATGGGTTCAGTTCCCGGGGTCGGCTGTTTCTGTGTGGAGTTTGTATGTTCTCCCCGTGTGTGTGTGGGTATCCGAACCACTGACCACTGCTAACCACTATGCCCCTGTGCCGCCCATATTTATACAATACAAGTCAAAAGTTCGGACACACCTTCTAATCCAATTTTAATGGGTAAGTGTGTCCAAACTTTTGACTTGTACTGCATTAAAATGCACAAGCATTGCAAACTGATTCATTTATCGCAATTTACACTGACATGAATATGCATGTTGGATTTTAGCCCTGCCAGAGTGCACATGCATCTCTGAAAGGTATGGAAGGTGCTGCCACGCAGAACTAATCATGCAATAGTGAGCAAAAACTAAAGAGCCCATTTCACTGATGTCAGCGGTGTGATGCAGGGTAAATTGAGCACAAATAAGATTGGCACTAATTTCGGCAGAGGCTCGTCAGCACAGCAGCTCCTCACACGGGTGAGTGGGGTGGCACATAATGGAAGAGGGTGAGAAGGAGGGGGTAATTGGTGGGGTGTGTGTGTGTGTGTGTGTGTGTGGGGGGGGGGGGTAGACATGTGTGTTTGGGTGGATGGAAAAGGAAAATATTCCTTGTTGATTCACACATGCTATATACAGTCCACGCACATCACATGTTTACTGCTCCTTCCATTTACCTGGTGTGAAAAAGTGAAATCCATTTCAATGGCTGATGGATAGAAAGCCTTTGATCAGCAGATCCTCCATGACATCAATTAAGCAGTACTGCCTGTGTGTCTCAAAGATGATGAAGAACCAGTAGGGGTCCTGTGCCATGGTATTGTGAGTGTTGATATAGAGTACACGCATAATACACCATACACAATACATCCCCCCTCCCCTTCCCTGGTCCCAAGTCATACCCTTGCTAGATCAGTACAAACAAATAAAGGGATTGTGCCAGGTTTGTGATGGCACTGTAAGATTCCAAGTAAGCTAAATCATTCATGAACCCAAGCTCCATCACCCTCCATCACCATCCTCCTCTCAGCCTGCCTGCACATATGACTGACATTAAATGGGTCACGCTTGACAGCCTTTGCAGCAATCAAAGACAAACCAATTCCCCCGCCTTTTTTTTCCCATCCTGGTCTCACCCCACACTTATTTCTATCCATTTGCATTTCTTCATGGTCTGTTGTGCAAATTCACTTGCTCCATTTTTTTTTTGTGTAAGATAATGCCATCTCTGCAGTGCTCTCCCTCCCATGACTCCTGTCCAACATGCAGCACAGCTCCTGACATCCTGATTAACAAGGATATATGGTTTCATTAAAGCGGAGCTGATGAAAATGATTATTTAATCATTTTATTAAGCAGCACTAAAACAGAAAGGGTGTGATAGATGGTTGAGAGGGCCTAGGTCACTGCATTAGGTTAATTGGGGGCTCAAGGACTGTGATTCACCTTGACTGGACTCCAGAATAAGCAGGTCACAGACAAGATGATACAGCACAATAATATTCATGGGTGTATGTGTGTGTGTGTGTGTGTGTGTGTGTGTGTAATGTGACAACGGATTTTAATAATTTATATACATCAGGTATGTTTTTAAAAGGTATTGTTTTTGGTACACCACCATTATTACTATAAAGTGCCATAGTGAAATCTGTCAATCAAACCATTCCACAGTAACACTAAAGGCCAATTTATACTTCTGCATAATATATATATAATAATCTACACCATAGGGCAAAGTACTTATACTTATATGGAAGGTGCATGTGCCCTATGGGAGGTGCTGTCGCATGAAACACCCCAAAATTTGCTACTCCTACACCCAGAAGGAAAATGGACGTGAGTTCTTTGTTTCACTGCAGTATAATACATAAAAAAGTAAACAAAATGAAGTTTTGAACCAAACCTTGCATGATTAATTAGAAACCATGTGAATTCTCACTGAAAGCATTTAATACTGAAGAGTTTTAACTCATCTGTATTCAGCAGTGCGAGTGGTTTAAATTGTAACTAGTGCAAGATCAGCTGCAGGATTAAACTGGCCATTATGATGAAGTACTGCATAGCAGCTATAGAGCTTTGCAGTTTATCACAGTTACTGAGGTTTATATCATTGTCACGTGTCATTAGATTTCTGGAGAGGTGCATGCCAGGCTATGGTGTTTCGTATGCAGCTACGCTGTACCCCATGGCATGGATTCCACACAGAAGTATAACTTGTTCTTAAATGAATTATTTAAGATTAGTCAGCCAAAACAGAGGCAGTAATTCATCTAATACCATATTGCTGGTGAATTCTCGAACCTCGTTGGTCAGAAAGTCTGAGAATTTTTTTTTTCATCTCATCTCCCATTCATTTATAAGCTTTATTAGCAGACCACATTATTGATTGGTCTGTTTGAAACAGCCCATACAGATACATAAGATAGGTGTTTTTCTGGATCATGGCAGGACGTGTAAGAACTAGAGCCAATCCCGGCTAACTTTACTGAGAGGTGGGGTATACTCTAAACAGGTCATCAGTCTATCACAAGACTAACACAGAAAGACAGTCAGACAGTCACATTTACGTTCATATCTATGAGCAATTTAGAGAAGGCGGTTTACTTAATCTGCATGTCTTTGGCCTGTATGAAGAAACCCCCAAAGAAAATCAACACGGACATAAGGAGAACATGCAAACTCCACACAAAAAGGCCACAGTCACCCACCAGAGTTGAATCGAGTGGTATACCAGGTATGAATTGAGGTCTAAGTGATAACAGAAGCTAAATTATTTCACAGAAGTTCCACAACATTTTACAGTTTAACAGTAAAACACAGGCAGCACAGTGGCACAGTGGTTAGCACGCCGGGCCCACAGCAAGAAGGCCTGGGTTTGATTCCAGTGTTTCTTTGTGGAGGTTGCAAATTCAAATTCAAATTCAAATTCAAATTTATTTGTCACATGCAAATTATACACAGTACAATATGCAGTGAAATG
>JAQMYF010000001.1:10371280-10392530 GCA_030014195.1 Neosilurus mollespiculum
CGAAAATCAGCAATGGTTCTTTTACATGCCTCTCACCATAGACAGTGAGAGACATGGCCAGCATTTGATAACCCAGTGAGCTGCACTGGGGGGACAGCAATGAGAACCCGTCGATAGTGGGGCTTGAACGTTTGAGGCTTGAACCCCCGACCTTGGGATCCGTAATCCAGCACCTTACCACCAGGCCACCACTACCCCATCTGGGATATATTACATCATATAATTTTGAGGTGTAGCTCGGTGGTGTAGTGGTTAACACGTCCTCCTCACAGCATGAGGGACCTGGGTTTGAGTCCGAGGCTTGGTGTGTCCGTTTCTGTGTGGAGTTTGCATGGTCTTCCATTGGCCATGGCTTGCGTGGGATTCCTCTGTGTACTCCAGTTTCCTCCCCTAGTCCAAAGACATGCATATTCGGCTAATTGGCGGTACCGGATTGCCCCCAGGAGTGAGTGTGAATGTGAATGGTTCTGTGTGTGTTGGCCCTATGATGGACTGGTGAGCTCTTCAGAGTGTACCCCGCCTTCACCCAGTGCCGGCTAAGAAATGCTCGAGCATTCCCGCAACCCTAGTAGGATAAACCAGCTTGGCAAATGAATGAATGAATGAATGAATGATTTTGAGGTCATGATCTGTTAAAGTATTGTATGTGAGGGTGCCTGGTGTGTATTTGTATGTGTGTGTATGCACTTGAACATTGATATTTGTGCACCGAGACTGTATACGTCTATAAAGGAAAGCACACAGCATGCAGCTGTTGGCATTTCAATAGAAGGCTAATGCAGGAATGCATACATGAGGTGCATAAGTTATGTGGACAGCAGGGTGCTGCATGCGTTGCTATGGTGAAGTGTTTGAGCTATGTTTGCTTCTTATTGACCTGCACACACTCGCTTACAACGAGGCACAAGGTTTCTCATATCTACATTAAACAGCATTAGATGGTCATTGTACCTGATATATAACAAACCAATCAATCCTTTTATCCATCCATACCTCTTATCAGGGATGTAGGAAAAGCTGAAGCCAATCCTAGCTGACATTAGGTGGGATGCAGGTACAATCAGAATAGGTCACTTGTCTTGTCTCTAACAGGGCTAAAACAGACATGAACAACCATTCAAACTCCCATTCACACCTATAGACAATTTAGGGTAGGCAGCTGACCTAGGGTGCATACCTTGGAACTGTGTGTGTGTGTGTGTGTGGAAGGGGGGGTTAACTCTGAGGTTAAAATTCAAGGAATAAAATTCAAGAAATAAAATTCAAGAAATAAAAATAAGAGAGAGAGAGAGAGAGAGAGAGAAAACTGCCTAGTAGACTTCATCCTAAAGAAGAAATAGGAATCGCATAAAAAGTTCACGTTCTATGAACACATTTTTTTACATACACATCTTTTTCCTAATCAGGAAATATTTTTTTCGTTTCTACTCTTTCAAACTGAGTTATTGGTACCATTTTGCATTTGATATCCAAAGCTTTAAAATGATACCAGATTTTATAACATATATTGCTAGTTTTGGAGTAACTAACCAAAACCTGCCAGGAATTTTCAGCCTTTTAAGCAACTTTGGATAAAATTATAGTTAAAGTTCAACAAAGTATTTAATAATTTATGACCTAATACCTACTTTACTTTGAATGATCACATATGTTTTAACAACGTTGCACAAAAGTTGTCATAACATTATTTGTAGACCCTCAAACACTCACTCACTCACTCATTTGCCGAACCACTTAAAACCAGTATTAGGGTCACGAGGAGGCTGAAGCCTATCTCAGCCGACACTAGGCAAAGGATGGGTACAGCCTGAAAAGATCAACTCCCAAACATTTTAGTAAAATCTTACAGTAGGTAACAATTTCAATAAATATCCTAAAATGTTGTCAGAAGATGTTACAGTAACATTAGTCTGCAAGCACTGTGGATGTGTATCGTGGTTTCCTTTCCAATACCTGCGTGATTCACTGAAAAGGAAACTCTAGTATGGATGCACGTAGTCCTTGTCCCACGCTAGATGGCTCTGTACTGGGGGGGCCTGTGTGCAACATTTTGTCAACATGAAAACCACATTGTATTTAAAAGGCCTGCACATGTTCTTGATCAACATTATGGTTTAAAATTTTCACAATGACGCCGTTCCTGGATCCCTGATGGGTCAGTAGGTTTGAAAGCTGCTGCATGGCTCATAGGCTGATCATAAACAGAAGGCACCAGTTAAAAAGTCTTTGGAGGAAAATGTAAATTAATCACCAACATGCTCTCCTAAATTTGGTCAGAACTGAAGATAGGAGGTGTTTACTCTAGTTAATTTGGTCCAATATCTTATTTACCTTGCAGTACTAGTGCTGTATACACTAGCTGAGGGTGAGATCAGTGTTAAAGTCAGCACACACTCTGTCTTTTATCTTGTTCCAAATGTATGCTGTTGCCACCGTCCCAAATGCACTCACATCCTTTCGTTTATCCACATTTGAAACATCTCTAACGCTTGAGGTGAGAGAATGATGTTTAAGAACTTTTCACTGCTCTCATCAAGGACACGCTTCTTTCTACACAGCGTTCAGACATCTCCATGGCAACGGCACACAGACTGGAGATAGTTTGCTCATGTATGTATAAATATATAAATTCTAAATGTGCTCATTTATGTATAAATTAATGATACAGGATGAACTCTGACGATCTTATCATATTAATATGGTGTATCATATTCATATGAGGAAGAGAAGAGAAGAGAAGCCAGCAGTGAGGCCAGTACAGAATTAAATGGGTAAACAAATGCATGCCAAATTTATAATTACTATTTGTGAGAATTCACCTGTGTTCTGTGTTGTGTTGTGTTGTGTGTGTGTGTGTGTGTGTGTGTGTGTGTGTGTAACTGGACAGCACATTATAGCTTGTTAGTTAAAAATGATATTATGGAATAATTACTCACTCATTTCTCGAACCGCTTAATCCTCTATTATGGTAGCGGGGAGGCTGGAGCCTATCTCAACCCTCACTGGCCAAAGGCAGGGGTGCACCTGGAACAGCTCGCCAGAGCATTGCAGGGCCAACAAATATACACAACCATTCATACTCACATTCTCACAAAGGTGCATGTCTGTGGGAGGAAACCAGAGTACCCAGAAGAAACCCATGCAAACACAATGAGAAATGCAAACTCTGCCCAGAAACGCCTGAGTCCAGGAATTGAACCCAGAACCTTCTTGCTGTGAGGTGGATGTGCTAACCACTATGTCACTGTGCTGCCAACCAACAAACAAACAAACCAATGCAAACAAAAATATAACCTCCTTTGTGGAGCTAATAAATCACAGTGGGATCTGTATGAAATGTTTTCTGCACTTTTATAGAGCTCCAAAGTTAAAGAAACAAAGTTAAGAGTTAAATGGCTCCTCTCATGTGACTAGCTGCAGCAGAATACAATTAGGACATTGTATATTTACAGGCTGCATTTTGTTGAAAAAAAAAAAAAAGCTTAGATAGATGATTAGCACCTCCGCCTCACAGCAAGAAGGTCCTGAGTTTGATTCCTGGGCTCGGGCGTTTCTGTGTGCCGTCTGCATGTTCTCCCTGTGCTTGCATGGGTTTTCTCCATGTACTCCGGTTTCCCCCTACAGTCCAAAAATATGCACCGTAGGCTAATTGGCTCTTCCAAATTGCAGCTAGGTGTGTGTGTGGGTGTGGGTGTGAATGGCTGTATGTGTGTTGGCCCTGCGATGGCCTGTCAACTGTCCAGGGTGTACCCTGCCATCGCCCAGAGTCGGCTGAGATAGGCTCCAGCCTCCCTGCGACCCTAATTAGGAGTAAGCCGCTTAGAAAATGAATAAATGAAAGAATTTCCTATCAAATAAAAATACACTATATTCACATTCAATTCAGTTCAATTCAGTTTTATTTGTGTAACGCTTTTTACAACCGACATTGTCACAAAGCAGCTTTACATAATAAAAGTAATTTAAAAAGGAATGTAAACATTTTTCTACAATCCCTACACATAAAATTCTACAATTGGACTTCTATTCTGTATTTTATATTTTTTAATAATAATAATAATAAAAATAATAATAATAATACATATATCGGTGACCCTAATTAGGATTAAGTGGTTTAGAAAATGTATGGATGAATGGATAGAGTATTATGTACATGGGAGATGTTTTCTCAAAGAAGAGAAATAACTATTCTATAGCCATATTAGTACCTAATTATAACATAACATCACAAGTTTTTTTTTTTAACTCTGTAATTTTAATAGCTGGCTTCCTGTATGAATATTTATAGCAACATCTGTTCAGCCTCAGGTAGACATCTGTACAAAGAGACAGCCAATACTCTATCAGATGATACCCATAAATGTATAATCGCTCTCCTAGCTTTAATTCAACGTCGACCGGCTGTGACACACTCACAGTCACTGGCAGCTTCAGGCTATTTTCTCGATCTGCACATACAGTATATTATGGATATTTTTCATGGTTCCATCGGTCTTATTACCCTATCATGAAAATGAGTAAAAACAAGACCGGCTTTATACCGCAGAGGTTCACTTACAAGAATATCATGTGACAGCAGCTTTTTTTTTTTCCCTGTGGTTGTTTTTTCTTCTCTGTGGTTTTCTCCTCTGTGCTCGAGAAACCACACACAGATACACACAGGCATGTAAGATGCGCAGGAGGAATATTTCGGGGGCTGAAGTATGATTTCATGTCATATGAGATTCAGCAGTATTTATATGTATATATGTGCATGGTTATGTTTGACTGGACACACGCCAGTCCCTAGATGATATTACATATGAAGGTTTCTGGCACTTTCATATATATTTTCCTGTATTCTCTTTTCTTTTTACTGTGGGGGACTAGAAAATAATATTTCATTTCCTACATTTAAAAAGAAACACTACCATGGCTCAGTTTTCAGCCATTAATAATATCTAATATTGTAAATCATTCAAGTCCAGAAAGGGATGGATTGCCAGCTAAGAATTAAAGCCTTGGGTGATTAGAAATTGATTAGAAATTGAAAAAAAAGAAGAAGAAGAAGAAAAAAAAAAACCTGGCACATGCTTTTAGCCGCAAGAACTCATATGAGCATGTGTTGTAGGGCTCAAGTGGTACATCAGGTTTTTTCAGCCATAATTAACTTTTGTGAGGAGTGAGCCAAGCACTCTCACAGACCCCTGGCATCCCAAAACCAGTAGATCTGCCTAAGAAGCCAATTCCAAGCCTCAGCCTTGGTTGCTTGTAAACTGTGTAGGCAGTCTTGCGTATCAAGTTCTGGATGTTGGCTAAAAGAACAAGAAGCTCTGTCATTTCCAGAGATCCATCAGTGTGTTTACTGCCAAGCATTTTTTTTTTACATTTTAAATTAGAATACATGATGAATTATTCACATTAGAAAATCAGCAAGCCTAAAAAACATGTTCAAGTGCAAAGAGGATGAAACTAGAAACAAATAATTTTTGAGGATGCTTTTTCACTTTTTTTTTTTTTTTTTTTTTTTGTTGGTGGTGTGTTCTTTTTTTTTTTTTTTTTTTTTTTTTTTTAGTACAGTGTGGCCACTAGTTAATCTTTGGAGGTCACAGACTAAGGCACATTGTTAGGATTTAATACTGAAATTGCACACTCAACATTCAGACATAACTACAGACTTAAGCACGATTCAGAGAATTGTGAGAGGTTTAAACAGGGGTGCACCAATTACCCTGCACAATATCAGTACAAACAAGAACCGATATTAAGCCGAACATCCTTATCTGATCGCTTGGTATAACTGCAATATATTGTGCTAAAATATATGCTTGGAAAAATGTTCTTACAGCCAAACACACCCGGCATTCATTGAACTACTCATGAAAAAGCCAGTAGTGGTTTGGAACTAATTAGGATAATCTCAAAGCACACCCAGATTTTAGCACATTCATTACCCACTGAATGTAAGTTCAAAATGGCACAATCTGATTGGTTCACTATCTCATGATGATTAACAATTTTGCATAACTGTTTTAGTATATGGTACATGGGCACCTTAACAAAAAGCAAACAAAAACAATATTGTCATGGTTTCTTTTTATTTTTTACTTTATTATTTTTTTTTAAACATGACAGATGCCGCCGGGCTCCCAGTGCAGGCAGGTGAAGAGCCTAAGAGTTGGGTAATGGTGTCTCTTTGTGGTAGTACTATGCGGAAACATAATAAAAGGTGACATAAAACAAGATTTTTATATTTACATATTTTATTCATGATAGACACTGCTCAGGTGAGTTAATACGTACTATGGGATGTTTTAGCATAATAAGAGTTTAGTAGGCTACATTTTACATGTACACATGAGAAAACCGGCTCTGTAGGTGTGTTCAGACACCAATTCAAGATTTTAGTATAAACTACAAGGTAATACAAGATAAGCAAACTAAAATGAGATTTTTGTGGAATATTTTGTATTTTAAAGTGAAATTATGATGATGCTTCCTGCTCAGGTACCCGTGACAAAGTGTGAGGGTCTGTCATTTTGTTTCAACAATTATACACTTGGAATAATGATTTATAATCTTGAGATAGTGGACCTATCAGATCACTCCATTCCTCCATTGTAGTATATACTACTGGGCATTATTCTCTTAAGGATAATGCTTGAATCTAATCTAATGGAAATGGAAAAAAAACCTTACAGTTTGTCACTGTCATGGATTCCGAAACTCTAAAAATTCAACAAAGAGCCGAATTTAAAACTCCCCCAAAGAATTCTATGCAATAAAAAACATTTTCATGGGCAGAAGCAGCATTTTCAAAATTTTAATGGGTTTCAAAAGATGCAATAATGGAGCGCACATGACCGTTGTAATGACCACTGTCATGCTTCAGTAATAGAAACAATAACTCATTTTATTTTGCTTTTTATGTTCCATTGCAGTATTTACTAAAACAATTACCCCGTAGCATGATGACATCATATTTAAATACGCAAAGAAATATGGGATCGATGTGGGGTCTTCTAATCTGACATTTTATTTTTTTTACTGTTAAACAATACAGATAGCTGGAAGATTACTTGCAAGATATAGGAAAGTATGATTAAAACAAACTGTTGTGGTCCAGACTGTCACTCTATATCACTGAGACGTTTCCTGCTAAAGTTTTATAAACTTCCCAGTAACATGAAACTGCATAAAATCTGGACACAAGAGGCGTGCAATTAAATAGCTTGTGCTGGACAAGTGTCTGCAAGTTACATTTCCCAGGCAGAAAGAAGACGTACAAGGTCAACAATCCAACAATATTCTCGAGGACAGGAAAGTGGAATAACATTATAGAGGCCACAACAAGTTGATACTTATGTGCTTTGAGCAGCAGATTTGAACAGACCACGAATATGCTAGCCTAAGGGATGCAAAAGCCTTCACTGCTCATCGTGAACAAACCTGCAGTCTGCACTGTAAGCACGACTCACTGCAGTCAAACCCAGAATTCAACAAATCAACTCGGTCATCGTACCAACGACAGAAGAAACCTGAACCTGAGATATTATTATGTGGCATCAACTTTTAAGACATTAAACTTATTCAGCGATATTCACATTGCCTTAAGGAAATAATACTAATACTTATCTATTTTGCAATCAGATTGCAGATTTCTGTAGTTTTCCCATTTAACCATTCATACTCACCCCTAGGGTCAATTCGGAGACAGCCAATAAGCCTAATGTGCATGTCTTTCAACTGTGAGAGGAAACTGCAGTAATCAGAGGGAACCCACGCAAACTCCACACCAAAACGTCCTCACCGAGCCCGGGAATCAATCAGGACCTTCTCGCTGTGAGGTGGACATGCAAACCACTACAGCACTGTGCCACCCACTGATGGAAACAAATAGATGTAAAAGCAACTGTCACAGAAAAGCTGAAATGTGTGATATTTTAGAAAAGAAGGAAGGATGTGAGGAGAGGAAGGGCCATGACCATGACATCAGCGAAACACAACCTGCCTTATTGCTTTCTTGTTATAAAGAAGCCGTGTACACACACACACACACACACACACACACACACACACACAGATATATATCTTGTGTGTGTGTGTGTGTGTGTGTGTGTGTGTGTGTGTGTGTGTGTGTGTGTGTGTGTGTGTGTGTGTGAGATGGGATGCATTATCCTTTAGGGAGCTGAGTGATTTATGTCAAAACTGTGCCTGGCTGTAAGCGCAGCTTCTCCTCACTCGCAATAATGCAATTTCTCTAGAACTAGAGCCAAACGGAGATAGGGAGGGGAAAACAGCACTAGGTATTCTCCTTGCCATATGGACAGACTGATAGATGCTAAGTGGCCCACACAAACCTTTCTGGTGAATATAATTGTAATTTACGACGCTCAAGCATCCGATTCTTCATAGGACATGTCCCTTTTTCCTTGCAATAGAACAAGACATTATAGCGTATCACGTTTCCCAACCATTTCTTCCCTAATCAAATCTCCTGGGCTGCTTCGACCCTGAACTTCCATGACAGGCCTGACCAATTGAAGGCTTTAATGATTTTAATTGAGCTTAGAAGTGGGTTCCAGCCAGACCATGGGGCCTCTCTAATGAAAGTTTATGTGACGTGCTGAAAGCATTTGCCAATTAGGAGATTCGGCGAGGCCTTGTATTCAGAGCTGTAGGTAGAAAACAATGAAGGAACATCTGCTCCTCACTTGTAAAAACACTCCGACGATGCTATAAATGATCAGGTATTGTGTGAGCACCTGTGGATTCATGTTACACAGACAAATGACATATACAAGGCCTACTGAAGGAGGTGCTGTGAACCTTCAGAACCTTACTATTGATGCTATACGCTATTCTATATGACACACTGCACAAAATATTACATTTAAAATCTATTCAGGTTATACAGAAAACAGAACATGTGAATTTTGTAATATGTACCCGTACATAGTATTCACAATGAAACAACATAAATATTTTAATAAAAAGATCCTGTAAAGACATGCCTGGTAACAGTGCAGTGCTAAATATAGCTGTTTAGTACACAGATGTCAAAGCCTTACTAGATAAGTGCGATTTCATTACACAGCGAGCATCACTCTTTAATCAAAGTTGCTAGATAATTAAAAAAAATAATCCACACCCAAAGACACCTGTGGAGAAGTAATGGAACCCTTTTAATCCTCCGTGGATGATGCGCATGACGGCGTGCCATCTAACACATGACCAGAAAAAAACAGACCAATCAATGACCTTTGTGATCTTGACATGTCTTGTTACGATTTGTGTTGAATAAATTCATTCATTCATTCATTTTCTGAACCGCTTAATCCTAATTAGGGTCACAGGGAGGCTGGCGCCCATGTCAGCCGACCGTGGGCAAGGGACAGCTTGCCAGGCCATCACAGGGCAGAAACACGCTGATGGCAATCCACTGGCCTACTCTTTATGAATGACAGCAATGGTTCTTTTACATGCCTCTCACCACTGACACTGAGAGATATGGCTGGCCTTAGATAACCAAGAATAAGTTTCCTAGAAAGGCAGCACAGTGGCACAGTGGTTCGTACGTCCGCCTCACAGCAAGAAGGCCTGGGTATGATTCCTGGGCTCGGGTGTTTCTGTGTGGAGCTGGCATGTTCTCCCTTTGCTTGTCGGTTTCCTCTGGGTACTCTGGTTTCTCCCACAGTCCAAAAACATGCACATCAACCTAATTGGCTGTTCCAAAGCTAATACATAGCCAAATTGCTTTCAATATTTATTTATTTATGTATTAGTTATTTTATGTATTTTTTTATACTATTATTTATGCAGATTTCTGTGTTAGAATTTAGAAAATAAGAGTAAAGAAAACCACTTAAGTATAGTACAGATTCCAGAAAACCGTACTTTAGTACAAATGTTATTTGCTTAGAAAGCAGCTACATCATCATTATTGTGCCTTAATCTGCTATCTGTGAAATAAGGTCTGTTTGTAAAGCCAGCATTCATTAATACACGTTCATTGAAGCTTTAAGAATTTAAGTGGGACCTTGTTTTTAGAGGATAGTAAAGGACTCTCATGGAGAGTACACTGTTTCATGTACATTAACCAATGCACATTTTAAGAATACTCATATCCAGTGAATTTAATAATAAAAAGAACACATTTTATTATGAATAGGAATTATTAGAAAGAATACAGGGAAGAGGAGGCTTCACATAAAGCACTCTGAATAAATGAAATGACAGATATGTGAGAAATCATGCCACATGATGCAATTTGTCATTTTCTGTCAAATATGTACTATATGTTGATAGTTATTTACAAAAGTTCAACAGAAAATATTAAGGTTGACATCTACTGCGTATGATCCCCAGAAAAATGCCACTTCCTACAACCTAGCAAGAATAAGATGGACATTCCTAATTTTTCATTGGAAACCAGAGTAACATAAGTGATGTTCTAGGAAAGATTCACTACCGAAGTACGCTGTATTCAAAGCTAAACCCTTCTGGTTCTTTGGTTGATCATCTGCATAAACCTGCTGATGTTTAAAGCAGAGCCTATTATGAGGCTGTATACATAGAACCCCTTGATGAATCATGTTGGTGTATCTGATAACCATCCAATCTGTGTGTATTTCACCCATTAAACTAATCGAATCTAAAAAAAAAAAAGGAAAAAAATGCTAATTGCCTCAATTACACTAGTGATCCATTCAAACTTTTAATCTTAGTATTTTTGGCAGCTATAAATGTATAAATTGTCTATCCTGGCATTAGTGCATTGAAAACAAGGATTAAAGGGGCTGCTTTTTTATTTTAATTTGCTCATGTTCATTTTGCATAATGCACCTCTAGCATTTAAATGAAATTGCTGCAAGAAGCCACTAAAGCCATCAGTTCCTCTAAGTGATAATTAACACCTTAAAATGTTGGAGACCAGATTGAATCCATTTGCAGAGTTCTATTTTCAAGCACTGCTACCGTAATATGAGAAATGCTCAACTTTCATTGCATCTGTACTTAAAACAACAACAAAAACAACAACAGAAGACAGAAAAACAAATCATACAAAAAGCAAGGCTGATGGAAAGAACCAGGTCATAATACCAGAATACAATTTGCAAAAAAAATGAAAGAAAGAAAGACACCCCAATACTCTATCATACTCTATCAAATAAAGCATAACAAGGCATAATGACAAGAAACAGGTGAGATAAATGAGTAACCATGGTAACAAATGAACACTCTGCCCTGTCATTGTTGGTGGACAATGGAAGGCCATAACCTGTGTGTAAACATCTGGTTTCTATACAGCTTATTCATTGCAGGTTGAGGGTAAGATGTAGCCAAACACAGCTGACTTTAGCTATGAGATCACCAGATCACCAGTCACCATCACAAATCACCATCACAGGTCAGCAGTCTATCATGAGGGCAAAATGAGTAATCTAAAAAAAAAAAACAGTGAGAGAGAGAGAGAGAGAGAGAGAGAGAGAGAGAGACCGAGACAGAGAGAGAGAGAAGGGGGGGGGGGGGGGTGCATCCGAGTGTTTGCACGCAGCAATATTTGACGGGTCTCACAACCTTGTAGAGACCACGCTGCTTCTGATAATTATACATCTGAGATGTACATCTCATTCAAAAACATTGGTGTGGTTTTTTAAGCTAAAAATCCTCACTCCGCTCATTACGTACTTTGTCAGTGAAATAATTGGTAAAGTTATGTTAATTTAAGACATTCTAACAGCAGAAATTTTTTTTCAGGTTTGTGGACTATGTTGGCTTTCAACAATACTAATTTGTACTGAGGTCTTACAGCAAGGTTTTCTCACCAAGCTGGCCGTCATCTGGCTTCAAAATTGAAATACTGATGCATGGTTCGGTCTTTATCTTTTTTTTTTTTGGATCACTGGGCTGAAAAATAAACAGCCATTTACACTCATGTTCATGCCAACAGGTGATTTAGAGTAATTAGTTAAGCTACTGTGCACATCTGTGGGACTGTGGAAGGAAACCAGGGCACCAGGAGGACACCCATGAAGTTTGAATCCAGGGCCAGTGTGTTGTCAGATGTTAGTGCAAACCACTGCACCACTGTGCCTGCCATGTCAATGCATGAATACATGAACATGACATGCAGCAGATTTAATGATGCATAAAGTGAGATAACCATAAATAATAGACTTGACCATGTGACCACAAAATGTGTCATAGGCAAAAGAAATTACAGAAGTCAGTTTTGTACTGTGGCGCTGCATGGTGGCGTAGTGGTTAGCACAACTGCCTCACTGCAAGAAGGTCCTATGTTTGAGTCCCAACATTGGCAGGAGCTTTCTGTGTGGGATTTGTATGTTCTTGTGTGTATGTGCTTGCATGGGTTTCCTTCGGGGACTCCAGTTTCCTTATACAGTCCAAAGACATGCACATTAGGGTAATTGGCTGTTGCAAATGGCACCTAGGTGCAAGTTTGACTGTAAATGGTTGTGTGTACGGGCCTCGTTAACTGATTAGGCTGATCTTCGCCCAGAGTCAGCCGAGATAGGCTCCAAACTTCCCGCTACCTTATCGGAATAAACCGCAAATAAATTAATTTAGTGGAGGTTCCTAACTCTGGTCCTGGTGTACCCCTTACTTCATCCTCCTAACACACCACATTCAACTAATTAGTACATTCACACCTCCTCCTGGATATGCCATAGAACTAGAACATAGCACACTAAAATGTGCAGGATACAGGATGGTCTAGGACAACTGTGTACCTTTTGCACAGGTTTTAATTCCTTCTAAACTGGAATACTTTGGGTGAAATATCCTCAATTACTCTATGAGCAGAGCTGGAATACCAGACTTTATGGAGGGATAATACACTAAGCACATACAGTGTATACTGTACAGTGTGTGTGTGTGTGTGTGTGTGATATTACATGTACAATGCCATCTGGAATATGGTCCAGCTCTTTATCTGTACTCAGCCCTACTTTTCACAGCACCCTAGATGAAATTAGCATTTATTGGCAATGTATGTATGCCAAGTGTCAGCCTACTAACCCCATAACCCAGCCAACTCGTATCAGCAGGAGACTGGAATTTGCTCATCTGCGCAACTGCAAGGACGCTACAGATAGTCAGTCAAAATAGCTTTTCTATTGCTCATAACTGGGTATTTCTGAGAGACTGAGAGCCACAGACTGGCAATTAGCCCTGACCAGGCTGTCACAGGGAGTCCCAAGGTCAACTAACAAGGACACAAATGTGTTATTTTAGGCCAAAGATAACTTACTTTGTTGTTGAAACAGACTGGTTATTATTTATAATTTATTTAGCTGTTCATTAAGAATTCAGTTAGATGCAAAGCCCTGCTTTCATTCACACTTTCATGTAGGATTGGACATATCATTTGAAAAACAAATGGGATAAAAGGAAAATTTAAGTATGGAGTTAACATACTCTGACACACACACACACACACACACACACACACACACACACACAAAACAAAACTGGTACTGTGGCTTTAGCACCATCTAATTTTGCTGCTTTGTGCCTGTGCACACTTCCGATTGTGTATAACTTCTGAAAAAGTCTACAAGACATGCCCATGCCATAACCAAATACAAAAAATTCCAGGTCTGTTTCCATCAGGCTGACATATTAACCAAAACCAAACCATTCATTAATTTATTCATTTTCTAAACCGCTTAATCCTAGCCACTCTGGGCGAGGATGGGGTACACCCTGGATAGCTCGCCAGGCCATCGCTGGGCCAGCACACACAACCGTTCACACACACACACAAGCAAACACACACACACACACACACACACACACACACACACACACACACCTAGGAGTGATTTGGAACAGCCAATTAACCTGATGTGTGCGTTTTTGGACTGTAGGAGGAAACTGGAGAACCCGGAGGAACCCATGCAGGCATGGGAAGAGCATGCAATGAACCCAGGCCTTCTTGCTGTGAGGCGGACGTGCTAACCACTTTACCACCATGCTGCCCCTAAACCAAATCCCTTATGTTTAAATATTCTCAAGAAAAAGTATTAAAATGTATCATTGTCACTGAAGGAGTCATGTTGGATATGTTACTGCTATGCCTGTGAAGGATGAAGAGTGCTAATGGATGAAAAGTACGACACATTGATTATTAACACAAAAAAAAAAACAAACAAAAAAAAAACAAAAACAAAACCTAGGCTTGTGTAGTTGTGTTTTAAGGGGAAAACTTTAAGGTGCACCAGGATGCTTCAGATGACCATATCCTTGATTCTAGTGTCCTGACAAATGCATACTTTTTGTGCTTTCTTTCTTGCATATAGTATTTCCTGTCTATTTACAGTTCATACCCTTATTGGGTTTTATGAGGGTTTTTTTAATAGACATAGCAAAGGTACAGAATGGCCCTTATGAGTAACACTTTGGTGATAAGCACTTGTATTTTTACTACCTTTCTTTTGATACTGTATTAAAATTAGGTTTGGTGGTAGAAAAAAATACACTATCCGGATAAAGTAGCACAATGACAATATCTGTTTTATTAACATTTGTAAGAATGCCAACTAATTGAGCAGCACAAAGAACACAGCTCCTATTTAAAATTCATCTAGATATATCCTTTCACTTTGGAAACCTGGCCAAATGTAGTTGCCAGGACAGGGGAAAATACCTTTTAAAGAACAGTCTCATTGAGGTCTTAGATTACTACAAACTACTCTTGCAGTCAGGGCATTCAGTGATCTGCGTCCTCCAATTCACAAATAGACACCAGAAGCCCCTATGGGCTCCTCAGAGCATGAAATAAGGTCATGCTCCATTTTGTCTGGAAGCTAGTTTTCCATGTAAGCACCCGCACCTGTCTCAGTGCACTCCGTCTTCCACAGCCAGTTGTTCTTAAACAGCCTTTTACTCATTCTCACTCTTCGATTCATACACACTTTTCACACCCGAAGCTCTATTGTTTCCTGCTTTTAGCGTGTACCATATATTATGTGTCACTTCACTTCACAGCCAGCTCTAACGGTCTGCCAGGACAACAGAGTATTCTCAGACCTCCCTGGGGTATCCAATGCAATCCCCCCCTACTTCCATCGTCCAGATGGTTTCGGCCACATTCGCAGTCGGCTGTAATTAAAAGAGTAGAACCGTTTGTGAATATAGGACAAGAGCAGGGTCCAGTTGCTCAGCACCATTCCTGGGAAGTGAGGCAGAACAGCAAAGTATAGACAGCCAAACTCCAAGATGTGACACGTTCTGTCATACACCCATCTGACTTAGCAGTGTTTTGAGAGTTCAAAAATGACACTGTTTAAATGGGAAAAAAATTGAATATAATGGAGAAAAGGGTGTCCAAGGAAATGATTTGTCTCTGAAAGTCACAATAAATATGTAGAAGGAATCATTAAATATTGGCCAGAAAGCTGCAGTTTTGCAGGTGCTACACATGACTCAATGTGAGACACTTGCAATGCTAGCCTGGGAAGACTTTAACAGCTCATATCATGTGTCCCTAATATGAGTATATTATTAACGTTTCCTTTCCTGTTACCTCATTTTCAGAATAAATCCTTTCATTCAAGGCAGCGTGTCTGCTAAACTGCTTTAGCTGTAGCTAGCAAAAGTGTGGGACAGGAATTCAAAGAACCCAAAGCTGTATATGAATGTGATAAATAAAAAAATAAAAATAAATAAAAAAATCAAGCAGCTGTAGAAACCAAAAGCGGTGAAACAAAGAGTACTCGGTGGTACACTTCTTCAGCTGCCATTTGATCACTCACGTAAACTTTATAGATCCTCCAGTTACTGACTGTAGCTCATCTGTTGCTATCTGTACTTTCTTAGACCCCTTTACCTCATCCATCAATGAAAATAGACCACAACGTGAGCATCGCTAACCAGACATGGATACGGATGGTGTCCCATTTTCATCACAGCAGTGACACAGAAATTGTAGTGTGTATCAGTCACAACAGCAGTGTCCCTGCTGGGTTGAGAATAAGGACCTGTGTCTACCAAATATGCTTTTTTTTTGTCCGGGCAGTATCTGTTTTTTATGCACGTTCCATGGAGATCAACGTTGATGGCGCTCAATGTCCTTTCCATATAGTTTTACCCCCTCTGCATTCAGGACACTTTCCGTTGAAATCATTCAGCATTTGGGACATAGGTGACATGTCATTTCTCGCACACAAACAAACTGAAATCAGGAAGGGGCAGTAAAACTCTTACATCAAGCTCTTACAGATGGTACTGTCCCAGCTGCCTTCTTGCATTTAGGGTCACGGGGAGGCTGGCACCCATCTCAGCCGACACGGGGCGAGTGCGGGGTACACCCTGGATAGCTCGCCAGGCCATAGCAGGGCAACACACACAGCCATTTCCACTCACACTCAAACCTAGGGGTGATTTGGAACAGCCTACTGTGCATGTTTTTGGACCAGAGTCCTCGGAGGAAACCCACGCAAGCACAGGGAGAGCATGCAACTTCCACACAGGGGGGAATCGAACCCAGGCCTTCTTGCTGTGGGGCAGATGTGCTAACCACTGTACCACTGTGCCACCCTATATATTAAAACTATTAAATATAAAAATCATGATTTAGTTTGCTTTTTATGTTCATGCTTAGTATATACTACAACAGTTCTGCACCTTAGGCTTGGTGGATATCGTTGAATTGGATTGAATTGAATTGAATCGTCTCAGGGACGATTCAACAACATCCACCATGCCTAGGGTGCATAATTGTTAAATATTATTGTATAGAGCGTATTTCTTAGCCTCTTTCTCACCCTCTCTTTCCCTCTCCTTGTATATACACACAATGCTGTTGATATAAAAAAAAATTATTTCACAGAAAATAACAGTACTCAGACAAAGCCCCACTTTGGATGAAGAAAAAAACCCTCCTAGCATCTGCGTCCTCAGCTGGTTGTTTGCAGGCCCAATTAGTTGTGGTGGTAATGCAAGAGCGAGCTGCTCTGTTGACATCAGGCTAGTTTTAATGTGCCTCTGATTGTGTGCTTGGAGAGGCCTCTCACGGAGAACCACAGATGACACACAACGGTGTTTCCAATCCTTGATTAGTTTTGTGTTTTTCTCTCATTTCTGTGTTGTCCTATGCTTCCTAATCATGGTTCTGCCTGCCCGCCTGTCCATGTCGGGTAATTGGCTGTGATCATGAACACACTTCACCGACAGCCTAATTATCCTATTCAAGCTTTAGATGAAACTTAAGATTATAAAGGCTTTTAATGGATTTTCTTCTATGTCTAGACTGCGTTTTGATTAAGGATTAGAGAGAAAGTAAATACTGTAGGAGTGGCCAAATAGATTGATATTGAGTCACATGTCTTTAGAGAAAAGTGACTATATTACATCTTAGGTTTTGGCTTTAAGATTTTATATTGTGTTTATATTTGGAGAAGAGTGATATGAAAACAGTACTATTCACATCCAGTTGGAGCGATTTGATGACTTTGGATACAGCAGGGCTGCACACCTGCAGCCGTGGGCCTGTTGGGTCTCTGAAAGACTGCCCTGAGCAGGACATCTGTTTGATGGAGATAATGATGCTGGATGTGCCACCAACCTCTGAGATGGGGAAACTCTCCCTGCTGGACACACAAAGAAAATCACCACTGGACTGAAGTGTCTTGGAGTTACAGGTTCACTTATAAGCACATATTGTCATCTGGTACATTACTATCGGCCAAACCGTGTGTGAGCGCGTGTGTGTGTGTTTCCTCTGAATGTGCCTGAGGATTAGTCATAGACTGTGCTCATTCTATGAAACTTCAAGGGATTAAGGTTGAACAGGATGGAGCCTCCAGAGCAGTCACAGTGCACTGAATACAAAAACTAAAATGTCTTGAAGGTAGACACACAATGTTTACCTACATTCCTTCGTGTATTTTAGGTAATTCACTGACTTTTAATTCACTGAGTGTTTTGCATATCTCCAGCATGCTTCAGTTTCCTTTGTAGGTAAACATCATGCCATGTAAACAGGCTATTAACATGTGAGAATAAATTAACCAAGTGAGAAATCACACATGAAAAATAGAACCACATGACCTACCACATGTAAAGAATTAACATCCAGCCATCCATCCATTACGTATACGACTTATCTGTCAGGGTTGCGAGGGCATCTGACTTCAGGTAAGGGGGTGGGGTGCACCCCGGACATGTTGCAAATCCATTACAGGAATTAAACACAGACACAAACAACTGTTTACGTTAACTTTCACACCAAGGAGCAATTTAGAGTTGCAGCTGACCTAATTTGTGTGTATTTTGACTGTGGGAGGGAACTTGAGTACCTGGAGGAAACCCATGCAAGCAGGAGGAGAAAATGGAAAATCCACACAGAAAAGTCCTTTTTAGCCATAAAAGTTAAAACCCAGAAGCTTCTTGCTATGAGGTGACAGTGTTGAACACTGAGCCTTCATTAAAACCAAGAATTAATATGAAACGTAAATACAATTATCTAAAAATCAAAAGAGAAAATGAAGTGAAATGTGTAAATATCGTATATAAAGATTAGCGAAATGTATAAATACCACATGACACATTGCATCGTGGAAAATAAATAAATGTAAAAATGCAATGTGAAAAAACTTCCAAAATTGGCAAAACACTGAAAAAAAAATCATGTAAAAATCGAATAAAATTTATATTTTAATATGATAATAATAATAATAATGATAATAATAATAATAATAATAATAATAATAATAATAATAATAATAATAATAAGCATATACATGTCCAAGCAAGAAGGCCTGGGTCCGATTCTTGGGCTCGGGAGTTTCTGTGGGGAGTTTGCATGTTCTCCCTGTGCTTGTGTGGGTTTCCTCCCACAGTCCAAAACCATGCTGTTGGATGTTCTAAATCACCCATCTGTGTAAGTTTGAGTGTGAATGGTTGTGTGTGTTGTCCCTGCGATGGCCTGCCGTTCAAGGTGTACCCCACCCTTGCCCAGAGTTGGCTAAAATGGGCGCCAGCCTCCCCAAGACCCTAATTAGGAATAAGCGGCTTAGAAAATGAATAAATGAATGAATATACAAGTTCACAACCAACGTTGTGAAATTTGTGATTTTTATTTAAGGGTTATTGAGGCATCTATGTAGGTTATAAAGTCATGCCAGATTTTTTAGGATATGATGGTAGCATCAGGGTTAGAAAGGAATTTTTATACGTGGTTTATGTAATATGACACTATTTGCGCTGATGCTCCAATATTATACATATGGTAATGTCAGTATCAAAAGCTTTATATTTGACTGTTATACTCTAACTGAAAGCACCCCCCCTCCTCCCACACACACACACACACACACACACACACATATCATTTTCAAAATGAAGAAGTGTTCCTGTGCCTCTTGTCATGTCTTAAGTGGAGTCGCTTCCTCATGAAGCCGGGATGTAGACAGGAGAGTGAGACAGATATATGAGTCCAGAAGGGATTTTAACCAAAGCTTTTATATCTTCAGCCTTGTTCAAGTTCACATTTCACATTATTCAACATGCTGTTTTTTACTGCATCACATTTTACAGTCTGAACTGAATTACCAGGCATAGTGAAGCAGTAATAGTGTCAGTGTAATGGCAGTGAAGATTACTGTACTGTATGTGCTGAGGCAGGTGGGGCTGTGTGATCTGTCTGGTCTTCATGACACTTGCAGGAAAGATCTTATGTGGATTTAAGAAAGATTTCCTGTTGGAGGCCATGCAGTTTTGCTTTGAGAGACACAAGCTGAGCATTGTTGCAGGTGTGGAACTGAACATATTCTGACCCAAGGCGAAGGGAAGGCCAGGCTGGGCACAAAACACGTGCTGAACTGTTCTTCAATCAATCAATCAATCAATCAATCAATCAATCAATCAATCAATCAATCAATGAATAAGTAAATAAATAGAAAGATAGATGATGTATGGATAGATAGATAGATAGATAGATAGATAGACAGACAGACAGACAGACAGACAGACAGACAGATAGATAGATAGATAGATAGATAGATAGATAGATAGATAGATAGATAGGTGTGTCTTAGACTTGCCCTGGGGAAGAATTGTTACTGCTGATATTGCTGATATTTTGCAATAACTTGAATGTCTGTCAATGTTTGTGATTGAAGATTTGTAGAAATATAGCTGACATCATGATTTTTTCATTAGTATTCTTGTTTTGTCTATAAATATAGTTGATAGCTGTCATAGGATTAAGAAGGGCTCGCTGGTGTGTACACATATGCAGCATATGCAGAATAAATGAAAAAGGATTCATCCATGTGGTCAGTGCTATCTTTTCAATATTCTTCCCTTTTCCCTGCTTCCTAATGTAAGATCTGATTTCAGTGCAGTGCTTATATTATACACTGCCTCAAGGTGTAAATGTATGTGCAAATGTGTGTATGGATATGATACCCAACATCCATCGTAACCCTGCCCAGGATAAAGTGCTTGGTTGGAACTGAACGTGATTTGTTCTGAATATGAGAGGAATAGTTCATCATTTTCAAGGTTTAGATTCAAGATTATTTTTTTAATTGTACCTGTGATATGAATACAGTGGTCCACTGTGGTATAGTCAAGCTATATGCTTTGTTAAGGTTCACCCCCTATTAACAGATTATAAATCTAGTTTCATTCTTTAAATTAAGAGAGCTTGATCCACTATTACAGCTCTTGAAATTTCACCAAATAATGTACCAAAATCCAGTTGATCAAGGCTTAAAACGTTTTTTACAATCACACACACACACACACACACACACACACACACACACACACACATATATATATATATATATACATATATATATATATTTTTTTTTAATAACGCCAGATGCTTTTGTTAGTTTTAATAAAATGAGTTTCTGTACAATTTTAGTATTTTTAAAGCACCAATTTTGAAAGGCTCAAGTTATTTTTTCTTTTTTTCCCAAGCCTTTTTATCATGAAACATACAACATGCAACCTCCACCCCTTTTTCCGGCTTCTCCCTGTGAGTTATGGGGGAGAAATTGTGAAGCATTTGTGCACAGCAAGGTTAGCTGGTTTGTGGAAATAATTGGCCCAATTTGGGCTCAACACTGGCATTTTGAAAGTAGCAGATCTGCTTTGGGGACTTATGCGTCTCATGGTTATTTGGCTCTAAAAATACTTCTTCAGATAATGGAATATATATATATTTTTTTTTTTTTTGGGGGGGGAAATCCATCTACTTAATGCATGTAAAAATATTCATGTCTTGGTG
>JAQMYF010000001.1:10429238-10441816 GCA_030014195.1 Neosilurus mollespiculum
GCTAGATAGATACTATTTGTAATATAATAACGCATCAACTGCACTTTAATCCACTTATGGCTACGTTAAATATGGTCATGTGCTTTGGGTAGTGACTGAAAGAACAAGATCGCGGATACAGGAGGCTGAAATGAGCTTTGTTTGCAGGGGCTTTCCCTCAGATATAGGATAAGAGGCTTGGCCATCCGGGAGGAGCTCGGAGTAGAACCGCTGCTTCTCCTCATTGAGAGGAACCAGTTGAGGTGGCTCGGGCATCTGATTACAATGCCTCTGAACACCTCCCTGGTGCGGTGTTTGGGGAATGTACAACTGGGAAGAGACTCCAGGGTCAACCCAGAACACGTTGGAGGGACTATGTCTCTTGGCTGGTGTGGGAATGCCTCGGTGTGTCTCCCCATACCCCCCAAGGTGCTGGAGGAAGTGGCTGATGAGAGGGATGTCTGGACCTCACTGCTTAGGCTGTAGCCCCCGCAACCCGACCCCGGATCAAGCGGAAGAAGATGCTGATGATATTTGGACCTGTTATCAGCCATCAACAATCTTTCTCGGTCTCTGTAAGTTCTCTCACTCATTTGCCCTACCGTTTGCTCCTGTCTGGGTTACTCGGATCAAACAGCAAAGGCGGGGTACACCCTGGGCCAACAGGTATACAACCATTCACACTCACACTCACACCTAGGGGCATTATGGAACAGCTAATTAGCCTAATGTGCATGTCTTTGGACTGCAGGAGACAAAAGGAGTACCCAGAGGAAATCCACATGAACACAGCCAGAACATGTAAAAAAAGCTCCAAAATAACAGAATAAACATGTCCTGAAAGAAAACATATCAATGATCTCACTCTAACATCATGTGTAGTATTGGCGATACAAGTTTGTTTTAGTTAATACTAGTGTGTAAACTCGGGAAACCCACAGCATGTCTGGTCCACTTTCTAAGGCCTCTGACATATATTAACAATTTGCAGAACTTATGCCAAAGTATGGCAAATTTCTATAAAACACTGGCATATGCTGAACTATCAATGTTAGTCTAGTTTTGAACATATACGTAACTTATTAGTAATTTATCCAGAACCTCTCGAAAACTTATAGCTAATTTATACTGTACTTATCTCCAACATATATTGACGTATATAGACGTATCTGACGTGTTCCAATTAAACACAGAACTTTTACTGAACACCTTTCTAACTTACAGCTGACATATTATGGGTGTATTGTCAACGTTTAGGATTGGTACATTAGATGGGGTTCAAACGAGGAATTGGTCAAGACTCCATGGGGAGCAGCTGTCCATGTCATCTGAGAGATGGAAGATCCAGCGAGGCTAAGACGAGAATACCTACTAGGTGTCCTCAAACATAAACATGACCTCATTGATTCCTTCGGCGTGATTGAGATGTCGATATTGTGATGTGCATTGTGGATCTGATTTGAATCAGCGAGCGGTAGCCTTTTATAGGCTACATCACGTGATCAATCTTTGGGATACACTGCTGCATAAGTTAGACTATTGTTGGTCATAAGTTGTGAAACCTGTCAACACGCTAGGTATTCCTTGGTATAAGTTATACGTATGTTCAATGTACGCTAGACATTATATTCAACTTATGAGTACCTTACAAATAACGTGTGTGAATGATCACAAAACTTACCTACAACTTATGGCAACTTACCTACAACTTATGGCCAGTGTATGCGGAAAATATGAGCCATACGCTAGCATATTTCGAAAATTTTGTCCATGCAAAAAATATTTAGATGACCTCAATGTACTACGACTTGACCCACACACAGTTAACATACATTTACATTTATGGCATTTGGCAGACACCCTTATCCAAACTGACTTACATTTATCTTTTTTTTTTTTTTTTTTTAATGTAACTGAGCGTTAAGGGTCTTGCTCAAGACTCAACAGTGCCAGGTTTGTGGGACTGGGGCTTGAACCACTAGTAGTAATCCAGAGCCTTAACCACTGAGCCACCACTGCCCTTACCTTACCCATACTTACCCACTTACCCATAACTTATTCCATGTATACCAGCGTATTCGCCAAATTTCTTATATGTTGCAATATGCTGGCTAAATCTTCAATGTGTGACAGGGATCTAAGTATTAAAAACATTATCCAGAGTGGATAGTGTTTAAATCAAAATTATTACAACAGGCAGCTTTAAAAAGGAAAAATAGACATAAAAATCTTGTTTTAGTTTGCTTTCTAGTGTTTACACATAGTATATACTAAAACTTTTGAATGAGTATTAAAACACACCATCAGGGCGAACAGATTAAATATGTTTTCATGGAGTGTATAAAACCCTGAATGTGTTTTAAAAGTCACCGTTAGCTACACAATGCTTATGTTGTATTTGCAGAGCTCACCTGACCTGCCTCTGTCAAGGTTAACGTATGTAAATATAAACTATAAAGGTCTCAATTTATTTTTTGCTTTTATGTTCCCCTCTGGTATATACTAAAAAAAAAAAGATTCACCCCAGGCTCGGTAGATGTGCTTGGGGACTATTCGGCGAAATCCACCTCGTCTTTGGCGAATACTTGTTAATTACAGAACTGATTCAGCAGTCATGAGAGCATTAAAATTAAATCTGTGGTTTGAGGTTTGCTCATAGGACGGCTGCCAGTGCTGAGCAGTAATTGAAAATTAATTAACACTTTCTGACCAATCACAATTGAGAATTCAGTAGCGCTCTTGTATAAATGTACTGTATTTCATGTTCAGTTCTCTTGATCTTCCATCATATAGAATTATGATGTTTTTCATCATTGATGCATTTTGATTACAAATATGATTGTTTGCCTTATGCAGTTAGCTTGGAATTTCCTTGCATGCTTCTTCAGCCTTATGTATGCGATGAAGTCGTGCTTTGTTTTGCCTGTTGCCTGTAATTAGTCTAGGCAGGGCCGGCATGTGGCAACTGTAGGGTGGAAGTCCCCTGATTATTTCACCCTGAAGTCATACACATTGCACTGTTCAGACAGAGCCATTAAGTGGTATAGAGCTACTCCAACACTCGTTTAAAATACTCTTCCAGTCCATAACCAGCTGCCCTGTCAAGCCATTCACCTCTGCTTTCCACCTGCTGCCTTCACAATGAGCTGCTTTTGTCCTCTGGAAAAGTTGTAGTGATGATGTATGGTGGTGACATACACTAGACTAAATGTATGGCAGATGTGCTGAGTGCATACTGTTCTTATTAGCTCTGCCTCGCTGGTATTTTCTTTTCCACAGTATACATGCAAAGACTGAAACACTGTTTAAATTCATCACTGTAACATACAGTATGTGTGATTACTACAAACAGAGATTTTGGCACATTAATGGAAGTCTAAAGTCATTTAATTGGAAATGCGGCTCATTTATTCAACTGGATGCATATAAATTGGGGGCAGTGGTGGCCCGGTGACTGTGGTGAGAGGCATGTAAAAGCACCATTGCTGTCGTTTGTAAAGAGTAGGCCACTGGATTGCCATCAGCGTGTTTCTGCCCTGTGATGGCCTGATGAGCAGCCCAAGGTGTACTCTGCCCTCACCTAGAGTCAGGTGAGATGGTCACCAGCCTCCCCGCAAATCTAATTAGGATTAAGCGATTCAGAAAATTTATGAACGAATATAAATAGATTTGTAAATTGTTTTTACGAGCATTTACACATGAAATGTGGTATTCCAACTGGTTAAAAAAGTAAATCTGTATCTGTTAAGACCTCCTGTGCTTGTGTAACTTTCAGTTCAAGCTTACTAAAAGTAAACTGAGACTTTATCAGCTTCAAATTATCTACTGTATGTAAAACTGGATAGGATTTAATGCAAATGTCTGTGCAAATTACCTTGACCAACTTATTTTGGCTACACACTGTGTAAACTTTGTGATATTCGATCATTTCAGAATAAACACTGTCACTCACTCATTTGCCAAACCGCTTAATCCTATTAAAGTCGCAGGGAGGCTGGCGCCTATCTCCAACGACACTGCGTGAAGACGGGATACACCCTCAACAGCCTGGTAGACTGTCGCAGGGCCAGAACACACGACCATTGATGTTCACATCCACACCAAGGGGCAATTTGGATCAGCCAATTAGCCTAATATGCATGTCTTTGGAATCAACTCATCAGTAGCTGTACTATTTAAGTATAACTACCTGTAATATAACTTCCTGCTTGAGAGTTTTTCAAGATCATTTTAAGAACCACCAGCAGAGAATCCGAATCTGATTTGTTGGCCAAGTAAGGTCACACTTGCATGGAATTTGACTTGACTTTTGCTTCAAGATCAATACTAACAAGTCAACAACCATTAAAATAAAGGTCAAGGTATAAAGAGAAGTCAAAATGTGGTAACATTATTATTTGCAAGGCTAACATTTTGTTGCTAATATTAAAGCACCCTGGCCCTCAGGCTGTGTCTATACAGTAATGTGTACATTTGATCTAACTGTGCTTGTGTAGTTAGTAATTTCAAACCATCTTTAAACTACAATGATATAGTTATAGGTTGTATACAGACCTACACAAGTAATAAGTGAATGTGCATCTAGTCTTTACTACAGACTAGAGTCAGTTTGTTTATCCAAACCCTAGACATGTTTATGGACACTTGACCTGCTACCACTTGTAGCTTCTTCCCAGAGTTGGTGCCACACAATTGAAAGCACACAGAATGTCTTCATCTGCTGTTGGGTTACAATTTTCCTTCACTCGAACTAAGAGGCTCAAACTTGTTCTAGCATAACAGTCCCCCTGCTTACACAATGAGCTCCATGAAGACATGCCATGCCAAGGTTGGTGTGGGAGAACGTGAGTTGCTTGCACAGGACACTGACCTCAACCCCACTGAACACGTTTGGGATGAACTAGAATGCCAAATACCCCAGGTGTCCCCACCTGACATTAGTGCCTGACCTTAATAATGCTCTTGTGGATGAATGATGACAAATCCCCACAGCCTGCACTCCACAATCTAGTGGACAGCCTTCCCAGAATAGAGGCATTTATTATCACAGCAAAGAGGGACAGAACCTGGAGTCCACTGATCATGAAAACACATGAGTGTTATGGTCAAGTGTCCACAAACTTATGTCTATATAGTGTATAATGCTATTTCTGAGTATACATTCATTCATTTTCTGAAGTGCTTAATCCTAATTAGGGTCGCAGGGAGGCTGGCGTCCATCTCAGCCGACTCTGGGTGAGGGCGTGGTACACCCTGGACAGCTCGGCAGGCCACCACAGGGCATTTATGAGTATTATGGACTGCAGTAGATTGAGTCCAGTGTATTTCATGCTGGCTCTACACCAAATGGCTTTCCAAGCGATTTCAGTGCAGTCTGGTTTTGACATTCGGATAAAATAAATGTATCTAATATCATCAGAACTTTTTTCTCTTGACTAATACATAAGTGGCATGAGATTTCTCAGCACCAAACAGGAAGCAGCAAAGCTGGTAAAGGACAATAGACATGGAGAAGACTATGGGGAGGCCTTGATTCCGTTTTTTTTTTTTTTTTTTTTTAGAACATACCACTGTACACACAAAGGAAGATGTGGCCAAAAGCTGCTTCTGTTTCTGCTCTGTTGCTCAACAGTTTCTCCAGCAGGAAGGAAAATAATCTCAAAGGGATTTTCCGTACAGTTTTGCAAATAGTGACCCTGCAAGAGCTCCATTCTTTGCAAAATCTTGATCTGGGTGTAAAACCTTCTATGTCAAAGAATACGCTCTGTTTAGATGTGTGATGTTGTCAGGCCCCTTCTTAAAGTCTTTTGGTTTATAGTTTGTGTGTTGTACATGTTGGCATACAGTACGTGTATGAATGTACACATGGATGTGCGGTCCACGATACGTCTGTAACTCACCATTACTGCTCAATACGTGTTGATATTTATTTATTATTATGAGGCTTGGAACAAAATGGCAAGCAGTTTTAACTTGGCACAAAGCTACTCTAGCCAGCCAGAATCAACATTTATTAGGAAATGCTTTAATTAGCAGCAATTATCTCTGGTTAATAAAACATCATTATTATATTGAAATATGTGTAGCCAGAAAATAAATAGAACAAATTAAGCAACTTGTGTCATATGCTAGTTATTATTAAGGACAAATTACTTCATAACAAGGTCAAATTATTATAAGGGAAATGATGTAATCAGTTTGAGATAAAATTATTGCCAAGGGTTGCTCTATGAAAAGTGTGCGGGCGTGTGTGTGTGTGTGTGTGTGTGTGTGTGTGTGTGTGTGTGTGTGTGTGAAAAATGCTTTCTAACCTGTTCTAAATCTCTTTATAAAAATTACAATACAAACATGATCAAAAGAGGGGTACAGTGGTGTAGTGGTTAGCATGTTCGCCTCACAGTTAGACGGTCCTGGTTTTGAGTCCCGGGCTCGGACGTTTCTATGTGTTTCTGTATCTGTATATTATTCTGTAAGTGGCTGTTCCAAATTGACACTGGGTGTGAGTGTGAGTGTGAATAGTTGGGTGTGTGTGCGTTGCCCTGCGATGGTCTGGAAAACTGTTAAGGGTGTACTCCACCTTCGCCCAGTGTCGTCTGAGATGGGCACCAGCCTCCCCACTACCATAGCAGTTAGTTTGCTCAGCAAATGAGTGAGTGAGATGAACTGACTAAAAAGTACATTACTATTTATACCATATTAACATGTTTATTATTTTTGCTACTATAAAACTCATATGTAAAAAAAAAAGATAAATATCATTACAACCACAAATTTGTATTATTATTATGATTATTATTTTATGTGTCGTGAACCTGAAAAGTGAACCTGGAAGCCTGAAAACCTTTCACATTGCCACATTATTATTATTATTATTATTATTATTATTATTATTATTATTATTATATGGAATAAACTAACAGATCACTTTTAATGGTGAGCACTGTATATGTGTATAGAGAACTGCAGGTCTCCCTAAACAGAAATAGGTTCACTTTTTAGCCCCCACCCAAAAAGTGGCTCAGGAGCTATAGGAATGGGTTCCGTCTGTCTGTCACACTTTAGTTTCCGTACATTTACTTGTAGCTCGCTGGAGCTGGATTTTTCAAACTTGGTATACTGGCTCAATACTATGAGTGCTAGGATGAGTTTGTGTGTGAGTGACCTTGACCTACTTTGTAAGGTCACAGAGGCAAAACTGTACATTAAACTTGCTAAGCTTGTTCTGTATTGGCATATTTTGATACGGTCCTTTCGGTGGGAGCGTCTGGACCCCGTGGTCTATTTTTGTATTTAGTTTGATTATAAATACAATTTTATCATTCAAAAAATGTGATTAAAGAGAAATCTGACCTTACAGTGAAGCATGATGGTGGTAGGCTCATTTCGAGCATTACTCTGAGCCTCTCAGTTGAATCTGTGCCTCCCTTTATTAGACACAGCTTGCCAGACAGGTTAAACAGATGGCTGATAGAGAGGGGAAAAAAATTAAATTCGTTTGTCTCCGTTCTGCGTTTCTTGTCCATTTCTCATTTGACGAATGTGTGCCTTGTTAGACGAAGTCCATTCAGTACAGGGAAAGGTTTTGTGCATGCACAAAACGGGCAAAGGCGTCCACTGGTTATACGGTTTTTGTCCGCAGGGTATGCATTTTGCTCAAAACTTGTGCTTTTCTCGTCGTGTACTTGTCAGTTTGCATCTGTTTAGGTCTGCTTGATCTGACCCGTGACCGGGTCCCTATCTGACATGCAGTGGGTGAGCTGGAGGTGTGACGGACATAGACTGCATGTTATTCCTGACAAGGAACACATGGGAACTGATGAATGCCGGATGTGTAATAGGAATCTACAGGACAAGACTGAAGACTTCAGTATAACTACCATACCTGTAACAGGTCTTCATTGGGTCCTAAACAGACAGCGATGTACTTCCTCCAGGGCACAGTGAGAGCCTAGAGCAGCAACAGAGACACCCTTCACCACTGGATGATTTTCTTTCACTAAGTTTTTATCATTTCGATGTCTGTATGCGTTATCTGGCAAGGTGTGAGTGCTATCCAGCAAGGAAGACGATATTTAGCACCGGATAATTTTCTTTTATAAAGTTTCTCTCTGTCAGGCATCTGTTTATGCTGTCGGCAATGTGTGACTGCTCCCTTACCTTCGTTCTTCAGGCAGAACTATATTTTATATTCAATATCACATAACATTCTGCCATCATTGGCTTTTGCTAGGTTAACTACTCTCGGCACATAATGTGCCATCACGTTTGTGCCATAATATTTCCAGTCTTCTTTCACAGTACAGATTTTTCAGGAAAACAGCCAAGTGTCCTCAGTAAAAAACATTTCCATCATGTTTGGGTAAAACACGTTTTCATAAATTATACATGTCAAAAAATTAGGATCGTGGCAGAAAAAAATGGATCGCTTTCCAGAATTTACTCACAGTTACATCTGACAGGCTTTCCAAGTACTTTGTGTTTGTTTTTTTTCTCCTGAGGAACTTATCTACTTGCCCACTTTGGATTTATTTAGGTCATTCTATAATGAGCCACATATTTTATGGGTATGGAGTATATTTACACACACTTAAGGTTAATGTAGCATGACAGTATTTATGAGGGAAACAATGTACATGTGTCTTGGCATTCAGCACTGTTTGTATTCTCTGGCCAGCACTGGAAAAGGAACAAACCACATTTACTGTTTGATCAGGGGGTTGTGAGGATTTGTAATTGGGCTACAGGTGACCTAATTATGTAACTATTGATCACTCTCATATGTGTAATAATAACAAAATATTGGCAATTGATTACTTTAAAACTGCAGAGTTCTGTTAAAATTTACCACTGACATAGTGTCATAGCAAATATCGAACTGAGTAGCCAAATCTTCTCTTTTTTGTGAAATTACAATCTGTTTATCAGGCCTGCTCTTACTGTCATGAGAGAAAGAATTAATTCTTCTCACTGCTGCAGGATATGATTGCAGGTATTGATGGAACATGTGGAAGAGGCGGACAGTTTTTGAGTTTGTTAATTGGAGGGTTGGTTTTTTTTTCAGCAAAAAGAGTCAGTCAGACTCGAATCACAATCAGGAGAAAATGATCCCAGCGCTAGCAGGTGCTAATACTCAGCACGCTGAAGTGAGAGAAGAGAACGAGCGAGGGTTAGTATTGATTAGAACTCCATTTGCCATCAGATCAAAAAAACAGACTAACAAACCCCTAAATATGTCCTAAACATCTGCATGCACTCATAATGTGGAAAAAAAAAAGAAACAAACAAAACATGGATTTAAATATCACCCTGCAATCAGACTCAAGCTGACAAACGTCCTGGTGATGGTTAAAGAGCTCTGGACTTTCAGAAAGTGTTCTCCTGTTGAACCTGGCAAGCTATGATGTGTGCCACTGATTTATTTCTTTTTTTAGAAACAGAGAACTGAGAAACAGCATTAATTAAATGACCCATGGATGATAGTCAGGACAGGGCACCGAGGGAACCTGAAAGCACATGCACGGTTTTGTCATTTCTGCTCCAGTTATTCTAAAAGGCAGTGTGATCTTAAGAGAATGTGATGTGTATTGATTGATGTTCAGGATCTCAGGTTATTTATTTTTTTTTTTTTTACTTTTAAAGCTTCCAAATAGCCTCCACAGTTTCCTGAGATTTTATCTTCAGCTTCATCTTCTTCCACTTGTTCCGGGGTCGGGTCGTGGGGCAGCAGTGAGTTCCAGATGTCTCTTTTCCCAGCCACTTCCTCCAGCTCTTCCGGGGGGACACTGAGGTGTTCCCAGACCGGCTGAGAGACATAGTCCCTCCAGCATGTTCTGGGTTGACCCCAGGGTCTCTTCCCGGTTGGACATGCCCGAAACACCACACCAGGGAGGTGTTCAGGAGGCATTCTGATCAGAGCCTCAACTGGCTCCTCACAATGTGGAGGAGCAGCAGTTCTACTACGAGCTCCTGGATGTGCGAGCTTCTTACACCATCTCTGAGGGAAACTCCTGCCACAATGCAAAGGAAGCTCATTTCAGCCACTTGTATCTGCGATCTTGTTCTTTCGGTCACTACCCAAAGCTTGTGACCGTAAATCGAATGGTAAATTTGAGAGCTTTGCATTCCAGCTCAGCTCCCTGTTCACCACGAAGGAGGCTGCACTGATCCGCCTGTCAATCTCCCATTCCATCCTTCCCTCACTTGTGAACAAGACCCTGAGATACTTGAACTCCTCCACTTGGGTCAGGACCTCATTCCAGACCTGGAGGGTGCAGTCCACCCTTTTTTTGTTGGCTGAGAACCATGGCCTTGGACTTGGAGGTGCTGATTGTCATCCTGGCCGCCTCAAACTCAGCTGGAAGTCCCGGCTTGTTGAAGCCAAAAGGACAACATCATCCGCAAAAAGCAGAGACGAGATCCTATGGCCACCAAACCAGAACCCCTCAATGCCTTGGCTGCACCAAGAAATTCTATCCATAAATATCATGAATCGGTGACAAAGTCTAGCCTTGGTAGAGTCCAACCCTTGCTGGAAAAAAATTCTACATGTTGTTACCAATGTGAACCAAGCTCTGGCTCCGGCAATACTGAGACCGAATGGACCGTAGCAACGGGTCCGGTACACCATATCTCCAAGTCCACAAAGCACATGTGGAGAGGTTGGGCAAACTTTCATGACCCCACCAGGATCCTGTAGAGTGCATAGAGCTGGTCGAGAGTGCTGTGGCCTGGACAAAAACCACATTGTTCCTCCTGAATCATATGGAGTGGGTTAAAAAAAATTCCACAAGGCAAAACGTGATTCAAAAAAAAAACCAAAAAAAAACCAAACAACCTTTTATCTTACAAATAAAGAAAGAAGAAAGTCTGATGAAGATATCCATCAGCTTTTAGATCTCTGCTCTCTGGTATCCCTCATGTTTTCTCTAACACTTGGAATCACAGGCCGATGAGGGTAGTGATGATTTCTCTTTTTGATTATAAGATGTGAGATAACACAGACACAAACACACATATCTCAAAGCCAGTGTTCCATCACACTCAGTGCAGTTGTGGAATGTGAGTACTGCAGGCACCCAGTTGTGGTTTTGTTCATTCGGACACCCTGAATATGATTCCTCTGCTGTTTTAGAGTGCACTGCATAGAGAACAAGACCTCGTGTTCTGCTGCGTTGTGAACTTCAGTGAGCAGCCCAAGGGATGTCATTATGGAGGATCTTCATTTTGCCACCAAAGCAATCTGTAATTAAAATATGCAATTCACATGTTGGCCTATTTTCTGAATTTGACTGATTTTTTTTTTTTTTTTTTGCACTGCAGTATATTGTTAACTGAAAAAATATATATATGTAAATAAGATTATAAAATTCTGTCTTTTAAAAACAACTTATATAGTGAAGGAATAAAATAAATAAAACATCTCTATGTATGCACCATATAACTAAGGAAGAAAACCATTTAAAGAGAACGCAAGTGTGAATAGTTGTATGTGTGCTGGCCCTGGGATGGCCTGATAAACTTTCCAGGGTGTACCCCGCCCTCACCCAAAGTTGGCTGATAGGTGTGACCCTATTTAGGATTAAGCAGCTTAGAAAATGAATGAATGAATGAATTTATGAATGAAAGTTTGGTTGAAATAAGTTGAGCATTGCCAGTAACTGTGACGGTGAATGACAATGATGATGACATGATAACAATGCAAGACAACAAATTCTGATCCCTATCTGTCACTTCAGCTTTACCAAGTGGATAATGCTTGTGTCCAAATCCCATAATTTCACTGTTTGTCAGGGTCACTTGGACCAGGTGACATCAACATTATCACAGTATTGCTGTGAATGGAAAAAAAAAAAAACAACAACAAAAAGCATAAAATCTCATTTTAGTTTGTTTTTCTTGTGTTTATGCATAGTATACCTTTACAAAGTGTGGTGTAATATGAACTAAACTGATGAGTAGGCTAAAACGATGCTGTTCGCTACATAGTGCTGCATAGTGCTTAGCTCTGCTCAAAGCGCAGCATTCACCTGACCTGCTTCTGTCATGGTTAAAATCAAAAACTATAAAAATCTTGATTTTATTTGCTTTTCTTTATGCTTCCACATAGTATATCATAAAACTCTGAACAAGAATTAAACAGACACCATTAAACACAGCTCTTCTGTAGCTGCTTGCATGTGCTGGGAGTTCACTTGCTTCGTTCCACCATAAAAATCTTGGTTAAGTGTACTTTTCATTTATGTTCCCTAGTAGTATATACTAAAACAATAAGGCACCTCAGGCTTGGTGGATGTTGCTGCATTGAATCAATTGACATCCAAATATTCGCCATTGGCGCATAACTATATAACAGTTTGAAAAAGGCATATAGTTACATGGTAGAATAGGTCAAGTACTAAAATGCATCATTTTAATAAATCCATTAATAAATCATTGATAGGCCTACAAACAGGTAAATAAGGCTCGTTCTGTTCAAACTTGAGATAGGAAAAGGCAGAGGTGTGTGTGTGTGTGTGTGTGTGTGTGTGTGTGTGTGTGTGTGTGTGTGTGTGTGTTGAGTTAGACATGTGAGGAATTAAGTGGCCCCTGGGTGTGTAGAA
>JAQMYF010000001.1:10499950-10523914 GCA_030014195.1 Neosilurus mollespiculum
TTATTTGTATAGTGCTTTTTACAACTGACATTGTCGCAAAGCAGCTTTACATAGTAAAAGTAATTTAAAAAGGAATTGAAAAATTTTTCTACAACCCCCGCAGCGACAGGCAGTATTCCCAGACAGTCTCCCATCCAAGCACTAACCAGGCCTGACCCTGCTTAGCTTCTGAGGTCAGACGAGAATGAGCACTGGTCAATATATATATATATATATAAACATTATAATTTCTACCTGCAGTGTCGTATTCCAATTACATGCACCACCTAATTATGTTCCTAAACATTATCTACTTGAAAGTTGCACTTAATAATCAGAGAAACATCACACAGTGTATTAAAGACAATTTCATCTTTACATGCTGAGTAATTTAAGCCTAGATTTACAACTACAAAGACAAAAAATTGAGAAAAGGAGAAAGTAAAGCTGATGCCCTGCTGATGATCACAGTTATATTTATAAATGTTCAAGAATAAAAAGAAAAGAGGAAAGAAAAGAACATGAGCAGGGGGTGAGTGGTTCATTCTAATGGCATTACCATGGAGACTATAATTATTGTGCTACATTTCCACAGATGTGTGGATGGCTTGAATGAGGGTAGTGACGATATGGAAGCACGTCAGCGAATATTCAAGCCCTCGGCGCCAGTAAACAAGCGCCTGCCATGAAGCGAGCATCCCGCTGAGCACTGTCTCTCTCACTCCGTGTTGCCATGGAAACCAGGAAGGAACAGAATGCCCCTGAATGTGTGCCAGAGCAACTGATAGCCACACTACCTACTAGTGAGTCATGTGACCTTGCATAGTGGAGCGTGCATACTGTACTTATAGTGACATGTATGTGGGATGTTGTACACCCTGAGGATGTGGTGTTTCAGCTCACAGTTAGCAGGTAGGTGTTAAAACGAAGGAGCTTGTTTTCTCAGTAACAAGGACTACAACATTCGGGTTCAGTTTAAAGTGAAAAGTAGCTGTTAACGAGAGTCATATGAGTCATTATTCATGTACAGGGGTGCATTAAGAATGGAGTGAAAAGTGATGATATTCTAGTTATGGACAAAAGAAGCAACTATGTTCAAAAGCACACAATGTATTCACTATATAGTGCACTAATTAGGGAACTATTTTATAAATCAAATCTGAAAGCATAGAATAGCCCATCCATGTCACTTCTAACATCCCACAATGCCCCTCGGTAGGTTAGTATCCAAAATAAAATAAAAAAAATAATAATAAAAGTACATCACCCATAATCCACTTTGGACTCTAGCAGGGTCATTTTAGGTCTCCTCTGTCTTCTAATTGTTTAATGGTGTGTGATGTATAAGGGATAAATCATGACAGGATGTGCTGTTATAGGAAAACCATCAACAATGGGAAAGCATGATGTGGCCCAATCTGAAGCTGAGTTACTGTTATCTCGTCAAAGTTGATTGTTTTCCCATAATCCTTCAGTAGCATAACAATCTGCCAATGTTAAGATCTTTATTTTCTAAAGAACAATATATTACAGCTTTTATCCATCTATAGTTACAGTCAGTGTTGTGTAACAATTGCTATTCTCCCATTATCACTCATTTGCCAAACCACTTAATCCTACTAGGGTCGTGGGGAGGCTGGAGTCTATCTCAACCAACACTGGGCGAAGGCAAGGTCCACCCTGAACAGTTAGCCAGACCATTGCAGGGAAAACACACACACACAACTATTCACTCTCAAATCCACACCTAAAGGCAAGTTGGAACAGCTTATTAGCCTAGTTTGCATGTTTTAGATTGTGGGAGGAAACCGGAGTGCCGGAAGGAGACCCACGAAAGCACTGGGAGAACATGCTCAACCCACAGAGAAACCCAGGACCTTCTCGCTGTGAAGCGGACATGCTTACCACTACACTACAGTGTCGCCTCAATTCCTCTAGTAACTCGCTATTACAAGGCTCATTCGAATCCTTGATCCTGATTAGTCAGCTGCAGTATTTTGTTATTTCTACATAACAGGATGTTGTTTTCGAACACATCATTAGCAGAAGCATAAAGATCCTTTCTTAACACTTACAAATTAATATTACGTCAATATTATCAACCCCCACCTTTGCCCAGAGTTGGCTGATCAACTCAAATCAGCCTTCCTGTGAGCCTAGTAAAATTAACTGGTTAAGTGAGTGAGAGAGTATTTTGTGTAAGTTCTTGTGTAATAAGTGGGATGTGTTTACATGCTAACATGATTCACGATAAATCAGTCTAATTTGAATCCGGTTTTATTTGTATATCGCTTTTTACAGTAGATATTGTTGCATAGCAGCTTTATAAATGAAAGCTGAGTAAATAGATTTGGTTATGAATTTGAACATTTCTTTATATGTATAAGTCCTATACATCCTTACTGAGCAAGGCTGTGGTGACGATGGCAAGGTAAAACTCCCTGAGATGAAAAAGAAACCTTAAGAGGAACTAGACCTAAAAGGGAAACCAGTGTAATAATAACCAGTGGTTGTTTTTGAAAACCACTGAGACATTTTCCATAAATGTTTCATGTGGATAAAAGTACCAGCTGTTTAGCAGGAAATTCTTACAGTTTCAACATGACGTCTACTTAGTTGTCCTGTAACTCCAATGTAGTCCTATTGTATTGTATTAAAGCCATTTTAAGTGTATATTTGGGTTCATCCTGTCCTTTGCGGGCAGCACGGTGGCGTAGTGGTTAGCATGTCCGCTTCATTCCAAGAAGGTCTTGGGTTTGAGTCCCGGGCCGACGAGGGCTTTTCTATGTGGAGTTTGCATATTTTCCCTGTGCTTGCGTGGGTTTCTTCCGGCTACTCCAGATTCCTCCCACAGTCAAAAGACATGCACGTCAGGCTAATTGGCTGTTCCAAATTGCCCCAAGGTGTTCGCATGAGTGTGAGCGGTTTTGTGTGTGTGTGTGTTTGTGTGTGTTGGCTCTGCAGTAGTCTGGTAAGCTGGTGGTTATTTCATTTATGTGAAGCACCCTAGATGCCTGCACTTTGTGCATTATCAGTCAAACCGGTCTAATTGAAAATGAATGGGTAGGTGTGTCCAAATGTTGACTGGCAATGTACATATATACAAGAGTCTCTGTAAATTGCTATCAGCTATATATAATGTATGAATATGTGATTTGCTTCCCACCAACTGGATGCAGTTACTGAAAATTAACACACACCTTCTGACCAATCAGAACAGAGAATTCAACAGTGTGGTATTATATGCATAAGTGAAGTTGAACCGTTTCGTGTGTTTTGTAAACATTTAATTTCGACAGCACTTGGGCCTCGAGTTCAACCTTGAGTCTTTTAAAAGCATCTTCAATATTCAAACCCATAACAGTTGTTACAATGACTTCTTTTGCGGAACACGTCTGCGCCTAGCAGCATATAATCAGCCACTTTGTTTGAGCTGTTATTACTTCCGAGCAGACGCTGAAGCAGCATTCAGTTCACTAATGCTGTATGTCGCGCGAGAGATGCTCCTTTCCACATAAGGCATATTCGTCCTGTCAGACACTGCTATTGTACAGGAGACTGCTGATGTCTGGCTTTCTTTAATTGACAGGTTGAAAGCTGCTGTTGCCCTTGTGTCCTTAATCACTCCACCGTCACTAATTAGCCATTTCTCCTCACTGCCAATTAAGCATGTCTAAAGGGAGCATGCAGATAAATCATCTGGTATGGACCCCACATGCCTCCTGAATTTATAGAGACTTTCGCAGCCTGGGACCTGTTCCTCTGTTCCTTCTTTTCAACCAATTAAAAACACTGATCAAAGTATTTCTTCATATGAAATGACAGTGGAATTCAGGATGTATGATTGATATAAACAATAAATACATGTAGAATATAATGAATTATTAAATTTGTAAGTTAGTTTGATGTGCTCTTCTAAAGAATTTATTATCGATATCATATATTGTGGAAATATTTATTGCTAAATATCAGATACTGACCTAGAAATGAGATGTGTAACTTCAGATATTTACCATAAACAGTGGTCCTGGGTTCGAGTCCCAGGCTCAGCAAGAGCATCTCTGTGAGGAGTTTGCATGTTCTCCCCGTGCTCGTGTTTGCTTTGGATACTCCGGTTTCGTCCTGCAGTCCAAAAACATGCACAATGGTCTACTTGGCGTTCCAAATTGCCCCTAGGTGTAAGTGTGAATGTGAATGGTTGTGTGTTTGTGTTGATCCTGCACTGGACGGGTGAGTTGTTGAGGCTGTATACCACCTTTGCCCAGAGTTGGCTGAAATAGGCTTCAGCCTTTCTGTGACTTTAATTGGATTAAGCAGCTCAGCAACTAAGTGAGTGAAAAAGTGAATTATGTTATTGTCTGCAAAAGGTATAACAATTTCTATTATGACTCATTCAGTATAGTATTAACTACATTTGAACCTTGCTGTAGCAAAGTGTACTTATTGTAATGCTTTTAATGATCTAAAATGACTTTTAGAACCACTTTTACTTCAACGAATGGACATTAATACAGTCTATTTATCCAGTCATAAAAATCTCTGTGTATGATAAACAGTGTCCGGACCTATGCATGTGACCTCAAAAAGGACCATCATGCAGTAATCAGTTCCTTAGAAAACATCTAGCATTCAGTGCACACTTCCATTTCTGCTTTTTCTACTAATTTCATCAGTGTCAGAAGCTTTGGGAGAATTCCAGATTTATATATAAAAAAAGCATGTGAGCAGATTTTTTAAAGATAAACATTGAGCAAAAAGTTCAATCATTAGTACAGATGTAAACATGACTAAAATCTGGGGCTGAATGCTAAAATGTCTCTAAGATCTGGGGCTATATATATATATATATATGTGTGTGTGTGTGTGTGTGTGTGTGTGTGTGTGTGTGTGTGTGTGTGTGTGTGTTCTGGTAAAATGGACACTTCTGACTAGCGCATGATTTGATTACTCGTGTAATGGCGAAATTGTCATGATGGACTTAACATACATTACTATTTAGACAATGAGTGTATATTACTCTATATAACTCTACAATTTAACCCCACACGCATACACACATGCACACACACAAACACACACACACACATGCATTGAGATAAAAGCTCTCGCATATGCTTATAGGATGTGAAGTATATCCTTAAACACAAGCTGTCAGTGTTCCCTCATGCTCTGTTTATCAGCATTAGATGAAAGTAAGCACCTCCAGAGAACCTGTAAAAAAAAAAAGGGGGGGGGGGGAGGCAAAAAGCTTCCTATGATTAGTTTTAATCAAGCAGACCAAAGGAAAAACCATAAAGAGTTCACACTCCTTAAACTTCTGCTCTCCCCAAACTCTTTCTCCACCACAGCTATTGTCAGCAGCACTCTTATCTTTTGGTAAAATGATACGATTGTGTGAATTTCTTGGACATTTTATGAGCTCTTTCATGTACACACTTTCCTGATAGGCTTTCAAGATAGTCAACCACAAAGATGATTCATCTTCTGCTTTTTCAGTATTTTTTATCTTTGGTGTTAGGCCAAAGTATGATCAGAGTGATCAAAGGGACAACTTTCTGCATACTCAAATAATAATGACTTTAAGAGCCGGATGAAAGGAAAAGATTAATTTGCAATGTCATCGCTTTTCTATTTATGAGCTGATCAGTGAGCGTGAGATATGATGAGGGGGCTTGAATTTTTTTTAAATATATAAAGCATATCAATCTCAATTGCTTGACATGGAAACTATTAGGGTTGAGCAATGCATTATAGCATGAGGTATCATCGATGGGATAGTAAGAATGATGCAGAGAGAACTAACCCACACACTTAAAGGTGCACTCATTGACTTGAAACCAATGCACTTTTTTTGTCAAGTTCAGCAAATATCTACTAATAGGCTGCTAGATGTCCATTCTTTGTGGGCACTGAAAAAACCTGGTGTTTGTACACAGTCCTGGCTTTGTAGATGGGAAACAAACAAGGAAGCTTGAAGTGAGCCACACAACACTATTCCAGCCAATCAGCAACATGGAGGCATTTGTGCTCATTAACACAAGGAGAGCAAATAGGAGTGTCCATTTCAGAAGGATTACTGAAGAGATGTGTGTATTTGTTTAGCTTTTATGTTCAAATGTCAACAATCTTTCTCTAGAATTGATCTCTCCTCCTTTAAAGGCAGCCAGACTCATAATTTTTTGTGTTGTTTTTTTTTTTCATAATGCTCTACTCGCATCATGCCCCATTTCCTCCAAATATCACACCTAACCAAACATGGTAAACAGAAAAAGTTCAAGTTTTAGACTTATAAAGCAGCCAGGATTGAGTTCAGCCCCATTGTATCCTGCCTCAAATATGTCAGTCTGGATACAAGCATCAGCAAAATGAAGTGAGGAAAAAAAGAAAAACATCCATCCATCCATTTGCTGAACCTCTTTAAAACTTCTAGTAAGGTCACAGGGAGGCTGGAGCCTATCTCAGCCGACAATGAGCAAAAGCGGGGTACACCCTGAACAGTTTGCCAGACCATCAAAGAGCCAACTCACATACAGCCACTCACACTCACACCTAGGGGAAATTTGAAACAGCCAATTAGCCTAAAAAGTGCATGTCTTTGGAGTGTGGGAGGAAACCAGAGTACCCGGAAAAAACCCACGCAAACACAGGGAGAACATCCACACTCCACTCAGAAATGTCCGAACTCGAAACCAGAACCTTCTTTCAGTTGAGGCAGACGTGCTAATCACTACACTACTATGCCACCCTAAAGAAACTACTTGTTTGTGTAATTTCTACTTGATTACACAATATCTACTTCTTTTATCTTCATTTTATTTTACCTTCAATTGTATTGTTTAGAAGAAAAGATGTTAAAGTCAATCACTTGTTACACTATTCCGCAAATTTCACCTTCACCTCAGTCACCGCTGATAATGTGGTATGGTTGTGTTACATTAGGTTGCAAATGGATGTTTTACGTTGTGTAAACATCTTGCATGACTGTTACTGATAGGCTGCATGGATCTACAGTCTGTGCTAAAAAGAAATCAGCCCCAGTCTTGCCTTTTCACACTATTCTCTGTAGTTTCCTTACTTTAAGAAACTGCTTTAAGAAACATTTTCACAGCAAAAATCTGGTGTAAATGCAAAAAAAAAAAAAAAAAAAAAAAAAAAAAAACAAAAAGAAGAGAAAGAAAGAAAAGAAAACATAAACGTTAATGCTTTGCTGAGCAGTTAATAGGGTGGTACAGTGGCATAGTGATTAGCACGTCCACCTCACAGAAAAAGGGTCATGGGCTCAAGTGCCAGGTTCACTGAGGGTGTTTCTGTGTGGACTTTGCATGTTCTCTCTGTTCTTGATCAGGTTTCCTCTGAGTATTCTTGTTTCCACCTACAATACAAATACATGTACATTAGGCTAATTAGCTGTTTTTAAATTGTCCCTGGGTGTGAATGTGAAAGGTTGAGTGTGTGTTGGCCCTGCGATGGACTGTTGAGTTGTTCAGGGTGTACACCACCTTCACCCAGATTCAGCTGAGATAGGCTCCAGCCTCACTCCGAGCCTGGTGGGTGTAAGCAGTTCGGCGAATGAATCAATGATCCTTTAACAGTAGCAGTTGATCTTCATCAACAAGTTGTAAAAAGACAAAACGTTACTTTATCTGTGTCTTTCTCTGTCTTTCTGAAATGAAACACAGGCCTCATCCATCACTTATTTTTTATTTTTTTTTTATTTTCAAGGAGATGGGATACGTCGCCTATCTTGCTGGGTCTATAATAAGAAGCAATAGCTTCTTTTATTGGGTAATGTTTAGCTGTGCAGCTTCACAGCATGCCAGACCCACAGCACAGATCCTCCATGCTAGGTGCTGACAAACCTTAAGAACCTCTTGCCTGCTCTTTTATCTGTCCCTCTGGAAGATAGTTACCCCAAGCCGGACCGGTAGGAGGCCGTTCTGTAGGAAAGCTCAGTGTAAAAGATGAAAAGACAGTATACTGTTCAAATGTGTATCTAAAAGAGAAAAAGAAGCACAGAGCAAATGGTCTGAATTAATACTGCCTATAATAGCATTCGAATGCGAGTGTGTGTGTGTGTGTGTGTGTGTGTGTGTGTGTGTGTGTGTGTGTGTGTGAGTGGATCTGATAGATCATCTATAATGTATCAAGAGAGGTTCTGGCAAGATATCACTTCTCTGACTTTCTATTTCCCTTTACTTCTCGTACGTCTCTCTATGTCTCGCACACAATCCATCTACTGAGCCAACGCACATCTGAGATGGAGAGATAGCATAAGAGGGGTGTGGACGAAGAAAAAGTGTGAGACATGGTGAGAGATACAGAAAGCAAGGCAGTGCAGCTGCTCAAATATTGATCGCTCTCCTTTGTTCTGTGGCTGCGGCTCACAGTCAGATGCTCAGGACCCCGTCAAGAGGAGGGGAGGCCAAAAGGCCACCAAGCTCAGCTGCATAGACCTGCTACATCATGGTGCACTATTTAAAGAGTCTGGCATACACACACACACACACACACACATTACATTACATTACATTTTTGGCATTTAGCAGACACCCTTATCCAGAGTGACTTACATTTATTTTTTTTTAATACAACTGAGCAATTGAGGGTTAAGGGCCTTGCTCAAGGACCCAACAGTGGCAGGTTGGTGGGACTGGGGGGCTTGACCCGTCAACCTTCAGATCAGTAACCCAGAGCCTTTTAACCACTGAGCCACCCCTGAGACACACACACACACACACACACACGCACGTACGCACGCACGCACGCACGCACGCACACGCACACACACACACACACACACACACACACACACACACACACACACACACACCTTTTACATGCATGCACATACTTTTTTGACTTTTTTGATTGGGAGGTGCAGGTCGAGTAAAATGCAAAACCTGGGACAGGAAGTTTCCTTCATCTCAGACTATCCTATACTGGGTCCCTGGAATACTGTGCACTGTTCAATAATGCATTTACTCAATCTATTTATAGGCCAGTTTATCTTACAAGCTTAACTACTTGAGTTTTATCCAGAAGGGAGCTTTTGAGTATAGATAGGCAGTATTTGGGTGTGCTCCGTTGTTATTAAATAGTTTGAGCTGAATTTTTTTAAAATATATTAAATTTAGCACGTCGGCGCAGTGGTTAGCATGTCCATCGCCCAGTAAAAAGACCTGGGTTCAATTCCCAGCTTGCATGTTCTCCCTGTGCTTGCGTGGGTTTCCTCTCACAGTCCAAAAACTAGGCTAATTGGCTGTTCCAAATCACCACTAGGTGTGAGTGTGAATGGTTGTATGTGTGTTGGCCCTGCGATGACCTGGCAAGCTGTCCAGGGTGTACTCCGCCCTCGCCCAGAGTTGGCTGAGATGGGCGCCAGCCTCCCCGCGACCCTAATTAGGATTAAGCGGCTTAGAAAATGAATGAATGAAATATTACATTTATATGGTGGGTATGAAAGTTATACAATATAATTGTTGTGGTCGGGTGTTTGGGCAGTTACATGGTGTTTATAACATAGTGTAGTATGGTCTCTCATTCACTCACTCACTCATTTGCCGAACACCTTAATCCTATTAAGGTTGCAGGAAAGCTAAAGCCTATCTCAACCGACACTGAGCAAAAGCAGGGTACACCCTGACCAGCTTGCCAGACGATTGCAGAGCCAATATAGACATACAACCATTCACACTCACGACCAGGGACAATTGGAAACAGTCAATAAGCATAAGGTGCATGTCTTTGGACTGTGGAAAGAAACCAGGGTACTCTGAGAAAACCTGAACAATTACTGAAAAAAACATGCAAACTCCACACAGAAACACCTGAGGCCAGGACTCAAACCCAGGACCTTCTTGCTGTGAGGCAGACATGCTAACCACTATGCCACCATGCTGCCCTAGCATAGCATGGTATAGAATAGTATATTTAATTTTTATGTTATAGATATTGGTATATTTAATGGTGGCATGGTGGCGCAGAGGTAAGCATGTCTGTCTCACAGCAAGAAGGCCCAGGTTTGATTCCCAGGCTCGGCCGTTTCCATGTGGAGTTTGCATGTTCTCCCCATGCTTGCATGGGTACTCTGGTTTCCTCCTACAGTCCAGAAACATGCACAGTAGGCTAACTGGCTGTTCCAAATCGCCTCTTGGTGTAAGTGTATGTTTGACTGAGTGAATGGTTGTGTGTATGTAGGCCCTGAGGCCCATTCAGGCTGAACCCCGCCTTCACCCAGACATGTGCACCAGCCCTCCCTGTGACCCTTAGGATAAAGTGGCTTAGAAAATGAATGAATGAATATTTAATATGCTTTATTTTGCTCATTATAGACCCTAATAAACTTATAAACTTATGGAATATGGATTTGCAAATTAATTTAGGCCAAGTATAAGCTTTTCATACACATTATTGCACTTAAAATCAAAAAAAGAGGCCAGTAAACCTGGGCTTTTATCTGTACTGATCAGCTTGTTGTTGTGATTGTGTATTATGCACACATACAGTACTGTGGTTTTATAAATGCACACTACACACACAAAGTCCGGTACGGTCGCACACCCCAGCCGCAGGTGTGCATGCCTAATAACCCTTTTCCACATGCCTCGGTGGTATCCTTTATGATGGGTGGCAGTGAGCATTTGGCTGTGAATCACCCTGCCTGTGTCCTCCCCCATCCGCCAGCGGCCCAGACAGCCCACAGAGGCTGTGAGTGGCACCAGGTCTCTCACCTCCGCACCCTGGACCTCCGCCTGACCATCTGCTGCCTCTGCTGCAGCTGCCAATCACTGAAGATTAAAAAAAATAGGGACCACCATTGCCACGAGAGACCTCATGCACAAGTCATCAGATCCAGCTCAGCAGCCATCTTCCCCACCTCCTGTCCATGACTTCAGCTACATGGGCTCCGGTATTGTTATTGCTAAATTGCTTCCTTTGTGTACTGCATAGACTGTAGACCTAGCATGATAATCTCTTTTATTGTTTCATTTCATGAGTTTTATTCAGGGAGAGAATGTGTTCTTCACTTCTAAAGCTGTGAATTAATTCTAAAACATGGAAGATGAAGGTGTTGACTTGACTGATGACCTTTTAAGTCAGTTAGGAATCCAATAGCAGAGCACATGGAATATACCTCCAAACAGAGACCGATAGCATTTTAATGTGGTATTTTCTTGGCTTGTCATTCCATTAGCTCACATCAACGGGTCAGTGCTAATGCTAAAGCTCTTGGCTTTTCAATGCACGTCTTTGAAATCGCCAATACTTGTAGGAGGTACGAAGCTCAGCCCTTTCAACTGGCATCATTGTTCAATGGGGAGATGAAGTAAACATGGAACATGATGTTTCTCTAATATAGTGAAACCTGTGCGATCAGTATGACTGCTGAAAGCCCATTTTCCAAAGCAGCATAGATCCATCAAAGGGAGGAAGAACTTCACAAAAACCGTATTGCTAAATTGTGCTTGCATGGGTTTCCTCTGGGTACTCCGGTTTCCTCCCACAGTCCAAAAACATGCACAGTAGGTTAATTGGCTATTTTCAAATCACCCCATGTGTGAGTGTGAATGTGAATGGCTGTGAGTGTGTCAGCGCTGCAATGGTCTAGCGTGCTGTTCAGGGTGTACCCCACCTTTGCCTGGAGACGGCCAAGATAGGCGCCAGCCTCCCTGCAACCCTAATCAGGGTTAAACAGTTTAGAAAATGAATGAATGAATGAATGAAATCTTTACTTCCCATAACTTGGGTCATGTTACACATATAACTCAGAGACTCAAATCAGGTGCTTCCCTGAATGTGGGTGGCCTTGTTTTTAATATGTGTTTAGTATGGAAACGACATGAAAGAATATCTCATCATGACGCATGACCTCTCACAAACCAGAATTTCCCTCTGTTCCAACCTACAGAGGTTCTCTCTCACCCATCTCTCTCTCTCTCTCTCTCTCTCTCTCTCTCTCACTCGCTCACTAGGAATCATCAAAGCCATGCTTGGCTGCACATTATGGAAAGGATTTAAAGCTTAGCATTCGCTAGGCTACCCAATGGCTACTAAGATTCTCTTGCAATAGGACTTGAATCAGTCGCATTTCAGACTGTCTTGGGAAAACATATCATCTGAAAAAATAAAAAAAATAAAAAAGGCATGGCATACAAAAGAATATTTAGACACTGGTTTGGCTAAGGCCTCTGTGTGAAGACAGGCTCCAAACAATTGTGTATCCAAACAAATAAGTGATATCATCTCTCATTTGGAAGAGGATGTCCTTTCATTTATCCGCACACACTGGACAGCTGTTTAATGTTATTCTCAATCTCTTTGTTCTTTATTCTCATGAAAGTCTTCGTTGCTATGGCTTCAGCTTGTTATGGATGCTCTTTATTTTTCCTGCCGTTCGAAGCATTTACAGTGCAGTTCTTCATCGGTAGAGATAACAAGAGCAGTAAGATAAATGTCACAGCACTTCCTATTCTCCTCTTGGTGCACAGATAAGGCTGGCCACAGATGAAAGAGCCAGTTGAAATAAAACAGAGGGAACTGCATTTGTTCTAATCATGATAGCATCTCTGTAGCACCAACAGCTGAGATACACTGGGTGGATAGAGCTGTGTTCCGATGAATGTAAATTCCAAGAGAGAGCTTCACACTTCAAAAGTGAGAGGTGAGACCAAATAACAGCACCGTATTCGTGCTCTAAAAGGCTTGGCTGCATTCGGATAGTTTGTTTCCAGGACCAGATTAGCATGTGTTTTCTTTTACTGTAACACACCGCCACACTGAACTAATTAAACTTATTTTGTTTTAGAGCAGTAAACAGTTCTTTATAAGACTGTTTCCAGGTGCTATAGGTTATACACTAATCAGCCATAACATTAACAACATTATGACCACTGACGGTGAAAAACATTGATTATCTCGTTAGAGTGGCACCTACTAAAGAGTGGAAGGTACTAGGCAGAAAGTGTTAAGTCAGTTCTCAAAGTTGATGTGTTGGAAGCAGGGCAGCTGAGCAAGCGTATGGATCTGAGTGACTTTGACAAAGGCCTTTGTGCTGGCTAAATAACTGGGTCTATTCATCTCCCAAATGGCAGGTCTTGTGGTGTGATCCTGGTATACAGTGGTAAGAACCTACCAATAGTTGCCTATATGGATAACACTGGTATACCATTTTTACATGTTGTCTACTTCAGAAACAAAATGTGCTATTTATCATGGATTTTGGGTGGCTGAATTCAAATAAATGGCTGATTGGCTACTGTTCCCAAGATATTTAAGGTTTTTTTTACATTTGACGTCTACATAATTATATCAAACATGAAAGTTCATGCATATGGTTTCTTGAGTTGATATAGAGCAATCTGTTCAGCAACGTGATGGAAGTTAAGTTAAAAGTTAACGTTGCATCATTCATGACTTCTAGAGACAATATGATGCAATCCATATCATTTATGATGCAATACCAGCTTCAGATTGTATAATTTATTGATTTGCCTAAAAAGAAAGAATAAAAGTAATTTTCAAGTCCAGTCATTGATGATTATTATAATATTTATATAATATATCGACAAATAGCTAATAATAAAACACTGCAATTTTAGGAGGAAAATTCAGTGCATGTCAAACTCCAACCATGTCCAGGCTTTGAACCCATAACCTACTGCACCTGAAGTAAATTTTCCGGCATTGAACCTACTTACCTTAAGTGTACTCCTAGATTCAAAGATGTATTAAGTGACTTCTGATTTAAATTCAGATCCTTTCCCTTTATAACTAACTCATCCTCCATGATTCCTACGTCAAGGTCATACATGGGTCATTCTCATAGAAATGCAAATTTTATGTTCCACTCTTTATATACACAATTATTTTTTTAAAAAGATGTTAAATTGGATTTGCCCAGATCTGTTCTGATATAAAAGTACCTTCATGTGTTGACAATTTAAGATGTATATGTACAAAGACAGAAAATTAATAAATTTTGGCGTTTCGAGTATATGAAGTTATGTCCCTAAGAACTATGTCAACTCTGTCACACAAGTATATTCGCTGTCAGAATCTAATTCAGGTTTTTAATTTTACATCCACTAGAGGGCAGTATAGAACGTTAGAGCGCGAAATCCAGCATGGACATTTGAGCCTGTCAGACCGTAAATTAATTTCTTGCTTAAAAATCATTATAAGGGTACAGTTTTTGGACATCAACTATGTTATTATACTCTCACTGCATGACAGACTTAAAACGTGGGAAAGTTAGAAGATTTAGTCAATGAATACAGCCTACTATCATTGACGTTTTTGAGCGAAAATGAGTGATTATGCCATCGCTTTCATTATTAGGACATATTTTGTCAACTTATAGAGTGGGACATAAAATATGCATTTCTATGAGAATGACCCATATGCTGACCAGGTACCATATCTTAAATACTAGAGCCAATCAACAATTTTAAGCATCAGTTTAAGTCCCAGTGGCCCAAAGTTTGGAAAGGTTGACTACATTTATTTCAGAAGCATTTTGGCTGTAGACTAATGTAACCAGTAAGCTAAAAAAGTGTCGGGTGTCCAAGGCTCATTAAGGCAGAAACGTCTGCTCTGATCTCACACTGTAGTACAAACTGCTGAAACGATTAATGCTAGCTATGATAGAAAGGAATCAGAACCCAGTGCATAGCTGCTTACTGTGTATGAGGGTGCCTAGCTGCAGACCAGACAGTTGGTGTTAATATTATGGCTGATGGGTGTATGTTAACAAGAGAAAGAAAGGAGGAAAAAAGCAGTATGATATTAGATAGAGGTTTGATTAAGACATTATGCTCATGTATCCCACCATCATGTAGTGTGTACCATTTTGGGTTTCAGGGGAAACCAATCCCTTCTGACTTCAGGCAGGAGGCAGGGTACACCCTGAACAGGTCGCAACCTATTACTGGGCTAACACAGACACAGACAACCATTCACAATCATATTCACAACTATGGTCAATTTAGAGTAGCCAGTTGACCTAATGTGCATGTTTTTGGACTTTAGGAGGAAACCCAAACAAGCATGAGGAGAAAATGCAAAATCCACACTGCAAGATATCCATGTATCGTTATATGGAAGGAATAAAACATAAGGAATCATGCAGTTTTAGGAAAATAATCAGCGACATCTCATATTCCCACCAAAGCACAAGTGTCTAGTGCATTTTCTCAACAATTCCCCAACATTTCCAAAAAAGAAGTGATAAACACTAATTCCTACACCACCCTTTCCTTCTTCCCTTTCTTTCTTTCTTTCTTTCTTTCTTTCTTTCTCTCTTTCTTCTCTTTATTTTTATAAGACAAAAACACAAGGCATGTCATGTTCCAGAAAAACTGGAATGTTCTTTGCCCTGCAGACTTTCCCATGGTGGATAATGTACTTACTTGACACAGGAGACTCCTTCTATAACCATTAAATTGATTTCGCCTTACAGAATGTTTCACAATATAAACAGTGATACATCTTTCCTTATTAAATAAAGCTTTAATTTGTTTATTATTAGTGTTAGATTATGTGGCGCGTCTATCATAAATGTTTCTGTGGAAGTTAGACTCAGTAATGTCTTCAAAACGAGCACACTAATGCAATCCATTAATATATGTGACCCATCAGCACAAAATGAGTCTTAAAGCACCAAACTCACTTTTCGAGTAAATTCAATTTTTTTTTTTAAATCTTGGGAATAAATTAATTCAACATACATGGTTTGTCATATATTTGTCAAATTTTGTCTTGATTTATTCCTGGATCATTTTTAAACGAAGAGTTTCCTCTATTTATAAATGTACATAACTCAGAAGCTCTGTTTGGCGGATTAATACTCATTTTGTGTTTATGGGTCACATTCATTCATTCATTTTCTAAGCCGATTAATCTTAATTAGGGTCGCGGGGAATCTGGCGCCTAACACGCCAGGCCATTGCAGGGCTAACAACAGCCATTCACACTCACTCTCAGACCTAGGGGTGATTTGAAACAACCATTCAGCCTACTGTGCATGTTTTTGGAGCATGGGAGGAAACCGGAGTACCCGGAGAAAACCCACGCAAGCACTGGGAGAACATGCAAACTTCATAAAGAAACACCCCGAGCCCAGGAATCGAACCCAGGCCTTCTTGCTGTGATGTTGACGTGCTAACCACTGCGCCACCGTGCCGTCGAGCCGCATATGAATCGTTAAAATTATAGCTGCCGCTTGTGTCAGAGCTGGTCTTGGAAAATTAATCAACACTTTCTGACTAAACAGAAAGAAAACTTTATCTATGAGCTGACTTTTTTGGAAGATTGACAGTTCCTCTTTGATGTTTACTGATGTGAAATCTGTCTGCAGTTGTGAAGATGTGGCGGATGAAACAGAACTCCCGGATCGATTTAACCAGCAGCTTTTGGAAGGTGCTGGAAACGCCAAGAGTTTTCTTCCAGCAGGAAACAATCTGCAGTGATTTATTGCTCTTTTAATATTGGCTTTCAGCCCTATTGCCCTGCAATACAAAGAGCTAAACACAGTGCTGGATAGCAGTCCCCCCACATTCCTTCCCTCGAAAGGGGGAGGGGGGGAAAGTGATTTTGGAAGAGCATGCTCGAATACTCCTACATCCTGCAGACTTTATGTTAGACAGGATTTCAAGTCTGGTTGCCAGATGGTTATCTTATACAAAATGATTTGTGCCCCTGTGTGGGCACAGTGTAAACCTATTAAACATTGTGATGGCTTTAATTATAAAAGTGCTAGACAGGGAGAGCCAAAAGTAAAAACAAATTAAAGATAACTCTGTTTCTTTAGGAACCTTTTTTTTTCACCAAAGCAAGTGACACTCGTATTAAATTGTTTGAAAGGAATCTTGTAAATGACCAATACACACAGACCACAGTAATTAATGTTTTCCTTTTGAAGGGAAAATTGTGATATAGTGCTCACCTCCCACCTAGAACTCTTTAGCTCACTTTGGTGAAGCATTTAGTTCCTAAAAGCTAAAGTAAGCCTCACATGGGGGCGGTTTTGATGGTGGATGAGTGCAGTTCCCAACCACGCTGAACTGTCAAAATATGATGGTGGTGTGACAAAACAAATGCGAGCAGTAGGTGAAAACAGGGTTTGAATAGGTTGTAATGAGGCTGTATCGACTGCATTTGTGAAAGGTGACGAAACGGCAGCTACAAGGCAGCTAGATGGTGATACACGGTTTTGAGAACTGTTGTGACGTTTCAGACAATTTGAAAGTCTTGTGGTTTATGGTCAACGGCAAGCACCATCAAGGTGTCAGGCCGAAGTTACTGCCCCTGTGTGAGGCCTGATTAAACCAACATTTTATCAAAATTAACAATGTTATTTAAATATATATTTTATTTGGCATAGCAGGGTGAGTCAGTGCTTAGAAGTTACCTCACACCAAGAAGGTTCTGGGTTCGAACCTCATAGCCTACAAGGGCCTTTCTGTGTGGAGTCCCTCCTTGCCTGTATGGGTTTTCTGTGGTTTTCTCTCACAGTGCAAAGACATGCACATTAGGTCAACTGGCTACACAAAATTGCCCATAAGTATGAATAGGGTTCTTCTGAACCTGTTTAACCTGACTCTGCATGCACCGACAAAATTCTATTCGAAAATTCTAAAAATCAATCATCTAAAATACGAGCTTTTCTGAACTGAGGTGCAGGAGCACTGCAGACATTTTGAAAGCTATTAACCCAGTTGAAGCATAGTTAAAGGTACCCATTCACTAATGAATAGTCTATGTGTATTATATTTCATTATCAGTTCATTTTGGCTAAATTCAAAGGTTTCCACAGTACAACCACCCCAGCTCACAAGGTTAGCGTCGCTTATTCACCTGTTTTATACCTTGTTCTGATTCAGTATCTTTTTACAATAACAATAATAAGACCGGTACGGTTGCGCAGTGTTTAGAACGTCTGCCTCAGAGCAAGAAGGCCTGGGTTTGATTCCCGGGCTCGGGGCGTTTCTGTGTGGAGTTTGCATGTTCTCCCCGTGCTTGCTTGGGTTTCCTCCGGGTACACCGGTTTCCTCCCATAGTCCAAAACCATGAACGGTAGGCTAATTGCTGTTCCAAAGGTGTGAGTGTGAACAGTTGTGTGTGTGTTGGCCCTGCAATGGCATGGCAAGCTGTTCAGGGTGTACCCCTCTCTAACCCAACCCTAATTAGGATTAAGCGGCTTAGAGAATTAATGAATGAATAAGACCGTGTTAAGACTGTGTTAGACAATTTCCTCCAGGATCAATAAAGTATTCTGAGTGTTTAGAAACAGAAGAAGGGATATGATTTTAAAAGAAATAAAAGGATAGTGACGTTTACTAATATCATTGCGCCTGGTGCTGGGGTCATTGACACTCGTACAGGAGTAAGCAAATGATTTCAGAAAGACATGGTGACCAATTTGATTTTATTTCCAAGAGATAACAAGAAGTGAGTGGGTCCGTTTTAGCTGAGTGACTCTTTTTGGTGCCTTATCCAACATGATCTGTGCAGGAAAGTGATTTAAAAAGTGATATTTTTTTTTCATGTTGTTTTGATGGAAAATTTAAGAGTTTAATTATTTTTAAGTAGAGCTGTCAAACGTCAGTACTGTACAAAAGCCTTAGACCTCAAGATTTTTTGTGCAATTTTATTAAAGATATTATCTTTTTATAAATTCTTTATTATTGAATCAGAACAAAAGCATTTTATATTTTCAAACATTACCCCCCCCCCCAAAAAAAATATATATATAAATAAATAAATAAATCAGCAAAATAATATGAAATAAAATAATTTATATTGCCGAAAAATGTTTGCATGTCAATGAAGGAAGCAACATATTATTTACTTTTCAGACAAAATTCATAATGGTTCCTGCTGGGTTTTGCTGACAAAATAAACAAGTGCAGCAGTCAAAGTGCCAAGAAGAAGTGATTTTCCAAGATTCTCATCAAACCCACCAGATAATTTCCTTATAAAAGTGTAGAAACTATACCTGTGGCTACTTTAAAAAAAAAAAAAAAAAAAAGCAAAGGGTCATCACAACAAATAGTTTATTACTGTTTACTGCACACTGCTGTAGGTGCAGTGGTGGCTCGGTGGTAGGGTGCTGACTTACTGATCGGGGGTTCAAGCCCCACTATCACCAAGTTGGACAGCCATGTCTCTCACTGTCTGTAGTGAGAGGCATGTAAAGGAACCATTGCTGTCGTTCAAAAAGTGTAGGCCATTGGGTTGCTGTCAGTAAACCCAGTAGCCTGGTAAACTGCCCAGGGTGTACTCTGCCCTCGCCCAGACTCGGCTGAGATGGGCGCCAGCCTCCCCGCAATCCTTATTAGGATTAAGTGGTTCAGAAAATGGATGGATGTACACTTTCTTTTAACTAGCATAATTTTTAATTCATGATCTTTAATTCATGCGCCAAATTTTGTCAAAACCCATCTTTTTATTTTTTCATCTTTTTTATCTGTTTGAGAGAATTCAGCTGCAGTAGCTTCCAATGTTTTTTCCCCCCAAAATCCCACAGGACACTTTTTAAAATGGACTAAACCTTGTCAAAGAATTCCTCACCTATATGTTGACAGGTGCTCTAGGTGCCAGGTACATTGTTGTGTTCATCACTTTAGCTGTGGTTATAGGCTGTTTTATCCAAAGTCTGATTTTAATACATTACACTCAAATGAACTGTGTTTCATTATTCATCATGCATAGACAGGAGGCAGTTTCAGATCCTCCTACTGGATATATCATCATCATCATCATCATCATCCTTTCATGGTTGCATGACAATCAGGAATGACTCAGGATGAAGCGTGTGTCACTACGGTGCCTCGCTGACTGAAACCGTGAGAAATCATCGGGAGCGCTACAATCGTTGCTGTGGTAACCGAACCAAATCCTTGACTCCTACACTGTGTATCTGTGAGTGTGTTGTGATTTTATAAATGAATGGTGAACTGTGACTTTGTTTACAGCCAGTATTTCACAGGGATTTTTTTTTTTTTACACAAACTGACTCTGTGAATAAAACTGATCATTGTGACATCACTTGTAACTGTATTCATTAGACATTGTGATTGTTGTTGCACTACAAATTTAAGTAATATTGACCTTGATTTTGTGATTCTTCCAGTATTTGCTTTATAATCATTTCTAACGAGTAAAAAGCCTTATTTGTTTGCAGTGAAAATAAGTGTGGCTTGATATTATGTGCGATGACAAATGATCCTATCTCATGCCTTTGTCTTTCTCTGTACTCAGAGTAACAGATTTTGTTACTCCTTCTCAGTATGTAAATAAGTGAGCTTGCTAGGTCGAGTGTAGGAGGCTGTCACCGCCGTATTTTTGGAGTTGGATTTTATTATTCATGACTTTTTTAGGATTTTGGATGACTTATCTTGTTGGCTGGAACTTTGTCCTGAATGTTACAATGCACCAAAAACAAAGTATACATTGTATACTTGCATGAGACAAAAAGACAGCCACACACACACACACACACACACACACACCACTTCGATTTCATCCAGTCATGCTCCGATTGCAAGCGGCATGATGGCGTACTAGTTAGCACTCTCGCCTCGCAGCAAGAAGTTCCTTGGCTTGAGCCCCATAGCCAGCCAGACACATGTTCTGTGTTTGCCTGGGTTTCCTCCTGGTACTCTGGTTTCCTCCCACAGTCCAAAGACCTGCACAGTATGCTAATTGGCTCTTCCAAGTTGCCCCTAGGTGTGAGTGTGAGTTTGAATGGTTGTGTGTGTTGGCCCTGTGATGGTCCAGCAAGCCGTTCAGGGTGTACCTTGCCATCGTTCAGAGTCAACTGAGATAGGTACCAACCTCCTGACGACCCTAATAAGATTAAACGATTCGACAATTGAATGAATGAATAAATGAATGATGGGGATGATGGGATGCCCAGGCACACACACGCGCACACACACACACACACACACACACACACACACACACACACACACACACACATCAACAACTAGGAACAATTTAATATCGCCAAGCTATGTTACCAGTATGTATATGTAAGGTGGGCGTAAACTGGAAAACCTGGTAGAAACCTACAGAGAACCTCACACAGATGATACACCTAAACTCCTGACAAAACTAGAGACCATGAAGCTCGATTCCCAGCTCGGGGCGTTTCTGTGTGGAGTTTGCATTTTCTCCCTGTGCTTGCGTTGGTTTCCTCCAGGTACTCCGGTTTCCTCCCACAGTCCAAAAGCATGCACAGTAGGTTGATTATCACTTCCGAATTGCTCCTAGGCGTGGGTGTTAATGATTGTGTGTGTTGGCCCTGAGATGGCCTGATGAGCTGTCCAGGGTGTACCCCGCCCTCACCCAGAGTTGGCTGAGATGGGAACCAGCCTTCCCGTGCCCCTTATTAGGATTAAGCGGCTTATAAAATGAATGAATGAATGATTCATTCATTCATTTTCCATACCGCTTACCTTGTTTAGGGTTATGGGAAGACATAGAGCCACACCCAACTGACTCTGGGCTAATGGTGGGGGACACCATGAACAGTTTGCTAGTCCACTGTAGGGCCAACACAGACATAAACAACCATTTAGGTTTACATTCACACTTAGGAACAATCCAGAATAGCCAGTTAGCCTAAAATGCATGTCTTTGGACTGTGGGAGGAAACCGGAGCACCTAGAGGAAACCCATGCAACTACAGGAGATATGTAAATTCCACACAGAAATGTCCTTGCCTACCCTGGGAATAGAACACAGGACCTCCTTGCTGTGTGGCAAGAGTGCTAACCCCTGCACATCCATGACACCCCACCACCACCACCACCACCCTCCTTACATAATTACTGAATTATTAAGTTGACTTTAACTGGAGTGGCCTTATTGGACTACTGAATCTGAAATGACATGGTGGAATAGTGGATCCCTGATTCTGAGCTTGGATTACTGTCTGTGTTAAATTTGTTTTATGTCTCCCTTATTTACACATTCGATTCCTCTGGGTTCTCAAAATATGCCTTTAGGTGGAGTGGTAATGATAAGTTGCCCCAAGTGTCAATGAATGTGTGAATGTGTTAGTAGTGTGGAGTTCTCCGGAGTATTCCTAATACCTCATGTTCAGTTTTCACAGCGTGGCTCCATATTCTCCAAGACCTTGATCAGAATAAAACAGTACCTGAAGATGATTGAATGAAACACATCCATACTGTAGTAATTGTTTGAGATATGAAATGGACCTACGTGACTTCCTACCAAATCCGAAATTAATCCACTAATGTGTAGTTGGGTGTTATAGTGGCATAAGCACGTCGGCCTCACAGCAAGAAGGTCCTGGGTTTCTGTGTGTATGCTCTTGCCGTGCTTGGTTTGGTTCCCTCCGGGTTTTTCCAGTTTCATCCCACAGTCCAAAGACATGCATATTAGGCCAACTGGATTTTCCAGCGAACCCTAGGTGTGAGTGTAAGTGTGAATGGTTGTGTGTGTGTCAGCCCTGCAATGGTCTGGCGAGCTGTTGAGGGTGTACCCCGCGCTTGCCCAGAGTCAGCTGAGAGAGGCTTCAGCCTCCCTTCGACCCTAGTAGGATTAAGTTGTTTAGTGATGTCTAGTGATCTTCACCGTTTGTCCTCTTTTCAGAAGGTGGCCTTGTGATTCCTGATTCATCGTTTTGCTGAACATACTGCTCCTTAAATATCAGCCTGCTTTGATTCGCCTCCACGTCTGAATAACATATGGGGGGGAAGGCAAGAGGGTCTTTCTCGTTCTCTTTGTTTTTAGCTGTGAGATCCAGCAGTGGCATTTTCCATATGTATGATCACAATGAACCCTATACCGATAAAGTGGCATCACTTTGCTAGGATTGTGTGGTACATCCTGTGCTGTTTCATGCAATTATCTCATTTTATATTTTTTGCTGTGTGTGGGCAGGTGAAAGAGAGAGTGTGTGTGTGTGTTTTGCTGTAACTATGGCAGAATACAGAAATGCTCTACATGCCTATTGAACTGAATTGTCCCTCATAATTCTGATGCAAAACTGAATAACTCCTCGTCAGTCAAGAGCCACATTATGACAGTGCTTAACAAAGCCTCCATTAATACCTGCTGGATACGGCTAATTAGCCACAGTGAGGAGGGCTGTTTGATATGAGGAGATATGAAATAAATGTTTATTTATATGGAATATGATGGCTCGATGGGAAGCCCACGAAAAAGCACAGCACAGTAGAGAGCCTCCAAGCTCTGTATACAATCCAGGCACTCTCAGGATTAAATTACAGATGAAGAGATGTACAAATAGGAAGTGACTGCCTGGCTCAGCTTTAGGAAATACACTAGGCAAAGTGCAGCCCGAAACTTATAAAATACTTTGTTCTACAGTCTGTGCCAAAACTATCTGATCCCACGCAATAATTGTACAGATTTGAATCGGTCGGAAAGATTTCACCGGCTTTTCCTACAATAGGTTTGAATGCTACATCCAGCAAACTGACACATTTTTCCTCAAATCATTTCTACGATGATGTTTATCAAGATGAATGGTTTCATTTCAGTTGCTGCTTTCAGATAAACTGTGTAAATTTGGCCTAAACTCAGCAACCTGCACTAAATCTGTATTTATTTTCCTTGTAATCAGAACCAAATTTATGCACAATCAAAGAGCAGCATTGCGTACTGATGTTGCCATAGCAACAAGAAGTTTGATAGGTGATAGAGCAGGGGATCTCAAACTTTTTCTAGGCCTTTGTACAATAAATTTTTATTTGCACATATTTATTTTACTAACCTTATATGAAAGTGGACTGTAATATCTTGGCTGTTTATTAGCACCATATTGATTTTATGCTTGAAGGTCTACCAAGAGAACACTTTAGGTTCATGCTGATATTATTTATAAACCTGCTTGGTTTTATTCATTCATTCATTCATCTTCTGAACCGCTTATTCCTATTAGGGTCGCGGGGAGGCTGGCGCCCATCTCAGCCGACTCTGGGCGAGGGC
>JAQMYF010000001.1:10548123-10571491 GCA_030014195.1 Neosilurus mollespiculum
TTTTGCTTACCATGGTCAGGATAAGCACATAACACAACAGACTCACCCACTTTCTTTCTGGACACCTTGAAATAATGGTATTGGTCATCCTTACAGCGAAACTTGTGTTTAAGCGATGCAGGCACTTATTTTAACATAAATAACCAGAAAAAAGCACAACACTGGTCATTTTATCCGGAGAGTAAACTGCCAAATGCTAAACTGGAATTAGCAGCTTAGCAGTCGTTTTTCCCCAGAAGTAACCTCAACACGTTGGGCGGGGTTGACATATCAGTGAGACGCTACATCCAGTGACTCTGAGGAAGAGAATGGTGCCAGAGATGTACATGACAGTAAATCCAAAATGGCTTATGCAGCTAAAATTTTGCCATCCCGGCTTTCCTGTCATCAGTTGGTTTAGGAACAAAAACATAATTATATTTGCCAATAATGTGTTATGCTGCACAGATCAGTGATGTAGCCCAGCCAATCCAACGAGTTCTTGTCACTACCAGGCTGGAACAGCCAGTCAGAAGGTCAACATGTCCATGAGCATGCCTAGAGTCGTAGCACTCCCGCACACTTTGAAAACGGGCAACGACTGATATTGCCAGAAGGAATCGCTGATGATATATGAGATCGTTTTCAATAGCTAGCAACACTATTTCACCATAGGTACCCTTTAAAAATACATCAGTTGTCTATCCGGTGTCCATACGCATCACAATGCTGATTGGCTGGTATGAACTCTATTTAGGGTCGCTGGGAGGCTGTCGCCCATCTCAGCCGACTCTGGGCGAAGGCAGAGTACACCCGGGACAGCTCGCAAGGCCATCGCAGGGCTATTAAAACAGTGACAGAATAATGAATTAATTATAAACGAAAAAGAAACACAGCCCACAAAGTCCTCATGGCTCTCATAGCCGTGCTTTTAGGCAGTGTCTAGATCTGTGTGTTAATATGTAACCAATAATGAGGATTTTATGGTTATAAATATGTTTTGCTGCATTACAACTTTCCCAAGTGCTGCAGACCCTGAATAGATGAGGCGTCTGGTTTGAATTGAATGCTGGGAAAATAAACTTCATTTCTTCGACAAAACACTTTTAAACATATTGTTTTCATTGTAAGTAATTATAAACAACTTATGTTGTCAGGTTACTAATGAAACCAGACCACAATGTACAATCATCAACATCGTCAACGAAAAGAGCATGGGGTGACTTCGTGCGTGAAGCAGGAGTGAGAAGTAACTCTTGTGAGTCAGTATATCATGTGACAGCTGACTGTCAATAACGAGACCAATGAGCAGGCATTCAATTTTGTGTCAAACTCAGTGTTGTGCTAGTTACTGAAAAACAGTAACTAGTTACTGTTACTAGTTACCTCATTGAAAAAGTAACTCAGTTAATTTGTTGATTACTTACACCAAAAAGTAATGAGTTACTGTTAAAAGTAACTTTTTTAGTCATCATCATCATCATCAGACAGCGACCCTGGTTGGTACACTTGAAAGGCTTTTATAAGGTTGGAGCCGTTGTCAGTAACTGTAGCTGTAACTTTTGTCGACAGTCCAAACAATGAATGAATATGCTCAGCAGCAATTACATCGTATGAGCCTACCTTTGATCCTTTTACACGCTAATGCAGCTTTCTGGCGTTTAAAAGTAGTGGTGTTAATCCAGTGAGCAGTTATTCCCAGGTAGCTCTCGTTGTGAACAGACCAAATATCTGCTGTTGTCCAAATGTAATTTATCCCCTCCAATGTCGCTTTAAGCTGTTTCCATTTTTGTCTTGCTAAAATCCAACCACTGTTGTTTGGGTGGCAGGGCTTGCCTCATTTCGCGCAGGTCCACTGCCTCAACTAGCTTTGTGGAGGCATGTAGCTTCTGGAGGTGCTTGAGCAAATTGGAGTTGCTGTTTGTCGATCCAAAAAGATATAGGTTGCACTTTATTGGAATGTTCTTGTGTTTGTGCTCGACTAATGTAAAGTTTTTAATGTAAAATGCCGCTTTGATCCGCCATAACCACGCACACACACACACGCATTCTAAAAGCATAGATACGGATGCCGAGAGCAGACTTAAATTCCCGCTGTAAACAGGAAGAAAGCATACAGCTGTTGGCCAGTATTATTTAATTTAGCTAGTAACACACGATAGAGTAATGGTAACTGAGTTACTTTATTCAAAGAGTAATGCTTTTGAGTATTAGTTATTGACAAAAGTAACGGCATTACAGTAACTGGTCACGAGTAACGCGTTACTGCACAACACTGGTCGAACTCATGTAAATGTTAGCGGAGACACCTGGAATGCTTCGGCAAACCTATAGCAATGAAATAATGCACTGAACGAGGTGTTTTAAGTGCCTTTTGTGAGTCTTCGGTGGTATTTTGCCCCTCCTGAAATGCAATTGCCCCTTCAGACAGCATGCCCACTCATTGCTTCATTGACTTAGACACGCTATAGCATTTTCATCGCAAATGCTCCTGTCACTAAGCCTAAATTATAAACATATTTCTGTATCACCTTTGCAGATCACCTTTGTGTCACCTTTTTCCAGAGGAGATGTAACATCCATCTTTCTTATCTACAGCTTATCATGTATATGTGGGACATACATTCTGATAGGCTTTTTTCTTCTGTTAAACCAAATGATATCACTGAGTCCATATGTCACTGTCACATGCTGCATGATGCATAATCGATAAAGGCCACATTCATGAAGGGTCAGTCTGTGGCCTGGGAATTAATGACAAACCAGAAGACAAATTAAGTGTCTCCGGCATCCGTACTCTCCAAATCAGGAATGACGTCCACAGCATCATTCAAATAAGATTTTCTCATTTGCTGACATTTAACCAGGCTGTTTTTGATGTGATGTGACATTGATCGCGAATGTGTTCTGTTAACAAGATAAACACGTCGGCTCGACCGTGAACACACACTCAAGCACAAAAAACACACACACACACCAGCCTGATAAACCAGACAGAGATATATTACTGTACAAGACAACTATAGACAAGACAAATGGGGTCACCGGGGGTCAGCGACATCATCGTGTCAGTCAGCAGTCCTGAGTCCTGAGTGCTTATCCAGTGATGTTTCTCCAGCACTGCAATTCACTTCAGAACACATTATATGAATTACCCTCGGAATATGTGAACAGCAAGCAATTCTTCTTTCTAACCAGAACACTCTTTCACATTCCATTTGTTTAGCTGTTCGCTCATTAGCTTCTTGCCCTCGAAGTCTGCTTTTTGCTTCACTGCAGTGCTCATTTCCATCATCCACATGGGTTTTGTTTGAAAAGCATAGAGCACAATCTCTTCTGGGCAGCACGGTGGTGTATCGGTTTGCACATCCGCTTCACAGCAAGAAGGTCCTGGGTTTGAGTCCAGGTCTCGGCAAGGGCGTTTCTGTGTTGAGTTTGCATGTTCTGCCTGTGCTAGTACATGAGGTTAATTACTCATCACTCACCCACTCATTTGCTGAACCATTTAATCCTCCTGGGGTCGCAAAAAGACTGGAGCCTATCTCAACCAACACTGGGTGAGGGCAGGTTACACCCTGAACAGCTTGATAGACTATTGCAGGGCCATTAACACTCACAACTAAGGGAATTCAGAACAGCCAGTTAGTCTAATATACATGTGCTTGGACTGTGGGAGGAAACCGGAGTACCCAGAGGTAACCCACACAAACAAATTCCACATCGAAACGTCTGAGCCCAGGAATCGAACCCAGGAGCTTCTTGCTGTGAGGCAAGAGCAGGGGTCTCAAACTGGTTGAAACAAATCCTGCAGCCACAGCGGCTCTTTGTGGAATGAGTTTGAGACCCCTGGGCTAGAGGCATTTCATCTAGAGGCACCTCTAGGCATCTTGCCAAGAGGCACTTTGCCACCGTGCCACCCATTAGGCTAATTAGCTGTTCCAAATTGCCTCTAGGTGTGAGTGTAAGTGAAGGTGTGTGTTGGCCTTGAAATGATCAGGCGGGCTATCCAGGGTGTACCCTGCCTTCAGACAGGCTCCAGCATCTTTGCAACCATTTTTGGTCCAGTAGATCATAATAAATGTGTTACCGGAGCCCAGAGAAAGAAATCAAAAACACAAACCATTTCTCACAATTTGACTATTACTCAGTTGTCTGTCCTCTCTGTACAATAATACTCAAAGCTTTCTGTAAGGCTGCAAAACCATCCGCAAGGAAGTAAAACGAGGCCCTGGAATGGCACACAGTGGACGCAAGCTATTTAAGAACTCCAGTCCTCTGACATTACGCTGTGTTAGCTTTAAAACAACAAGCACATACACAACAGGTCTCAGAGATAATGGCAGCTGTGTGTGAGGCAGGAGTGCTCTCTCAGGACATACCAGAGAGCTGGCTTCACTGATAACCTGTGTGTGTGTGTGTGTGTGTGTGTGTGTGTGTGTGTCCTTGGTATGCTCACATGTCCTCAGAATTTGTCTTTATTTGTCTTTGTGAACAGTTTGATTTCTCACAGTGTACACTTAAACCGACCTATTGTGGAATTTTCCTTTTTCAATTAACCGATTCATCCATTTCATTCATTCATTCATTCATTCATTCATTCATTCATTCATTCATTCATTCATTTATTCATTCATTCATTGTCTAAGCTGCTTAACAATTAATCCTAATTAGGGCCGCTGGGAGGCTGGAGCCTATCTCAGCCTAACTCTGGGCAAAGGCAGGGTACACCCTGGACAGCTCGCCAGACCATTGCAGGGAAACACGTATACAACCATTCACATTCACACTCACACCTTGGGGCAATTTAGAACAGCCAATCAGCCTACTGTGCATGTTTTTGGACTGTGGGAGGAAACCAGAGTACCCGAAGGAAACCCATGCAAGCACAGGAAGAACATGTAAACTCCACACAGAAACACCCGAGCACGGGAATCGAACCCAGGCCTTCTTGCTGTGGGGCCAATGTGCGCCTTAAGCCAACCTATTGTGGATTTTCCTTTCGACATTTAATCAATAACACAACTCTGTGAACTCTAGCGTTTTGTTCTTTTCGTCTGAGGTTCTGTAGATGTGACATACTGCTTTCCTTTGTTCCTTTTCAGCTCATTCGCTGGACTTCAACTGCTTAGATTTCAATAAACACTGAAATAATGGGGGGTGTTCTTAAACTTTTGACCGGTAGTGTATATACTCACAGAGTACTACTGTAGCTCCTCTCAGTTACATGTAAATGACCCTAAAACTGTAAAACATGGTCCTTCACAGTCATGAGACCCTGCTATCAAGTCTGGCTTAATGAAAAGATCTGATCTCAATCTAAACCACTAAGCTACACACACACACACACACACACACCACACACACACACCACAAAGGATAGGTATGAGTGACCTTAGACAGGGTCAGAGTTTCGTCTTACAGGAGTTCACTCTGACCATTTCTGTTCTTCTTTTTTTTCCTACAGAGGTCACTTTTTTAACCACTTTTTTGTTTGGCTTAATGACAGAGGTGGTAAATTACTGCCGAACTCTCTGGCTTGCTGGACACTGTGCTTGAGGGAAGGGAAAGGAGCAGCGCCACCTGTTACAGTAATTATCAGTTTACAAAGCCTGAAGGAGGTGAGCATATGTGCCTCGATGTGTGTGTATGTGGTTGTAGGGTGTCAGATGTGGTGTCTGGTTTCCGGCTCAGGTTTTTTGACCTTCCTCTCGATCGCCTGGATTTCCACATCCCTTGATGGCTGCATTATGTTATTGTTGTTGTTTTTTCCTTTCCCCCCTCATTCTTCCTCACTTCTTACAGATCAAAAAGCACGTTCTCTGATTTGCTTGCTAGCTAGATGTAGCCACTAGGGAACTCTTCTGAGGCGTTGGAGTTTAGAAATTGAATTTTCTCAGCGAACAACAAAGCATAAAAGGCAGCCTCGGTGGCAGATTAAGCAAACGCTGCTCTACCTCAGCAGCTATCTCGACTGACCTACATAACTTAGACATCCGCCCGCCTTCAGTGCTTTATTTTTTTTTTCCTTCTGTTTCTTTACAACTGTCTCTTTGACCTGTGTGTGAACATTATTAATGGAATAAAAGACAACAGGGCATGCTCTTACAGGAATATAATCAGCGACAGGGTGGAGTGTCATGGTCCGATGTAAAGCAGCGTCCCTGTTACCAACACAAAGTAGATTATTTAGCAGTAATAGCACATCTTGAAGTGGTTTATGCCTTTTTATTCTTCACAGCAGTCTGAGAGTGGTTAGAAAGTTTAGTCTATTAATGACTGACATGTAGTTTTAACCATACAGTTACAGTTAATGTCGTGTCATGACTGCGAGACATCTTGGTTCCTGTTATCACTCATGATATAGGAGCTAGATACAGTCATACATTTCCTTCTTTCCTTATTTCTCTCACTTTAAGTTAAAAGAGCCACATAACACACACACACACACACACACACACAGTTTAGCATGTTACTGTAAAACCGGAAAGTCTAAAGTCAGGAAGACTTTCCAATAGTGGAAACTACTGACCTTTAAAGCGCAGACACTAGAGACTACGTCCATAAATATTGAATAAACATCTCCATACAGGAAGCTTTCTTTGTTAAACAAATCGTTTTTCAAATCCATTTTTAGAGAACGTAGACTAATCTTACAAGTCCCTGTGAATGTGTTGTTCCTACAGACATTATTAAAACCACCCTGGGATCTCGGTTACACTACTATCCGAGCGACTGTTGTACAAACAGAAAATTAATTTACATTTTCTAACTAATCAGATTTAAGAATTCAACAGCACTATAATATAAATGTGAATATAGTAGAAGTAGTCGTAGAAATAGTCGTAGAGTATTAGTACAGAAGTAGCTATAAATTATTAGCCACGGGCAGTCGTCGATGGCTGGGGAATAATGGGTGCACATGCCATATAATTAGTTATTATTGTTGTTATTTATTTGTTTTTGTTTGTTTGTTTGTTTGTTTTCCTTTTTTCCTCTTTTGAATTTTTTCTGTTTTGCATTTTTCTGTTGCTTTTTTGTCCTATGTGGAATGTGTTCTTTTGTGTTGTGAGTCAATGTAACCCATAAGCAAATAAAAAAATAAAAACCTGAAATCGAACCACATTATATTATAATCATCTATTAGTTACAAACAACACGACACTTGAACCATCAAAAAGCTTTTTTTTGTTTGTTTGTTTGTTTGTTTGTTTGTTTTGTTTTTTGTTTTTTTGGCTGACTGACCAAAAGGGGGGACTCTTTTTTTTTACAAGAGTTTCAGGGAACTCTTTTATTCCAAACATAGAAAGTCTAGAGAGAACACATGTGACCCATCACATCAAGGTGGGTATGAAGTCGGAAATGATTAATTTTGAGTTATTGGATCCATTTTGTATCTGATATCCTAAGTTTTAAAATAATATCAAATTTTCTAACTTATGTTGATAGATTTGGAGTAACTAACCAAAACTTGCCAGGAATTTTCAGCCTTTTAAGCAATGTTGGAGAAAATTGTGTTTAAAGTTCAACAAAGTATTTAATAATTTTCGAATTAATACCCATTTTGCTGTGATAGATCACATATAAAGTCTGCAGAATGATTCTAGACAGATTCTAACAATCTATTTAACAATATTGGAAACGGCAAGATATATCTGTAAACATCTGGTAATTTGCCACCGTTATTTCTCCCATTATTGCAGTTATTTGACTCCGCCTCTCTTTCTATTGCATCATAAGGCATTCTAAAGTTCAGTATATGCAGTGGAGATGCTGAAATGTAATCCATTACAATCTCACTCTGTGTGTGTGTGTGTGTGTGTTTAGGATGTTTCTAATACAATCAGAGTATAAAATATAATATAATCACTGCAATAAAGGTAACAAATTATTTAGCTGATCATATACATTTCTTTTAATCACATTTAGCCACAATTTAATCATTATGATTATTCATCTTTGATCACATCTCGCACTAATCAAAGTACATGTAGAGTGACCCAAAAAAACCTCCCACATTTCAGAGGTAAATGGGGAAAAAAATGTTTAAAGATAATTAAAATATTATTTGCACACATGAATCTTCATTTAATACAGTTTTTATTCATTATAGATAGTTTAATTAGAACCTTTTCTTTTATTATCGTTTACCATTTTGTTTCATTAAACTCTGAAATGTGGGAGGTTTTTTGGGGTCACCCTGTACTTATTAATAATAGTAAACCCCCTTTCACAAAACCCTTTTTTTTTTTTTTTTTGGATGAATGTAGAGGGGCTACGACAGGAAGGACTGACGATAGGTTTGTGAGAGATGGATTTTAAAGCTTTGTAATTATGCTCACATTATATTTTATGATGTAGACCTATTATGGAGAAAATACGTCCAGTCAAATCGTATTCTGTTCATTTGAAAGTGATACAATTGTTTCAAGACAAAAAACAATTCTTACATGATATTCCTGTGATACTTGATTGATGTATGACAGTCGTATGTATGTTACACACTGTTGTAAAAATGATGTATGATACCATGGGTATATAAAGAGGACCCATGGGTTTATTGTAGGGCAATCATAGGAGCACTGTAAGAAAAGTATTCGATGTATACGATGACCTAAAATGTGCAGGGCCAACACACACACACACACACACACACACACACACACACACACACACAAAACCATTCAGACTCACACCTAGAGGTAAAACTGGAACAGCCAATTAATCTAATGTGCATGTCTTTGGACTGTGGGAGAAAACCAGAGTACCCAGAGGAAACACACACAAGTATGGGGAGTTGTAGGGATATCAAGGATGAGGACTAATTTGACGTGAAATAGGTCAGGATTAAATCACTTTTACTAGCAACTGTTATTTCTCTCTCTCTATCTCTATCTCTTTACCCCCCCCCCCCCGTCCTCTCTCTCTCTCTCTCTCTCTCTTAGACTTTCCCTCTCACAGATGCACAAACACACACATACACCCATATGCTTCATCATTAATTCACAGACCATCGGCTGCATCTCCCTCTCCGGAGCGTGCAGTCTCTGTATCTCTTCAGGTCATGCATATTTATATACGCACAGGCTCCGCTTCAGCACATGTCAAGGTGGTGAATGCTTCTCTTTCTAATGAACGTGTTCTCGTCTTTCTGTTTCTCTTCCTCCATCTTTCCCTCTCCACCCACACTGCTGGCATATCTGTTTGAATGGGGGGGACACTGTTGTAGTTACACATGTCAAAACAGAGTGGCAATACAGCAAACAGCTAACGATGCTAAGTTAATTCCTCTCCACGCTTCCCTGCTTTTTCCTTCACAAAGTGATTTTCCGCTTTGAGCTGCTACAGTGCCAGAGGAGAACAATGTTTTTGGTTTAATATTTCCCTGCATTTATCAGTTGGCTGAGAAAAAAAGAAACACAAACACACACATACACACACACACACACACACACACACACACACACACACACACACACATTGTATTGTTTAATACATCAGGTGTGTGCTTACGCCATCCAAGCAGACTTCTAGCGCTCGACTACACTTGGGTGAATAATTTCAGACAGCAGCTACAAGCTAGAAGTAGGTGCAGTTGTGGCTCAGGGGTTAAGGCTCTGGATTAAAGCCCCACTACCAACAAGCTGCCACTGTTGGGCCCTTGAGAAAGGCCCTTAACTATCAAATGCTCAGTTGTATAAAAATTGATAAAGGAAATGTAAATCGCTGTGGATAAGGGCGTCTGCCAAATGCTGTAAATGTAATAACAAAAATGATGACTTATATTTAATGAAAACATGGGGCTTTCTTCAATGAAACCACGTGTGGGAAAAGAGAAGAGGTGTAAAATCCATCCTGAAAACCCAACGGAACTCAAAGCTTTCATGATTTCCTTCCTTTTTTAGTAAAAATAAAGAAGCGAGACTGCAGCTTCCCCTTGTTTCTGCTCATTTCTCCTCTGAACTCTTCACCTGTCATCTATTATATGACTAAATGCACTTAGCTGAAGTCATATTATCCTGTACCTATGCTTCTTCAAGTGGCATCCAGGAAGCATAGCCACAGCATCCACATATTTAAAAAGAATTTATTACTCTGCTGGAAATCACAACCCACCATTATTAAAGTGATTAGTTTTTATGGAGCTGTAAAGTTTTACAGCTAAAAGTAAGTCTATAAAAATATGGAGCAACTTGAATCTAATGGCAATTTTAGATCAAGTGTTCAGGAAAATAAAAATGCTCAATTTCACCTGTTAAAAGTAAAATATCACTGAACATATTTAAATAATAAGCATAATATTTGAATATCGGATTAGACAATAGGCGGTGTATTGGTTAGCACTATTGCCATGGTTTAAACCTGCCAGCTGACTGAAGCTTTACAGGCTGGAGTCTGCAAGTTCTCATTGTGCCTGCATTAGTCCCCTGAGTTTCTTGTACCCTGGCTTGAAACCGTGGTATAATGTGATACACTGGGGGTTTCTTTGGGCCTGACCACCATATTTAAGACATTTTACCTCACCTAATTTTACTTTAGGTGGACTCTGTGGGCTGTAACATATATAGGCCTACACATCCCCTATCTTTTATCCCTTGTTGTTATTTAGGAAATGCCAATCGTATGCAAGTTATATGAGTTAACATGTCACTGTATAGTTGACAAAGTTGATAGCTTTACATCTGAAAAAATGTTAAATAAACATCTCATTAAAGTAACCGTCACCAAATCAGTGATTTCTCACATTTATTTATTTGTTTACATGGAGCGTCTACCATACAAGTCTCATACAAGAGAAAGTAGGTAAAGCCTGTTGGGATTTTACTCCCGAGCCTAGTGGCCCATCAGCCCGGAGCTTATCCCGCTTTCCTTAGCTTGAAGCAACCACGAGTTCTACTCTTTCTGGACGGGACTCAAGTACATAGCAGGTTACCTTCCCAATATTTTTACTGGTACCCATTTATGCTGCTGAGTGGTCAGAGGCATGGGGTCTTAGCACAGTGGAGGGTCTAACAGGGATTTGAGCCCACAAACTCTCAATCATAAGCCCAGCACCCAAACCACTACACCACCAGCCCCACAGACCCCACACTCTTAGAGAGAGGGTATAAATACATAACCAGTCAATTGAAATATTATTGAACTATTATCAGGACTGCTGTTTTTCACAATAACTCGACGAATTTGTTTTGAGATTTCAGCAGCTGTGTGGAATGCGTGAATGATGAGCTGAGAGTTGAAGAGTTTAGCTTTTCAGCGCTGCCTATTACAGAATTGCTGCCCCTGAAATAAGAGCTTTCTTAAACAGTGGTAGTTATAAGGAAACGTAATGAAGAATTAAATTGTTTGCCAAAAAGAATGAAGAATGTCATGAACCACCAGGCTGAAGTTACTAAATTACCCAACGATTCAAGAGGAGGATTGTAGATGGAGAATTTAGTGTAATGGGAACATGATCCAACCTTTAAACCTTTAATTTTTTCTTTCTTTTTGCTTTTGCACATGCCAGGTACATGGATTTGCTTTGTATGATGTCATTTAAACCGAAATGTGCATACATATTAAAGGCTCTTCATGTTCATTACTATTTTATTAGTAATGATGGTTCACAGTGGGAAAAAAAAAAAAGTCTGTCATCTCAATCCGGTCCGACATTAGCTCACAACTGGCATCCAGTACTCCCTTAGTTAAGGCTGAATATATGATCCTGAATATATAATCCTTAAAATGATCCCTGTCACTGTGGACATTAGGGCAATACAAACATACAAAGGATTAATGAATGAAAAGGAATCCCTCCGTTAAAGCTCTTGTCACATATATTGCGCAACAGGTATACAACAGGTCCATGACAAAAAATTGGGCAAATTCCTAGGGCAGATGTGTGTTGTACGAAACTGACATACTGTTGTGTGAACACTCAGTCATAAGTAATTCTTGACGTCAGGTCCATTTCCTAGGTCTGTTGTGATACCCTACAACGTCCTATACGTGTTTCATATGGTTTTTTGGGGGTAATTTTTACATTTTTACATTTTTTACCATTTTTAAAGCAGAGCTAGGTTATGCGTACGTACATCATGTAACCGGCACATGGAGGTTATATATCAGATAAGTATCACAGGAATATAGATTCTTTTATTGCAACAGTGTATGACTTTGGAATGAACACCGTATGATTTGACCTACAGACCTGACCTATTTTTCCCACAACAGATGTTCATTCATTCATCCATTTTCTAAGCCGCTTAATCCTACTTAGGGTTGCGAGGAGGCTTGAGCCCATCTCAGCCTATTCTGGGAGAGGGCGGGGTACACCCTGGACTGCTCGCCAGGCTATTGAAGGGCCAACACTCACACAACCATTCACACTCACTCTCATACCTAGGGGCGATTTGGAACATCCAGTTAGCCTACTGTGCATGTTTATGGACTGTGGGAGAAAACCAGAGTACCCAGAGGAAACCCACACAAGCACGGGAGAACATGCAAACTCTACACAAAAATACCCGAGTTAGGGATCAAGCCCGGGCCTTTTTGCTGTGAGGCGGACGTGCTAACCACTGCATACAAAACATATTTTATATGCGAGCTCGACTACAGAACCTTCAAATCCACCTCACCCAAACCTACATCAGTCCCTTCTGTCGTAGATCTGCTGTATTCATCCGATAAAAATCCACAGGTTGTTTGTAAAAGGAGTTTAAGGTTTATATTAAATGTAACATTAAAATGCCTCGCTGTTTCAGTGGTAAGTTCATGATATTAAAGTCACATTAACAAAATCTGCAGGGCAGCCTTCAGGGCCAAGGGGTGCTTTTGTTCACTACTAATCATTCCACATGAATATATTAAAGATCTCTCGAGATATGCAAAAAGAAATCCTGGAAATGGGCTCTGCATTGTTGCTGCACAAATCACCATCATTTTAGATATGGCTACTGTAGACCATGAGAAATTACACAGTCCCATTGTTCCAGGCTGCTATTCCTCTCAAGAGACATCACTTTACTTAAAGGCACTGATGGAAAAGCCTATACCCGACCTTTCTCTCTCTCTCTCTCTCTCTCTCTCTCTCACACACACACACACACACACACACACACACACACACTTCCCATGCTATTTGTAAAATGAGTGTAATTACCCCTAGCGATTGGTCATAAACGAAGGTGTCTCTTTGTTCCTAAAACATTACATTACTGGGCCGAGATGTCAATTCTTAAATTGAAGTGCTCTTCCCAATCACGTCAATGTATGTAGTGGGATTGGATTGTCATTTCTGTAAAGTCTGAGCTTCATCTCCATCGCACTTGTGATTTATAGGGTCATATTTTCACCCCCTTTTTCATTGTGTTTTCAATCTCTAAAAGGAACAACATCTGGCAGGCAACTGAAAACCAGCCTTTTAACAGAAAACACAATAGAGGTGGCGTAGATGGTCCAGATGAGTTTTTGTGATGAGTACACACCGGCTGCCGACTGCTGACTAATGCATTTGAATTTCCTTCACGCAAGGAAAAAAAAAAAGGTCATTGACCAGGGTTGACCGACACCACATGGGAAAAGAGTAACAGAAAACCCAAGAGGTCAGGCACCTCCGTGAATCATCAACCACAGACCACAACTATTTTTTTTATTTAAAAAACAAGAATTTCTCTATATATTTTTTTTATTTCCCTGCTTTAGCTTCAGACTTTTCCATTATGGAAGAATAATTTTTTTCCCCCTCAGACTTTCAGAAACCTGTGCATGAAATGTAATATTTATTTTTAAAAGGTTTTGCCATTGCATGTCCCATATAGGAATTTCAGCTCCTATTATAAACCTATTGTGCAGACACTATGTGTTACGCTGGTACCAGGAAACGACAGACCCAAAAGCAGGACAGAATGACAAGATAAGGTGCAAACAGGGATCCTTTATTTTTAGGACTCAGGGAAAACTTGATATATAAACCGTATGTGAAATGTCGGCTGGATCGTGGTGCGAGCTGTGAGATTAGCTTTCTCTATGATGGCATGAGACGATCTGGCAACGGGACGGGAGGAACGCAGGTCTTTTATCTCGGGGCTGTGATGGGGAACAGGTGGGGATAATCAGGGTGGAGTCTGCAATCACCGCCTGCGCCGGAGGAAGTCAGGTGACCTGAAAACGGAAAGAACCAGAACAGATCATGAGACAGGCATGACTCAACACTTCTGACGAGATCTCACACTATGAGTCAACTTAAATTATTTAAATTTAACATTATTTAAACTTCCCTCAAGTGTACAGTTACAAAAAAACAAAAAAAAAAGATTGGATCCCAAGATGGAAGTAAATGTGGTGGTCTTGCATTAAGGATTAACAGTAGCCCTGTGGTCACAGAAACATAAACACTGAGCTTAATCCTATCAAGAGTGGTTAAAGTGCAAATTAATTATTATTATTATTATTATTATTATTATTATTATTATTATTATTATTATTATTCTTCATTCAAACTGTTTAATCCTACTTGGGTCGCAGTGAGGCTGGAGCCTACCTCAGCCAACTCTGGGTGAAGGTGGGGTACACTCTGAACAGCTTGCCAGTCTATATCGCAGGGCCAACACATAAACCCACACAGACACACACACACACCCACACACACACCCACACACAGATACTTATTCACACTCACACTTAGCCTAATGTGCATGTTTTTGGACTGTGGGAGGAAATGAGAGTACCCAGAGGTAACTCATGCAAGCACGAGCAGAACATGCAAACTCTCTCAGAAACGCCCTCACTGATCGCAGGACTCGAACACAGGACCTTCTTGATGTGAAACAGTTGTGCCAGTTGTGCTAACCGCTGTCTGTCATAATAATAATATTAATAATAATAAGTGTGATGGGGATACCCTTTTAGAGACACAATTTTCTTCCCTTCAGTGCCGGACCATTGTTGTACCTTATCGAATTAACTAAGCAGTAGGGTATGTATTTTTGGCCACCTCTCTCTTGCAAGTTGCAACTGCGGGATAGCTGTGGGGACTCTCAGGGATGAAATCGTTCAATTAGTTTTGTACCATTTCTTCTTGCCAAAAGGCGCACTCTTAAAAACCACTTCTGAAGGAACATTTTACAAAAGTGTACCTGTTGGGCTTTCACACCTGAACTCATCTAGTGGCTCATCAGGCTGGAGCTTATCCCGGTTTCCATAGCAGGAAGCAACTGGGAGTTCAACTCCTCCTGGAAGGGACAGCAGTCTATCGCAGGTTACCCTCCTAGTATTTTTAATGGTAGGTGAACAGAGGGACACTTGTGGATAAGATCTTGCCCAGGGGTCTTATCATGGTGGGGACAGGGATTCATATCCACAAACTCTCGATCATGAGCCCAGCATCCGAACCACTACACCACCGGCTCCAATACCTGTACCTGTAAATGCAGATATATTATTGCCTTGTAATGCCATTTTTTTTACAGTGTATTATTATTATTATTATTATTATTATTATTATTATTATTAATGTTTTCATTAGGTTAATGTTACATTTAAAGAACCATTGTGAACTAGAACGTATTTAGATCAAATCTCTCACATATGAGGTCACATAGACCCAGTATGATAACGGCATTTGTCCTTTAAATTTTACACAAAGGTACAATTTAAATATTCTGCACATGCAGCTATGTTCTATATGTAATTAGGTGGCGAAACTGCTTTGTGTGCTTTTACTCATAGAAACAAAGGCACTAAACTGTATCATTCCTTGTTGTTGCAGTGCAACCCTTTTCTTTTGTACCTTCAATTTGTATCCTTTACCTGGAAATGATATTTACCTACTTAACTGAACCAAAATGAACTTTGAGAGTGAAGTTTTAAATGTGCGCTAAATGCATCCTATGGTTTTTTTTTTGTTTTTTTTTTTCTAATCAGCAGATATACTGCCTAAATGTAGAAAAGGTATACACATTTGAGTGTCACCCAAGCTGGTCCAGTTTAGTAGCCTTTTTGTCTGAGAGTGCACTCCTTTGTCCATTTCATTAATAAAGCAATTTATTAACACTGTATTAAGCAGGCATTTGGAGAATCAGCACAGGAAACACAGTGTGCATGCATTATCACATCCCCTCTCTACTTGAAGGACCCCTAGAGGCGAGAGTAGCACGTGTACCCGTGCTCATGCTGGTTCCCACGCTGGTGCTCTTGCTCCATGCTCTCATTTTAAAGCACATGGCTGATAAAACCCACGCTCACTCCTGCTACTCCTTGTTCCCTCCAGTTACCTCCAACCTGTAATCTAAATATAATTAGAGTTTTCACTGCGCTGAATCAGGTGCGTAATTTGGATGCAGGTTGGAGCTAAACTACAGAGAACAATCATAGCACTGCAGGTGGAAGTTTGGATGTGTGTGCATTGCACACAGAGACACAATAGTACTGCACAGTAAGCCATGGGTAATTGGGATGTTGAGTCTTTTGAGGTGTTTTTTCACTGATATGCATTGCAATGTGGGGTCAGAGGTCTTAGACATTGCGGGGTGCCAGGAATGCGCACAGCAAAGCTCACTATTCTTTTACTGTCCTTTGTTTGAGCCTCAAAGAACTTAATCAAGTCAACTGAGAGTGGTTTAATATGTGCTGGACTGATGGGATTTTCATACTGCTTGTGACTAAAGACCCTGTCTGAATCGATTTGTCAATCACAACTCATTGTTTGACCGTTGACAAATATTGAGCAGACAGTTGGCAAATACGTGTCTGAACATGGAGCAGTCCTTAATTACACTCCTGCCCCTGGTCTGTCTGACGATGTGGCAGCTGTCATCCTGGGAGTTGGGCTGGGTTTGTTGTTGGAAACGTGCCTGGTGCTCATCTGTGTGCACCTTCATGCAAATCAGGTTGAGAGGAAGTCACAGTTTAGCTCGGGCTACCTGTTTGGGATCCAACTGCCAGCAAATGATGATTTATTTCAAGGTTGTCCTTTATCTTTTTAGGAAATTTTGCATAGCTCATCTATCGGAAATAATTCCACGTGGAGCTGTAAAAACTCATAACGATTGGTCCATTTTATGACTTACTTATGATCTCATCCACAAAGTCAGTGAAAGCATATGAATGTGACATAACTTCTTCATCCATGAACTTTATTTCATTTCCAAAACACTTCCATACAAAAGAACTCATCAGCTCCAAACATACTAAAGTATTAATCTGCCATCAGTCCACTCCAGGGCTGTGTCCCAACCTGCGACATACAAAACTTAAATCAATCCATTCTTATTTAAGAAATAAAACATGAGGGAGAGTGTTGGTAGAGAAAAAATAATCAATGACCGGGGGGTTTGAAAAGTAAAAAAAAAAAAAAACAGCCTTATTATTGGAGCTCCCGAGCAGAGCACCACAGACATGGAATACGGCCTGAATGGTTGTTCCATGACTGTCCCATGTCTGCGCGTGCCCACTACAGGAAACTCCATAAGGCTGCCGCATTGCTAAGTTGATTCTGATTGGCTGTTATGTATTACTGACTTTCATGACAATGGGCAGCAATTTAAAAAAAACAAAAAACAAACATTTATTTTTAATAATGAAACTGAAACCTAAGCATTAGCGGTTCAGTGCAGAATTAATACTGTATAAAATTAAATAAAAATTATAAATAAATAAATAAATAAATAAAACAGAGTCTCGTACACAACCACTCAGACTTACATACTAATAAAAAACACAAAACTTACCTTGGGTAGGCAGACAGACATGCAGGTAAATAAATGTTTGTAGAGCAAACACTGAAATAACATTCATTCATTCATTTATTCAGTCATTTGCTAAACGACGTAACCCTACTAGGGTCCCTCAGCTGACTCGGGAGGAAGGGAGGGGTGTACACCCTGAACAGCTTGCCAGTCCATCGCAGGGTCGACACACGCACAACCATTTACAATCTCACTCACACCTAGGGGCAATCTGAAACAGCCAATTAGCCTAATGAGCATGTCTTTGGCCTGTTGGAGAAAACCAGTGCACCCACAGAAAACCCACACAGTCACAAGGAGAACATACAAACTTCAAACACATACACCCTCACTGAGCCCGGGACTCGAACCCAGGACCTTCTTACTGTGATGCAGACGTTCTATTCGCCACGTCGCCATGCTGTCTTAACATGAACTTGTTAAACGGATACTTAAACTCAGAAGACGTTGGAACAAATGAAAGCAGAATTCAGCTAGCAAAAGAAAAGGTGCTGAAAAAAAACAAAAAACAAAAAAAACCAAACCTAGGCTCACACACCTATCAATTGAAACATCTATCTGGAGCTCCTCTTTTAGGCAGTGCCTACATCTATATGTTACTCTTATACCACAGCAGTCTGCCAACTCTAATAAATGGTGTTTATTAAAGACAACATGGCAGGATACATTTTATCCATTTTGAGTTACATTTAATGTTGTGGAACATCTGGGAAACTTCTGAGGTTCCTGTCATCACTTACATTAGAATTAAACTGTCATTTCCTCAGCAGCCTCTTTTCTCTTTCTCTCTGGCTTCTCTCGCTCTTGAAATTAAAGACTGCCACCAGGTTTTTGGCTATAAAATGATAACACATACAACAGGTGATGAGTAGCATATAATTCCTCGATACAGATGGCTTCAAAGTGCACTTTTGTACAACTGTATTCTTCTGAGCTAAGTATTTGAATGTATCAACCCACCGCCGATTCAATCCAGAGCTGCATCCCAAATGCATTTCAAACACTTACTTATTTACACTCAATCACTCACTCATTTGCTGAAACACTTAAACCTAGGGCTGCAGGGAGGCTGGTGCCTATCTCAGCCAACAGTGGGTGAAGGCAAGGTACATTCTGAACAGCTTGCCAGACGATCGCAGGGCCAACACACACAACCATTCACACTCACGGTCAATTTGAAACAGCAATTAGTCTAATGTGCGTGTCTTTGGACTGTGGGAGGAAACCAGTGTCCAGAGGAAACCCATGCAAACATTGGAAGAACATGAAACTCCACACAGAAATGCCCTGAAAGAGGAAATCGACCCAGGATCTTCCTGCTTTAAGGCGGACGGGCTAACTACTACACCAGCATGCTACCTTACTTATTAATATTCATTCATTTATTTTCTAAGCCGCTTAATCCTAATTAGGGTCACGGGGACGCTGGCGCCCATCTCAACCATTCACACTCACACTCACACATAGGGGTTAGCCTACTGTGCATGTTTTTGGACTGTGGGAGGAAATTGGAGTACCGGGAGGAAACCAAAGCAAGCACGGGAGAACATGCAAACTCCACACAGAAACACTCAAGCCCAGGAATAAAACCCAGGCCCTCTTGCAGTGAGGCGGACATGCTAACCACTGCGCCACCGTGCTGCCTATTTATTAACAAGAAACTCTTATGTTTGCTAGAAAGCATTCAAATGACCACATCCTTAATATGACTCGATACTTTAAATATTTCTGAGATGGTGCATTACGTCCACCTCACAACAAGAGGGTACTGGGTTTCAGTCCCATACTCAGGCGTATTTGTGTGGAGTTTGCATGTTCTTCCCCAGGTTTCCTGCAGGTGGGTTTCCTCCAGATACTACAGTTTTCTCCCCCAGTCCAAAGACATGCACATTAGACTGAATGGCTGTGTCAAACTGACCCTAGGTGTACAGAAAATATGAGTATGAATGGTTGTGTGTGTTGGCCATACGATGGTCTGGCAAGCTGTTCAGGGTGCACCCCACCATCTCCCAGTGTCGGCTGAGATAGGCTCCAGCCTCCCTATGACTCTGAAAAGATTAAGCAGTTCAGCAAATGTGTGATGAGTGATTATGCATTATATACTAACACTAGATTATACATAATGCACTTGAATGAGTAGTAGAGTACTGGAATTTTTGTAAAGAATCTAACATTGTAAATCAAACACTACAGTGTTTATACCACATAATGTTATATCATTTGATTGACTTCCACTGGAATAAACACTGTTAAAACTAGACTAAACGTTTTTGCTCCTAAATTGTGTGTTTTGCTTATTGACAGTTTAGCAAAATTCATACCAAATGGTCTGCCAACACCTCTTCTGCTACACAGAACAGGCTTAAAATGCAAAAAAAAAAAGTGCTGAGTGTCATACATTACTTCTGCAATTCCAGATGCAAATGTAGTGTGTAACAATGGACACTTTTTGCCCTAACCTGCCCGAGCACGGTACAGAACGGGAGGGGTTTGTAGCAAAACAGACAGAACAAACCGAAGGCAGTTCTACAGTTTGTCTGCTTTGTATCTTGATTCTGTTACATACAGTAGTGTGCAGTGAAAAAAATTACTGCTCTATAATTTTTCTTGGTGAAATGTATTGAACAATGCTATTGTAGGCAATGACAACCAAAAAAATCATTTTGACAAGTATATTGAGGTAAAAGTGTGGCTAATAAACAAAAACACTGAAAATACCAATTTTTCCATCTCAAGTCCCAGGCTTGGTAAAGAAGGGCCTGTCTGTGTGGAGTTTGTATGTTTTCCCCATACTTGCATGGATTTCCTCCAGGTACTCTGGTTTTCTTCCACAGTCCAAGGCCATGCTGTTTTAAATTGCCCCTAGGTGTGAGTGTGAAGAGTTGAGTGTGTGTTGACGTTGTAATGGACTGATGAGCTCTTCAGGGTGTAACCCACCTTCGCCCCAAGTCAGCTGGAATTGGCTCTTTCCCTCCCGCGACGCTGGTAGAATAAAACAGTTCAGCAAATGAATGAATGAATGAATGAATGAGAATTCAAGTTATTTATTTATTTGTTTGTTTGTTTGTTTGTTTTACCAAAATGGCCAAAACTGAGGTCATAAAATTTTAATAAAAAACACGGTGCATTGCACAGTGGGCACAATGTTTTATAGATAGTAATCTTCAGAGACAAAGGTCAGTACTACTGATGGTTCATGGGTTGTTCCAGTACGGAATCCTGAAAGTGTTTTCTGATTAAAAAACACATCCAGTCTAGTGCCATTTTAGAAAATAAGTGAACTTTATTTTTTACCTTAAAAGTAGAATCTTAACAGTACATTTTGTGGTATTTTTGTTTTTTGAAAGTATACTGCATCATGTAAACATGTTAATGCCATTTCAGTTAAGTAGACAATAATATCTGAATTTACTGAACGTTTCCTATTATTACTGTGGATCTAGACTACAGACTATACACACTACTATCTCACAGATTATGTCACAGTAGTGTCCAAATCCCTAACTAACTAGATTTCGTGTTAAATAGTGGGCTGAGTGCACAGATTACGCCACCTGTGGTAATTATGATTATGGTCACCTGGGGTGGTGTATGGAGTGCGTAGGCTACTCTTTTGGCACACTATGAGTAGGATTAGGATGTAGCCAGTGTCTCTTGTGTGTGTGTGTGTGTGTGTGTGTGTGTGTGTGTGTGTGTGTGGCACTGTGCTTGTGTGTGTGGGAGTCAGTTACAGAGACATGAGAAGCTTATAAACACCGACTCTGAGTCGGGGACAGAGATCTGCTGAGTGTGTGGTGTTTATGGGTTTTAGGAGAGGATGGGAACGCTTCCCTGGGATTTGGCTAGTGTGATCACAGGAGCACACTTATGGGATTTTTAAGGAAATAACAAAGGCAAGTGATTATTGATTTATTGGCAATGAATAGCAGGTAATATCGGATAGTTAGAAAGGACATCGGTTTGGAGACTTGAGTGTGAATGTACGCATGATCTTAGTGTCCTAGCTCTTCTACTGCTCTTCCAGCCAGCAAATTACAGACATTTATACGACATACCAAGGTGGGGTGTGCATGTTGCTTAGTTGTCGTCTCTGTACATGGTTGTTTTGAAGAGCAGAGCATCCATCTAGAGGAGTCGGGCTGTTCCTGGGTGTTTTGCGCTTTCCTATAAATATCAGTATAAATGCGCACGACAGAAAACACGTGGATTTGTGGCTCGTATTGCATACCTCGGTGAAGTTACGATTCAGAAATAGATGCTCACTGATGGCGTTTCCATTGGAGATTTAAATGTGCACCTAGATTTATTATTTGATGCGCGATCGTACGTTTTCTGAAGCGAATCTGGTCCTATAGGATTCAGATCACTGCGTTGGGACTGTGGTGAGATTCCTTGTCTGGGCTCTCCATAATGGTAATGATAGGACGCGCAGCCTTACATAGGCTTATATAGTCCGAGAGAGAGAGAGAGAGAGAGAGAGAGAGAGAGAGAGAGATGGGAGGGGGTCCATAAGGGTGGGCTTTGCATATTTCTAATGAAACCAATGAGAATGCCCAGATCCGAGCAGCCGGGCGAGGGCAGAAGAAAAGCGACTGCAGTTTAGGGGTGTGTGTATGTGTGTGTGTGTGTGTGTGTGTGTGTGTGTGTCTTGTGTGCAAATGTGTGTGTGTGTCGCTCGGCTTTAAGACGCTGTCATGGCAGTGCAGTGTGCCAGATGTGTGTGTCAGTAGCTCGCCTTTGGTCAGATAGTTGGGACTCGGCGTACAACGCGGACGCTCTCGGTTCATCTGGCCGCTTTCGAACCCGAGTCCACGGGCAAGACCCGTGTCGTCTGCGCGCGCACTTTTCTCTATAACGGAGGATTTTACGCGGATCGTCGGAGACCAGAGCGATCGTCGTGTGTCTGCTGTGCTTGCGCTTGTTGTGCCGGCTCCGCGTCTCCAAGTTGAAGGAAATGGCGAGTCGGGAGAGGGAGAGAGGCGCGCGCCGGCTCCAGAGCGCAGGAACCCGGAGCTGAACGCACGCGCGCGGGCGCCCTGTGACTCCTCACCCCGCTTCTGCTTGCTTTTCCAGATAATTTCTCTTTCCTTTCATCAGAAGCGAGAGGATTTTACCGAACAGGATTCTTCTTACTTTCCATTTTTTCTTTTTTTTCCTTTTCTTTCTTTTCTTTTTTTTTTTTTTTTTTTTGTTTTTGAAATTTTTTCCCCCCAAAATTGAAATAAACACAAGGACGCGAGGATGCATGTTGGATTAGCGCTGATCCTCTTAACAGGAATCTTTGTCCAAGCGAGAGCTATCAAACCTGGTAAGTGACAGCCGACGACGTGTGTTTATTTCTGCGCAGTGTTGGTTTAAGGGAGGATTTGGAGGGATTAGACTGTGAAAACTGCGGGATGGTGAAGGAAAGTGTTTGGGAGATCTGAGCTCATCACCTGTCCGAGTCTCGGAGACACTGCTGCCTACCTGGAAACATCACTATCCATAAATATGATCATGTTTCTACTGTGAAACATCACTATCCGTAAATATGATCATGTTTCTACCGTGAAACATCACTATCCATAAATATGATCATGTTTCTACTGTGAAACATCACTATCCATAAATATGATCATGTTTATACCGTGAAACATCACTATCCATAAATATGATCATGT
>JAQMYF010000001.1:10586288-10606288 GCA_030014195.1 Neosilurus mollespiculum
TATATATATATATATATATATATATATATATATAGAGAGAGAGAGAGAGAGAGAGAGAGAGAGAGAGAGAGAGACATTAAAATATGTCTTCACCTAAAAATTTAATGATTTTTGTTATGGGGACTTGGGTTTTGTCCCCAAAAGGAAGACAAGCCCCCGTAATATGACTGTGTAAACGGATTGCCCACAACGTGATGAATACCTAGCTCTCCACACACATTTTTACACACCAAGCAGAACACACCAGTTGCAGCGGATATGAAGCAGCTCTTGGCACCTGCCCCGCTCAGCACGGCTGCTCTTCACTACAATTCCAAGACTGGATGAATTCCTCATTACAGATGAAAATAAAGCGGGAGGGAGTATAACACTGAGAAAAAGGAAAAAGCCATCACTCACGTTACCTGACAACTAAACGAATGTGGGGGAGTTTACAATCTATTGTTCTTTGTTTCGTCTTTCTTTCAGGGTGTGAACTAACCGCACATCTAAAGGAAAGGTTACGTGTACACCTCCCATGGTTTCTTCTTCTTATGAATGTTATTATTTTTTTAAGGATGTTGGGTTTTGACCCTGTAATGGCCTGTCAAGCTGATCAGGATGTACCCGCTCCAGCCTCCCCTGCGACCGTAGTAAAGAAAAAAATATTTTATATGTACAGTTGAGCGTGGAACAGTAAGATGCATGTTATGAATTGTCACTAAATGTCAAATATAATGACACTTATTTTTCGGTCACTTTCCTCAATAGATGTTTGATATTGTTACCTCAGAACACTGAAATGCACTCACTTCATCCACATTCGATATTAGATGCTTTCTTTTTTTGACAGAAATCCTCATTTGTAGTCATCACCTTGTCATTTGTGAAGGTTAAACTGCACTGGGTGCTCTGATCATAACCCCTCCCCTTCCCCCAGCACACCACACCTCTGCACCCTCTAGCAGGGGGTCCAAGGTAACATAGTGTAGAAATCTTAAACATGCAAGGAATTAAAAATCATTAAAAATGTTATTATACAAGGGCAGTGGTGGCCTGGTGGTAGGGTGCTGGATTACTGATCCAAAGGTCGGGGGTTCAAGCCCCACTATCACCGAGTTGTCACTGCTGTCCCCCCAGTGCAGCTAACTGGGTTATCAAAGGCCAGCCATGTCTCTCACTGTCTGTGGTGAGAGGCATGTGAAAGAACCATTACTGTCTTTCGAACAAAGTAAGCCAATGGGTAGCCATCTGCGTGTTTCTGCCTTGCGATTTCCTGGCGAACTGTCCAGGGTGTACTCTGCCCTCAACCAGATTTGGCTGAGATGGGCACCAGCCTCCCCAAGACCCTAATTAGGATTAAGTGGTTCAGAAAATGAATGAATGTTATAATGGAGGATCTAATCCTATAGAAGGAATGCTGCTTGTCATCTGTTACATTTCTCTTATTCATCCATGAGTAAATCTATTGCCCCTGTATGTGTATGTGTGTGTGTGTGTGTGTGTGGGGGGGGGTCACTAAGGCCAGGGCACCCGGATTAGGCGTGACACAATCCTGTGCATGTGAGTTATGATACTGACCCGGTCAAAGTCACAAAGTCAGCACCCTGCCCCGTCCACCCTCATTGAATGAATGATCCCCGAGGAGGGGTGTGGACGGAGGGATGAAGGAGAGGTCACGATGAAAGAAAAGACGTCCAAGTATACCTCGGTTAATTGAAAAAGTCACAGTGTGGTTCAAAGCCTTATGCTACCGTCTCCCTCCCTCCGTTCTGTATAGTTCTGAATAAAGGAGAAGAAAGGAAGGAGGAAGTGAAAGAGTGAGGGAATGCATGAGTGAAAGCAAACACAGAAAGGAACTGGACACCAGAACACAACACCCACAGCCTTAGTTATCCCCACTTTTTATTCATTAACCAAACACACATCCAAGCACATGCTCGTTCTCTTTCTATCATGTTGTCTTCTGTTTCCTTTGCCCTTTCTCCCCACCCTGATTCTTACCTCGGGTTGACCTTCACCATTCCTTACTGACATCATTCGCTTCAGTGCTCTGAGCTGAGTGTGCAGGGATGTACAGAAATAAGTGGATGTTAGGATGTTATTTATCCGCTCTCTTCATGGAACCTCCATCCCTGGACACTCCTACACAAGAACATCTATAGTTATGGGTTAAATATTGTTGATTTGTGCTCATTTATTTGATCTGAAGTAGCATTTATTTGAATATCATGCATTTCTTTAACTCATTATTGCTATATACAGTGCATTGTAAAAGTATTAGCCTTATGTGATAGCCTAAGTATAGCCCTTTGAACATCTCAATATATTGAAATGTTTGATCCTGGTGACGCATCTATGCAAAATACCCCTTAATACAGCATTAGAAGGATCTCCATAATTGTGGTTAGCTATTTTGAATTAAAAACAAAATAAATAAATCTTATGAGTGCATAATTATCCACACCCCATGGTACGAAACCCCTAAATTAATACGGTGCCATCAGAAGTCAAATAACTAGAGGAACTGTTTTCTGTGAAGTGTGTCAATTATAGGCCCCAAAGATAGTCAGAGAACATCTAGTACTTAGGCACGTAGGTTCATAAAGACCAAAGAGCTATTAAAAAAATCTGGGACAAAGTTCTGGAAAATGATCCGTCAGGATTTGGTTATTTAAAAAAAATGGAACTTGAACATTCTGTGGAGTACCATTAAAGCTGCAGTTGGTCCATTTTTAGCTGTATACACAAACTGTTATATTGGTTAAACTGGTCTTTTCACCCCGACACCAATCAATTGTCAAACTCAAACTTATGAGGTCTGAAAAAGGTGCAAAAAAACCCACCATCTGTGGCCACTGTAATCCGGTAAAAACGCCGACCAATCACTGCCTCATAATCTGCTGGGAAATATCCAGTGAAATGCTTATGAACTTAAGTGACCCTACTGTGCAAGAACCTGTAGTAAGAATGTACGTGGAGGGGGCGTGGCTTTGAAAGGGGCCTCCAAGGGCAGGGGAGGATTTTGGCGGAGCCCTGAAGAGACGCTACTTTCAAATTTTGTTAGCTTTCCAAATGACCAAATGTATTATTAAAAAGTAAAATTGTTCAATGAAGTACCTGCAGGTATTGTGCAGCTGGATGGTCAGGGTGAGTTGGCTATGATTTACTGACCCTCCCTGCCTCTCTCTCTCTCTCTCTCTCTCTCTCTCTCTCTCTCTCTCTCTCTCTCTCTCTCTGTATGTCTCCCCTGGCATGCTGTGAAAACACACACACACACACACACACACAGAGGCCTGAGGAGAAACTGTGTGTATTCAGCCAGGAGTTCGGTGCTGGCATGGAGGGGGGTCCTACCACTGTGTCTTCTGCATTTCCTACTAGTGCTTTACATTCATCTTCAGTGTTATAACAGCACCTCTCTTTTGAGCTCTGGGCATGGCCTGGATGGTGATATAACCCTACTATTAGGTGTCCTGGTGGGCCAAATGGAGTGTGTTCCTACAAGCATGGCCAGAGGAATGGCTGGTGCTATATAAAGATGCTCTTCTTGTTTTTGTCTTGTTTTTTTTTCTGTACTTCTGCTGAACCAGAGCATATTGTTTGTGTACTGTGTGTGTCAGCCACACAGTATCTACACAGGTTATTGTCTTAAGCATAGTAGAGCAGTATGTATGTATCAAATTCTTGTTTAAATATACTGCTATATATGAAACAGCACTTTTGTTGTATAATTAAATGGGGAAAAAAGAAGATAAAATTATAATAAAAATCCTTTCGTCTCCCTGGGTAACAAATACATTATTTCGTCTTGTCATTCATTCATCCATTCATTTTCTGAGCCGCTTATTCCTGATTAGGGTCGCGAGGAGGCTGGCACCTATCATAGCCGACTCGGGGCAAGGGCGGGGTACACCCTGAACAGCTCACCAGACCATTGCAGGGCCAACACTCACACAACCATTCACACTCACTCTCACACCTAGGAGCGAATTGGAACAGCCAATTAGCCTACTATGCATGTTTTTGGACTGTGGGAGAAACCGGATTACCCAGAGGAAACCCATGCAAGCACAGGGAGAACATGCAAACTCCACACAGAAACACCCGAGACTGGGAATTGAATCCGGGACCTTCTTTTTGTAAGGGCCTTGCCCATGGGCCCAACAGCAGCAGCTTGGTGGTACTGAGATTTGAACCCCCAACTTACTGTTCAGGAACTCAGAACCCTAATCAGTAAGCCACCACTGAATCCTACTATACATGATAACTATAATAGCTTCAGAAGAACTTGTTGCAACATAATGCATTGTAAAAACTCAATATCCCTACAGTATCATCATATTATCAATCCTATCATATGCAAAGTATGACACAGATTTCTCACAGATTTCTGTGTTTTATTGAAACATGGTGCCATAGCTGGAAATGCTCATCTCTAATCCTGGAATCATTACTTCAATAATCCTTTCAAATATTAATCCTAATCAAATCATTACTGTATAAAAGAGGGTTGTGGGGTCTGCTGAGGTTGGATCACCCAGGTTTAGACTGTAGATAATCACATCCCCTGTTTCCCATCATATCATATCCTGCCTGTAAGTGATAGATTGATGTTTATCCGGTTCTGGTCGCCATGTGTTAAAGAGGTAGATGACGGTACTTCACTGAGCTTCCTCTCGCAGCTGCGTGTGTTGGGGGGGGGGGGGTTTAATCATATCCACACTTCTGTCCTTAAATCCAGCCACTTCCAAAAATATTGGAAAATATTTCATTCAAATAAATGTATAACAGTGACTAATAGTTTGGCCTTAAACATCTATAGCCAACTAAAGTGATGTGATCTTAAAAACGCCATGCTGTACTCATTCAGTAATTCACTTTCTTTTAAACTGAAAATGTGCAACCGTTTTATGCCTCGGCAGGACTGCGAATGAAAAGTTCAGACCTCCTTTTTTTTCTTTTAAAAAGTATTAGTGGAATGTAATGGGAAATTAGTGTACTTTATGGCCTGATATTCCATCTATGATTCCTAAAAAGCAGTTCAGTGAAAGACAGACCAAGACTTACAAAGACTTTCTAGTACAGCGCACAATTCAATTTAAAAATTCAGTGTAATAATTGTGTTTTTGTTGTGGTTGTTGTTGTTACTGTTGTTTTTTGGGAGATGTGATCTGAGCACATTAGGACTGGTTGAACCATTGGAGCTCAAACTCACACAAGCTTTTGCAAACTGAGACTCTTCTGGCTCCATCATTTGATGGAATGAGTGAAACCCCTTAAGCAAATCTGTCTTTATCTATCTATCTATCTATCTATCTATCTATCTGTCTGTCTGTCTGTCTGTCTGTCTGTCTGTCTGTCTGTCTCTTCTGCTTTATATTTTCACTCGTTTCTTATAAAAGGTCCTTCTGTGCAGTATTTAGGCTCATAATTATCTGTTAATGCTTTAACTCCATTAATATGATTGTTGCAATTCTAAGGATCTCTGCAAAGTGTAATTAGGTAGGTAATGAAAGCGGGCATGCTGAATCCATCAACGCTAATCATAATTGCTGTTTATGAAAGCATGGGATGCAGTCTGCTGTGCTGTGCCTAAAAAAATAAGCTCACCTCTAAAAATATATTTCAGACTGGAAAAGCCATGGGGCCTCCATGCAGCTGTGCCTTTTTCGCCCGAGTGATATTAAAGTTACATGACTGCGATAAGCATGGAACCACTTTAAGTATCTCCACCCCTCTTTAGCATGCAAACGCTCTCTCTACTACCCACCAAATGCTTCTCATTTGGCCTAGAAATCGGGAAAAGTGGCTAAGTCGCTGGGCAGTCTCGAAGTGAAACGTTAGTGAGCATTAAAATGCAGCTGGACTGCATCAGCATGGAGCTTAAATGACCCGAGTGGAGTTCTACTGATTGCAGAGGACACTTTTGAACCTTTCAAACGCAGGTCGAACTGGTCATCGGTGTACAAAGGCAGATGGAGATGGTTGAAGTTAATCACTCTGTCGTGCATCATTCTCACAGCTGCAGTGAAGCTGGAGCCCCTTCAGTCCACTCGCTGTCCATCATAGCGACACAGTGACAGACAGCTGTGAGGTCCTCATTGAGTTCAGTACAGCTCGAGAGCTTTAGAGCCTTTGGACAGGTTGATCAGAAGGTATTGATTAATTTTCTGTACCATCAGCACATTTTGTAATCTTATTTTCGTTTCTATAGAAACAGATTATTTACAAGGGCTTGTATGGAGGGCTATACACAAAACAGATTTAAAGTGATCCACTGCGTAGGATTTAAGGGGGATCTATTGGCAGAAATGGATTTTAGCATTGATTATAGAATTTGGGTTTTAATTAGTGTATAATTATCCGTAACTAAGAATCATTGTGTTTTTGTAAGCTTACACAGAATGAGCTTTCTAGTATACATCAGAAGCTGGGCCTCTGCCATGGAGCCACCATATTCCGCCAGTACTACAGCCCAGAGCCCACATATCATTCTTTTACAAGTGGCAGAAGGAAGAAAGGAAGAAAGGGGCATGGTTCTGATTATTCTGATTTGTCTGAGGACCTAAAATTTGAAAAATGGTGGATTGTACTTATTATTTATCACCCGAAAAAGAAAAGGGGTGATGGCCAGCATGCACTCTAATGCATGCTAGGAAAAGGAGGGTGGGGTGGGTGGGGATTCAGTTGGTTGCAATCATAGTGCCTATCTACTGCACATTTAATTTTGTTGTTTAAAAAAAAAAAGATTTAGGATAGAGATAGGTTTAAATTAACAAGTAGCTTAGGAAAGGAAGCATCTGAGGTTGATTTAAAATGAAACCACCAATAAATCCATCAATATTTAATGTAGTATTTAAAAAAAAAATGTAGTCTCCTGGGCATACAGCAAATGAGTAAGTATGCAAAGGATTTGTGAAGTCTATCTCAACATGTTGCCTGGAGATTGTCAAGTAGAATTTAAAAAAAAAAAAAAAAGAAAAATAATAAGAGAGACAGAGAAACAGATAAAGCCTTCTTGCCTATGGCCCAGGATGCCTAATAAGCCTTATCACTGATACAGTAAAGATGTAAAGCTGCCTCCAGTGACAGTGCTTTGTAACTGTTACTAAGACAGAAGAGCCCTCAGAACAGCCGATGTTATACTTTCTGGTTTCTCTCTCGCATGTCCATCATCATGTTGCCTTATTAACTTTAAGGGAGAGGCTTGTAAGGAAACATTTATTCATTTATTCATTGTCTAAAGCATTTTATCCTACAATAGGATGGCAGGGAGGCTGGTGCCTGGACTGGGTGAAGGCGTGGTACACCATAAACAGCTTGCTAGACCATCACAGGGCCAATTCACACTCACACTCACACCTAAGTGCAATTTAGAACAGCCAGTTAGCCTAATGTGCATGTCTTTGACCTTCTCCAGGTCTTTCTTGCTGTGAGGCAGACATGCAAACCATTATTCTTGTAACTGTTTGTAAGATGTAACGTAATAGGACTTACATAAAGTATACTATAAATGTATGATGCGATGGTGATTTATGAATGAATCATGTAAGTTTTGTAATATAAGTGGAATAATACACTTGGGGTGAGATACTTTATAGGTTATAGGAAAATAAGCTGCTTTGGGGTAGTAACTTTGCCTGACTCTCTGTCAGGTGACATCACTGATAATTTCCACATGAAGGTGTTTTTCATTTTTATTGGCTTTTGCGTGAGCTACGCAGAAGGTACCGTGACATGTCGATTTTCGTTCCACAGAAAATTGTGTGTGTTTGTGTGTCCGGAGAGCACGAGTGTGAGCTTGATCCTAGTAAGTTATTACGTTTCGCGGGAGCTATATATTTTTCATGTTATTATTACTAGACATTTGAGAGCTTATGGAAATTGTACTAAAGTAATATGAGGATAGTCATTACATTTACATAGACAGGAACTTTCCAATAGGTCTAACTAATTAGATAATCAGAAGTTAGACAGAGCAAGTATGTGTCCGAAGAGTTAATTTTTTTAAATTTGAATTTCTCCACTAATGACTTAGCAACTAATGTCATGAGAGTAATAACGTTATTTATATTTATGGCTGCTCTTATCCAGAGCGACTTACAATTAACATTTTCTCATACAACTGAGAGTTAAGGGCCTTGCTCAAGGGCCCAACAGTGTTGGTTCCTGGAATTGAACCCCCGACCCTCAGATCAGTAACCCATTGCCTTAACCACTGAGCCCCCACTGTTATTAGTAGTATTAGCGTAAACATAACGTTACCTAGCGGTGGGCCCTATTATACAACAATCTGAGATTATATGTTAGTTGATGCCACACGAAAGGTCACTGAAGGTGTGTGTTCAATCCTCCAGTCATTTATTTTGTAAAGATTATAGAAGTGTAAAGTAAACTGTTAGTAATATATTGTATAAACAAGATTTTTTTTTAAGGAATAAGATGAATTATGACTTTATTCACTGTCACATGATCTCTGTCTCCTGCCATCTCTCGTCAGGATGCCCCCTGTCAAATATATTCAGCGTTTCAAGGAGAAATTCTGCTTTCTCTGTCGACATGAGGGTTTGATCAGTGACATGTGCAGTAGCTGGACTCTGTGGATCTAAAGCACACATGTCTGCTGCAAGCTTTTCCAAAGGGGAAAAGTGAAAAAGAAAAAAAAAAAGATCAGATAAATGACAGATCTTCTGCCAGCATTTCAAAGCTAACCTTTGACTTCGCCGGGGTATGTTCCGGCTGCATTTCTTTTCTACCTTTTTTTTTTTTTTTTTTTCATATTACATCTAAGTAAAACCAAACCTGACAGTCCGGGGCTGCCTGTCACATACTGCTTCATGACATTCCTAACTCGTGATAGCTGCTTAGGGTATAATGTTTTGCATAAGTGTGGGCTTCTTGACAGCTCAACACAAGAACTTCCCCCGAAAGATTGTTTCAATAAGGTCACATTACACCTGACCCCCATCGATGTAAACGGGTTAAGTGATCTTTGGGGTTGAATAAGCCAGAAAACTGCCATCGGTGTAATCATATTTCACATCTTTGGTTGTATTGTGGGGTTTGAATGGCAGTGCAGGGGCTGAGACGCTCCCTCCCTTGCCCCAGGTCTGTGTTTTATTGTTAGCCTGTGGTTTACTGTGTCTTCCCAAAAGCGAATGTGATCCGAAGCTAATCTTCTCATTTATCACTTTGGATTGCCTGTTCTTTAGACCCACTGTCTGACCAACAAAATGCAAAGTACTGAAGTGAAGTGAAGGACATGTTTTAGATTACATTTACATTAGATAGACATTAGATTAATCCTTTTTTTTTTTTTTCATTTTTACACTAGACCTATCTATATTCCCAGCTACCACAGATATAGTAAGTGGCACAGCTTGAGCGCACATATCACTGAGCCTTGGACACCCATGACACTCTTGCAAGTTCACTTCTTGGCCTTCCTTGAACTACTGTACACCAGGAACACCCCGCAAGACCTGCTGTTATGGAGAAACACTGGGCAAAGGCAGGGTGCACCCTGAACAGCTCACCAGACTATCGCAATGCCAACATGCACACACACACACACACACACACACAGACACAGACACACAGACAGTCATTCAAACTTACACCTAGATCACCCTCCCACACACACACATTAATTCCTGGACACCATAATGGTTGGATGATATGCGTAAACTCTGCACTGTGTGTGTGTTTGTGTTTTGTGGGAGCAACAGACGGTCTGATGGTGGTATACTGACAACCCTGAGACAAATAGCTATCAGTTTAAGGGCGAAGCAGTTGTCTAAGTGGACAGAGGGAAAACTGAGAGGGAAAGGCATTAAACGCAGCATGTTTGCCTGTGTCCTCTGGGCGAGGAAGCTGAAACAGGCAGCAAGCATACAGGGCCAAAAGACAGAAACAGATTTGGGACCAGAGGCAGGTGCACTGGAGTGCTGTCTAGGCTGAAAGATCGTACTACTCAGTTTTGATGAGATTGCTCGGGTCTTTTTTTTTTTTTTCTGCAGGCCCCAGGGAGCTATTACTTCTTTTCAACCCGGCCTCATTTCTTGCTTTCTCTCAGTAAACGCTTTACTTAACACTCTTCATGTAGAAGCTCCTGTACAGAACTAGAGCTTCGCAGGTGTGTGTAGAAACATTATAGTCAGATTTCACATGGCGAACTCCGTTTATCGGGAGAAAGTAACTCTTGGGTCGTAAATGAACTCACAAACAATCCCATAATGCCTCCCAGATGATCAGTGTCATAAGCCTTTGAACTGGGTGAGTCTGCAGAACAGCTGAGATTGAAGGGGAGCGGATGTACCAGCTCTCTTTCCACACTTAAAAAAAAAAGAAAGAAAGGAAAAAGAAAACAGACGCAGGAATGTGTTTGGAATGTTGCTTAAACATTTTGTTTAAAATCCTCATCAGCAGCATAAGCCCAGAGGCAAATTCATCTGCATTTCATTACTGCCGAATCACAGCGCAGCTTTACAAGGTCCATGTGTGAAGGCAGCTCATGATGTGCTTCAGAATTCACTAAAGGTGCTAGTTTTCAGCGGAGGTGTGAAGATTTAGCATCCAAGCAGAAGGAGTGGGTGGTAGCCTTAAAGCAATATGCTGCTTCTTTGCCAGTGATAGTCATGCCACTTTGGCTGATTGTTTGGATGTGAGAAAATCACTTTCTTTAAGCATGATCCATGGCAAAGCACATGACAGAATTTATTTTGTGGATGCTCGGCAACAATATGGTGTATGAATGCTCAGGGACTTCATTTGTACTCCGTGTGTTTTGTCTACATGCATGCATTTAGGGATGATTCTGCGTTACTGGGGAGTCTCAGAAAGCACGAATGGGATAATTATTTGATGCACCAAGGAATGAGAACAGAAAAGACAAGCCTGAACAAGACTGATGCTCTCCGGTCCATGCCTGCAGCACCACCGCTGCTGATGGAGATTTTCCTCATGCCCTGGCGCAGAGAAAGACAATCAATCCACCTCGTCGTTCCAGCTTTCCAGGCAGTTTGTGTGGATTTTTCGATAGCGTGATGAGAAAAGATCAGTAAGCAGTCTTGTTCAACCAGCACGGCCTACACAGGCTCCCGTGTGGCGCGTTTTCAAGATGTGTGACTTTTACCCTGGATACCACAAGTTCAAATCCAGGTTGATGCCACAGCCATCCACAACTGCGAGTCCATGGGAGCTTATTGGCCGAGCTCTCACGGCAGGGAGAGATGGCATACACTACCGTCACTCCCAGCGATCACCAGCCAATCCATGTGAGCTCATTTGTACAAAAGGGGCGGATTGCAGTTTCCCTCCTAGTGTGTTAGGCCACCTCCAAATGCGCATGCGCAGCTGTTCGTAAAGAAGCGGGTGGCAGCATTGCATGTAACAGAGAGGGTATGTGCATGTTTACACTCCTCCCTGGTTGGTGGTGGTCATATGTGATAGGGAGGCAACACTTGATGGGTGGGAATTGGATACAACTAGACCTAGAGCAGAAAAAATGGAGAAAATTCAAAAAGAAAAAGAAAAGAAGGCCAGCACTTAAGATAATCACCTGAATAATGATGTAGGTTTTTATAATGGCTCCTTTTGTCTGGATGCATTCTCTGCATGATTACTTCAAAGCATGTGAGACCTTTTGGTCTGTGTATTGACAGAAATGCTTCAGAGAATTTGTAAAAGTGTGAAAAAGAGTTTTTCAGAACAGAAGCTGCTCACGCCTTATTTTTTTAAATAAGTGGGGTGACGTGGTATGGTGGAGTAGCAGTTAGTACGTCTACCTCACAGCAAGAAGGTCCTGGGCTCGGGCATTTCTGTGTGGTTTGCATGTTCTCCCTGTGCTTGCGTGGGTTTCCTCTGGGTGCTCCGGTTTCCTCCCACAGTCCAAAGCCATGCACATTACACTAATTGGCAGTTCAAAAAATTTCCCCTAGGTGTGGATGTGATTGTGAATGGTTTTGTGTGTGTGTGTGTGTGTGTTAGCCCAGCGATGGTCTGGCTAAGCATACACTGTGTCTCTACAATCCAAGTGTTATTTCTCTGTATAATTTTATAAACATAAAAATAAAATGTCCTGTGGTGTGACATGCAGTACAGTAGATCAAACACAGTACACAGCACAATTTTTCCTTCAACCATTTTAGAAAATCTGTGTGTGAATGTGCGAGAGTAACAGTGCTATCTACTGTATATGAACATTTATCTTTCATATCTGGGTGTGATGCAGGGGTACAAAATGGGGTAGGAGTGCTGCTGTCTGTTCTGACTGATATGCTGCTCCTAGTCTGCTATCACAGCATCCACGCACACACACACACACACACACACACACACACACAGACACATGGGTGAAGTCATCGCTACATTAGCCACCACCCCAGGGGAGCCAATTTCAGAGAGCTGCACACTTCTCATATTCTCAATTCACACACACACACACACACACAACACCCCTATAGAGCAAAAAAAAAAAGACCATTCAGGCATCACATATTGTCTCAGTACACACAGTGTTGCCTGTCTTTAAGATTTATTTATAAATTTCAGGCAGCACAGTCCACATGTCCACCTAACAGCAAGAAGGTACTGGGTTCGAGTACCAGGCTCAGTTGTTTCTATGTGGAGTTTGCATGTTCCCTCTCGCTTGCACGGGTTTCTTCTGGGTACTCCAGTTTCCTCCCACAGTCCAAAGACATGCACATTAGGCTAATTGGCTGTTCCAAATTCCCCTTAGCTTTGAGTGAGTGTAAATGGTTGTGTGTGTTGCCCTGTGATGGTTTGGTGAGCTGTTCAGGATGTACACCTCCTTATTTCATGAACTGTTTTTATGCATGCTTAGGCACGTTTCAGCTGCCAGATTTATTTAAAGGGCAGTGATATGTGGTGTGTGTGTGTGTGTGTGTGTGTGTGTAATGAGCTCAGAGACTTCACATAGTCTAAAGGTGGGAACGTATCACACCAAAAGCCCCCGTGGTTTCTCGCTCCTCCTTCAAAACACATCATAGGTGATTAAATGTAATGGAAACCAGATTCTGCTGTCAGCTGTATCAAACTGAGCTACGCTCTTTATTTAATAAAGGAAAAAAATAATTACTGTGGAAAAAAGCGTTGTCCTAAAACCAAACTGGCACACTGGAGGACAGAAGTGGGGTATCATCTCACAGTGTTGTATCCGTTCCAGTCTCACCTCGTTGAATCTGACAAGACCACCTTCATTCTCGTGTTGTGTTACTGACACATGATCCCCAAGTGTGAGCTTGTGTTTCTGTCTCACTTTTGTGTAGACACACGAGTCTGTGTGTGTAACAGACTTCCGAACTGTCGCTGACTCAATTAGGCGGTTTCTCACATCAATAGCTGCAGGGCAGAAATTCCATTTCAGGCTGGTGTGTGTGTGTGTGTGTGTGTGTGTGTGTGTGTGTGCGTGTGTTTGTGTTTGTGTCAAAGAGAATTTGATAAGATTCACACTTTTGTCTTCAAATATAGTTACCTACAAAAATATTGGCACCCTCAAATAAAATGAATGGAAAACAGTGACTATTAGCTTGGCCTTAAACATATCTAGACGCTGTATCTTTATACTGGATCATGTATTTTTAATATTATTTTTCTTCATACATTTGAAATGGAGGGCAGCACGATGGTGTAGTGGTTAGCACGTCCACGTCACAGCAAGAAGGTCCTGGGTTCGAGTCCTGGGTACGGCATTTCGTTGTGGAGTTTGCATGTTCTGTCCGCGCTTGTGTGGGTTCTCTCTGGGTTTCCTCCCACAGGTCAAAGACATGCACATTAGGCTAACCAGTTGTTCCAAATTGCCCCTAGGTGTGGATGTGAGTGTTAATGGTTGGGTGTGTTGCCCTCTGAGTCTGGTGAGGGGCAGCGGTAGCTCAGTGGTTAATGCTTCTGGGTTGATCAGAAGGTTGGCGGTTTTAGCCCCAGTACCACCAAGATGCCACTGTTGGGTCATTGAGTAAGGCCCTTCACCCTCAGTTGCTCAGTTCTATGAATGACATATAATGTAAGTTGCTCTGGATAAGGGCGTCCATAAATGTAAATTCCATAAATGTAAATGTAAATAGTGAGCTGTTCAGGGTGTTGAGGATTAATTGAACTCCTTATAAGCATTTTTATTTCGCCTCAATATTTTTTGCAGGTTGCCAATAATTTTGGTGTTTACTCCACAGTCTTGGTGAGACCCAAAGATTTTCTGACATCATACAATTATGTATAATTCCACTTTTTTTTTTTTTTTTTGCCCATTAGCACAAACACACACAAACAAAGGCATTCTGGGAGGTTTGGCATGGAGCAGCTGTGTGCATTGTTTAGAGCATGGTGAGCATCTGCACTGATCACATGCACTTCATCAGTGAATGCTTTCTGAAACTCCTGATCCTGCTGTAGTGGATTAACTGTAATTTGGTGCCAAATGTTTGATACAGTTGTCAGCACTGTTAAGAGTTCATCAGTTCAGTAGTTTCATTTAATAGCGTCAGCAGCTGCAGCGTTAGTCATTTTGTGTTTATGGATGTGTATGTCTGTTCTCAGCTATAACAGTGGGGGACTGGGTGTGGTTCAGATAACTATCTGATTAGTAATTAAGCTCGGATGGAATTCCTGTTGTTTTTGCACCTTTAAAGAACATGCAGATTGTTTCCCATGACTCTAAAAATAGCGAACACCAGATTGCTAATACAGATTCAGAACCTTTTTATTATCCCACGGTGGCGTTACAGTCATCAGTATGTCCGTCCGTCTGTAATCATTTTAATTAAGGCCCAGAATTCATAAACTGTTTAAGATTTCGTCATCAAACTTAAAAGATATGCCTTCTGATATTTTGAGATTTCTGCAGTTCATAGCGGAGCCCCATACTTTAGAGAGATTGGTGTAGCATCGATCGGATTTTCTGTGTCGCGTACATTGTGTCTGTCCGTCTGTCCCTACGTGTTCACGCGGGAACCCTGTAGTGATATTTTGCGTGCCAGTATATAAGTGTCGTAATGGAAATAAATGTCTGAGTGAATCTGCGGGAATCTGTCTTAAATGGGACTCCATACACCACTTAATCCTAATTAGGATCACAGGAAGGCTGGCACCGTTCTTAGCTGACTCTGGGCGAAGGTGGGGTACACCCTGAACAGCTCGCCAGACCATTGCAGGACATAATATAATAATAAAGAAAAAAAACATTAAATAATGTTTGTTTTTTCTTTTTCCTTTCTCTCTCTGTAGATACGACTATGTAGAAGTAAGGGATGGCATCGATGAGAGCGGCCAACTGGTGGGCAAGTACTGTGGGAAGATTGCCCCTTCTCCAGTAGTGTCCTCCGGTAACCAACTCTTCATCAAGTTTGTGTCGGACTATGAGACACACGGCGCTGGCTTCTCCATCCGCTACGAGATTTTCAAATCAGGTAAGTCGGATATCAACTTCAGACAAATTGACCTCCATTAGTTTTCTGCCTCTCATTCATGGCTCTGGGACTGTTCAGGAATTTGGGTACAGTGCAAAAGGACGTACACTCCATTATCTTGTGTATTTTTTTTGGTGTTGTTTTTTTCTGTGAAAACTCTTGAGGAATTTACCCCTGGCTTGCTAATTTATCACTGCATGAGTCACAGCAGATAAGGGGTAAGGGCCCTGTAAGAATGAGTACAGGAGAAGGAAAGACTTTCCCCTTTTCCTGATTCCCGTGCCTGAGGAGATCGGATCAGAAGATAGTCTTGCAAACGTTACGAGTTCCTTCCTTTAGCAGAATCATATCTCTCCCTGCAGTGTTCTGGTCACTTATTTGGTGCCTGTATGGCCTCCCAAAAACATGAAGTGACACGCACACGCATGAGCACACACAATGGATGACTTATCAGATGAAATTTCCTGTTGTTCAGGCCAGCTTCCTGTGTTTAATAGACAAGTGGGCACAAAGTCGGTGTGTGTGTGTGTGTGGACACGTGCACACTATGAGTCTAACCCTAGCGAGTTACAGCAGATGCCACTTTCATTAATTAACCCCACTTGCTGCTCTCAGGCCCTTCATTTGACCTCATGATAAGATAGATGCTTGCACCGGGTTTCCTTTAATCTCTATAGTGAGTGTTTGGACTTCAGTGTGCGGGTTTGGAGCAGCTGGTGCAATCTGCTTCTTTTTCACAAAGAGAGCACCTCCTGCCACTACACATACACACACTTCACACTTACTGACTCATGGAAAAGATAAAAGATCACATGTAACAGATGTGGAGGCAGAGAGTCAGTTTAAATAGTAATAAAAATATGAGTGGCCAATATATGGCTCGGAAGTGAGATATTGGTTCTATTTTTTATTTTTTTTATCAGTTTACATCAAAAAGGGGTGGAAAAAATTACTCATCACTCACTCTTACTCTCCCAAACCGCTTAATCCTATCAGGGTGATCTCAGCCGACGCTGGACGAAGCCCGGATACACCCTGGACAGCTCACCAGACCATTCCAGGGCAACACACACAACCAATAACACTCTCACTCACACCTAGCATCAGTTTGGAACAATGTGCATGTCTTTGGACTGTGGGAGGAAACCGGAGCACCCAGAGGAAACCCACTCAAGCACGGGGAGAACATGGAAACTCGACACAGAAACGCCCGAGCCCAGGAATAGAACGCAAGACCTTCTTGCAATGAGGGGGGCATACTAACCACTATGCCACCATACCACCAAAAATATTTTTAACTTTAATTTTATTTTTGCATTTGAAGATTAAATTTTGACTGTGCTGGAAGAGCATCAGTGATGTTTTAACATTAGGCTTATGTTTATGTAGACTCTTTAGGTAGACTGAGTATTTTTAACACCGTGCTCAAAGCAATTCCTTACCTGACCATACCTTTAGATTATAAAGTTAATTAGAGTGTCTACATCTTGAGTGTTTTGTGAACTACTCACAGCAAGAAGGTCCTGAGTTCAAGTTCTGGACTCAGCGAGGGCATTTCTCTGTGAAGTTTCTGCACAGTACTCTGTTTTCCCCCGTACTCCAAAGACATGCACATTAGGCTAATTAGCTGTTCCAGATTGCCCCTAAGTGTGAGTGTGATTGTGATGGTTGTGTGTGTGTTGGCCCTGTGATGGACTGGTGAGCTGTTCGGGGTGTACAACTCCTTCACCCAGAGTCGGCTCAGACAGGCTCCAGCCTCCCCATGACCCTGGCAGGATATGAATGAATGAAACTTGCTTGCATAGGTTTCCTCTGGGTACTTTGGTTTCCTCCCAATATCCAAAGACATGTCTGTGAGGTCAGTTGGCTACTCTAAATTGCCCATAGGGGTGAATGTGAGTGTGAATGATTGATTTTGTTTGTGTTAGCCCTGCAATAGGCTGGTGACCTGTTCAGGGTGTACCCCACCTCTCGCCAAGTGAAGTAGGAATGGCTTCAGTGTCCTCTACAGATTATGGCTGGAAGGAGTTAGCCTGTTGTGTGAAATTTAACATATGCATAATATTAGTGAATTACTTTGATCCTGTGGAACACTTCAGCGACCAACAGCTTTCCCTAATAGACAGTTTTACTCAGCAGTGTGTTTAGTGCGATGACTGAAACAGATGTGTGAAGGAACTTGGCTATCATTTTTTTTTTCCCATGGAGGAAAGGTTCAGTACAACAAAATGCACTTAAACCGTTATAGTAGAGAATAAATCATCGATGTCTTGGCTATTTTAAACCTTGGCTATTCTCCAGTGCTAACTTTGTTGTAATAATAGTTTTTTGGAAAGGATTTATTTAAAAAGCAGTAGTTGGGAAGATAATATTAATGATAGGCGTAATGATTACAATAATAGAAAGCTGTAGCTGTAACATAGTGGGGGGCGTGGTGGTGTAGCGGTTAGCACGTCCACCTCACAGCAAGAAGATCCTGGGTTCAAGTCCCGGGCAGGGGTGTTTCTGTGTGAAGTATACAGGTTCTCCATGTGCTTCCGTGGGTTTCCTCCAGGTTCTCTGGTTTTCTCCCACAGTACAAAGACATGCACATTAGGCTAATTGGCTGCTCCAAACTGATGCTAGATGTAAGTGTATGTGTGAATGTGTTACCCGTTGATGGTCTGGCAAGCTCTTCAGGGCGTACCCCTCCTTCACCAAGTGTCGGCTGAGGTAGGCACAACCTCTCCGCGACTGTAGGTTTCAGATTGTTTGCGGTTCAGCAGATGAGTGAGTGAGTGAAACACAGTGTAAGACAAAAACAAAATCTCCCTCTGGCTGTTTTCCTGTCAGCACTAGCAATAACTGTACAACTTTCCCACACTTAGCTTGGCAGAGCTGCGTTGAAAGTAAATCTGTGTAATTTGGCTAGTATGTGTGTGTGTGTGTGTGTGTGTGTGTGTGTGTGTGTGTGTGTGTGTGTGTGTGTGTGTGTATCAGAGAGAGATAGAGAGAGAGAGAGAGAGAGAGAGAGAGAGAGGTGTGGGTGCACGAACTTTTGTCCAGTATTTTGTTCTAGCCTGTTTTGTTAGCTTATCAGCCCTTGTTTGTGCTGCTGCTCCTAAGCAGATGACGAATGGTGTTACACTTGGAGACGGCAGTGTTTTGCTCCGTTGCTACTGTCGACGTACGTGGTGTACAGCTAAAAGAAATCAATTTATAGGAATCTCAAGAGGATGAGAGGGGCAATGCTGAAATAAGATAAGGGCCCAAGTGAGAGTGTGAGAGTGAGAAGGAGGGCAACCTTGAGTCACTTTAGACGTAATGAAAGAAGGAAAAAGCAAGGACAAAGGTTTAAGGAGAAACAGATTAGCAAGAATTAGATAGACAGGATTAGCCGACAAGCATCAGGTGTCATACAGTGGGTGAGTGTGTGTGTGTGTGTGTGTGTGTGTGTGCGTGAGAGATATGTGTTAATCTAATGATTATACACAGCTGTTAAGATGTGATGGAAGTGCTAGCAGGTGTGCGTGCATTCATATGAGGCCGAAAAGGTTTTAACTACAGATTACAGATTAACTACAGACACACACACCCATACGCACGCACGCACACACATTTAAAGCTCAATCTCACATTTTGTCAGTCTTCCTAGGATGAGTTTTCCGTAATGTGGTAGAAAGTCTTCGGTATTCACAAAACAATCTTTATTATGTTAGTATGGAAATAAGATATGGATAACAAATGGTCAGTTACACAGGACATGCAAGTGGAGGCTGACTGGAGACATGCAGGGTGGAAAATAAAGAAAAACAGAAAATAAAAAAATAAACAAATAAACATGCCTGTGAGTAGTATGAACTGATCAGCATGTGAAAATTGGGACGGAAATCAATTAAGGATCAGATACACGTACAGAGCAACAAGGTCATTAATAGAGCATGTGGAATTCAGGCGTGATGGTTAGCGAACATGGTTTAAGACACCAAATATGCTCTTCTGTTTAAATAATATATTAGTGTTAAGTATAGTGCAATGCTACGCTAATAGCATGAAAGCACTGGATTAGCAGATCTGTAGCTATAGCTAATACACAGAGAATTTATTTTTTTTTTGGAGAGGGTGAAGTATGTTGCCTTCAGTACCTCACCTCCACCCCCTCACCAGCACTCCTGCAGCGAGAGAGATAGGTAAAAAGGTTTACAATCTTCCTAGCTCATCTATATTCAAACACTCTCTGCACATTTCATTCATTTCATTTCAGTTGCTTGGGAGTAACATGGGACAGATGCTCCACACAGCCACCAAATCCCTCCGTCCTTCCCCAGCCCACCCCAAAGCAGCTAACAGATTCTTTATGGAAGCCTTTGCTTGTGCATCTCTTCCAAAAAAAAAAAATATATAGAATCTGTACTTATCTTGTCATCCCGTCTTCTGTGAGCAACCTCTAAAAGTACTCTGGAGTAGAAAAGAAACATACGCTTGCAATTGACAGCGCTGCAATTTTCAGAACCACATCAAGCCTGGTGAAGCTGGCAAAGAGACCAGCTTGACTGTAGATGTGCTGATGGTCGGCAGGGAGGGGTAAGAAGACAGATGAGTCAGTGTATGGATGAA
>JAQMYF010000001.1:10607452-10620837 GCA_030014195.1 Neosilurus mollespiculum
ACACACACACACACACACACACACAAATATATATATATATATATATATATATATATATATATATATATATATATATACATAAAATGTGGGTGTTTTAAGCTAAATATTCTGTGATAGATGGATGGATGTTGGATGTACAGAATGCTGGAGCTCTTCAGGTGCAGCGGCGTGAGGTAGAATTAACTCCTCACTCCAAACGGCCTGTGTTACCTTTTAAATGTCACACACACACAGATGTGGCTGCACCGAGGTTGAGCAGAGGGGAAAGGAGAGGTGCCTCTCTACCATTTCATGAATAGTCATGAAGGGGTTGCTTTTGGAGCATGGCTGCCCCCTGTTTCCGCAGTGGAGATTTATAGACACCATAGTCTGATCAAGAGTCCTTGTAAGAGTTAAAAAGATTCAGCAGTAAGAAAGTCATGCCACCTGTCTAATTTCTTAATTGGTATCTGACATTAATAAATGAGTGAATGGTACTTTATTAAGAGTAGACTGTAAATGTCTGAAGGTTGAGTAGATAATGATTTTTCAAGCCAGTCTCTGTTACAGATTTTCTCATACCTGTCACAGTGGATCATTCTTTCATTATAGCATTGACATTCATATACATTTACAGCATTTAGCATCTCTATAATACCAGGAGTCAACATCAAACAACTCATTGTCTCTCTCAGGGGCTGCAGAAAGTGTACTGATCACACACACTGGCTCCTTTGCTGCTCTTTGACATACAGAGGAGAGAAGGAAAATTAGGTATGTCTGCTTCCTATTAATTATAGTCCCTGCTTTAGTTTCGCATGGAGGCGGATGAGCCACTCCATTACGGTGAAGCTGTCGGCTGATAAATTAATAATCGGCCTTGTCAGTGCCTACAGATGAATGGGCAGCGGTGATTGATGCTGTTTTCTTTCACAGGGCACCAGTTTGATATGAGGGCCAAATGCGTTATCAGTGCCACCGGAGCCTTCATGTACAACACAACAGAATAGATGACCAGGAACTCAAGTGTAGGCCCAAGCATTAAGGTATATGTTGTAAAGGAAGGAAAAGATGTGCAGAGCAGTTTTCATGTATGTTGTTTTATATCATGAGATTTATGAAGACAAAGTCATGGGAGGAGTTTTCCCTTGCCACTGTCACCACAGGATAGAATGAGGAAATACATTAGGATGTAAAGGATTAATAGAGAAATGTTTAAAATAAATTAACCAAATCTGAGTTACTATGTAAAGCTTCATTGCATAGTGGTTAAAACATCCACCTCACAGCATCTTGGCTAGCCTTGTGTATAAAAGACAAACCAAACATGCTTTGAAAGTATATTTTCTCCCTTGCCCAGACTCCAAGTTAAATTCCTAAAGCTCAATAAATAAATAAATAAATAAATAAATAAGGCAGGAAGTTTTAGATGCACCCCAACATGTACCCGGAGAAATCTCTGATATGTTTTAGTAACTTAAATTTTACAGTTGCTTTATGTTTACTCCAGGTAAACTACATCAACCACAGAAGTTACTTATTGAACACTGCAAAAACTATAAAGTATGTCTATATATGTGTATATGTGCAATCTGTAAGAACTCAGTAGAGAGGCATAGATCCAAATACAGTTACATCTAAATTTTATCATTAATATTGTCACAGTTATGAACAATGAACAAGAAAACTCAATCAGATTTATAGGTGCAAGAACAATAATAAAACAATTAGAATAAAGAACCAAAAAATAGGTTTACATTATGAAGTACACAGCTAAAAATTGTGACCACAAGACAGGCTTTTTAAAGAGTGGAATGAGACCCAGTGAGCTTGTTAGGAATCAAGGAACAGGTGAAAGCAATCACCTGCTGATGTGTATGTAGAGTTCTCACAATCAGAAAACGCAGTCCGATGAGAGAAACTGGGAAAACAAAAAGGGTCATGAACTAAGCATATGCTTGGGACACCATCAGGGTCAGAACTCAGGATAAACGTGAGAGATTTTGATCTCCAGATAAATAAAAGACTGTGACTATATCTAAGATGAACTTAGAGGAACAAGAGCACTAAGAGAGGACATACCTCACACAGCACCACCTGCTAGGCCTACTATAAATGGATTTCAATACGTCACACCCCGGAAACAAAGACAAAGCTACTGCACCGGTGCCATCTAAGTGTAGTGTATGCAAGAGGAGATGAAATGATGAACAGAAATGGCTGTTCTAATCATGCGTAGAGGGATTGTAGTGCATATAAAACTCTTTGTTGTGTGTTGTTTTGTTTATAATCATAAGAAAGACACTCATTATAAGTAATTATAGCACAAGAAAATAACAGACTGAGAGAAAGTACATCTTGTGAGCTTTTTTGACTGCCTAGCAGCAACAAGTCAAGGCCATGCTCGGTGAAGTCTTAACTGTTAGCATCTGCACATTATATGTAGCTGTTTTATTTGTTTATATTATTTACAAAAAGCTTGGTATGCACATATATGGTCATGTTTAAAACCTGGAGCCTCCCTGCTACCTCGAACAATAATTTTAGCTGCAGACACAACTGAAAATATCTTATGCATGATGTGGCCCGACCCCAGATCAGGCAGAAGAAGATGATGATATATGCTGAATTTACCTGCATGGCCATGCAGTTGTAGTGTGCAGTCAGAATCTCCCCATCAGCTTTACTCACAAAGGGCCAGTACTCACTCATTGGGAAATATTTACTTGCAAATAAAAGCTTCTACGGTCTCTAACTACTGTACTCATATATACTTATATTTTTTCTAATGCTGTAACCACGTTCAGACACTGAAAATCTAATGTTGAGCTTCACTCAATTGGGTTCACACTGAGCTGCACACAGATCAGGCCTACACAGCAACATTGCCATTTGCATATTAATGTTAAAGTAAAACAGAAAACTTACCCAACTCATGAGATGAACCCTTTCATTTCCACAAGATTTTGCTGTTTTATTTCTTGCACCCATCCACTGACAAAATAGTTATAGGACTCCAAAGACCTGTTGGCCTAAATCTGCTTTGGCGAAAAGGCGTTCGCAGTTGTCTGCAAACTGTACACTCGGCCATAGCTCAATTTTGTCCGATAACCCTGTCTACTGAAGGCTGTAAGGGTTAATTCCATCACACAAAGGATCAGTGTCATTCTATCAACCTAGACCATGGTAGTGCTAGAAATAGTTAGACGGTATGATAGCTGCAACCAGAAGTGCAGAGAAGATAGTAGTTCATTTTTCAGTTGCCTTAAAGACAAGGTATCAGCACACGCAAATGTACACCTGTGACAGCACAGCTTAATTGCAGGAAAAGGTATTCTGCAGAAATGAGTCATTGCAAGCTGTTCTGGCATGGTTTCTGCTGCTGGAGGCATGAGGTTATTGCAAGCTGCTGGTGTAACAGGGTTTTTGGAAGCTGCTGATGGAGCAGGGCCTTGGAAGCTGTTGGTGGAGAAGGGTTCTTGGAAGCTGTTGGTGGAGTGGAGCCTTAGAAGCTGTTTGTCCTGCAAAGCTTTTGGAAAATTCTTGAAGAACAGGGTTGTCAGAAGCTGCTGATTAAGCAGAACTTTTTTGTGTGGTACCTGATGCACATGAACCCTCTAGTTGTAGTAGAGATTTTGGAAGCTGCTAACAGAGCATGATTTTAGTAAGCTGCTGGTGGAGCAGGCATTTTCAAGATGATCCAGGGTTAATCTCTCACTGGATACTCCAGTCAACATCATCCAAATTTGCAAAACTAATCAACAAATCAAAACTGGCCTACTTAGTCTATATATGGTTGACACTGCTGTTGAATGGAACTGTGTGAAGCCCCTTCCAGTTGATCCATGTAAGCTTCCCGACATCAGATTCTGTACACTTTCTCAAATGACACTTTATCAGGTAACTGGCCAAAAGAATGGGGCATATCTGTCAAAGTGTACTGAGTCATTGATAAGGCAAAAAAGAGGCTCTGTGGCAGTAAAGAAACTAGAACTTTATAGCTAATAGCACAGAACCTTTTTCTCTGATGATAGTGTTGCATTAATGACATATAAAAAGTAATGAGGGTGTGTCTTTCTCCTGATTGCATTTTCTATATCTCTAGTTGATCTTCAGTGAATATTTGTGGTTTGGTTGGTAAATGGTGAGTTTGTATGAAAAGTGGTGGGATGGATTAATTGCTGATGGCTGATATGGCCCACTCAACTATGGCCAGAGCAAAGACTAAAGGAGGACATTATTCTCATAGCTGAGCTTTATTTTGAAAATGCATGCATATTTTGCAGCTAAAAAAATTATTTACTTCTCTTATCTTTTACCTTAAAAATAAGATATATTTACAAAAACATTGCTATTTCGAATATGTTAAGGATGACTTTTATAACAATCATCTAGTTGTCACAGTTTATTGTTACTCAACATAAGTATTTTTTAATCAAACCAGTCAGCAGATAAGCACGGGCTGTGACAGCCTCCTCCATTTTCCAGCCAAAGGCAGGTCCATCTGTCTCTTAACAGTGCAAAATTAAGTCATCTCATATTATGACTCCTGACAACTGAAAACCCCTCTTGTCTGATTCTACATGTTAAAACAGGATTAAGCAGTGCTGGGAATGTTAAGTGCTGCTGAGTTTCCTCTGGGGGTGAGATTATCCTCTGGGCATAGCCCCAGGAGAAAACTCCTTTGCCTTTGCAGTTCAACTGTAAAGACCTCACCTACACCATTCCTGACCTAGAGAGATGCAAGCATAGGTATAAAAAAAAGAAAAAAGAAAAAAACATATAAAAGAAAAGGGGCAGCACAGTGGCGTAGTGGTTAGCACTTCTGCTTTACAGCAGGAGGGTCCTGAGTCCGAGCCCCGTACCCAGTAAGAGTTTTTCTGTGTGGAGTATGATCTTTCATGACTGTGTCATTCCTCCGGGTACTCCGGTTTCCTCCCACAGTCCAAAGACACGTTCATTAGGCTAATTGGATATTCTCAATTGCCCCAGGAGTGTGTGTGTGTGTGTGTGTGTGTGTGTGTGTGTGTGTGTGTGTGTGTGTGTGTGTGTGTGTGTGTGAGTGTGGTGTGTGTGGTTGATTATTCACCCGACAGACATATGGAACATAAACATTGGTGATTACTTCACCGGCCTCAGAAGGCATTTGCGCCATTTTATCGCTGCATCACTGTTATACTAATCCGTCTTTGTATAATTCTTTAATACACAGCCTGCTATACCTTTTGCTCTCATATCTCCAGGGTGCAATTTAAAGGGGATGCCATTCCCTTGGTCAGAAAATTACATCCTTTTTAAAAACTGAAATCGACCCTTTTCTTTGCGTTTCTGTTGTTATATGATATCACTTACATTGTCTGTTATCATAAATCTTCAGAAAACAAACCAAACACAGCAGCCTAAGATAAGATCATGTTTATTGATCTCAAAGAAAAGGATTGAATCTCGAAGGAAATTTTAAACCTACTAATAACATAGTGTCTGTATTATATTATACTACTAAAGAACATTAATGTGACATCATGGAAAGTCAAATATTGAGACTGAGACTGAGTTTATGTGTGTAAGTATCAGTAATGGCAATGGTGTGTCTTAAGTTGAAAAAAAAAACAAAAAAAACCACCAAAGACAAAGGAAGCTGCCTGTTGTTATGTTGCTGCACGTACCACAGCAGTCAGCAGAGACCTGACAGAAGCCTCAACATTGAACCTATTAGAGTAGTTCAAATGCTGGAGTTAGTTGTGACTCTGAGCAAAAGTTTAGCTAAAGAGTCTAAACTAAATCGCCTTTACCATGTGAATCCTCTACCCATTCCATTTCCACAAACCCTGAGTGCAAAAACAGGTTACATGCATCAGGAAATGAGTTGAGCAAGTTACAGCCCGGTGAGTAACTGAAGGGCGTCCATGTCTGTGTTCCCCAGAACCTATGTTCCCCAATTCAATTCAATTCGATTCAGTTTTATTTGTATAGTGCTTTTTACTGCTGACAATGTCGCAAAGCAGCTTTACATTGAAAAAGGAATTTAAAAAAGAATTTAAACTTTTTTCTACAATCCCTACACATCCCTTATGCGCAAGCCTGCGGCGACAATGGCAAGGAAAACTCATTCAGTTGACACGAGGAAGAAACCTTGAGAGGAACCAGGCTCAAAAGGGAAACCCATCCTCATTTAGGTGAAACCGTAAAAATACAAACAATCTTTAAAAAAAATCTCAACCACATACCAAAGAAATTACAAAAACAATGCAAAATGTGTGTTCCTATGATGCTGTATCTCTTGTTTCTTTTTCTTTCTTTTTTTTTTTTTTTTTTTTGTTTTGCTAATGTTTGCCTTTTCAGTGGGATCAACCCCATGTTCCCCACTTCCTACGTTCCCCAGTCCCTATGTTCCCTAATTCTACTTGTAACCCTATTAACATTGAAACTGTGAAATCTTGAATATTTCATAAATTGTTACTTTGAAGATCCATTAATTTAATAAGGGCCAGAAGTGGGGAACATAGGTACAGGGGAACATAGGAAGTGGGGAACATAGGATGGGGTTGATCCCACTGAAGGGGTAAACATTAGCAAAACAAAAAAAGAAAGAAAAAGAAAGAAACAAGAGTGATAGCATCATAGCCCAGCCCAGTGAACACTTATTGCGAAATTAAATTTTCCATTGCAGTTCAATGCTATTTGGGGAAACCTTGCTCTATAAATTGCAAGCTAAGCTAAATATATATATATATATATATATCCGTTATTTGTCTAATGAAGCACTGTGCTACTGTTCTGTGAACCAACTGTTCTGCTGTGAGAAAACAACATGAAGGTTTGTAGAGCAGGACATAGGAAGGGCCTGCTCGCCAACATCAGGCCTGCAAACAATCTATTTTAACAAGTCCTGCTTGTGGCCTGTAAAATAAACTAAGTAAATTCCTCAGAGATTGAAACCTTTGGCCATCATTCCACCAAGTAAATATAATCCTGTGAGGACAAAGCAGTAAAATAATCCTTACAAGTGTTAGCCGTTAACGTAGGAATTAGCACTTAGCTGCCGTGAATCCACTTAAGGTTTCTTATTTCACAGGCAGCCCGCTTCAGTTTTTACATCCTCCCATAAATTCAAGTGTTTGCGTAAATCCTGGCTATGGTTGTTTTTTTTCCTTCTGTGTACTTTAAAAAGGTGGGAAGAGTAGGAGAGGCTGTCTGTGCGAGACAGAAATAGAGAAAGGAAGAAGATTGGATATGCATGCCTGGGCTAGCCACACAAAGCTTTATTTGTTTCGCACGGGTTTACAAGCTCAGAGTTCCTTCTTTTTTGTCATTTTATCCCCCACCAGCCACCTCCACTGTCTTGTAAAGTTTGTCCTGACTTCTGGCAAACAACAGCAACAGGAAAGTGTGTGATAACTGAACTATAAGAATGGATTTTCTTTTAAAACAATATTTGTAGTTGATGATGGCATGTCCTTGTCTCTTGACACACATAACATTCCCAACAGCAGTGGAGTACTATAAATCCAGACCATGCTTCAAGATTAAGCAAGAAGCTAGTGAAGTTCATAGGCTCTTGATCGCTACAAAGATACACTTATCCATAGGATAAATTCTCAGATTCACTATCTTAATCTCTTGCAAGCAATAGTTCTCCTTTCAGCACACATACTTAAAGGCTGGTAGTGTCTCCAGCTGTGACCCCAGTGTGTCCCCTAGTGTTCAGTGCCTGAACAAAATGGAAGATGGGGAAAAAAGAATGGGGTGATAACATGCAATTACTGCCTGGAGAGAGAAAAATGAGGGAGATCTGCAGAGAGAGAGAGAGAGAAAGAGAGAGGGAGAGAGAGAAAGATGGGGGGGGGGCAAAGGCAGAGATTGATCTGGTGCAGAGGAAAGACGTATTAGAGAAGTGCTCTTATCTTAACAGCCTTCCCTTTGACACAGCAGGCAGTTGCCCTTTTCTTTTTGATTGCCAGCAGTCTGACTGCCCATAGTGAGGTCGGTGGGGATTTCTAGCTGTATACTTTGGACGTTCATGTAAATCCACTCCATTTTTGTTGCTGTCTGAAAGAGACAATAAAAGCCTTGACATGAAACAATTCAGCCCTAGCATACCACCAAGTCAAGCACTCTGTCACGCTTTCGTTCTTTCTGAACAGTTAATGTACCATGACCAGAGGTAAAAGGGGACCCACGTTGCCAAGGCCTCTTATGAAGCTTTAACATGTTTTACTCAAAATGACTTTGGAAACAAGAATAAGAAGCACAACAAACGGAAACCTTGTCACGCTGCAGGCCAAAGGGGTTAAGACCATAACTGTAATGTCCTGCTGTTTCAAGACCAACTTTCAGCAAAGCACTAAATGTCAAATCACTTTAGACTCAAACTCTGGCACCAGCCATTTGTTTTAAAGCAAGGAAAAACAGGGCTAAAGTGGGCTAGTGAGCTGGTGGTGCGGTAAGAATGTAGGAGCAAAAGACCCATAGAAGTGACACACAGAGGAACCACTCTTCCACATTCACTTATGCGGCCTGAGACTGCTTCTGACATCGACCAACACTCTCTCTCTCTCTATCTCTATCTCTATCTCAGTCTCTATCCATTTATTTTACCACACCATTGCATCCTTTCCGGATTGAAGTAGAATTTTACTTTAGTTGTTTTGCAGTGTCATCAAAAAGAAAAGCACTTCACCAAGGATAATAATCGAGTCTTCTGTGCTATGCAATTCTGCAACTCTATTTCCAACTCCACTTCCCAAACTATTAGAATTATGTAACATATAACATCCATAACAGTAAGGTTATGTCTACCTGAAACCTTCATATCACAATTCACAATTACAGGCACTACTAATGCGATGACACTGTGGCGGTGTGGTAAGCACCACCTGACAGCAAGAAGGTCCTGGTTTCGAATCTCCCTGCGACCCTAGTAGAATTAAGTAGTTCAGCGAGTGAGTGAGTGATATTTAATTTTATATTTCTTAAACTTTATATTTGACATACAGCACTTTAGTCAATGCAGAGTGTTTTAACTGCAGTTTAAAATCAATAATGTTTAAGAAAACAGGCTCGAACTATACAGTATACTGTATGTCAGTGCGTTGGTTTACCATACAATATATTCCACTTTTTGGTCAGTCTAGACAGCCTGGTCAGACCTCTTCATTTCCATTTTCCAAAGTGCTTTACAGTGTTGGATCTCCTCCACCAGGAGAAGAACCATAGAGCTGCTGTGCTATTATGAGTGGCAGTAATATGGTGTTAGTAGCGATGCTGTCAGCTCTACATTACCGTGTTCTGAGATTGTTTTTCTGCACCCATGTCACAATTCGTGTGCTTTGTTAAAATATACTGTGTTAATCTGGCGGCTGGGATGTAAACCTAACTGCGATGATGTGAGGTATGTGTGAACTTCAGTGACAACCCACACTGGCAGAAAACCAGGCCTCTAGAGGTGTTTGGGTAAATGTTATGACGTGCCGAAATAAAAAAGTATGTAAGCGTGTATGTAGAAGGTTTTAATTTTCTTCTCTCATATGTTAGACAGGCTTGTAATGATGTGTGTGTGGGGGATGGGGGGTGGTTTGGGGGCACTGCTTTGGAACGCAATCTAACTGCGATGTTTACTTTACTGCTCCCAGAGTCCCATGTTGCTGATTGAAACCTTTCACTAATCGCTCCGTGCATGCACAGATATACACTTACACACAGTCTGCCCCCAGATGACACACTAGAAAGAATGAAAGTCTATAATGAGCCATAATCGTTTCCCTTCACATAAAATCTGTTTTGCTGTAATTGTTTTTTTGTTTGTTTGTTTGTTTGGTTTTTTGGGTTTTTTTTTGGATTTAGAAATTCAATCTGAATGAAAACATAAACCATTTCCTTTTTCTTTTTTTTTTTTGTCAATTATGCTCAACACCCATTTCACTTAAAGGCCTACATGGTGGCCCCTCATCCATACACCATAAACAGTGTGGTCATGGAGCTAAACAATATGGACCACCAAGTATTTCCGCCGCTGTTTGCCCACCTCTGGGTTCTTTTTGTTTCAAGTGAACAAAACAGCACTAAACCAACTCTTTCTCTTTCTTCTTTCACCTCTCCTCCTCCTTAACGTCTCAATCACTCCATTTCAGGTCCAGAATGCTCAAGAAACTTCACCTCTACGAGTGGGCTCATCAAGTCACCTGGATTCCCCGAGAAGTACCCCAACAACCTGGACTGCACGTTTATGATCTTTGCCCCCAAAATGTCTGAAATTATCCTGGAGTTTGATAGCTTTGAGCTGGAGCCTGACACACAGCCAACTGCTGGGGTTTTCTGCCGCTATGACCGCGTGGAGATCTGGGATGGTTTCCCTGGAGGTAGGAAAGTATATAATCTGTAGTTTTTGGATTTGGTTCAAGCAGCTTGACCAATACAGAAGTGTTCCATAACTTAATATCTGTGATGATTACCGCTCGAGATCAACACTTTGAATAACTCTTTGCACTAGTTGTTGTCCCTGCCCCAAACACAGCCTCTCTGTCCTTTACTCAGTGTTTTTTTGGGCTGGATCTGACAAAGACAACAGATATATTGTAGTCCCTCTGTCCAACATTGGGCTAGAGGTCATCAGGGAGACCTTGTCCTTACAAATATGCACATTTCATCAGCATGAGTAGATCCTATCGCTCGTGAACAATGCACTTTGATTGATCTCTGGGAAAAATGGAAGGAAACTCGGGCCTCAAACTGATGACGCATAGCAAAGCCCCTCCAATCCAGGCTCCAGATGATGTCCCACACACACACAATCACTACTTCCACACACATATAGGCCATATTTAACTTCTCAGACATTCTAGGATCATTTTCCCCCTGTGGCTACATTTATTTTGAGAACAGATGCATGATCCTTGACGTGTACCCTGCATCGAAGGCACTTGATGAATATAGGCCATTTTCTTCCACTATAATGGAGTCACTAGAGTGGCTGCTAGACTGCTTGAGTGCACATAAGCAAGGCATCATGTAATGATCTGTGTGTGCTTTTAAAGAGCTTCCATTCTTTTATTTCATGAAATATTTTATGAAAAGGTAGGCCCCTAATAGTTTGCTCATAAAAAGAATCACAGTCACAGCTCTGGAGGCTGTCTTCAGTGTCTGGTGCGTCTGATCTGTGAAAACTCCTGCAAGGAAGACCGAGCAAACTGGCTTTCAAGTCAGGAGCGAAGACTGCGAATACCTGAAGGCTTGTTCTAGATTTCACGTTATTATCACTTCTTATTTTTAGAGGTGCAGAAGCTGAAGGAAAGATGGCACATTTGAAAGAAAAAACAGAGTAAGCTCTCAATCTTGAATAATCAGGCATGCTGTCATGGACGTTCAATCCATTTCTTAAAGCTGACTCGCACGTAAGCGATCTTGCCCGAAAGTACAAGCGAATTTTATTTCGACGGGAATTGAAAAATTCAAACTGGAATTCACATATTTCTGTAAATAGCGGTCGAATTCAAGGTCATTTGACAATACAGCACCGCAGATAGATGCAGCTTGAAAATATGACTAAGTATTATGCGATAAAACTGGGGTGTCATGGTGACGTAGGGGTTAGCACGTCTGCTTCATAGCAAGAAGGTCTTACATTCGAGTCCCGGACTTGGCGAGGGCGTTTTTGTGTGGAGTTTGCATGTTTTTCCTGTGCTTGTGTGGGTTTTCCCTGGGTACTCCAGTTTCTTTTCACGGTCCAAAGACATACACATTAGGCTAATTGGCTGTTAAAAAACGCCCCAAAGTGTGAGTGTCGTTGGTTTTGTGGACTGGGGTACTGTTCAGGGTGTAATGTCTCCCAGATTCAGCTCAGATAGGCCCCACCCTCCCCGTGACCCTATTAGGGTTTAGCAGTTCAGCAAATAAATGAATTTATGTAATAAAACTCAAAAACAAAACAGACACACACTGATGCACTGTTACCAACGCCGATGGGGAAAGAACAACAGCTCAAACCAAGTTGATCAAACCAGTTGACTGACAAACAATCAATAATTGGGGGATGTCCCATGTTAAAGAAAGACCACTTAGTGGTGCTCCACCAGGGGACAGACTCCATGCCCCTCTGTCTCTTTGTCTTTGTTTCTCACAATGTCCTGTCAGTGTGTCATATGACCTACACACTCTTATGATGATGTTATTCGGTTCGGTTAGCAATCAATGCTAAACGTAATTACAGTAATTTTTGTAAACAAGACATTTTTCTTCACAATGTACCAACACATCTGTTGATATTTCTAGTTTTCATTGTCATTCTGGTTTTACATGTTCATATAAAGACTCAGCAGCAACATGCTAGTTTAATCATTAACCTCAGTCATAAGATAGTTTGTGCTTGGTGACCGTACTTGCCAGTTACCTAGCAACAGATCTCTGCAGGCGCCTAAATACTGGAGCTTCCAAAGTCATTTTATTTTACATATTACTGTATACCCAGAAGCAACTCTTATTACATTTTTGTTGACATTTCAGTGTTTTTTGACACTTTCAAAATATCTAAATAGAATACGGGTGGGCGACACGGTGGCGTAGTGGTTAGCAGGTCTGCTTCATAGCAAGAAGGTCCTGGAATTGAGCCCCGTGTCTGGCAAGGGTGTTTCTGTGTAATGCTTGTGTCAGGTTCCTCCGGGTACTCTGGTTTCCTTCCACAGTCCAAAGACATGCACATTAGGCTAATTGACTGTTCCAAATTGCCCCAACGTGTGTATGTGTGTGTATCTCGGCCCTGTGATGGCCTGGTGAGTTGTTAAGGGTGTACCCCGTCTTCACCCAGAGTCGGCTGGGATGGACTTAGGCCCTAAGCTATCCTAATAAAGGATAAAGCGGTTCAGAATATTGAGCATGTGAATATTTACTTTTATAAATTGTTAAATAATAGTCTGTAGCTGTATACAACTTGGAAATAGGAGGTTCTGCCAGTGTCCCGTGTGGTCTGTTGGACAGAACAAAGGGTTGAATAATGTGGAAAGCATGGGTTTACAGGCAAAGCTGGACACTCTGGCCTTTGGCTGCTGCTTGTCTGCCCAAGTCAGACAGCCGCTGCATTACCTGTGGAGTCGCGCCGATCGATAGTGCATTAGAGTGAAAAGCACGAGATGAAGCTCCAGAGGGAGGAAGCCGTCCCGGATTCCACGGTTACTCATAAAACAGCATGTTTCTGGCAGAGCGAATGATTCCCGTCTGCAGAACATAAAACAGTGCAGAAATTCTGTAATGCTAAAATTTTAAGCTTAAAATATATATATATATACATATTTTGAGATATTTCTAGCCATCTTTAACACTAAACTCTCTGTCTTGCTTTCTCTCTCTCTCTCTCTCTCTCTCTTTCTCTCTCTCTCTCTCTCTCTCTCTCACACACACACACACACACACACACA
>JAQMYF010000001.1:10622283-10634976 GCA_030014195.1 Neosilurus mollespiculum
CACACACACACACACACACACACACACACACACACACACACACACACACACACACACACACACATACCTGACAGCTTTCTTTCATCTTTGAAGTGTATGTAGCATGTGCTTAAACGATGCAAGAGTCTGTCACTCGCTTCAGATCACAGGGCTGCTAATCAGAGATAAGAGCCCGAGAGAGAGAGAGAGAGAGAGAGAGAGAGAATAAAGAAAGAACAAGGAGAGGGGATAGACAACCTAGCTAGGTAGTTAACCCTGTTTTTCTAATTATACAGTTCTTTTTTATCAGTCCGTCCATCTCTGTCCTCCACTTTAATTGCTTTTAACTACACCAACTACACCCCCCCCCCCCAACTCCCTCGCTTTTTTCTCAGACACAAGCATTGGTTCTGCTCAGCGTAACACGTCTTTTGGCGAGAGGTTTGTGAAGTTACTGGACTGTGATCAGCATTGCCCCAGGACCCAAATCAGGTTCAGCTTTAACAAAAGGAATTTACGACAGTGAAGGAGCATTCACCTTGTGCTCAGCAGCTTTTCAGTCCTAGCTTTTAGATTATGGAGACAACGGGGTGCGCAAAGTTTGCAGTCAATTTCCTACAGTGCGTCTGAACAGGAAGTCAAGGAAGGAACGCCAGAGCCTTTAGGATCAGTGTGTCCTTCAGCTGGTACAGAGTGACCTTAGCAGTAACAAATTCCTGAGTGGATTATCTGACATGATTATTTACAGGGCTCTTTAGCCTGGAAAAATAACCAATGTTTCACTAAATCTTTAGTTATGTGACTAGAACGTGCTTCTAGCTAAATAAACCTACATAAAAGGTCCAAACTTGACTAAACCCTCCCACTCCTATTTTTTTCTCTCTGTACAGTTGGCCCACATATCGGCCGATACTGTGGGCAGAACACTCCTGGCCGAATTATCTCCTACACCGGGATACTGGCCTTGACAATCAACACGGACAGCGCTATCGCTAAAGAGGGCTTCTCTGCTAACTTCACCGTCGTGGAGAGGACTGTGCCCGAGGGTGAGTAACTGCAACCCAGACTAATATGTACTGTATTTTCTCTTCATAAATGGGCTTTTATTTATTCATCTCATGATAAAGTGGCTTTCATTTTTGCTCAGTTCAATTCGCACACTTAGAAAAACACACACTTATAAACAAAATATCAGCATTGCTGTATACATCCTTCAGATAGATCATCTGTACAGACCTGTGCATTTGTGGCACGAAGCAAAGATGTACAAGCAATACATATGAGAAATTAGCATGTGCTTTTCACACACACACACACACACACACACACACACACACACACACCGCTATCCCAACCCCTGACAAAACACACACAGATAACGAACGAAGCTCCAGAAGAAGTTATTAAATGGTCAGCGGTGGCACACTTTCATTAAATAAATGTGTAAGAAGTCATGGCCAATCTCCCCTGTTTTATGAAGCCACACACACACACACACACACACACACACACACACACGCTTGCTGATTACTAAACAGCTCCCTGGCACTATTTTACTCACTCACCATCTCTCTTCAACTGAAGACTAAATAATATATTTTATTTTCCAAACGTACCGCCAGCATTTACACGCCACCAGCATGATGCATAAATCACCTTCCTCTCTAACTCTTTTAATGAACCTGATCATTATATCATTTTATATTTTGAGTCTGCCATCCAGGATTTCTCAAACATCACCTTTAATGAAACCCTCTATAGTATATGAGCTATACGTGTACGCTAGATCAATTCGCATACATTATTATGAATGGAATTTAACGTGTATGTATTAATAGTGATTAAGATTCATTTCGAAAAAGCATCGGGTTTTGTCTTCGCTGCTTGTTTTCCGCCCTTGATGGGGAATTGTTTCTGTGTCTGCCGAACCGGAGCTGTGAGACGCAGACTCGAGCTATCAATTATTTATCACCTTCATAAATTTGCATTCCACAGGCCTCCTCCTCGCCTCGGTGCCTGAGCAGGGTGCTGCAGAGGATGCACTCACATGGTGGGGGAGATAGCTGTAGGTTAAACGTTTATGTGGTAGAGTCAAAGAAATGTAGCAGGTTTATACGCACAGTGGGGTATTTATTACTTCATAATTTACATGCTTAGTCTATATACCCTAGAGAGTGGAGATATAAAATACATACGTATAATAGCTCTGCATTCTATTTACCTTGGAAGTCGGACCTGGGATTGACGTTACACCTCGAGTTCCAGTACAGAAAACTGAAAACCAGTGCCAGCACTTTCGAGCCAGGTTAGCCACTGTTAGTGTTATCAGTTCATAGCAATGCAATATGCTGTAATTAATAGGCAGAGCAGCCTGTCTCAGCCGACATTGGGCGAAGGCAAGGGTATACCCTGAACAGCTCGCCAGACCACTGCAGTACAACGCTCACAACCATCCACACTCACACATAGGGGTGATTTGAAACAGGCAATATTAGCCTAATATGCATGAATGCGGACTGTGGGAGGAAACCGGAGTACATGGAGAAAACCCACACAAGCACGGGGAGAAAATGCACACAACCCCACACAGAAATATTCGAGCCCAGGACTCAAACCCAGGACTATCTTGCTGTGGGGCGGACATGATAAGTACTATACCACCGTTTTCAACTGGTATCAGAATCATCAGAATCAGAATCAGAATACTTTATTGATCCCAGAGGAAATTGTGTGCACACAGTTGCTCCATACCAAGTAAAGAATAAGATCAAAGTCTCAATAAGAAAAATTACAAATATAGTACCTTGAAATTTTTTTTTTTTTTTACCTTACAAATCTGACATCCAGGTACAAATGGAAGCTAATATTAACCGTGCTCCAACCATGTTACACCTTAATTGTCATCTGCTTTCCTTCAGTTTATGGATGGTTTAAAATCTGATTTACACCCATCTCAGACGACTCTGGGTGAGGGCGGGGTACACCATGAACAGCTTGCCAGGGCAACACCTACACAACAATACACATTCACACTCACACCTAGGGGCGATTTGGACCAGCCAATTAGCCTACTGTGCATATTTTTGGACTGTGGGAGGAAACTGGAGTACCCAGAGGAAACCCACGCAAGCACGGGGAGATCATGCACACACACATAAACGCCCGAGCTGGGAATCGAACCCAGACCTCCCTGCTGTGAGGCAGACGTGCTAACCACTGCGCCACCATGCCGCCATATCTTGGACTCAGATTTTAGTTCTCTTTTAGATTTAATCAGCAATTACACTCAACAAGGAACCACGTTTTTCATCCTGCCACTCGCTGCTAAACTGAACTCAATCTCCGAACTCCAAAAATGGCTTTTTTCCTTAAACATTTATTTTATTTTGCTTTCCGTTCTTCATGTTTACGTCATTCATGTCTTCCACAACTCAGCCGAGAAGCTCCACTGTGGATACAATAGCCTGTCTGATGGTCTTGTTGACGGTATGGAAAATCCAGTGAAAATAATTCAAATACTTGATACGCTCGTGCCTGTGATCAGGAGGCAAGAAACCAATGTTCCTTTCATTTCACATTCTTCTACATTAAATGTAGATTCTAACTCCCTCAAAAATGCAAAGATGGCAGAACAGCACAGAATAAACATTATTGTAACTAGAGTGATATAATCCTGGCTTCATGACAGAGAAACAAAATAAGAGAAATGAAGAGAGAGAGAGAGAGAGAGCAAGATGAGAATACGGAGATGCAGTGTGTGAACAGTCAGTGTGCGTAGCTCAAACTGCTGTCTATCAGATAACACAGATGCTCTGTCCATCTGTTACAAGTACCCAGACCAGCATCTCGCCGCAGCACGTGTGTGTGTGTGTCTGTGTGTGTGTGTGTGTGTGAATGCTAGTTTAGCTGCATAGTTAGGCAATGTGAAATTGTACCCACACTGCATTAATACATGTGTGTGTGTGTGTGTGTGTGTGTGTGAGTGTCTGGGCATTAGGTCTGGGTAATTAACTGCACTGTTAATTAGTGATAATAAGTGTATTATTGTGCATATGTATGCAGACTGATAAATTAGCATGATCTTTCAACTCATTCACGCCCCCAACCCCCACCTCAGTCTATCTGCGTCTAAAGAGTGACCCTTTGGGGTCAGGAGTTGAACTCAGATCAACCTTTTTGTCTCTAGCCACCAAGCCGGGATGCCTCTGGTCGATTGGCCCACACCAAAATAAACAGAGTGCGATGCCCATAGTCTGGGTGGCAGGGTGATCAAAGTGATATATGGTCCTTTCCCTGGCTTCCCATTCCAGCAGCACAAGCCTAAACAAAGTGGTTTAATGTATGCCAGACACATAACATGCCAAAAGGGAAACTTTTCCAACCTGGTACAACTGTTCTTCAAGCTCTCCGTAAATCCTGTTCTTTTTTCCAAGCTTCAACGTAAAACTATAATGAACAGCATTTTACATGACTACATGACTATTAATAAATATCTATTGAGGTCGTCAGAGATGGAAAGCACAACACTCGTAGGCGGTCCAGTCCCTGGAGGACAGCTATGTTTTGAGGTCACACAGGATGTAGTTGGTGTTTTTTCAGGAATTCATCTCTAACTTTTCCTTTTCTGTCTCAATCCTTTCCAGACTTTGACTGCATGGAGCCGTTGGGTGTAGAATCTGGAGAGATTCCCTCAGAGCAGATCGAGGCATCATCGGAGTATAATCCCAACTGGTCTACACAGCGCTCCAGACTCCATAACTTTGAAAATGGCTGGACGCCAGTGGAAGACTCCAACAAAGAGTGGATTCAGGTAGCTCAAGAGAACCACTTCAAATCACAATAACCAACATTCCTACTTTGATTAATTCCAAATGAAGGCATTCCTCCTTGAGAAAAGTGTCTATCAGGGCCTTATGATTTTTACATGCATTTTATGTTATAATATTTCAGGGAGATTGTAGACCTTCAAATCTTCTTCACACATTTTTAATGGATGAAGTATTTCTGTGAGAACATCCACCTCACAGCAAGAGGCTCGATTCCTGCACTTGGGAGTCTCTGAGTGGTTTGCATGTTCTTCCCATGTTTGAGTGGGTTTCCTCTGGGTACTCCAGTTTCCTCCCACAATCTAAAGACAATAACATTAGGCTAAGTGGCTGTTTCAAATCACCCCTAGATGTGAATGTGAATGGTTGTTGCCCAGCGATGGTCTGGCTTCTCTCAATGTTGGCTGAGATAGGCTCCAGCCTCCCCATGAACCCTAGTAGAATTAAGCGGTTCAGCAAATGAGTAAGTGAGTCTGTCTGTGCTAAACCATTACCAGATTTAAAGTCTGGTGTCATTCCTTAGTGAAGACCATTTTGGTTTGAATCGCATTTTTGTTGACTTCAAATCCCTAAACCCTCTGAATCCTTGAAGGCCACATGTTGATCCCCAGGCTCTACATTTCTGTAACCACAACAGTATGTACGTGACACACACCATCTGTTTGCTCCGGAACAGGATGCTGGGATATATATTATTTTTCTCATGCACATCAAACTTAATCCAAAATCAGTTTTTAGATGAAAATGTTCAGGAAGAGATCGCTGTGTGACAATAGCGTACATGCTTTTATTTCCCTCCAAGTTGCAGTTTTGCTTTAACTCATGGACTGCATTCATCGTCACAACCTACACTTATTTATTTTACAATCTTCACTTTTCCGGAAAGTTTTAGGCCTCATTCCTCAGGGGGCTAATATCCGAGAAGGCCCTCACTCAAATATTTGCTGGGGGGGGGTCTACAAACAGTCCATAAAGAGATCTTTTCCTTGTTGCTATCAAAATATTGTCTGGGAGGCCCCATGTTCTAACTTGCAGACTAATTGAATCAATACAAGGAGCTCTTGGTGCAGCAGGGAGGAGGAATCGTGGTGTTTTAGGCTGCTTTTGATTGAGGAAGAGGCTTTTAGTGCTTCCTATGAGGCAGAAGTTTTGTCTTGGGGCCACCATGTTAAGAAGGGGAATTCCTTCATGCAATAGAGAGAGAGAGACGAGAGTCTCTTGGGTACAATGTAAAGGCCAGACAAGAAGCGGGCCGTCTGTACTCCTGCTGTTTCCATTTCTTCTCTCTATCCTATCACTAGCTGTCCATCTACCAGGTTCTTCCCCTATTAAAAATGTCTGCCTTGAAACACTCCTCAGCCTTGTGGTTTATTGAATCTTCTGAATATGGCATTGATTGGGTCTTCAGGCTTACAAAATGGACTACACTTTAGAGTACTGTTCCACTAAGATGTCTGAAAGACAATCAATATTTGACTCAGCTTTTTTTTTAAAGACCGCAACTGAAAGATCTAAATATCGCCCCGATTTCGTAATGCTAAAAACTAGGCCTCCAAACGTGTATCCACAACGATATGGAATGTATCTAACTGCAGGAGAGATCTGAAATGTCAAACAATTTATTCTCTACATTGGCTGTAAATGGGTTTCATTAAAGCATGGCTGTGATAGAGGCGGAAAAAAAATGGCTGCCTCTTTCAATCAGCGTCTCGGTTCCACACTGTTTCACACTTGCCATTTCATATTTTATCTAGTGTAATTAAGCAGCCCTTTCTACTTAGGGGAACTTCTTTAGTCATTTCGGATTTTAATGAAATTCTAAATGGACTGTCTCCCCACCGAGTATAAGAGGCAAAATCCAGCAACCGCTTCAAATTCTCTGAAGAGTATTGATTAGCGGGGGTACTTTTTGGCAGGAAAATTTCAGGCAAATCAACCGTATTCTGTTTCAAGCCCTGATCTGATATTCCCATGCTACTCCCTCTCGGGCCAATCAGATGTCAAAGTTTAGCCCTGCGCATCTGTTTCCAAGGGAACAAAGCTGGAGGACTGCTGAGAATGAGTAAGGTTGAGTGATTTATAATTTAAAGAAACCTGCCCTGCTCTCCCCCAACCCCTTTTCCTTTCTCTTTTCAACCTGCATTTATGAAGTGGTTTAATTATAAGCCTTATTAAGGGAGACGAATTCTTCATTAAGGCTTCATTATGTTTGCTGGAGAGCCACAACAACAATCTCTCGTCCTCTAATGGTGCAATCCACTCGGCATGCACAAATCACCCACTCCTGCCTGCTTCACCTCACCTCACTTAGATCAGCAGTTCATTGTTTGTTTCATTAATTCTCCATAATGCAGTTTGCAGTATATTTGGGACTCATTCCTCTAAGTTTCTTTCATTATGTGCATATTTTGAACTTTATTTTAAAAGTATTTCACTATATATTATTATGTTATAACAATTATTGTTATATAATACTATATATGATATTGTGACTATACTGTCTAGGCATATTCATATACCGTAATTACGCCTCTTATATAAGAGTGACACCAACAAATTCCTCTTATATGTCAGCGTACATGGCCAGTAAAGCTTGATTCTGATTCTGAGACTGAAAGCCTGTTCCCAACACATATCGCACAAGAGTTTTTTTTTTTTTAATGTTGCACACCTAAAACATAGAGTTAAAGAAAGGTGTCCATACATTTCTTTAGCAAAAGGGCTGTGTTTATGATTTTAATGGGAAGTTTTTGCTGAAGCATGGCATAGGCCAAGCAGGCACCTGAATTTGTACAGCACATTAAGATTCTCCAAAAAGAAACTTTGTCTTTTTTAAGAGACTTTGATACACTACATCCCAAAAACCAAAGAAGCGTTTCGTGAAGCTCCAGGAAAGACAATTTCCTGTCTCTTGAGAATGCCAAGTAATGAGAAATTGCTTTTGTCAAGCAGCAAATATTCCTGCTGAAGCAAAGACCTGAGTGCTGGAGCAAAAGCAGTCTGAGATCGTAAGTCCGACTAGCTCACTCTGACAGTCTCCATTGATCAAAGCAGAAGCATGAATAATACATTTTATCTGGGAAAAAAGTCAACTGTCAATACTTGAAAGCTTCTGTAGTGCCTTTGCTCCTAATGGTGGGACAGAGGGTTCATAGAGTGGACAGCTTGTTTTGTTCCATTAATCCAAACCGTTTAACAAACTCTGTCCATCTCTCCATATTAGCATATATAAGCTAGCCTTTTGGATACGCAGCAGTTCATTTATGTTGATGATGCCCTGCTGTTGTCATGAATGATTTGATCCGAAGGGAAGTCAAGAGCCATATTCGGCCCAAAATAAGAAGAGCATGATCCCGCAGGCTGATTAAAGGGTACAGCTACTGGTATAAGTGTATGAGCAGTTGTATTGCTGTCTGTTCTTTAATCATCTGTTGGATGTTACCGAATAGATCATAAATATAATATTCAAAGTGCTAGTCTATATATAATGGCATAAAAAAACTCAAAACATTAACGTTATAAGGAAAATGGCCCTCGTTATCGCAGACCATAATCCTGTCCAAGTAAATCTAATAGATTTTTCAAAGCCCTACAGGAGAATGTTTGGTTATCAGAAACAAATCAGGAAGAGGATAGTACACTGAAAAGAATCAAGGCCCGTGTTTTGGCATAGGCTTCTCATATTCTCCTGAAGTAGATCGCTAACCGGGAGCACAGTTATCAGCAGGAAGCCAGCGCTGTTTGATTGATGGAACTGAGGAGAGAAAGTACCAGGTCCAGAGATGGTAGCGATAATGGAGTGACCCTCTTACCCAGCCATTATGCCATCATCCTGTGTCCCTGAGACTTATTTTGCTTCAAAAAAACCCAAAAACAGACCAAGATACCAGAAAAGGCCACTGAAACGGGCACTAATTGCAGACTTCCCTCGAAGCTAGCATACCGCACAGACTGTTGAGCAGACGTTTATCTCAAAGCGGCTAGAGAAAGAAAGAGGGAGGGCACAGAGTGTGAGCTGGTGTAACAATCCCAGTCGACCAGATCCTGTTTTCCTTTCCTTTTCTCCAAATGTGCTTCCAGTTAGCTGAGCACGATACTGTGTCCATTCTCTATTGTTTTGCTTTATAAGCATTTTCATTCATCAATTAAAGCTGCTTCTATTTTGAGCCAGGAGTTGTTCTCTTGCCAGCTCATGACTAATTGCACAATGTGCTTGTAATTAACATAAGAATCTCTGATGGTGAAGCCTGTGGAGCTGGTGTCAGACTAAGTCACCCTGCTAGCACCACACCTGTGCTAGTTGCATTCTGTTACTCGTAGAGAGGTAGCTGATGTGATGCTGTAGTGGTTACTTATCACTGTAATAACAACACAACAGGTTACACTTTACGATAAGCTTCCTTAATATCCCCATATTTATGCAAGAGCAAATCATGAACAACTGGACGGGCACTCATAAAGTGTAAAGTACCTCCCCCACACAGCATGGAGAAAGCAGCGAATAGGCTCTATATGGGTCCTGGTTTTAATTACCCATAAGATATGCTCTATAGTACATGGGCGTGAGCAAATAAGTGAAAAATTTCTTGTTTAATAGGTTTATGAGATGGCTGTGATTTGACCTTTTAAAGGTCACACAAGATCAAAAGTACTTATTTTATTTGAAAGTCCATGTATGCTGTCCTAGTAGTGTTCCATGATAACAGCATGTCTATCGGCACTGGTTTCAAAGTTTTACGTGCTCTATATCCCCAAAAATGATCGCGACCTTGCTCTGACCTTCACCTTCGGCCTTGCCATTCCAAAATCAAATCATCTCTGGAGCTCAGATTGGGTAGTGTCCCCACCAAGTTTGGAGAAAATTGGTGCAAGGGTTTGATGCAACCTCCATCGAAACTCTGTATTGGTCAGAGGTGAATATAGTTTGGAATTTAAGGTTAATTAGGTTAACACGCAAATACTGTTAACTATTAATCAAGGCTCAGTATTAATTTTTGCACACTAGCATAGTGACATCAGTGCATGACAGTAGCAACACTAGGAGTTCTTCTGTCAGTTGAGGAATTCCAATGGCTAGCAGTCTAGATGTTAATGTACATGTCATGACTGTAATTACTGTGCTGTATTTAATGGAAATAGGTTGGATGGAGTCATTCTACCAAATTAGAGGTTGCAGGGTTGACAGATTTCTGATCCAGTCACAGGCAGAAGTCTGTTGATCAAACCAATAATATCATCAATACAAGAAGTATCACACTGCGTAGACCAAGAGCTGCCAGGCTGCTCGGTAATTCATCGATTGTGTACTGATGCAAGTACGCTTGGCCTGCTAACCATGGAACAATGTTCACTGAGCTGAAGACATTACTGAGAAAAGAACGGTCTAAACATCGCACAATGTTAACTGATGGCTTCATATTTCAGCTAATCAGCAGGAATAACAAATCGACAATCCTCAGTGTGGATACAGCCCAGTGAAACACACTTCTCTGCAAAGTGAGGATCATTTTTACGAGCATCATTTTTTCATTCTCATGCCACAAGTGTGCATGACTTCTAGCCTATTAACCAGAATCCTCTCATTCCTCACTGTCTCAGAAATAGATTATCATCTACAGGAAAATATGTATAATTTAATGCCATTAAAAAGAGGCACGAGGTACTAAAAATAACACAGGCTAATTCCAGCAAGTAGATTCAGTGATGAATGGAATTGCCTATTGGTCTTGCAGTGCGTACTAATACAATTTTCATGAAAATACGAATTAATTATACCTGTAGTTAATGGAATTTTAGAGCAGTCAGTCATGACAGCCAGGTGGTATGGCTGAAGCGAGTGAAAGAGAAGCATGGCTTGATTGATGAACCAATCTTTGTCCTATGGTCACTGCCAAGCGAGGCTTGTGTTTGCTTTGCTGAGGCTTTTTGGTGCCCTGCCCTTCAATTCTTCACCATTAACTGCTCTTGTCTGACCCATGCCATATGGTATTTGGATCAGAGACACAGGACAGTCTGTGATTATACTGATCAGCTACACTGAGGGATTTTTGGTTTTGTTTTTGTCAATCAAACACAGATAAGGAGGGCGAACCTAATAGAATATCAAATCATAATTTATATAGAATAGAATATCAATAGTATATTATTCACCGAAGGCAAAGTAGATGACACCTAATAGGACCCTTTTATTCATTGACACCCATTGAGGCTAGGGTTAAAAACTGTTTTAGTATATACTACATTGAAACATAGAAAGCAATCTAGATCAAGTTTTTATCATTTATTTTGACATATTTTAACCATTACAGAGGCAGGTCAGATAGTCCCGCATGCTATGAGCAAAGCATAAGCATAAAACCTGGCGTCTTTTTTAAACCAATTCAGAGTTTAAATATGTACTACACAGAAACTTAAAGTAAAGTAAACTAAAACTATTTTAATAATTAATTTTTATATATTTTAACCAGGCTTAGTGATGCAAAGGTCAGGGGTTCAAGCCCCACTATCACCGGGTTGTCACTGCTGCCCCACCAGTGCAACTAACTGGGTTATCAAATGCCAGCCATGTCTCTCACTGTCTGTGATGAGAGGCATGTAAAAGAACCATTGCTGTCATTCATAAAGAGTAGGCCATTGGATTGCTGTCAGCGTGTTTCTGCCCTGCGATGGCCTGGCGAGCTGTCCAGGGTGTAGCGCACCAACTCCCAGAGTTGGCCGAGATGGGTGCCAGCCTCCCTGCGACCCTAATTCGGTTTAGACGGTTCAGAAAATGAATTAAATTAATGAATATTTTAACCATGACAGAAGCAGGATCACATGCTCTGAGCAGAACTATGTGCTGTGTAGTTAATTGCACCTGTTTAAACTCATTCATAGTTTATTATATACTACACAGAAACATTCAAAGTTACATTTAAAGACAGGAAAAGCAAACTAAAACAAAAAGTTTAAACCTTTAAAGTGTGGCAATGGTGACGCCGCCTGCTCCTAGTCACCATGACAAACCATGAGCGTCTGTCATTTTGAAATCAAGCATTAATCACTTGGGATAATGTTTTGTAATCTCTATATAAGGGACCAATCAGATCGCACCATTGCATTGCATGTAGTATATACTAATTTACAATATAATTCTACATTTAGATTATATTTACCCAAGATGTTAGTTGTTTCTCCACATTATTTTGCTAAAAGCTTCCAAGTGAATGAGCTCATTCCCATTAGTCCTATTAATAAAGAAATTACAGTTGGAATCAATTTTTGAGGCACCATGGACCTTTAAATTCCCCAGATTAAACCGCCGTGGCTGATGTGACCGGCTAGACCAGAAAGACTTTGTGTAATGCCACACACTCACCATAGAGAAGGAATAATGAGTGTGTGGTGGGGTCATGACGAAGATTTAATAAGTGTAAAACAGAGTTAAGGGAGGATTACAGCATATTCATTTTATCCACCACCATCAGAGTAGCCTCATCAAACACGGATGCACTCCCTCCACTCCTCGTATTCCCCCAATGTGGTGAAAACACACTCTCCTTGTTAATCTAATTGCATACCGGGCTTAACTGGCAGCCTACAAAGCAAACCCAGGCTAATTCTGTTCCCACGTTTTGGCTTTTATTTAGCAGTATTATGAGTGCAGCCTCTGTTCTTCTGCTTGTGGTAGCAGATGTAGCTTTTAAGCACACGTTCCGTGCCAGGTCGGGTCTTTACATCTTAGATACTAAGATGTATATACTGTATACTCAGGTTTGGAAAATGAGCTTCTGACCCAACATCTGAGCCTGTACTGTAACAGCCATGTAAGCTATCTTTCTAGACACAAATTAAGCCTAAATTAGATTTGACACACATTACACATTCACTGGGAATTCTCCAAGTCTCA
>JAQMYF010000001.1:10635076-10647304 GCA_030014195.1 Neosilurus mollespiculum
TATTTATTTTTTTTTTGGTCTATGAATAAGAGCATTGACCTTAGATAGCTTTTCCAGTTGCCTGACTGTATTCATTTGGATCAGAAAAGATACAAACTGATCCATTTTTCCACTGAGAAGATGACATACTGTCTGTACCCTATGGCAAAATGACATTTCTAGTGTATTAGATTATGAGAGGTTGCCTGTGGTCATGTATGCCCTCTTATTTGATAATTAACACACCTAACAAAAGTAGGATTTTTCTTCCCCACAGAACAGTAGTGGAAACACTATATCAATACATAATGTCATTAACACATTTGTGGCTTACTCTTACAAAAGACATGGCATGAATAATTTTTTTTCACTTGTACTCATGCTCTCGGTACTATTAAATGATGTTGGTATAATACTACACTCAAAACTTACATTGTGTTAGCTTGTCTGGCTAATGATTGGCATTTCACCAGCTCAAGTTGTGTTTAAGTGCCTCATATCTGAAGAAAAAAGAGTAAATAATGAAGGTCGGTGTAAACGGCACAATTTTCAGCAGACTTCAAGGGTTAGAGTGGCTGCAGCCGCGAGCAATTCCATAAATCTATTCTGTATTATAGTACATATTCTCACAGATGATTGATGTTTTTACTCAACAACAGTCTGGAATGTTTGACCTGACGTTTCTCAGGCTGTACACCAAGACGGCATGTCCAGATATAGAGACATACAATCATGGTCATGGTGTTCTCTGTGAAAAAGTCAGGGTCAGGGAAATGTGCTATACAGTACATGCCCCTTTCCTTTTATGGTACTGCAGTGGTCTTTTGGAAAGCTTCCTGTGCATTTACGCCAACATCTGGGAGGATGTGTGTTAGTTAATTAGAACTTTTTCTATTTCTATTTCTATTTCTTTTGCTAATGCTGCTCTCTGTATTGCCATAAAACACAATGTGATGATGGAAAATCCAGACTTTGTACCTGTTCCTCATACTCCAATCAATATTAGGGTTGTGGTGAGGCTGGAGCCTTTCTCAGCCGACACTGGTCGAAGGCGGGATACACCCTCAGCTTACCAGACAATCGCAGGGCAAATACACACACAACAATTCACACTCACACTCATACCTAGGGGCAATTTGGAGCAGCCAATTAGCCTAATGTGGATGTCTGTGGATTGTGGGAGGGAACTTGAGTACCCGGAGGAAATCCACACGAGCCCTGGAAGAACATGCAAACTTCACACAGAAACATCTGAGCCAGGGACGCACACCCAGGACCTTCTTGCTTTGAGGTGGACGTGCTAACCACTATGCCACCGTGACACCAAAAAATATACAGTAATAGATAATCGGAAGTGATTCTGGATAAATATTTCGTCAGGGTCATTTGCATTAGTAAAAGTGATGATGAATAAGTTGTTGCTTATTTGTTTTTTGCAAAGCCCTTGTCACATACATCACACAACAAGTATACAACACGTTCACTGCAGAAAATGGGCAACGTCCTAGTACAGTTGTGGGTGTGTCACATGAAATTCATGTGGTGGAAAATAATGCTGCAGGCCTTTTTCTATGGCGTGATTTTGAGCATGCTCAAATTAATTTCCTTCTTGTAGGTAATTCTCAATGTCAGGTCCATTTCTTAGGCCTGTTGTGCAACATCCTATGGCTGTGTTACAATAGACATACAGTGTTACAATGAACATAGAAATCGATGCGCTTTTTTTGGGTCATCTGATGCACTCAAAATCGTACAATTTTCTTACAACGGGCTTTTAATTGTCCTACATTAAACCTACAGCATTTTCACAACAGTGTTAAATTGAGCATATGCACATCATGAAACGTACATATGGTGGTCATATGACAACTGAGTATCACAATAATATCATACAATGATTTTTTTTTGTATTGAAACAATCCTAAGACTTTCCTATGAACATCACATGACCTAATTTTCCCACGACAGACACACAACACATATATTATGTGTGAGCGCAATTACACAACTTTCAAATCCACTTCACTCAAACCTATATCAGTGCCTTCTACCAAAGCTGTGAATGACAAAAAAAAATCACATGCTGCTGTATAAGGGGTTTAAGCAAGGAATATTGCATTGTTGGACCTTCACAAAGTTTACTTGAAAACCCCTGCATAGATGAATAGAGCATTTCTAAAAGGATAATGATGCTAAAGTTGGAATCTGGAATCTAAAGGCCACACAGGCTTCATCCAGGCACACATCTACTCAAACAGACAACTCAAGAAATTTTGGTGTTTCTTTGTGTTTGTTTCCACTCTTATTAAATATAAATACATAAAACCAGAGGATCAAATTCGCTCAGAGTTTATCCAGCAGAAGAAATCTGAGACTTTATTGAAAGCTGGCTGTGCTCTGAGACAGCAGCACCGGCGTATCTGGTTCGATTCCTTTAAATTTGCATTATACCCTGTGAAATGAGGCATAAAAAGCGAACTAGACGGTTTGTGCACATTTTCCATCTGTTTTTGTTCTTAGCTTGGATGTCTTGGAAGTTACAGTAGAATGACTGTTTAATATGAAATGAAAGCCATGTCAAGAAAAACAGCCAGCGATGGTGTGCTTAAAACCAGCCAGGATTTAATGTTCAGTCAGTGTGGCTGCTGAATGAAGACTACAGCACTTCCACAGTTTGGAAAAGTACTGAAAGTTCAAAAAAATTAGATCATTTTAATGGATAACATCATTGGTTGGTTGATTTCAATATATAGTGAGTGTTTTTCACGCTTCAGACTACGTTATGTGTGTAGTAGTGTGTCACAGAACAGGCTCTGGGAATTCTACATTTGAAGTCCATTTGGCAGATAATCAGCGATGAAAAATTTAGTAGCCAGAGATGTTTAGAAATGTGTGAGACTAGCTAGGGAACATTTGTAATAATAGCTAGCATTTGTAATAAAAATCATGTTATAGCATACAGTATTTGGACAGAGTATTAAAATAAACTAGGGGTGGTGCAGGGTCTGTGGTTATGGCTCCGAAGATCGGGGGTTCAAGCCCCGGTATCACCAATCTGCCACTGTTGGGCACTTCAGCAAGGACCTTAAATAAAATATAGTGATGATAATAACAATAATAATAATAATAAAATATAGTGATGATAATAACAATAATAAATGTTAGTCGCTATGGATAAGGGTGTCTGCCAAATGCCATAAATGTAAAATACTGAAACATGACAGTAAATAAAGTCTGATGCTGAAGTATATCTGTAAATGCTATTCAGTTTTCTAGCTGCTAGGGATGACGGAAGGATATGGTGGCTTTATCATATTGTATTTTCATGTAAATACATGGATTTAAAAGAGCTGTCTCATGATTTTTAGTTATCCTAATATGCCATGAATGTCCAAAATACTTGGTAAATACTTGGTGGTATTATACATAGTGAATTTGGAACCCAGTATGGAGCAGATGGATTGCAAATGGATTGCAACATGGAGCAGTTTCAGAGATTGAGATTGCATTGCAAACCCCTATCAGACTTAATAGATGAACCCAATTCATGTCCAATATCCTCCAGAAACCAAATTTCCATCTACACGGTTGATTATATCTTTGATAACACCACTCATGATATTTAAGGTGCGCTCACATGATACTGATCATGATCCTGAACTTGTCCCGATCGTATTCCGATGTGTAAATTCCGAATTTAGAGAACAATTTAGGTACACATCGCAAGAAAAAAAACATCAAGTTTCCCCAAAATTTTACATTGCCCTTCGATGTGTACCGATGTGTACTGATCTTCTCCGATTTCCTAAGTTGTAACATCAGAATATGATTGGGGCAATGACCAGTATCGTGTGAGCACACCTTTAAGATTATTTAAGAAGTCCCTTTAATTCCCCTATTTCCCCTCTTTAAACCTTACTTTAGACAGTGCAGTATTTTGTTAATAATGCCTGCTCTTGCAGTTTGTGTGTGTGTTTGTGTGGTTTATGTGTTCTGGGACTTATAATGGGGCAGCACAGTGGTGTAGTGGTTAGGGTGTCTGTCTCACAGCAAGAAGGTCCTGGGCTCGAGTCCGGGACTCTGCAAGGGCATTTCTGTATGGAGTTTGCATGTTCTCCCCATGCTTTGTGCGGGCTTTCTCCTGATACTCTGGTTTCGTCCCACAGTCCAAAGACAGGCACATTAAGCTAATTCACTGTCTCAAACTGCCCCTAGCAAAGAGGCGAGATTGCAAGTGTGAATGGCTGTGAGTCTGCTGTCTCTGTGATCGCCTGGCGAGCTATTCATGGGGTATCCCGCCTTCGCCCAGTGTTGGCTGAGATGGGCTCCAGCCTAGGATTAAGGCTAGGTATAGGATTAAGCGGCCCGGCAAATAAGTGAGTGGGTGAGTGAGATAAGTGAGTGACTTACAGTGTTATTAGCAATGAACCTGAGCCTTACCACAAGCATTTCAATGTTTATCCTCATATATATGCCTTGACATAGTGTGCAAATGTTAAATAAACTTGACTTTATGGTTTGAGGTGCGACCTCAACTTCCTGCTGCTGAAATACGATGAAACCGATGGTGCTTGGTTGCATCCGTTTCCCATATATTTACTAATGAAGAATTCTCTCTTACACTATTTTACCTCTTTTTGTCCATGTCCAGTTCATTCTATATGTAAGTGTGATATCAGTGCCGTTATTGGGGTTGAAGTTAATCACCATACAGTCAAGAAGAATGTTTCCTCCAAACGTACAGACAGAGCCAAGTGCACAAACAGCACAACCAATCCCTTTTCTAAGCACTGGGAAAGAGGATCATATATAGTCTAGCTTGTCTGTGCTGACAGGGATCGAGACAGGATAGCGAAGACGGGATGTGTTTTCATGGATATAATCGCATGTACGGTAATATCATAAAGTGCATACGCAGCGAGAGTCTCGGTGACACTAGTTTAACAGACGTGCTCCTGCTTGGGCTGTCTTAAATCTGAGGAACTGCAACGACTGCAAAACTAGACGTTTGTTAACAGCACACACCTACACAAGCTCAGACTCTTCCTGTACATTCAGACTCTGCCAGTAACCCATAGTCTCTCTCTCACTCTCTCTCTCCTTCCTTACTGCCGGCCATCCATAATGATAACAGAGCTCATGATTCATTTATGAAGCATTCGTCTTTTCCTACAGTGCACATCTGAAAATCTCTCCTCTTTTATACCTTTTTACTGCTTTAGTCACTTATCCAGACAAGTCCCATATCTTCCAGTTATCCAATAAGCTCCTGCGCCTTATCACAGGAAATTAAATCGTCACCACCGCCACACTTTATTAAACTCAGCTTCATTAAATCAATCGTTCTTTCCAAGTCTCTGACGTGCCTATGAAAGTGCCGTGCATTAGATGTGATTTACAGTACCCCTCTTCTACATGATCGTCCTGTTAACTCTACGGCTCACTCTTTCTTTACTCAGGTCGATCTGGGGTTCCTGCGCTTCGTCTCAGCCATCGGGACGCAGGGCGCCATCTCGCAGGAGACCGATAAAAAGTACTTTGTGAAGTCCTACAAGGTGGACGTGAGCTCCAATGGGGAAGACTGGATCACGCTGAAGGAAGGCTCCAAACAGAAGGTACGAGCTCTGTATTGACCCTGGCCCTCACCCTGAAGTGTCAGGTGCTGATTAAATTTGAAATAACAGCAGTTTATATGAAATGAAATAATTACGTTTATATGAATTCTCTTGTTTTAATACATTAAAAGGAGTCTCCAGTGTCAGGGCTTTATCCCTCTCAGAGGTAAAGCTGTCCCTTTAAGGCTTTAGGATGAAGGGCTTTGCTTTTTCTTAGTATCATAACAAGCTGTGCCCCCCCCCTTCCCTCCCATTAACTTCAGAAGAGAAGAAAAGACAGGCTGGTGAAGGAATGACTGTTTATAGCTGCTGTAACATAAGTGCTAACAGCCACAACTTTCCACAACTTTATACAGAGCTATAAACAGATAAAAGGCACAGCAAGTTGTTTTAGTCAGTAAAAATGCTAGTTATTGACAAATTGCTGTGTGTATAAAAGGAATAATTCTCTTGCGTTTATGATCATCATGTTATTGCAACCGTGACGTTCAGGGTGGTAACAATGTTATATATTGGCCTGCATCACACCACCATGTCATTAATAATTTTATAATATGCCTCTTCAGGTTTTATTCCATACACATTTGCTGTATCAAAGCTTTTTTTGTTTGTTTGTTTGTTTGCTTTTTTCTTGTTTGTTTGTTTGTTTGTTTGTTTGTTTGTTTGTTTGTTTGTTTTTTATTTGATACAGTAGTTCATGTTCCTGGTTGCATTGTGTAAAAATACAATGAATTTTGCTTGTCTATATGTCCTTGGGGCGGCACGGTGGCGTAGTGGTTAGCACGACCACCTCACAGCTTGAAGGTCCCGGATTCGGGTACCTAGCTTGGGTATTTCTGTGTGGGGTTTGCATGTTCTCCCTGTGCTTACATGGGTTTCCTCTGGGTACTCCGGTTTTTAGTGAAAAGACATGAACGTTAGGCTAATAAACTGTTCCATATGTCCCCTAGGTGTGAGTGTGAATGGTTGTGTGTATGTGTTGGCCCTGCGATGGTCTGGCGAGCTGTTCAGGGTGTACCCCACCTTTGCCAGTGTCGGTTGAGATGGGCTCCAGCTTCCTCGCGACCCTTATAGGACTAAGCAGTTTAGCAAACGAGTGAGTCAGAGAGAGAGAAAGTATATATCCTTGGAATTTTTACACAATCAAGGGGGAAAAAATTTGCCCCTGGCAAAAAGTATGGAATTACCACTCTTGGATCTTCAATTGTTTAATTGTGTAAAAAAAAAAAACATGTCACAAAACTATTCATTTAACATTTCAACCTTCTGGCTTTATGAAACACTTACAAAAAGAAAAAACTGTAGTCAATTGCAACTGTTTTTACAGATCAAATAGAAGAAAACAATATGAAATCACTCAATCCTGAGGAAAATATTATGGATTCACCAAACAAAAACACCACTCGTATTTTGCCGTTCTAAAACAAACAACTGTATCTGATTATATCTGATAATTAGCCTGCAGGTAAAACACGAGCGCTTGCACACCTTAGTGAGATGTTGAACCGAGCTGGTTGACATAAATCATGGCTCCAACACGAGAGATGTCAGTCGAAACGAAGGAGCGGATAGTAAAACTTCTTGAAGAAGGTAAATCTTCACGGAATGTTGAAAAAGATGTCGGTTGTTCCCAGTCAGCCGTGTCTAAAATCCGGACCAAGTACAAATCCAATGGGAAGGATGTAAAAGGGAAGCGTACTGGGAGACCAAGGAAGACATCAGAGCGTCAAGATCGAAAACTTGAAGCAATACGCCTTAAAAACAGAAAATGCACAACAAAACAAATGAGGAAGAAATGGGCAGAAAGTGGAGTCGATGTCTGTGAGCGAACGGTAAGAAATCGCCTAAAAAAAATGGGATTTACATCCAAACGAAAACCATCATTAACATCTAAACAGAAAAAACAAGGTTTCAGGGGCTAAAGAAAAGCAGTCATGGACTGTGGATGACTGGATGTCAGTGATATTCAGTGATGAATCATGAATCTGCGTTGGGATGGTGATGGTGCTGGAACTTTTGTTTGGTGCCGTTCCAATTAAATTTATAAAAACAACCGCCTGAAGAAAACATGCAAATTTCCACAATCATTAATGATATGGGGCTGTATGTTGGTTAAAAGTACGGGAGAGATGATAGTCATTACGTCCTCAATAAATACACAAGTTTATATTGAGATTTTGGACAGTTTTCTTATTCCATCAGCTGAAAGGATGTTTGGTGATGATGACATCATTTTTCAGGATGATAACGCATCGTGCCATATGACCAAAGCTGTGAAAACTTTCCTTCAAGGAAGACATATAACGTCAATAGCATGGCCTGCAAATAGTCCGGACCTCGATCCAATTGAAAATCTCTGGTGGAAATTAAAGAAAATGGTCCTAGGCTCCAACCTGCAAAGCTGATCTGGTGACTGCAGTAAGACTGCAGTAAGAAAAAGAGTCGGATTGATGAGGAATTCTGTTTGTCGATAGTTAAATTCGTGCCTCAGAGATTGAAGCTGTTAGAAAAGCCTGAGGTGGTGCAACAAAGTATGAGTGGTATTTTTGTTTGGTGATCCCATAATATTTTCCTCAGAATATTTTTTTCCTCTATTTGATCTGTGAAAACAGTTGCAGTTGACTACAATTTTCTATCTTTTTATTTTTGTAAGTGTTTCATAAAGCCAGAAGGTTGGGATGTTAAATGAAAATAGTTTTGTGGAATGTCGGTGATTTTATTTATTTATTTATTTATTTTACACGATTAAGCAATTGAATGAACATCTTCCAACAGGGTCATTCCATACTTTTTGCCAGGGGTTGTATAATCGTTTTACTCGTTTCACTTGTTTGAGCTATTACTAAAGCAAAGCTCAGACATGCATCATGCTGCAGAAGAGAAGTTTTAAAAGATGCATTTCACATTTGTAACCAGGAAACTTCAGATTTCAAGCTGTCAGCGCTACAGTAAGACAATTGCTGTATAATAAAACACGCATCTGAGGCTATAAATTTAAATCACGCTGATGATTTTTGCACATCTCTTGTGCAGCCTGGTATAGATATTAATTCAGAACAGAACAGACTTCCCTGTATCATTTTATGCCTATGTGTCAGCGTCAATGCCAACAGAAGACTCCTCTGGTGAAGTATCCATGACGTATCCGTCTCCATAAAGACCACCATGCTCACTCGCGGCTCTCAGACTCAGTTACTTCCACAGCCTGGAATGCTTACACGTTCCAAGACTGAATGAATTTACAAGCACAGTTTAAAAAAAAATAATAATAATTAAAAAGTAAAAAAAAAAAACCTCCAAAACAACCACAGTAGCCAGACAGGCTGCAGCAGTTTTTTATTGTTATTATTAAGAGCGTTTTTTTTTTTTTTTTGTTTTTTTTTTTTTTTTGTTTTTTTTTTTTTTTTTGAATGAGTGTTGAATGAATCAACAGTGCTGGTGGGGATTTTATCACTTAAGAATGAAACCAAACAACAAAGGGATGAATAAACCTGGGACTAGTATAGACAGTCCCTGGATAAACAGTGGCTTTGTGTGTGTGTGTGTGTGTGTGTGTGTGTGTGTGTGTGTGTGTGTGTGTGTTCGTGTGTGTGTGTGTTTGAGCAGGTGGTCCTCACTGTGTATTAGGGCCCACTGGTCAAATAAACATCAGGCATACGTGTACATTTTCCCTCCTTCTTTTGTTTTATAATAAGTTAGAAAGTGTTCAAATAGATTTTGTTGTGTGTGTGTGCGTGTGTGTGTGTGCGTGTGTGTGTGTGTGTGTGTGTGTGTATGTGTGTTGTTAGTGTGTGTCTATGGCTGTGCTCAAGTGTGTGGATGTGTATGGCTGCGAGTGTAAACCCTAAGGTCCAATTTCTTTCTCGACCCCATTAAAATCACAATTTCTTCAATCTACAGTTCTTACCATTCTCTCTCTCCCTCTCTCTCTCTCTCTCTCTCTCTCTCTCTCTCTCTCTCTCTCTCTCTCTCTCTCTCTCTCTCTGTGGATGCTCTAAAGTGCTTTAGTGAGAAACGGGCCCATTTGCAGACCGCTGAGGTTGCAGTTTGCCTCTGTGGTTGCCGCTCGCTCTCCAAAAAAGGCATTTAATAGTTAGTGCAGTTGCATGGAGCTTTCGGTGTGACATTTAAAGACGGCCCCTTGTGTTATTCTCTGCCTCACACACATTTGGGAAGTTGCACCCAGAGACCCGAGAGAGTGGTGAGAACAGAGCATAGTGGCGTATAAAAAAAAATAAATAAAATTTAAAAAAATAATAAAATTTTTTTTAAACCTACAGGTACCCTGGGCTCTCCCATCCTTAAATATGTCTAAACATATTAGCATATGGTGTACAAGTGTCCTGTAGCAGCGAGTGCATAAGGATGGATCATGGTGCCACGTCAGGCAGTTCTTATCTCGGCTTATTCAAATAACAACATGAAATGTGAAAGGGCAGATGTATTCAAGTCACTATGATAAGCTTGGAAAAAATATGCTCAGGGCTTGAACTCGGACATTAAGACGTGAACTCTTGAGTGTATTCATTTCTCAGTAGACTGAGAAGTGTGTAATGGGTTTTTTGTTTTGTTTTGTTTTGGGGTTTTTTCCATTAAGGCAAATCTAGGAGTTTTTGTCCTCCAAACCCTTTTCCTTTCCTTCTAAACACACTTTAGCTGTCAGTTCAGACCAGATCTGAGAGACATAACAATATCTGACAAAGCCACTAAATGAGCTGTACTTAGCACACTGACCACATGGACAGAAGCATAATTGAACAGGGTTTGAACTTTTACTGTGGCGTTTGAACCGCTGATGGGTAGAACAAAGCCTTCCTGTGTGTCTCTCCACCGCTGGTGATGTTGGGAGCTAAATTTATAACCAGCGCTATATTACAGAACTGTGTCAAATTCAACATTGTTCATACTTTTATTGTCGTGTGTGTGTTTGTGTGTGTGTGTGTGTGTGTGTGTGTGTGTGTGAGTTTGTGCGCGCGCGCGTGCAAATGGTCTCTTTGTTTCTTTCTTTGCCTACCAGCACCCAATTAGTGTAAAATGTGTGTAGAAATGATTGTGACTTGTTAAACTTGGAAACCTATAAAAACTGAGAGAAAGCAGATTTATAGCACCTACAGTTAAATAAATGAACCGAGAGCGGTTTGCTTTAATGCTAACTAAAGCTCTTGTTCCCGTTAATCCATCAGTATATTTGTAATTAATGTGTTTAATTGAATTTTAAGGGCTCACATGGACAAAAGCATTAACATCCTTTCACTACCAATTTAACCGTTATTTGAATGTTGAGTAAGTGTTCAACCATATGCCTTCAACATTCCCGAAAGTGTTTCTGAAGTGATCTAGAAAACAGTTTGCTCACACAAGGCTCCTGATTAGCTAATTAGTTGTTCTAGGAAAATATTACCCACCAAAATCATAAGTAATTTCTCAAAACTGCATATCGGTGGCACGGTGGCGCAGTGGTTAGCACGTCCGCCTCACAGCAGGAAGGTCTGGGTTCGATTCCCAGCTCGGGCGTTTCTGTATGGTGTTTGCATGCTCTCCCCGTGCTTGCGTGGGTTTCCTCTGGGTACTCCGGTGTCCTCCCACAGTCCAAAAACATGCACAATAGGCTAACTGGCTTTTCCACATCGCCTCTAGGTGGAGTGTGAGTGTAAATGGTTGTGTGAATGTTGGCCCTGCGATGGCCTGGTGAGCTGTCCAGGGTGTATCGCGCCCTCACCCAGAGGCTAGCACGTCTACTTCCCAGCAAGAAGGTAATGGGTTTGAGTCCTGGCCTCAGGCATTTCCGTGTGGAGTTTGCATGGTCTCCTTGTGCTTGCATGGGTTTCCTCCAGGTATTCCAAGTTCCTCCCGTAGTCCAAAGACATTCATATTAGGCTAAGTATATGTTTGTATGTTGGCCCTGCAATGGTCTGGCGAGCTGTTCAGGGTGTACCCCGCCTTCACCCAGTGTCGGCTGAGGTAGGCACCGCCTTCCTGTGACCCAAATAGAATTAAGCAGCTCAGCAAATGAGTAAGTGCATTAGTTTTATTAGACAATGTCCAAAATTCATGTAATTTGTTATGAATATATACTAGACAGAAATGGTGCAATCTGATTGGTCTGCTGTAAGGGATTAAAAATAATTATCCCAAGTGAATAATTCTTGAATCAAAATGCAGGTGGTCATAATTATCCAGCTTTGAAATGGAAAGTAAGTCATGAAAATCTTTTTTTTGTTTGTTTGTTTGTTTTTTCTTATATTTCTGTATAGTATATACTAAAACACACCATTACAGGGGGTGGTTTACTTATGTTACCATGTAGTATGTAATAAACTCTAAATGAGTAGGCAAGAAAAGGTCCTGTTAGCTACATAGCATTTACCTCCGCTCGGCATGTGCAGAGCTCACCTGACCTGCCTCTGTCATGATTAAAGTATGCAAAGATAAATTATTAAAGTCTTGTTCCATTTTGCTTTTCTTTATGTTTCTGCATACTTTATAGTAAAACACCGAACAGCCTTGAAAGGACGCCGTTACACAGCTCGTCTGCACCTGCTTGCATAATAACTGTTAACTACAGACTGAAACAGTAATGTACTGGAGAAGTTCCATAAAATAAACTTGTAACTGATTGGCTTTTAAGTGGAAG
>JAQMYF010000001.1:10666508-10682907 GCA_030014195.1 Neosilurus mollespiculum
CTATAAACAGCAAACTTTATTTGGTGTGGTAGTCCTTTGCTTTATACAAATATTTGTACAATTTGTACAGTTTTATAAGGAAGTGAGCTGTAAGTTTTAATGAGCATCTTGTTCTTCTGGAGATTTTAACTGTCTCACTTTTTATTATCGCAGCGAGTCCCAGCAGCCTTTATTATGTAGTTGTTGCTGGTGTTGATTTTTAAAGGTGGGCTCTTGTGTAATTTGCTGCTTTCTTTAGTTATTAAAAAACTTTTTTCTGTCGCATTTAATTTTGTAATGGAATACTAAAGTATAGGAATCTGAAATGTTTTTGTACTGACTAAATCATGCATTTAAAATAATAAACAATCTAGAAAAACGTAGTGGCGGCACAGTGGTGTAGCATGTCCGCCATAGAAGCAAGAAGGTCCTAGTGTTTCTATTTGGAGTTTGCATGTTCTTGTATGTTTGCATGGGTACTTCATTTGTCCTCTCACAGACCAAAGTCATGCACATTAGATTGATTGGCTGTTCCTGATTGTAGCCTTGAGTGTGAGAATTAAGAGTTGTGTGTGTGTGTGTGTGTGTGTGTGTGTGTGTGTGTGTGTGTGTGTGTGTGTGTGTTGCCCTTCGATGGACTGGAAAGCTGTTCCCAGAGTTGGCCGAGATAGGCTCCAGCCTTCCCGCAACCCTAGTCGGATTAAACATTTCATCAAATAAATGAATATAACAATGTTGTACCTATGACTGTTGCACAGTACTGTGTATAGCAAATAGGAAGTAGTAAGAAAGCGCTTGTAGGAAGCAGCAGGCCGAAGAGCAAGAAAAATATTTGAATGTGGTAGATTTACTCTGAGAAATGTAAAAAAAAACAAAAAAAACAAATACATACTGTATACACAGCAAAAAATATATGGACAGTAATATCATGGCTGCATATAAGAAAGCAAATTTGAAGAATTTACGTTTAGAAAAGGAAACTAAGCCGAAGATCACACTTAGATCAAACCAAGCATTCCAGGCATATTGTGGCAGAAATGATTAAAAATAAAAATTATAAATTGCTGGCCATAATTCCAGCAACTCTAATTTATTTTGCGGAAGGCATCTTATCAGGAAAACAGTGTTTTCACAGACTTTCATAGTTTCATGGGGTCTGATTAATCTTTTGTAGGGTCGGATTAGTATAGTGACTATGTGGCTTGTTGAAAAAAAAAAAATTGCTAATGAAAACGGCAAAAAAAAAAACATTTAGAGATGATTAGGCAGCGAAGTATGCATGGATTCCCTGCTTCAAGTTGTCTCATCTGTTCATCTGAGTCCCTGTTTTTTAGCATACTACATAACAGAAAACCTCAAATCGGTGTGAACTGAAGCTTTTGCAGCATTGTTTATGATCAAATCCATCAGCAGGATATTTTGTCCCCCGTCAAACTTTCAGTAATCACGCCTAGCCCCTCCTCAATACCCTCACGTCCTGCTCTCTCTCTCGCTGAATGCCTGGCAGGCTCAGGAGCCTCTCATTATAAGTTGTGAGTAAACGGAGGGAATCCGGCTGTGAGCGTAAGCAGGCAGAGCCACAGGCAGCAGGACGCACGTCTGACTAATGAGAGACCCGAGTTCGCCTCACACTCACACACAGACCGAGCCTTGGGTGGAGCTGCTCAGGCTGCCAGGACCCACAGGAGAAAAGCCAAACCTCAGCACCCGGCACACACTGGCGCACATCATACACACACACACACATTTGCACTCAGTGGCTAGTGTAGGTTTTGTGTGTTTCTTCATGTCACATTTTTCTATTTTTAATAATACCTTCCCTTCTCTTTTTCTCTCTTTCTCTAGCACCCACAGTTCCACCCACCCTTCCAGTGCCCCCAACCACGCCATCCGATGAGTGTGATGATGAGCAAGCCAACTGTCACAGTGGAACAGGTGATGACTACGAACAGACAGGTGCTAACAGCAGAGCCTGCGTCCTTTCTTACTACCCCATGCATGCTAACTATTCACGCTTATCTCGCTCTAATAAAAACCTAGTCTTTCCTTGCTTGCACTTCCTGGCTAACCTAATTCCGCCAAGCCTTTTTTTCCCCGTTTTTCTACATACTTTACCCCATGCACGCAGGCTTACTTCAGCACGTTCATTACTTCAGCACATTCATTACCGATTACTAATGCTAACTGATTCAGCTTTATACTAACTGGACACATCTATATATTTAATGTGCTTAAATGTTTCCAGCTGCTGATTATATGCCATCTCTATGTTATGCAGTGATCACACTAGAGGGAAAAGCAACTGACGTGAATAGCAATTTGCGGCTGTCGCTTTTCATTCTCTTGTCTCGCGACATCCGCGGCATCGCATTTTGGTCGCCTGGTTCGTGAACTCATTGTAAAACATTTCAAACCTTTGAAATTTCCGAAGATAACGCAAAACAAACTTCCCTTCTTTCACAAGGAAAAGCGACAAGTTAGAGAATTCCACACGGAAAGTTAGCAAAAGCTTTGAGACTTGCTGGCATCCGCCATATGCTGTGTATCTTGTCATCATTCGTGTTTTATTTGAATTTGTTCACGCTAATAGCGTGAGAATCAAAAGCGAATGGTTTGAGAACAAAATGCAAACAAAACGCAAGTGATTTACGGCAGGAGATTCCCTTTTTTTTGCCAAACAGCTGCAAATCACTTGCGAATCAGTCAGTAAATTGTCGCACGATATATGTATTGAAGTCATAAAATATTCCCTTGCATGTGGAGTCGCAAAACATCTTGACGCGAATTTTAAAATTTCCAACAAAAAAAAACGCAAAAAAAAAAAACTATTTGCCTCAATCGCTTTTCTATCGCATCTCTATTGTGATCACCCCTTAACGTTATCTTTATGTCACCTGTTTTAAAACAGTATTAAACAACGGCAGAGTTTTTTTAAACTGCTTTGCTGACATTAATATTAAAATAACTTCGTAGGTTAAAGGTGCAGTTTGTAATTTTGTAGGGTGTCGTTTTTCATTCATTTCTAGTCTAATAAAGTTAATCCAAAATTAATTTGTAAAGTCCTGACTTTCTAGACCAGAGATTTATATGTCAATCAGTACAACCTTGGAAATTTGCCCCACCCCGGTTAAGTAGTGTGCTTTTTTCAGTCACTTTCACTCACTCATTTGCTGATCCGTTTAATCCTACTATTAGGGAGGCTGGAGCCTATCTCAGCTGGCAGTTGGCGAAGGCGTGGTACACCCTGTACAGCCTACCAGATCATTGCAGGGCAAACACACACACAACCATTCACACTCACACTCACAACTAGGGGCAACTTTAAACAGCCAATTAGCCTAAAATGCATGTCTTTGGACTGTGGGAAGAAACCGGAGTACCCGGAGGAAACCCATGCAAGCACGGGGAGAGCATGCAAGCTCCACACCAAAACACCTTAGCCTAGTTGGGGACTCAAACCCAGAACCTTCTTGCTGTAAGGTGCTAACCACTACACCACCGTGTCGCCATTTTTCAGTCAGCAAACATTCACTGCGATTGCAGTTCGCCAGCAGAGGGTTCTAACATGGTATACTGCTCCTTTAATCAGTAAACGAAAATTTACAACTTATGGTAGCAACAATTTAAGTTCTCCCTGATCTGTGGAAGTTGCTCTGGTGTTTAAGCAGAGTCCATATCTAGCTGTGTGTCTGATTTCACTTTGTCCTTGGCACAGGTGGCACGCCTGTTCCCGAGACCACTACAGAGATGAGCTCCATACCAGGTGAGACAGTTTCAGAGCTATGGACCTTTGCATCAGTTGTTTTTTGTCCTTTGTTTTATCTCCGCTGTGGGTAGAGATGAACATGTATGAGTTGCATAATTGTTAATGAGTGCTGTTATAATTCAGCTTGTTCAGCATTAACACAGAATATAACTGCATGCTAATGGGCTAACGCTGAGTGGGAGGACAGAACCATCTAGCACGCTCTAATTAGGCTGTGGTTTTGTTATGTATGTGAGTGGGGGTGTGTTTTTAATCTTGTAATAGAAGTATAGAGATATCTGAAACTTTTGACCCTGTATGTGGGATGTTTGGTTGTTCCATGCAAGGGATTTTTTTTTTTTTACAACGTGTGTGTGTGTTTGTGTGTGTGTGTGTGTGTGTGTGTGGTCTGGATGTGTTAATATTGAAGAGGTCTGTCTACACCATCTTGAATGTGGTTTATTTGCTATGCAAAGGATTCTGAAAGTTTTGAACTTCTGGTAAAACTTGTTCATGCCCCGTGCTTTCTGCTGCCGCAGTCCAAATCCTCTCGAGATGGAAAAAGAGAAATAACTTTTTAATTGGATGGCGGTATTTTTGAGGAACAGTGGCAGAAAGCTTTAGCTGTGGCTTTTAATGGGAATTTTTTTCCTCTTCACTGGGCAAATACTCTGCAGAAGCCACTCTGAATCCTCACGTTATTGCATTTCATACTGTCTGGAGAAAGAAACGCTATGACATTGTCTTTTATTTGTTTTGGGGATTTTTTTCCTCCTGTCTGGGTTTTACCCCCCCCCCCCCCCCCCCTGTTCTCTTGTCTGTCTGTCTTCCTTCCTGTCACACAGAAGAGAGTGTACCCAGTATTAAACAGCCTCAATTTCATACCCTCTGCCTGTTTCATCAATATTATGCACATATAAATATCACTCACAATATCTTGCATCTGCATAATCAGTGACAGCTTTCTGCATTTTTTAAAGATGTTTTTTTAAAGAATGAGTTTAATTGTATTTTTGTCTCATTTGTAGCAGAGTATTCTACTGCCCCCTACTGGTGTAGCTTTAAATACTGCAGAAAGCTGGCTGTTCCTCAGTTGTATTCAAAGTTTAAGAGTAATAAAAAATATTAAAGTTAATAAATAAAAAAATATATATGTATATAAAGCAAATGACAGAATCAGGAAAGATGATATTCTTGGTAATTCTAAAAATCTGTGATTTTGTGTGATTGCAGCTTTCCTGTGGTTTGCGTGTGACTTCGGCTGGGCGAATAACCCCTCGTTCTGTGGCTGGACGTCTGAAGGGGGTAGCTACAGGTGGCAGATTCAGTCCAGTGGCACCCCCACATTAAACACAGGCCCTAACATGGACCACACAGGTAACACGCGAAGAAAAGCATTTTTTTAAAAAACAGTAACTCAAACCAAATGAGACATAAAATCTCCTTCTTTACTTTACATCTCAGGTCGTGTAATTATAATTCCCTCAACTCTGTATTGTTTCTTTCAAGGTGGCTCTGGAAACTTCATCTACATCCTAGCCACTGGAGTACAGAAGAAAGAAGTGGCGCAGCTCGTCAGTCCGGCTGTTTTGGGTCAGGACTCGGATTTGTGTCTGTCCTTCTGGTACCACATGTTCGGGTCACACATTGGCACTCTACACATCAAGCAGCGCCACGAGAGCGGTCACGAAACAGCTGACGTGCTGCTCTGGACAGTCAGTGGACATCAGGGCAATCGCTGGAGGGAAGCCCGTGTGCTGATCCCACATTCGAACAAACCATATCAGGTGGGTGTATGAGCAGGTGTACTGGAGTGCCATGCAATCCAAAATAAGGTTAGTCGTATCAGTGGGTAAGAAATATGATGCAGTCGAACTTGGCAAGGCGACACAGTGGCGTAGTGGTTAGCACATCCACCTCATGGCAAAAAGGTCCTGGGTTTGAATCCCGGGCTCAGGCAGCTCTGTGTGGTTTGCATGTTCTCCTCGTGCTTGTGTGAGTTTCCTCTGGGTACTCCAGTTTCCTCCCACAGTCCAAAGACATGCACATTAGGCTAACTGTTCCAAATTGCCCCTAGGTGTGAGTGTAAGTGTGAATGGTTGTGTGTGTTGGCCCTGCGATGCACTGGAGAGCTGTTCAGGGTGTACCCTGCCTTTGACCAGAGTCGGCTGAGATAGGCTCCAGCCCATTTGCCGAACTGCTTAAGTAGAATTAAGTGAATTAGTGAGTAAGTGAACTTAGCAGATGAGGGAGTTGCTTGGCACTGGACGTGGATCCTATTGACAAGATTGCACACACAAAAAAAACTGTACAGTAAGTTCCACAGAACTGAAAATTCTAAAAAAAAAAAAAAATGTTTTTTTTTTTTTTAATCAGGTGGTGATAGAGGGTTTAGTGGAGGGACAGAGCTTGGGGGACATCGCTGTTGATGACATTAAAATCCTGGAAATCAACATGGCGGACTGCAAAGGTGAGTTAAAGCACATAATGTTCAGTAAACTGCCTGTAAGCTGATTTGTCAGTCAGGTAGACTTCCATGTGGATATTTAAATGCACATTTAATGGTAACGTTGAATTAAAGCTGGGGGTGGTAATCTGCAAAGCTAGCAAAATTTAAAAGTAGCATCACTTCAGGGCTCTGGCTAAACCCTCCTCTGCCCTTAGAAGCCCTTCCAAAGCCGCTGGTTTATGCACAGAATGGGTCACACACGAGCAGGAGGACACGGAAGCATTTGATAGGATATTTCCCAGCGGACATGAGGCAGTGATTGGGGGAGGGAATTTCACAGGATTACAGTGGCCATAGATGATGGATTTCTTTCAGACATTTTACCCAATATATGGGTAAGGCTCATGAAAGCTACTCCAGGGTATGAAAGTGTCATTTACGTTATCGTCAGGTAGCTTTCTCCGATCTCCCTGGTGCTCCTATAGATCTGGTGCTACGTCCATCATGAGACATGTAATTTATCTGAAAACTATGACCTTTGATATAAAGTAGCTAAATTTGATTTGCAGGCAGGTGAGAAGACCCAGGATAAGCCACAGAAACTACTTTTTAAAGTTTTTAGCTAAAACACGTGTTCATTTTTAGGACAAACTACTGAGGTCTGGCACCAAAATGAGGTTCAGGCAGCTTGTATTTATACCAGTTTAACATTAGGAATGTTATCTAAGAAGAACACAGGTTTGCTAAACGATTCATTTATTTCTGATTAGGCAGCTTTAAACTAGGTTAATCAGTCAATAACGTAAATGACAGGGCCAAAAATCATATTCTGACACGCCTTTGTTCAAGGATTTTTCTGGTCATTGGAATACATGTTTTTTTTGACATGGATCCTCAAAACTCCTACTTTCTACTTAAAAAGTATTAAATTCCAGTTAGCAAAACATAATTTTTCAAATTCGGACACTGGGTGGGGTGGTTTCCATGAGCCTTATCCATATAACAGTTTCTGAGTGCAGCTAAAGAGATACCATCCCCTGCTTTAAGCTTTAAGTCAGTGATGATTGCCTAAATGTAGCACTGAAATAACAATCTCTTTTGGTGTGTGTGTGTGTGTGTGTGTGTGTGTGTGTGTAGATCCAGATGTCCCTACGGAACCTATGCTACCTGAAGATTTTAATACATTCCGTAAGTCTCCTTGTTGAATTTACACCACATACAGTATATACTGTTCATGTGAGTTGTTAGCAAAAACCTTTAGAGTCATTCCAGCAGGGTTTTTTTTTAGAAAATGATGAAAAACCATACACAGACTGCTGAAATCTTGTTGACTTACTGGATTTTACCAGGACAAAATATCTGTGAACATTTTTAAATTCATGCACATTATAGGCTGTAGAGCAACCTAGTAATTACTACATAGAACCAAGCACGTATGCCCAATTTCACCTTTGGACTTACAAGGTTTTCCTTTAACACCCAAGACGTATTATTTTAAGAACTAGATTCCATCAAGGTACGAAGAAATTGCTATAAATGGTGTTTACCTAGTGTCCAAAGAAGCACACAAAGAGCACATTGAGAGCGCAAACCTCTGCCAAGTCCAGCAATCCCTCATATGAACCAAAATGTAAAAAATCGTCCAATTTCACAATGCTAAAGTATCCTTTAACAAATTCTTTTGATCCAAAATTTGGTCCAGGTCATCTCCAAAATCTAACGGAGTCTTCCTTGCCTAAAGCTCCACCTCTGGTAGAAATTTCATTACAATAGGTACATAACTCTGTGCAAAATTAAACAGAAAGTGTGCAGCACTTCTTGCTGGGCCTGCTGTAATAACACACCTCGAAAAAAAATCATCTCACAATGTTAAAGAATCCTTTAAAAATCTGTCTTTTTTTTCTATAAATAACATTCTACTCCTCATCTCCCTTCTCTAGCTGTGGACATCACTAACTTCCCAACCGTCAAAGAGCCCAGTGGAACAGGGAACATGCTGAATACTCTGGACCCCATCCTGATCACCATCATTGCCATGAGCGCACTCGGCGTCTTCCTGGGTGCCATATGCGGCGTGGTGCTCTACTGCGCCTGCTCACACGGCTCTATGGCCGACAGGAACTTATCCGCCCTGGAGAACTATAACTTCGAGTTGGTGGATGGCGTCAAACTTAAGAAAGACAAGCTTAATTCACAGAACTCATACTCAGAAGCATGAGGTGCCAACCAATCAGAGGACACCACTCCTCAGGGAGTCGGGCTAAAAAAATAAGCATACTGACGGCACTCTACCATTGGATAAGGACAAAATCTCTGAGGTTCGGAGAAACCAGTGGGTGGAGGACTGGGACTGAGCCGTGCTTTTCTCAGGAGCTGCAGTGAACTGAACCTACCAGTAGGGGACACTGTGTACAAAACATTAAATCTGAGGAGGAGGGAGATGAAAAACAAACAAACAAACATGAAAAAAAAAGAATATGTACAGAGGATTTAGATGATTATTTTAATTTTTTTATTATTATTTTTATTCTTTTTTAGTTGTTCATTTTTACAATCGGATGCTGGTGTTGAGACCAATATATGAAAATGTTATACGTATTTATCTTTTTCTTTTTTTTTTTTTTCACCTATGAGGGGATAAAACATTTACAATTTTTTGTGTGTGCGTTTAAAGGAGATGTGTAAAAAAAAAAATCCCAAATGAACCATGTCTGATAACCCATAATGGGACACGTATCTGAGGGGTGGTTCAGTCAGTGCCTTTGGTACATCTTTCTTGGCCTCATTTGTTGATTTGTGAATTTTTCTTTCATCCCTTTAGTTCTGGAGCAAAGACAAACACACAGAATCAAAGAAAGAAAATGGAAAACAAAATATGCTGGTCACATGACCCTGCAAACATGACCCGGTTTATTCATGTAATGTTAAGAGCCCACATATTGTACATACAGCCGATTTTAATATATTTTATTGCCCTTTTCAAAGAAAATGAGTAAAAAGGACAAAAAGAAGCTGCAGTATCCCTTTTTTTCTTTGGTGTTGTAAATACAAACGTCTGACTGTTTTGTGAAGGTGAAAACGTGTGCTTTCCGTCCTGTTTGGTTACTTTATCACATATCCCAGAAATGCAGCTAATGTGTTAAATGCTAGTGGTTGACACACACTAACACAAACACACACACACACACACACACACATGCACTGACACAGTTAAACGCTCCATGGATCACCGATGAGGTCCCATGTGTGCTCCCACTTTGCCCTTCCCCTTCCCCTAAATCTCACAGACGTTTCCAGTTCACATCTGCCCACATGTGGTCATCCTTAGAGCTTAAGGTCTTGAAGAGTGATGACAAATCAGGTGTAACCCAGTGTCTCTTTTTTTCTGTTTCTCTTTAAGCTATGTTTTGAACGTTTGTCATCATATCATAAAAGAACAATCAAGATCATCACCATCGTCTCAACCATTTCTCCTGCATTTTTAATTATCTTCTCTCCTCGAATGCACTTTGTCGTCATCTGTCTTGCATAAGACTCATGAGTGGGCTGTGTTTAAGAATGGTGCTATTATTGTTGTTTCTGCTGAAGCATTGTAGCACGTTTCTCATGCCTGACCTTGTCCTCTGGACTGAGCAAATCCTCTTCGTCCTCACTGATGTCACATATGGCATGACAGTAATGCTAGAATCACATAGGCATGACACTTGCCTTGTGTCTGATTTAATACAGGAATTATCGCTTTGGCCCTAGCGTCTGTACCAAAGCACTGTTGCCTCATATTCACACAGGGCCGTATTACAGCATACAGAAGACATGCATCAGCTTGGCTTGAAAAAAGGCATTGGACTTAGCAAAGAGAGAGTGAAAGAGAGAGAGAGAGAGAGAGAGAGAGAGAGAGAGTAGCATAGTATGAAGAACTTGAAATATTAAAGAGTCAACATCCTGCAATGATATAAAAACCTAAGAACTTGATATGTAGTATAACCCAGAGCATTCCACCTCACACTCTCTCTCTCTCTCTCTCTTTCTCTCTCTCTCTCTCTCTCTCTCTCTCTTTCTCTCTCTTTTGTTCTCTAACACACACGCACATGTTCACATGCGCACACACACACGCACACACACTAGTACGCACTAAACTGACTCATATTTTAAAGGTTTCTTGGTATGTTTCTGTGCTGTGCTGTGTTCTGTGGCAAACACGTTCTCTATTCCTTTATCTCCAGTAGTTTGCAATCCCATGACCCTGTTTCTCAATGCTACGTGTGTGTTAGATGAAACTAAAGGTGGACAAACTTCACTAAGGTTTAATGAAGAAAGTATACTGTAGCATCAAGGGAAAAAAGAACCAATGTTGCACTGATAGATATATTTAAAGAGGTTTATGTGTTTATAGCATTCATTTGTAAAAAATAAAACAAAACAAAACAAAAAAATGAACAAACAAAAAAACACCCCTAAATCTTCATTTAAGAAAGGACAGTGTTCATTTTTTTATAGTTTCAGGATATGTAAAATAATTCTGAAATATATGGTAATGGAGATGTTTTCGTTATTGAAAAAAAAAAAAAAAAAAAAAAAAAGTATAAAAAATTTCCTATAGTAACGTTCCCATTTACCTGATTGATTATCTTTGGTTTTGTAATGTCATTCAAAAAAGATTTGTGCTAAAATTTGGTTTTCTTTCTTTCTTTCTTTCTTTCTTTCTTTCTTTCTTTTCTTTTTTACGCAAGAAGAAGGGGAGAAACTTTTATTTTCAATACTGATTCTGTAATTGCTGTTGTAGGAAGGAGAACAACCTGAATAAAACAGCAAGGCCTTAAAAAAAACTGTCAATCAATGTTTTGTATTTCAGCATTCTGCATCATGAAAAAAGTAATAAATCACCAATGTCTACTGTCTCTCCTCAACTTAGCTCAACTTACATTCCAAAGATTCAGATCCAATAAAAGTTTTACTAAGACATGTTGGATGCAGTTGCCTTATTATTGCCTACAGAAACTACTCCAAATATTAAATACCCCCATACATACAAAAGTCCTACAAGTGTTAATTTCTTATATAAAGGTGTTTTTAGTTGTTTATATGATGTGGCCATGAACAGAAATACAAATGAGGTTTATGGGTAAAATAGACAAATTCAAAGGGCAAAGACAGAGGCGATATCATAGGGTACAAAGTTTAAGCGTGCAGGCGATCAACAAACAGACTGTCCCGTTTCATTTGTGAGCCTTTGACACAAAGTAGCTTAACAGAAATCCTGATGAAAATTTCTATCCCTAATGGGGAAACCAGCAGGTTGCAGTGGTAAAGAAAAACCATGAAATCATGAGACGAACCAGGAATTTATCCAGAAACAAAGAAATTCACCCTATATGTGGCCATATTAATCATTGTAGTATACAGATATAATAAAGACAAACTCTTGGAATGCTGGGATTGCTCTATGGCCACAATCTCCAAGCCTGGAGCTCTATGATTTATTGTTTATTTATTTTTTTCTATGCTTTCATACACTTTCCTACACTCTCAGAACATTTTGTTATGATCTGTAACATTTTGTTACAAAGCCAACACGATTCTGGTCAAGATCTGCCACAGTTTTAATAACGCTTCCTCAAGTTCTCTCAGGTTCTATTACAATCACCACAGTATGCTCTCACGTTCCATCCCATTCCGTTAGGTTCTGCTAAGATCTCACATTCATCAAGCTCTGTTAAGATCTCCTATGATTGATGACCATGATTTGAGCAAGATTGCCAGACTCGGAGTGCAATGGGGTATAAAAAGAAGGCAGGTGTCACCCTCTCATTCTCTCCAGAGATACCAAAGAGGAACCGTGCATCCGAAACTTGAAGGAATCGTGTTTCCAAGTTCATCAAGGCCTCCTACGATGGCACATCAAGGTCTGTTACACTTTGTAAAGGTCAGTTAAGTTCTACTGTGATTCCCATGTTTTATCATGCTCGCTTATAATGGTGATGAATCATAATAATAATTGTGGCAAAATCTTTTACAATTTTTGTCAAAAATTTTGCCATGATCATCACAATTATCACGATTTCCAAGTTCACTCAAGTTCACTCAAGATAATCAAGATTCAATCCCACAACCCCCACGCTCCTCACAATTCCTGAAATCCTGGAAATCATGGACATCGTGGCCAGTAGAAGGGTCATAAATGAGTGTTCATTTAGATCAAATTGTGAATAAGAGTCCTGGAATGAAGAACATCTCCAGAAGTGCAGCAAAAGTTCTTGTAATACAAAACTACATTATCCAGAATAGATGGTGTTTGATTTTGAATGTACAAATCCTTCACATATCCATGCGGGAACTTACAAGATGCAAAAAAGTGAGCCATTTGTGCAGAAACCTCAACAGAAGTAAAGCATGGGGACAAATCAACCATTCCCATGGAGAGAGGTGGGGTGAACCCTGATCAGGTTGCCAGTCTATTGCAGCACTAACACAGACAATAACAAGTATTCACATATTCATATTTATAGGCAATTTACTGTAGCAATTTGATGTAATGTGCATGTCTTTGGAGTGTGGGAGGAAACCAGAGTACCTGGAGGAAACCCTTACAAGCACAGGGAGGACATGCAAACTGCACAGAGACAGAAAAACCCTTGGAGATCTGGTTTCTCTCTCTTACTCAAGCCCTCTGTCAATTATCATCACTTATACTTTTTAATATTTGCTCAATAAATCTCTTTGACTAGACATTGAATTACTTTATTAAACTCTGTTTATTAAAATATATTTACTATCTGAGAGGTTTTTGATTATTACATGTAAAATAAACATGTATGTAAGGACTCTGATGATTGCTGAGCAACTTAATAACATTCATTCATTTTTTAAACCATTTAATCCTATTTACGGTCACTGGTGCCCATCTCAGCCAAGTTTGGGCAAGGGCAGAGTACACCATGGACAGCTCGCCAGGCCATGGCAGGGCAGAAACACTGATGGCAACCCAACTGCCTTCTCTTTCCAAACAACAGCAATGGTTCTTTTACATGCATCTCACCACAGACAGCGAGAGACATGGCTGGCCTTTGATAACCCAGTTACTGCACTGGGAGCACAGCAGTGACAACTCTGTGATAGTGGGTCTTGAACCCCCGACCTTCAGATCAGTAAGCTGGCACCCTACCACCAGGCCACCACTGCCCCAACTTAATAACAGCAGTGAGTAATTAAGTGGGTTAAATCTAAGTAGAATGAGGACATTGGATGCAGTTGAGGATTAAAAAAAACAAAATGTGCCCCAAGTGAAGGAGTTCAAGTATCTCGGGGTCTTGTTCACGAGTGAGGGAAGGATGGAGCGGAAATTCGACAGGCGGATCAGTGCAGCCTCTGCTGTAATGCGGAACTTGTACCAGTCCGTCATGGTGAAGAGGAGGGCAAAGCTCTCAATTTACCAGTCGATTTACGTTCCTACCCTCACCTATGGTCACGAGCTTTGGGTAGTGACAGAAAGAACAAGATCGCGAATACAAGCGGCTGAAATGAGCTTCCTTTGCAGAGTGGCAGGGCTCTTCCTTAGAGATAGGGTGAGAAGTTCTGTCATCCAGGAGAAACTCGGTGTAGACCCGCTGCTCCTCCGCATTGAGAGGAGCAAGTTGAGGCGACCCAGAACACCCTGGAGGGACTACGTATCTCAGCTGGTCTGGGAACGCCTTGGTGTCCCCACAGAAGAGCTGGAGGAAGTAGCTGGGGAGAGAGAAGACTGGACACAACCCGACCCTGGAACAAGTGGAAGAAGATGAAATTGAAGATGAAGAGACAAAATGTGGTCATTGGTAATTAGGGTGAGGAGGCTGACACTGGCATCCTATCTCAGCGAACACTGGGTGAAGTTGGGTTACACCCCGAATAGATCGCCAGTCCATTGTAGAGCCAACACACACAACCATGTGCATGACAGTGGGAGGAAACCAGAGTACCCGTTGGACACCTGCGCAAGCATGGAGAGAACATGAAAACCCCACACAGAAATGAAAAATGCCAACACTCAAACCTTAGAACCTTCTTGCTGTGAGGCAGATGTGTTAATAATATTACTAATAGTAAACATTATATAGCAAATATTCTTTACCACAGAAGGATTAACAAAGACAAGATGGCACAGTGGTTAAGGCTCTGTGATACTTATCAGATGGTTGTGGGGTTCACGCCTCAGTACCACCAAGCTGCAAGTGCTTGAGCAAGATCATTAACACTCAAACGCTCAGTTGTATAAATGATGTTTTTTTTTTCCACAAATGTAAATAGCTCTGAATAAAGACGTCTGCTAAGTGCCATGTAATGCATGCAAATGGTGATCTCTATGACCTGACTTAGTGTGTTTTGATGAAGCACACTGTAAGTTAATAAACTCGCTCTACACATTCCAGCTATAAAGCTGAAGGGAGAGGAGCAGAATAGAGCACCCCATCAAATTTAGAGATGCACAAGTTGGACAGAGCAATACATTATTTAGTCTGTTACAGCAAACAAACAGAAGTGCATGCATATAAAATACAGCGTTAACAGCAACCTGGTTAAAAGAACTCCCATCAAGCTTGTATTCCTTTTCCACATATGCCATGACCGTGACCAGAATAAAGCAATTACTCAAGATGAATGAGTAAAAAGTTATACATATAAATGAGATTTAGAGGCAGCAATTATAGACTTACAGGCTTATAAATTAGCTCGCTACAGCAATTTGGCAAGTTTACATGTTTGCATTGGAGGGTGAAAAATATCAAATAAAATAAATAAATAAAAACCATAATGTCAAGCAGTGTTGAGAAATATGGTTAATTGCTTTTCAGATATAAAATAAAGTTGCCTCACTGGTACAAACAAGTTACTTGTTTACTTTATGTTTAGCTGGATGATAAAGATAACATATATTGCAGGCTAATTACAATGTAATGAATGTAAATACTTTTGAGTGGAGATATATGTGTATATATAATTATAATCAGTACACCAATAAACACTATTTATGAGCATATTTCATTATAGATCCATTTAATGCAGCATTTTTGGGGTGTGTATTTTTGCATATTTTTAGCAAATTTTTGTTCACTTTTTGTCCTTTAATAAGTCGGCTGAGATAGGCTCCAGCTTCCCTGCAACCCTGGTGGGATTATGAGTAAATAAAAGAGTGAGTGTGTGAGTAAGTAAATAAATATTTTTGGAGTACCTCCAGCTTTAGATTTTATCTTTTAGCTGTAATACAGCCAAGAACAGAAACCTCTCTGTTTTTAAAATAAAATATGTAAAGTAACAGTGTTCAAACAAGCACAGGAAAAACATGCAAGCTCCAGCCTAGAACCAGGAACCTATTTGAACCACTCAACCGCCAATCACATAATCAGTATTGAACTGAGTAAAGTAGACAAATAAAATCACAAGTATTGCAGTAGTCACATAGTTAATCTACATAGGTAAAGTCACATGATGGCTTTATCACATAGACATGTTCTGTTTGTTACTATGTCGGAAAGGTATATTTGTGCCTGTTAATACAAATGAATATGCAAGAAATACTAGGTGTTGGATTACTTCAAGAATAATGAAGTTTCATTGATTCATTCATTTTCTGAACCACTTAATCCTAATTAGGGTCGGAAGAGGCTGGCGCCCATCTCAGCCGACTCTGGTCGAGGGCAGAGTATACCCTGGACAGCTCGCCAGGCCATCGAGGGCAGAAACATGCTGACGGCAATGCAGCCTACTCTTGACGAAAGTTCAAATCCAGGTTGATGCCGCAGCCGTCCACGAATGGGATTCCATGGGAGCTAATTGGCCAAGCTCTCACGGGATGGAGGGATGTCGACTTTCCGCTGTAACTCACAGCAATCACCAGCCAATCCATGGGCCTCTATGAGCTCATGCGTACAAAAGGGGCGGATAGTGTTTTCCCTCTGAGTGTGTTAGGCCACCAAATGCGCATGCACAGCAGTGCGTAAAGAGGCGAGTGGCAGCATCTGTCACGTAGAGATAAGGCAGATGGACCCAAAAAGCAGAACAGACACAGGAGTAGGCGGTATGTCGGGATGCTGCTCGTAAAACTCGTCGATGAGGCTGTGGTCGAGGATAAACCCCACGGGTACCCAGGAGCGCTCCTCCGGTCCGTAACCCTCCGTCAACTAAAAACTGTCTACCCCGACCTCTCTTGCGTACTGCCAGAAGCCTCTTGACTGTGTAGACCGGGCCTCCGT
>JAQMYF010000001.1:10716579-10736229 GCA_030014195.1 Neosilurus mollespiculum
TGTAGTTACTCGTGAAATTGGCTCCCTTTGTTTGTAATGGTTATGAATCAAACATCGGTTTGAATCAAGAATCGATTGAATCGAATAGTCACCCCAAGAATCGGAATCGAATTGAATCGTGAGCTGTTGTTCGATTCACATCCCTTCTATTTATGATGTTTAGATTAGTTCGTATATAAACATATATGTATATAAAGGTATATGAATGCTGGCCTTTTTCATTAATAACAAATTATTGGTTGCTAATGAAATGGTTACCATAGCAATTATCGCAAATATTTTAAGTGTAATTTTTCTGTTTGCTTTTACTTTCTTTTATGTTTTCTTTTACAATTTCGTTGCTGTCATGAACCTTTTTTTTTTTTCATGTAGACAATAAAAAATTAACAATAGCTCCACACACGGGGATGATGTCATTATTTGAAAATTAGTGAAAAGTCACATGACCACCCCATGTGTTCATCTGTAATACGGAGCAAATTTGCGTATGAATACATGGCACCGTATTCTTTTCTTTCTGATGTGTGGTCGGACTCCTGTTTGAAGCACATTCGATTTGTATTTGTGCCTCGTTTTAGTTTGTTTAAGAGTTTACTACTGTAGTTTATATCTGATTTGTTAGTTTAATATATGTGAAATGTATTTTTGCCATTAACTAACTTCATGTAAACTTATACGGGATTAATGCTTGCAGCTTCAAAACTGTAGGTAAAAACCACCAGATGATGAAAATGAATATGCTCATGTGTAGCAGGAGAGTTTGCAAGGCCTGCCTGGTATTTAAAAAACGTTTTTACCTGTGCATCGGGGAAGATTCTCTCTTTCTGTGTGATTTCTAAACGTTATGTCATTATTAATGGAAATTGATGAGCCATTGATCGGGGTCAGCATTATCATTTCCTGTTCTGTACTTTCTCTCTCAGCGAAATGTGTGTTTGTTGGTGATGGAGGACGGATGACTGTGTTCTACACACATGGAGGAAAAGCCAGCGACTGTGTTGTTCACAATGCGGCTTGTGTTCATGCAAGTCAGAGGCACGTCACAAACGGAAATAGTTTAAGATCGGTTTGGGTTCATCTCTCTTGGGGTCAGTGCTCTGTTGTCCACATTCGATTTGAAATGCTGCTCCCACCCAAATTCCACACATAACAAGGTCTCGGTGCAGTGAATAATAGAGACTTTGTTGTTTTCGAATGTTCTGTGCAGTCTATGAAAAAACATGCTTACTTTAGCACGTAAACTAGCCTGGTGTTCCAGTTTAAAACAGGATAAAACGGGCTGCACTGAGATAATGAAGGCCTGAGACTGAGACATCTGAGAGTCATTATCATTACAGCAGGCAGCTTTGTGACTTTTGTCTGAACACAACCGGTTGAAGGGTGTCTTTAATGAGCTCCTCGTGGCCGTGGACAAGAAATTAGTTTGTGATGGATTTCCATAAAACTTGAAACAGTTATGTAAAGGAACAATTATGGACGTGAACTAGAGGATCAAAATGTACACATGATACTTCTCATGGGACAAAAGAGACATTATATTTATCGCCATTTAATGATGATGATGATGATGATGCTGCACTAAAACCAAATAAAGACCATCATAATATGAATTAGAGCTGCACAAAACATAAAATCCCATTAAAAGTATGATGTAGGTTAATATATCAGCGTTATTTGTTACGCTACACATCACATGAAACGTCACGTGGGCTTTGTCTCCTCACAACAAGCATGTGAATGGCTGTTCATCTCTGCTTTAGCCCTTTGATAGACTTGCAACCTGTTCAGGGTATTCTCTGCCTCCCAAACAAGTCAGCTGAGATTGGCTCCAGGATTGGTAGTATTGATGGAGATGGCGGTTGGATGGAGGGATGATGGCGAAATGGCAACCCTGATACATGCTGTTCTCATAAAAGCTGCCCTACAGTTTGAATAGCTAACTGGCGTACATACAGGAAGCTATTTTGACAAGCGAGACACTTTATGACGCAAGTGGATTGTCTGTGACGCACTGTGGTTGCGTAGGTAATCCTCTCGCATTTTTCCTACTTCCGAATGTTTCAGAATGAAACTATGAGCAGTATCTAGCTGGGTCCCTGTTTGAGGTGTAGACACGCGAGAGGTTGCTAGCTAGTTCACTTATAAGTAGTTTTTCGTTAGCTTGTTAAATATATGGAAATATCTACTCATGGGAAATGCCGACCCTTTTTGAAAGTGTGGACCGTCATGTTTCCGGGGTTTATCCTTGTAGAATTTCCGCGTGACGTCGTAGAGCACACGGCAAAAATCGGCGGCTCTTCCGTGTTAATGTAGGAAGCACTATTAAATTCGTGTTGATTGTTTTCCCCACAGAAAATGTTTTGGGTAACCCACTGTTTGATGGCATCTGTCAATCAACAGTATCTCTAAGCACTGATTGGTAATTGCTCAAGTCGTGTCGCATTCTGCCTCTCATCTCTCATTTCGCTGGCACTCATCGCCTTTCCATGGTCGCTTGTTGCTCATCACTTTCTTCGTGGATGCTTCTTGAGGGTTTTAACTTTATAGGCTTTCCCTGGTATCTTGTTTCTGTCTCTATACTTTGTACCCTTTACCAGTTAGCCCACTAAGTAGCCTCTTTAATACAAGTAGTTTTGAAATGCATTTCATTTCCTTCCATGTCTGAAGCATTTAGGTTATCGCAGCCGTGTTTGTGTTACGTGATCGCGTTTCAATCCTTTTAATCAATCATTGCAAATCACATTGTTTACAGCATATGAAAACCGATTCAATCCTGCCACTGTTTCATTAAATAATTTCTCGCTCAGTTCCCATTCCATGTGAAATTTCCTCTTCGAATTGGTGGATATGTCTTTCCTTGTCCTCTCCTGTCTTTAGCGTTATCTACACAAACTACTAAATCTTGGAGCTAATAACAGGGACTGCTGGGTGTGTGGCCATGTCTTTTGTTTCCCAGGTCGTAAATCGTAAAAGCAGCTACATTCACGTATCGGATTTTTTTCAGGTCATGATGTTGAGCACAGACAACCGTTTCAGACCATCAGGTGTTCTTATTTTATTTGTGGACCAGCGGTGTCTCCAGTCTAAATGGCTAGATAGAGGCAGAGGGTGTGGCTAAGAGAACAGGGCTGTATTTCAGATTAACATTCTGGTCTGAACCTCAAAGAGAAGTGTTTTTGGCTGTCCGCCAGCCTGCGAGCTGCTCTCATCTCTTAACCAGTGAAAAAGTCAACTCGGCGGTTTCAGAGTCGCCAGCACACAGACACTTACGCAATCAGTCCAGAAAATGGGATAAGGTCAGCATGCATTTAGTTCACAATCACTTTGTTAATAATTGAAAGGTGTAGCGCACTGGGCTTAGAAGCAGTTGGTGACTGCAGAGAATTTCATTGCCGGTAGTAATGTTCCATTGTTCCCCATATAAGACAATTAAACTTGAAACTTGACTGTGGTGAATGGTTAGTCCCCACATTCGTAATTCTTCTTGCAAAAAAAACGTTCACACGCCTCACTCTCATTCAGCAAGGAGTTTTGAACATGTTCAAAATTTTAAGCAATCTTTGGCTTTTTTTTCCTGGTGGTTTGCAAATCGTCACCACTGTCACAGTCTGCAAATGTTCTTTGTGGTCATTAACTATTCTTCAATCAATCCTCAGGATTGTGGCGACTTGTGAAGAATGCTTGGCGAATAGTTCATGAACTCTGCGTATATTTGGCTAAAGTTTGTGGTCACGTGATATGATGGCGACTCGGCAAGCATTTGGCAAACAGTCAGTTGGCACAGTCGCCGCATTCGCCAAAATGTCACTGACTGTTCGCAGGGATTCGCCAAGTGTTCGTGAACTGTTCATCAACTGCTCAATAGAATATCACCAAAACGTCACTAGAAAGTCGTCAACAAATCGGCAATTAGTATCTTACTGACTGACGAATACTTGGTCGTCAAAAAAGTGGCTTGGTCGCCGCTTTTGCCAATTTTTTTGCCATGTTTTTGAAACAACACTGAGTGAAGGGTTAAAAAACGGACAGTAGGCGAACTGAATACTCACCTGTGTTTTTCTGGTGATCGGAGCTTACTAACCTTACTAACCTTACTAATCTTACTAACCTTACTAACCTTACTAATCCGTAAATGGCTAAATCAAGTCAACACTGCAACTGATGACCAGTGGACACCTAGTTCCATTGACTAATCATGTTGTGCTGATTTTGCCTTCATTACACTTGATCTTGATCACTTTAGAACAAGCTTTGAGTTATGTGACGGGGATCTTGTGTTTGCTGCTTAGCTCTATGTTAAATATTTACAATGGGTTTCAAGCAGCTGTGCAGTGTTTACACAATGTTTATTCTTGTCCTGCTGACCCCCTGCCTAGGTCACGTCTAGGTTTAAACCGTTAACTCTACAAACACCGTGTTTACAGTGCACGCGCTTTTAGCTGGAGGTTTGTAAAGGGGGTCTATGGAGAATATCCACCGTCAGTGATTACCGGTATGAGTCAATCCATGTGATATCGCCGAAAGCCTTCCGACCGACCATTTCAGATTTGACTCAACAAGCTATAAAATGGTAAATATGCAGTTGTAAAACTTCATCTGCAGCAGTTAAAGACATTTTGTGCCTAAGGACAACTGAAAATTTTGTGCCGTTAGCTCAAATAGTTCAAAGGTTATGGCTTATGTAGCTTCTTAGTTTTTACATAGCGCGTGATTCTACATTAAAGTACTAGCCACGCCCCACAATTTCAAACCCCTGCATCTCAAAAACTAGATAAAGATACAAAACTGAAATTTTGAGATGGTAAGTTGGGAACTTTTTCTGAAATCTGGTGATTTTTCTGGTGATTTGACACACCCTTTTTTGTGTTAGTAATTATTTTATAGATTGATTGACTGGTAAGTTGAATTAAACTAAAGGTAAGTGCTGTAAATCCTCTTTTTATCAAGATGCATCTGGTTTGATGGGTGGAAGGTTCAGGAATAGGAAGAGTCCTAATGAATTTTTTAAATGAGTGCCAGTCTAGGGAAAACCCGACAGATGTTGCTCTGGCTGAATATGGAGTAAAATCAGGTTTTGAAAGAAAATTGGAATATATTTAACACTTATTTTTATGACCTCTGATCGTATATGAACTCACATAATATTACAATTTTTGGAAATTAAATAGAGTACTATACGTTCTTACCATCAAATAATTTACAGAAGAGCCGATATCAGGCAACGTCGGGGACTGGAGGCCTGTTCCGCAGCAGGTCAATATAGATGCGTTTGCTGGAAAAAGAAATGTCTCATTCTTGGAATAAAAAAATTGGTTTTCTTTTTAAAAAATCTTCTTGCTATTAAATACTTTCATTCCAAAGTGTGTTACCTTTCATGGAATGAAGTCTAGAATGAATGCAAGAATCTGCCGGCTAGGGTTAGCTTTTAGCCTAGCATAGAGTTCCAACCGCTTCCCTTTTGTTTTTATTTATTTCTTTTGTTTGTTTAAATCTCTAGTGACATACCTACTAATGGTTTATTGGGTGTTATCCTAGTAGTAGATTAGCCAGTCAGAATGAGCGATTGGTCATATAGAGGTTTATGGGTAGAATATATGAATATAAAATATATATTCTACTGTAAATTGTACTGTAGCTTGAATACAGCAAACATGGTTAAAGTGTAAAGACATGGATAGTCATATTGCTATTTATTGTTTTTATGTTATTTATTGCAAGTTAAATGCAAAATAAATTCACTTGCATCATGTGCTTTAGACAGCTTTTTACAGTTTTCTTTTTTCCGTAACAAAATATGTGAAAAAGAGAAGCAGACCACGCATGCGCTTCACTGAGCACTTTATTAGGAACACCTGTACCCCTGCACAGTCTTACAGATTATCAGCTAATCATGTGGCAGCTCTGCAGTTCGTAAAGTCAGGTTCAGGGTGTCAGTTAATGTTCCCATCAATCTTCAGAATGAGGAAAGGGGGATCTCCGGAAAAGGTGATCGCCGTCACTTTAAAACCAACGGGGTACGTTGGTGGTGCCAGGTGGGCTGGTCTGAGTATTATAGAAGCTGCTGATTTTCCCACAGGATAGTTTTTATTGCTTACACATAAGAGTGTGGGTGGAGGGGGGTATCTAGTGAATGGCAGTTCACAAGGCATTTCTTGAAATATTAACGTCCACTATGTAGGATTCAACCAACTGAAACCCCTTCCCTTTCTATTGGGTGTTAAAATGTCAGGTGGCCGTCAGCTGTCCGTAGCGAACTACCTATAGTTACTCACATTTATACTCCCTATGGTTTTTCACATGCTATATGGTATAATCCTCCGTTTTTCTTTTAATTTGGTAACATACCCAGTAGGGGTGCCGGAAAAAAATTGATTCACGTCTGAATCGTGATTCTTATTTGTTAGGATTCTGAATCGATCCAAATTTTCAAGAATCGATTTTTAAGATCATGTTTTTTTGAACATTTCCAACCTTACTCCCAGCGCGTACCGTTTGTCAAGACACGGCCTCCGTCGTAAATTGTTCCAGTGAGTGGCGGCTCCAGAACTAGCTTTTAGCCTATTTTTGACATGGATGAGAAAAAAGAAATACAGCCAGCGCCGTCTTCGCTGAAGGCAAATGCTTGCACTTCGGATTTTATAATTTCCGGGTAAGAAGGAGATTGACATGACATATGTGGTGCGCAAAATAAAAGTCAAGTATTTCGGGAACACTTCACATCCCCGAGCCCACATCTTACGCCATCACCCGGAGCTAAAAGAACCGGAGCAGCAACGCTGAACGATCAAAGCGGATCAGTACATCTACAGAACCAGCTGTGTAGTAATATCATTTCTTTCTTTCTTCTAGAAGAGTTGCTCCTGGCTTATAGAAGAATGTAGTTACTCATGAAATTGGCTCCCTTTGTTTGTAACGGTTACATCGGTTTGAATCAAGAATCGATTCTGAAATGAATCGTCACCCCAAGAATTGGAATCGAATTTAATCATGAGCTGTTGTTCAATTCACATCCCTAATATCCAGCAGCCGCCAGCACCGACTACTCCATTCTTTTTGTCTTGTCTTCTTTCCATGGCGTAGTTCATGTGTTCATTCAGTGTAGTTGCACATACAGGAAATAGTCACTCACTCATTCGCTGAACCACTTAATCTTACAAGGGTTATGGGGGGGGCTGGAGCCTATCTCAGCCGACACAGGGCAAAGGCAGGGTAGACCCTGGACACCCCACCTGACCATCGCAGAACCATCACGCACACACAACCACTCACATTCACACCTAGGAGCAATTTGGAACAGCCAGTTAGCCTAATGTGCATGTCTTTGGACTGTGGGAGGAAACCGAAGTGCCCGGAGGAAACCCACGCAAGCACTGGGAGAACATGCAAACTCCACACAGATGCTCAAGTTCGGGACTTGAACCCAGTACCTTCTTTTTGTAAGGTGGACGTGCTAAACGGTGTGTCACTAGGAAGTACTGGTGCGCATAAAGATTTGACCCGTGGTTTGTATTTAAACATCAAACATATGTTACTTCAGCACAGTAAAAATGAGAATTATATTTAGAAAGACATGCAGCATGTAAACAGAAGCTCGGTGGGGGTTCGGAGGGGCAGTGCTGTCTTTTTCAGTCCATAGACAATTTTTATTTTATTATTATTAGACATGGAAGTGGTAGCAAACTCCCCGAAGCAGAAAGAGGGGGTTATGCCATGCTTGTGTTGGCTCTGGATTCAGGCGGGAGGATGGACGCGTCGTTTGTGCGGCTGCTCTGGTTCTTCTTTCTTAGTCCCTGTGAGGGAGAGAGAGAGAGAGAGAGAGAGAGAGAGAGAGCTGCTAGAACAGTGGGTTTTTCATTGTCTGGAGTAGAAGGGTTTGATTTCAGTGGAAAGGCCACCCTTTCCTGTTCTTCTTCCTTTTTTTTTTTTTTCTTCTCCTTTTCCTTCTTTCCATGCTGTGCAGTTGTGCTCTGTCTGTCCTCAGCCCAAGCATCTGGCCCACGTCTGCTTATTCCACCATTCTGTCCAAGTTACTTGCTGTAGTTTTGGATGTGGATTGCGGTGCTGAGTAAGTGGAAATCTTACAGCTCTCTCATTCACTATAATAAAGTATATTCTTGAGGGAAGACTTTTTTTTTAATTATTCCTTTGTGTCAAATTCTGCTCTTTGCTGTTGTTTTAGAGAATGATAGTGGGCTTGATTACTTAATTCTTCCTAGAGTGTATTAAACATTATTATAGTGATTTATTATCGGCAACCACAATACTCATGATGTGATTCATTGTAATGCGGTCCGTAATCCAACAGTACAGACCAGTCAGAAGAATTTTTAAAAAATTTCTCGAGGGGGGGGGTTCCTCACACCTTATTTGAAAAAGTGTCACATTAAGCTGCGTTCACACAGGAAGCACCAAGTGACACGCTCGCCGCTGAGCGACATCGACCGCCGAAAGAGTCGCATCGCCCTCGCTCGCACGTTTCCCGCTTCCCGAGTGAAACAGTGCGCAGCCCTACACTTCCCTACAGCAGGTCCGTGAGACTTTTATTAATATTTTATCTTACATTAATTTTATCTTACATTGAGTTTATAACTCATATTGTCCTCATATATAGATTATTATTATCGTTATTAATATCACACAGCCAGTATAGAACAGAGATTCCTCTGCATCATGACCCGAGAACAGTTCACTCACCACGACGTCACCGCGCCTCGCTGGGTTCACCCAATGATACAAGCGCGGTGTCATCACGGGGAGAGTCATAGGCTTGATCAGGGGCTCCGTTTAGACGGAGTACACCTTATTCTGAACCGCGCACATTCTTTACCCACTGATTTATTTATTTTTGTTAAAATTGATCTGTTAACACGATTCAGCGGGAAAAGACGTTCGCAAAACCATGCACTCGCATTACTACCCAACCCACATAATGTACATTTCATGTAGCTCTAAATAAACTTATATATAATTATAAATTCGTAGGAAATGCCGACCGTTTCAGAAACATAGACCCAGGTTATTGGGTTATTATCCTGATTTCTGTGTGCACTCATAAAGTACATGATATTTACACACGGCTATTATAAACATAATGGCAAACGCTGTGTATGGAAGCATCTGTCAAATAACTATTTAAAAAAAATTTCAATTAATTTATTTTGATATACTGTATTAATCCCACAAGGGAAATTATGTCCTCTTCATTTAACCCATCCAAAGTGAGCACGCACACACACACACACACACACACACACACACGTAAACAGTGAGCGCACACACACACTCGGAGCAGTGGGCTGCCACACACATTGGGTGCACCCGGATAGCAGTTGGGGGTTCGGTGCCTTGCTTAAGGGCACTTCAGCAATGAAGGTGGAGGGAGGGGAGGTGCATCCCCCACCCCCGCCCCCCCATTTTTCCTGCTGGTTTGGGAATGGAACCAGTGACCTTTCGGTCCCAAAGCCACTTCTCTAACCCAGTGTTTTTCAACCTTTTTTGAGCCATGGCACATTTTTCTACATTGAACAAATCTTGCGGCACACCACAAACCAAAAATGTTACAAAACGACCCTCTGTGGCTTAATACAGTTTGTGTAATCACAATATAGATTAAACTCAGTCAGTGTGAAACCTGGGCCTGTTTAGATGAACACACACGAAGCTCTTCCTCAACGAGCATCTCGTTTCCAGTGGCTTTGCAGGCAGGTGGTATTAACGTCTCTGCCACAGTGTGGGACTGTTTAGATTTAGCTTTAAGTTTGTATGTAGCTTTGAGGGCTCTCTCTCATTTACCTCTGTGGTTTTTCTCATAAAAGTTGCTTGTTTCTTTGTGTTCTCACGCAGGAGAACAAAATAGTCCATCGGCTTGTTTTGAAGTAATAAGTGTTTTGTTTGGAGATGGGGTCATACTTGCTCGGTACCGTGGCACTGTTGGACTTCTCGCCACACAGCAAGCACAACGGAGTGGGTGTCGTCACATCCCCAGTGAAAGTAAAGCCGAACTAAAGATAGTTTTCACTGTATCGCCTCGAGCTCACTGTCTTTGTTTTTTTTTTTTTTGACCACCAACTCATATTAGGGACTTTATCTGGGTCAGAATTTTGTCCAGGGCCCAGTTCGGAGTTTGCACTTTTTTTCTTTTTAAAAACCTGCATGCATCACTACGGAGCCCCTAAAGGGACATGGGGAAAAAAATTTACATGAAAAGTTTCTAGTGCGCGCGCGAAAGTTTCTCGTGCTCACTAGAAACCTATCTTTTTTTTTCCCCCCATGTCCCTTTTTGGGGCTCCGTACGTCACTAATTCTCTTGTCTCTAAGAATAATTAAGGCAGTTAAGCTCCCTACTGCCCCTCTCTGACATAGAAGAGTATTACATTGCTCTGCCAATCACTACATCACAGACACTCGACAATGGCCAACGGTAATTGGATAATTTCCCACGGTACACCCGACAATCTCTCACGGCACACTAGTGTGCCGCGGCACAATGGTTGAAAATCACTGCTCTAACCATTAGGCTACGGCTGCCCCCGACAGATTGGTAATCGGTCGACGCGCCCACCCACTTCGTGTTGCGTGAGTAAATTTCACTTCTTGTCACCTCCTGTTGCTTGTATCGCACACCATCATTGACTTTGCATGGTCGCTTGTCACTTCCTGTGTGAACGAGGGTTTAGATTCACTGCTGGTAGCTTTTAAACACGAGTGACTACGAGCATTCACAGTGATTCTACTGTCCTGAAAAGTTTGAAGAAGGAGAAAGCGAGCCAGAATGCATGGTTCGCAATTCGAAAGAAAAACACTGTACTTGGCCTAGTGCCTCAAGTAAAGTTCAAGAGAATATCTTCTCCTAAATATTACAAGTCTCTGTAATCACAACGAGACGAATTCCCGCGTTACTATTTTCTATACTCAACTAAACACACATTCTTAAATGTTTTTATTTTCTGTCGCTATTTGTATTGTTTTAGTTTTGTCCTGTGTATAATGATGTGCTCTGTTTTTCACCTTCTGTTTTCGTTTATATTTTCCAAACAAAAGTCATTCAAAGCAAAAAGGGGATGGTGAAAGAGCAACAGCCAAGAAGAGTAACGAAGGTTTATCATAGACCAAATGAGCAAAAATAAACCAAAAAAAAAAAGATCCTCAGTAGCTTTAATGCTTTCGCTGATCCTTAGACACAGTTATCAAAGAGAATTGGGACGTTGTAGACTTGCTGACTCAAGAACTCCGACATCTTTTCCTACGTACTTCTATACTTTGGGGGGAGAAAGAACTCCAGTGGCCATTTTTTTTGCGCCTTCGCCAGTTTTAATGAGCTCAGCGAGAAAAAAGTTCTGCATCTCCCCCTCAGAAGAGCTTTTGGCTAACCAGACGTAAACATTAACTTCCGGTTCCTTTTCTCTTTGCCTTTTTTCCCAGAGGTGTTGCAAAAATGCCACATAATAAATAACATATGAACCTCTTCACTTTGGCCAGTACAGGAAATTCCACACCGAGGAATAATTCAAGCTGCACACGTTAGGCCCACAACTAAGCGACACTTCTCTCTGAAGGAATCGTATAAAATAATTACTGCATCAATATCAGCGAATGGAAGAAGGATGATGCACAAACTGACCAAGTGCTTGTCATTATTTCTGTTATATGTCACTGTACTGTCTGCCATCAGTTTTATGTATATTTGATTGTCTTTATGGTCTTGTAAAGAATTCATTATATGAAGCGGAGGACGCAGTAGTGCCTGTAGTACCTCCTTTAACGTTGTTATTTTATTTATTTATTTTTTTTGTAAATTAAGCAATTAAACCAATTGTAGTGAATCAACTGGGTCCTGAAGCAGCAAAGCATTCGCACATCATCACACTACCCCCACCATGTTTCACGGTTGGACTGATGTTCTAGTTGCGGATTGCTGTTAGCTTAGCTTAGTTAAGTATTAATTGTAAAATAAATGTAGTCTTCACCAAATAAGTGCACTTGTCTTTAATTTGTCACTTATTTTGGGTATCACTTTTGATTATTATATGTAAAAAATAAATAAATAAAACTATAATAAAACACCAAATTGCAAACCACTTGATATTCAAAAACATCAGACCGGAAGTATTCGTTTAGCTGTTCTATATTTTCTGATACTTTTAAATGCAGGTTTACTTCGCTGAAGAATTTGCTTTGTTGTAATCGTTGCCTTTAACTGTAGAAATAACGCTACATGTAGACAGTATTCCTAAAAAATGTTCCTTTCCTAGACATATTTTGGTTTCATCCACACTAGCCTCAGAGAGATTGTGCATCTTGTATGTTGTTGATCGATAGCAGGACAGATGAACAATGTGCTCATGGGAAAATTTCCACTGCATTCCTCTCTCCAGCTGTTAAGGCACACTGAATCAGAACCAGTTGTCTCTCTTTTTTCCCCTGGAATCGATGCCTTCCTGGTGTTTTAAAAGCATAGTTGACATTTAAGTACCTAATTCGGAACCCGAAATCGGTGGGGATTTTGTTTGGGTTGGTTCTAATTAACTGATGTTTACTTGGCCATGTTTGTCTGTGGAGTTAACCGCCTCGACCTGCGTTTCAGATTAAAATCAGTCGCTAGAAGCTGAATGTTGTTTATTTTGAATATCGTTGTACAGAAAGGTCAGATTTACGTTTCTTTTTTTTAATTTTGTAATATTAACACAGCATAGTCTTACATTTACAGTCCGTGTTGATTTTCTGATCATTTATTTTTAGTGCATGTTCATGTTTCCGTGAGAAGTCGTTTTATTCATCCAAAATATTTTCCTGTTTCTGATTGGTGGAAGGCGGCACGGCGACCTAGTGGTTATCACATCCACCTCACAGCGGGAAGGTCGTGCGTTCAAGTCCGGGCTGTGGGATTTCTGTATGGAGTTTCCATGTTCTCTTCGTGCTTGCATGGGTTTCCTCTCACGGTCCAAAGACATGCACATTAGGCTAGTTTACTGTTTAAGCGTGCTCCTAGGTGGGGCTGTGAGCGTGAATGGTTGTGCGTCTTGGTCCTACGATGATCTGGTGAGCTGTTCAGGGTGTACCCCGCCTTCGCCCAGTGTCGGCTGAAACAGGCTCCAGCTTCCCCCAAATGAGTGAGTGCGTGATTGGTATGCCACCTGCAAATTCTTGGTATTGTTCTACAAGCCGACTCGTCCATCATTGATATCGGATAGCTTGAATAATGATTACACAATTGGCACACGCCAGTGTTAATCTTAATAGATATCAATAAAGATGGATGGGTCACGCCTCGCGGCAGACACCTCTGCCTGTCCGCCATCTTGGTTAGTAAGTTAGTAGGATTTACATCGAAGCGCTGCAGCCCTAAGCTGTTAAAACTTCATTCTGTTCTCTCACTGTTTATGCTGTTGTAAGCTGTATCTGAGAGTGCATAGCAGTGATCAAAACAGTGGCGCAAAGTTCCGCCACCCAACAACGCTGTCGCTAGGGTGTAGCCTATATGCCTATTTCTATCTATGTTCCTCCTTTTATCCTTTTCCCAGAGAAAGCTGGTGAGAACATGGCTTCCCTCTCTCAAGACTAAAAGCCTGCCGCTTGTAACATGCCGATGAATTCGCATCTGGTCGGGGGAAAAAGGTCTAATTCCTAAAAATAAAAATACATCCTTATCATTAAATACTCTAATTTTGTATTTTATTTTCATGCAATTTGCCTAGAATAGATCAGAAACGGCGTTAACACGGACTAGCGTGCTATAGCTAGCGGCACTTCCGGCAGACACACCGGCTACGATGTGCTTTCCTCCAGACTTCAAAAAAAGTTTAATTAATAATAACATAATTCAAAATGTCAGCTTTTTCTTTATAATATGAAGAATTATTCAGATCTTGAAGAGGAAAGGAAAGTGAATTTTTTTTAGCACAGGTCATGGTTACGCTTTTTATGCTAACGAGACGAGAATAGCGCCAGAGTAATGTCCGAAAGCTCCGACTTTCTATATTAATACCACAGAGACCTGAGCTAATCTTGTCGTTCTGACCGACATGCTGTCTGCCCTTGGTGTATAATGGGATCTGAGCAACCTACCAACCTAACACACACACACACACACACACACACACACACACATTCACACACATACAAAATCAGCTTTAATGAGTTTATGGTTATCTGAAATTCGTGTCAGAACCAGCTGAAGAACTCCTGATGGTGGTTACTGTCGTGTGTTTAATGTGTTATAAATGTGGGTTTTTTTGCATTTTCACAATTTTTGATCATTATTTTTTCCGTGTTAGCGTACTAGCTAAAACAGATAGCGACACACATTAGTCAAAACCACACACGCACTCTAACACATGTATCATGTAAAACCGTGTTCATGTTGTATTTGTTTGTACTTTATGCATTTAAAACTTGAAAAGAGTAAACCGTGAAAGTACGTTGTATGGATTTTGTTTATTGACAGTTTTAGAGCTAATTGGTGTATTTAGCTAGCATATTAGCTAAACACTATTAGGTGATTTTATTTATTTGTTTATTTTTGTACTTTATGCATCTCACACTTATTAAAGTCATTATGTTTAGTTTTACTTTACTCCCTGTGTTTCTCTACAAATCTGTTGTCTAATTCTTTGCTCTCTTGTTGCCAGCGTGCTAATGTTATCCGCTCAGTGGTTAACCATGTGAATACGGTGTTTCTCTGTACTTTATACATTTCAAACTTGATTATGTCACAAAAGTTAGCTTGAAAAATAAACGATGATGCTTCAATTCATTGGGTCGACAATACCAGCCATTATCGTCAGAGTCTCAAATACGGTTTATGGACAAAAGTTTATGGACACCCTACCATCAGACCCATATGTAGCTTCCTCCCAAAGCTGGTGCCACAAAATCGAAAGCACCAAATTGTGCAGAATGTCTTCGTCTGCGGTTGCGGAAATATAAGGCTCAAACCTGTTCTAGGTTGACCGTCCCCCTGCGCACACAGTGAGCTCCAGGAAGACATGCCTCGCCAAGATTGGAGTGGGAGAATGTGAGTCACTTACACAGAGCACTGACCTCAACCCCACTGAACATGTCTGGGATGAACTAGAACGCCAACTGGCTCAGGTGTCCCAGTGCCTGACCTTAATACTGCTCTTGTGGATGAATGATCACAAATCCCTACAGTCCACACCTAGTGGACAGCCTTCCCAGAAGAGAAAAGTTTATTATAACAGCAAAAAGGAACAAAACCTGGAGTCGAACCATCTCGAAAACACAGTGTTATGGTCAAGTGTCCACAAACTTTTCCTTTGTGTATGTATTAATGTGACAATGGTATCAGTGCTATTTAATGTATAAAATGTGGATTATGATTTATTACTGCATTATCCCAAAGGCTTTAGATTAATCAGAGCAACGTAGCGTAGCCCACATTCTGAAATCTTTCCCCGTATGTAGCTCGCAGTCAGTCATGTTATTTTCATGTTTTCAGCTAATGATTTTTCTCAACGTTGAAACACCGTTGTTTTGTCAGTGAGCCGGATAAAGAACCCTCTATACCGTCCGTCGAAGCCATGAAAACAGCCAGTGGTTTGCACATGATTGTGGTGAGTACCGGAGTGAAATTCCTCCAGAGCTGCCTCACCTCTACCCATTGAGTGCTAACATTAACCACATGTGTCGTGTCCTGTCTGACGCCGGCGAAGATAGATGTGTGAGGAAGAGTAAATGAGCTGTAGTTTATATATAGGGCTACAGTGTAAGAAGGACAGTATTTTTATTTATTACCATTTAATCTCATTTTTATTTAATTTCATTTATTTTTTATACTGTATTAATCCCACAAGGGAAATTTTAACTTCTGCATTTAACCCATCCAAAATGAGCACACACACACACAAACAGTGAGCACACACACACACACACACACACACACACACACACACACACAGAGCAGTGGGCTGCCACACACATTGTGGTGCCTGGAGAGCAGTTGGGGGTTCGGTGCCTTGCTCAAGGGCATTTCAGCCATGAAGGTGGAGGAAGGGAAGGTGCAGCTCACTCCCCCACCGCCACACATTTTTTCCTGCTGGTTCGGCAATCGAGCTAGTGACCATTAGCAACCACTAACCATTAGGCTACAGCTGCCCCAAAAATTAATTTATTCATTTTGTGATTGCCATATTCTGAAAAAGTGAGTCATTGAAGTTGTTTTTATAAAATGTGTTATAATATGTTTATTTATAAAATTAAATGTAAAAAAAATTTTTAATTAACCCTTACACAATTTTTACTTTAAGGTATACACTGCCTGTCCAAAAAAAACAAAACAGTAATATTTAGTTGCATTTCCTTTAGCCTTCATTACAACACGTAATTGGCACAAACGGCAGTGGTGGCTTAGTGGTTAAGGTGATGGGTTACTGATCCGAAGGTCAGCGGTTCAATCCCCACTATCATCACTGTTGGGCCCTTAAGCAAGGCCCTGAACCCTCAATTGCTCAGTTGTATAACAATGATAATTGTAAGTCACTCTGAATAAGAGCGTCTGCCAAATGCCGTAAATGTAAAATGGAATGTAAATGTAATTGCCATGGCATTGTCTCGACGAACTTAAACAACATCACAACTTTTATTTTCATCCACAGCTGGATTCATTTTTTACAGACACTTCGAAATGATGACAGGAAAATCAAACCACTCCTTAAAATTCCAAATCCTTTCTGTAGGGTTAAGGTCAGGACTCCGTGGTGCCGATTCATGTGTGTGAATGATTCCTCATGCTCCAAGAACCACTCTTTCATGATTTAAGGCGCAATTTTATCCGTTCCATCAAGGAAGAGAAAGTCCATTGATGTGAAAACCTTTTCGTTCAGGTCATCAACTGACTTTATTTTACTGCCAAATGAATGTTGCTGAGCCTCGACCTGACCAACTGGAGAGGTGACACGCCGTATTCAAGGCTAAAGGCGGTTTAACAGAATAGTCGAGTGCGTCACGTCTATGGATGTACATGCCTATTCAGGTGTGTTCTTACTGCAGATGCTTTTCTGCTCGTGCTGATTCTGGCCTGTTTACTTTGACCCCTCTCAACAACAAGCCCTACAGGATGAAAATGTATTTTTTTATTTATGTATGTATCTAGGTATCTATGTATCTATCTATCTATCTATTTTTGCTTTTTACACAATTTTGTATAAACTCTTTAGAGACAAGTCTGTGTGAAAAATCCCAGGTTTCTTAAATAATCACACCAGCACATCTGGTACCAACAACCTCGGCCAAAATCAGTGAGGTCACGCTAAGGTTTTTCCTTATTCCTTATGTTTTTATATGAACATAAACAGAAACTCCTGCATGATTTCATCCAGTAAAGTGCTTCTGAAGTGGCGAAGGTGTAACCAGTGTATATATAGTGTGTGTGTGTGTGTGTGTATATATATATATATATATATATATATATATGACTCTGATATAAGAAGGCTGAAAGAGTCAGTGAATCAGCCTGAGTCATTGGTTTTTCAAATGCAGCGGGAATCGATAATCCTTTACCTGAAAGCAGAGCCAATTTGTATTGAATTCTGCAGCAGTTTGAATGTTGGCGTCATCTGAAAAATGGCACTTGAGCAGATTTCGCAGGGGGAGTGAGCCATAATGGTGAACAGATGTCCCCGATCCACATGTATCTCAATTATTTATGGCTCAGAGACCTGCTCATATGTCCAGTTAAGTGTTTTGGGGTCATGACAGGGCGAATATGATTTTCGACTATACATTACACACATTGCATGCTAAAATGAAACTTCATGCAGAAGCTTTAGCAGATATATAGCCGTGATTCGCACACATCTGAAATGAACCTGGGTGTTGGGCCAGCAGTGAGTTGCAATCTGAGTAATGCAGTGAGGGGTGGAAGTGGATGGGCATGTTTTTACATACAGGTCAAAGTTAAAAGCGCTAACACTTTGTAGAGCATGAAACAGTTCGTACAAAAGGAAAAACCCGAGCAGCTTCTCTGTCTTTTGTTGGTTTCTGTTTGTGCTGCTCAGCTCATACTTCTTCCCTTCCTCTTTCCTTCCGTTTTGTAGCCAGACTGCGAAGTGTTTCTAAAAAAGGAGAGGTTACATAATCGTATTCTTATTTCACTTGTTCATGCTATCAAAAGTAAAAGTACAACATAAATGATAAAAAGATTTTAAGTAAATAGAGATATAACAATAATCCTACTAGGGTTGCGGAAAGGCTGGCAGCTATCTCTGTCCACGGTGGGCGAAGGCAGGGTACACCCCGAACAGCTCACCAGACCATTACAGGGCCAACACACACAACCAACCATTCACACTCACAGCCACACTTAGGGGCAATTTGGAGCAGCCAGTTAGCCTAATGTGCATGTCTTTGGACTGTGGGAGGAAACCGGAGTGTCTGGAGACCACCCACACAAGCACAAGGAGAACATGCTCCACCAGGAACCGCCCTCGCCCAGGACTCAAACCCACTACCTTCTTGCTGTGAGGTGGAAGTGCTAAAAACTACACTACTGGTGGTGCATCCAGGTTACCACAAGAATTCTGACACATGTAAAAGGATCTAATTTCACATGGCCAGCTCCTACCCATCAAGTATCCTGATCATACAGAAACTACCAACCAGGAAGGGTGGAGGCAAGCATGGGCTTTTTAAACTGCTGCAAATGCTTATTTAGGAGTGGTGTCACAGATTTGGAGGAAAAGTGCCATTGGTTTTCCAGATTTTGCAGATTCAAATCCCCCCCCATATGCATGAGTTTGATGGACATGACTGGCTATTTGTCGCTTATCTGACGGGAAAGGGAGTATATGCCATCTCGCTCTAAAAGCTTGGCCGATTGGCTCTCATGGGGCATGGACTGGTGTGTGAATCACATTGGGCTTAATCTCACAATCTCTTGGGTGATTGCGGCACTCTTTTTCAGGTGCGCCACTCAGAATCCGAGTTTGTAGACTCCTATGAACTTGGGAACCTATGTCTCTGCCTACGTCGAAGACTATGGCTGGCTGAGAATAAAGTCACGTTCATCTCGAAACCAAACAGCAACCTGAACCAAACCTTGTAACAGTCTGAGGTAACATGGTCAAGATTCTGTCTACAGTACAGAATTAAAAAACAAAACTGAAACATCTTGGATTATGGACCTTATGCTCCACGGCGGCACCCCCGCTGAAAACTATTTACACCCCTGTGTCATTGTCACTGGTTTATACCCCTCTGTAGTCAGTCACATGCCTGTGCAGCCGATGGTGCTTCTATGGCAGCAGGTAAATCAGCCTAACAGAAAAATCAAGCCAGATAACATAATTTATCCCAGCACCACATGTTTTTCCTCATAGTGGCCGTGCTAAAAAGGAATGAACTATTTCAGGCAGAGGAAAAAGTTACTAGGACGGAGCTCTTAAATGGAATGCTGTGCAAAAATGGAAGCAGTGAGATCAGCGTTGGTTTCTCTGAGGCTCAGAATAGAAAAAGCAGTGCTGCATAGTGGACGTGTGACGAGTATCTGTTATACACTGTGTGCACAATTATTAGGCAAGTTGTATTTTTGAGGATTAATTGTTATTGTACCACTATGCAGTGCTCTTGGTCAATCCAAAATGTTAACAAACCCTCAAACCTGAACATTTAAGTAGTAAAAGTGAAGTTTTGGCT
>JAQMYF010000001.1:10745486-10755777 GCA_030014195.1 Neosilurus mollespiculum
GTGTGTGTGTGTGTGTGTTTATATATATATATATATATATATACACACACACACACACACACACACAAAAATATGTTAAAAATTTATATATATATATATATATATAAATTTTTAACATACTTTTTTTTAATTATTTAAATATTTTTTACTTATTTAATGTGTTTATTATTATTATTATTATTATTATGCTTATTATTATTATTATGCTTATTAATATAACTTTTTGTGGGGGGTTTTTGTGGGGTGGATTGTGGCCCAAGTAATACACCACTGGATTTTGATGGGGATCACATTTTAAATCCAGGATTTGTTTGTTTGATTGTTTTTTTTGTTTGTTTGGAGAGGCTTGGTGGAGGTTTGCACTTTGAGTGCCCTTTCTTGTTTGTACAAATCTGAGTTACTCGACTGTTTAACTCTTTAACACTCATGCAGTTTAACATAACAATAACATGGCTTCATATAATAAATAAAAACATATGTATGTGTCTGGATTTCTGTAAAGCTGTTATCCGAAAAAAAAAAAATAATTTAATTACATAACAGTACTCCATCAGTAATCCTACACTTACACTTGTTTACCCACAATTCTTCCTCTTCAGGATTTTCTGAAGCAGGGCGAGCCAACGTCGGCACGCTGTGATGAACTCGAGTCCTTGAAGAAGAGAGGATGTTCAGTGTCCATGATTGAAAACCCTCAAGGGAGCCTGAAAATTCTCAAGAACAAACCTGTGACCAACCGCGACAAAGGAAGAGAGAAAATTAAACCAGAGGATATCACCCAGATCCAGCCGCAGAAACTTGCACTCAGCCTGAGATCTGGTGTGTGTTTCGCTCCTAATCCAGATTCCACGCCGTACATCTCTAATCCTATGATTAAATCTCATACATGTGATATTATACAGCAAATGATGAATGTTTCTGGTGTGGCTAAATGTGAATATGTTTCTCTTTGTATAGGCCAACCACAAACAATTAATCTAAAGTTTAAAAGGGCAGAAGACTATCCCATTGACCTGTACTATCTTATGGACCTGTCCTACTCCATGAAGGATGATCTAGAGAATGTCAAAAACCTGGGCACCAGCCTGATGCTGGAGATGTCAAAGATCACATCAGATTTCAGAATTGGTGTGTTTTTATGTTTGATCTTTTGTTGCTTTAAAAAAAAATAAAAAATTGGTGACAGTGCCCATTGCGGAGTTTCGGAGAGCCATACTTTTACAAATATCATAACGCCATGAGGTCAGTTTTGTTGTTGCGTCCATGTTTACATGCCCACACAAGCGGCGCAGTAAATCAAGAGAATGGTGGGAAAAATATATTACACGTGCCGCCGCCCCCGTTGGCGCTGAGTGCACTTGCACTCTACAGCTTATTCTCTTACTTTACGTATGCATGTTTCTGTAAACTTGCACATGCAAACACTTTCGGAGCTCCTCTTTTAGGCAGTGCCTAATATTTCTATTAGAATGTAAAGATTAGGTGATATTTTAATACTTTTGTTAGGTTTTACCTTTTTATATTTTGTACACTGAATATTAACAGACAAAGATGCAATTCAAACAAAGAAATTCCCACGTGCTGGGTTTTCGGTACCCCCCACTCCCGCTCAGACATTACCTTTCTCATCTGGCCTAAGGAGAACATAGCGCACTGGCTCGTGGTCAACAATGTTCTGCTTTATTTAATCAAACCTTCATGAATTTTATACAGTAATTTGAGAAAGCAATGCAGGATCGGTCAGATCAAAGGAAGCGCTACATGTAGTTCACACAGGATAGGTTAGTGAGAGTGTGGTCATCAGAAGAGGCGTGGCTTGTTACAATGCATTCACGGAATGCAGGATCTCGGACTTCTACATGTGCTCCTTGGTTTACAGAAATATAAAGAAACAGAGTGTATGACAACATTTGTACTGGAAAAACATATATTTGGTTGCATAAAAGCAAAACCTGCAATGGATCCATCTTTTATCTGGGTCTGAGTCAAAAGGGTGGCAGACATCCAGAAGAGACATCCAGGCCCCCCTGTCCACCCTCTCTGTCCACCTCCTCCAGCTCTTCCAGAGGGAAATAATTAGGCATTCCCAAGCTGGCCAAGAGCTTTTTTTTCCCTTCAGCGTGACCTAGGTCTGCCCCGGAGTCTGCTCTCGATCAGACATGTCTAGAACACCTCACCTAGTAAGCAACCTGTCCAGATGCCCAAACTATCTCACTGACACCTTTCAGTGCAAACGAGCAGCGGCTTTACTTTGTGCCCTTCCAAAATGCCTGTACTCCTCACCCTGTCTTTAAAGTTAAGCTCAGACACCCTTAAGAGGAACCTTCAGTCTTTGAACTTAGTCATTCCCCAATTTGTTACCGTATATGAGGGTAGGAACGTAGATTAACCAATCATTTGAAAGGTTTGCTTTTTGGCCGAGTCCTCTCTTCCCCATGACTGACTGGTGTAGTTCCGATCCAATCCGCCTGTCAGTCTCATGTATGGGTGTGCTAAATGACCGTGTATGTGTGAGCTAAATGCTTAATTATGTGTATTTTTGCATTTCTTTGTCAGGTTTTGGCTCATTTGTAGAGAAAACAGTCATGCCCTACATCAGTACTACCCCTGCCAAGCTTCTGAACCCCTGCACCGGGGACCAGAACTGCACAAGTCCCTTCAGCTACAAAAACGTGCTGAAACTCACCAGCAACGGTGAGCGGTTCAACACCCTGGTGGGTCAGCAGCGAATCTCAGGAAATCTGGACTCTCCAGAGGGTGGGTTTGATGCCATAATGCAAGTCGCTGTGTGTGGGGTAAGTGCGGAGAGCTGAAAAACATTTCTTTCTGTCTTGATTTTTTTAAATGATGTTTAGGTTTATTTCGATTTTCTTCCCTTAAAGGTTAACACTACTAGTCAAAATGTTAACTTTCTTCAAAGTACTTAAAAAGGGGTGGCATAGTGGTAAACACGTCTACCTCATAGCAAGAAGGTCCTGGCTTCAAGTCTACCCGTGCTTGTATGGGTTTCCTCAGGGTACTTTTGTTTCATCCCACATTTCAAAGACATGCACATTAGGCTAATTGGCTGTTTCAAATTGCCCCCGGGTGTGAATGTGTGTGTGGTTCCCTCCAAAAAGGGGGGAGGTTATATGAGTCACGTGTGTCTGTCTTTGTGTGCCTCTGTGACCACAATAACTCAAAGATGTGTTTCATAGAGCCAGATTTACATAAAATTTTAATAAAATATGGGTCTTGGGCCAACAAAGAATTGATTAAATCTTGGACGTGATCCGGATTCAGGACAGTTTTGAAGAATTTTTAACAAAATCACCCAGAATGCGCCCGGAGAAAAAAATACAGAGCTAAAAAAATTATTGTGGAACTGGCCAAAATGGGGCACAGTAATTCTACATCATCTCTCTGAATGCACTTGTAGTTGTAGTTGTGTATGTGTTGCAATGGACTAGTGAGCTGTCCCGGGTGTGCCACACCTTTGCCCAGAGTAGGCCAAGATAGGCTACAGCTTAATTGGAGGATAATGAGTTCAAGTAAAATACACTACAATAAGAAAAATCAAAAAAGAAATGAGTACAAGTGAACTGAGAAACAGTTTGTTCCATCACTGACCCTGGGACACGAACCCAGGACGTTTTTGCTGCAAGGCAAATTTGATCTTAATGGATCACTTGATGAAAATGAATGATAACGAGACAGCTGTTTCTTTCTCTCTTTCTCAGGATCACATTGGTTGGAGAAACGTCACTCGTTTGCTGGTGTTTTCTACGGATGCAGGTTTCCATTTTGCTGGAGATGGAAAACTGGGAGGAATTGTGCTTCCTAATGACGGCAAATGTCATCTGGAAAACAACATGTACACCATGAGCCACCATTATGTATGTATTATGTGAAGTATTGGTTATACACTTGGTGATGTTGAGATAATTGTGTAGTTGTTCATTGGTTGATTGGTTTGTTGCAGGATTACCCTTCGATCGCTCATCTGGTGCAGAAACTGAGTGAAAATAACATCCAGACCATCTTCGCAGTCACAGAGGAATTTCAACCTGTTTATAAAGTACGCTTTGTTTGCTCACTAAGTGTGTGTGCGTGCTTGTGTGTGCTTGGGATATGATCGATGTTGGTTTATTTTACTCAGTTTTTCCCCCCCTCTCTCTCTGTTGAAATCATTACAGAATTAGGAAAAGTCCATCTTTTTGAAGTATTTTATGACCTACCCTTGCTTGTTTTATGTAAATTGCCAAAATTCTGATTAACAAATACTTTGAATTAGGACACAACAATGACTCATGTTACTCATCAAACTCATATTAATAACGTTTACACTGGGGCATGGTGTTCGAGATCTCCACGATTTGAGAGAATAGTTGTTGAGCTCGGGGGGTCGTGGGATCGAATCGTGATGATATTGTGAGAACTTGGTGGACCGTAATAGAGCGCAGTAGACCATAACAGAGCATAACAGACCTTGATGCCCCATCATAGGGGATCTTGATGAACTTGGAAACACGATTTCTTCAAATTTCATCTCTTGGATGCTCCCTGCTTTCTTTTTATACCCCAAGCGTGCTCATAAATGGTGACGCTCCAGCTTCATGCCCCAGTGTAAACCCAGGGTAAATGATTTCAACTTGCAGTAATTGTCCTTTATAATTGTTATAATAATACTAATTAAAAATCAACTATGCAACTCTAAGAGTTAGAAACTCATTATCATAGACTTTGCCTGCTGAGGGTTTTACCGGGTAGGTTGCCAGGTCTTTTCCTTACCCTCCCACCTTTACCTGGGCTCGGGACTGCTGTGCACCTGTGCATTTACACACACTTTCACATCTGCACTAGGGGCACTTTGGAAAAGCTAGTTATCCTAACATGCATATCTTTGGACTGTGGAAGGAAACTGGAACACCCAGAGGAAACCCATGCAAGTTTAAAACAAAAATGACCAGCACATCACGGGGCTCAAACTCTAGGACCTTCTTGCTGTGAGATGAGACTGCTAACCTCTATGCCACTGTACCCCAATGAACACAATTAATTCGACTTAATTTCTTAGAACCAGGCAAAAAAAAAAAAAAAAACTTCCTATTTTTACACCTTCATTTATTTACATTTTAACACATGCTGTAATTTACTCTCACTCAATCATTCATTTGGTGAACTGCTTAATTCTCTTTGGGTCACGGGGTGGCTGGAGCCTATCTCAGCCGACACTGGGCGAAGGCGGGGTACTCCCTGAACAGCTCACCAGACCATTGCAGGGCCTGAATGAACATTTTGTTCAGTGGTCGATCACTTATAACATCAGCGGCTCCTTCCGGCAATCAGTACTTGTCCACTATCAAAGTGTGCGCAACTGTTTCGACTCTAGGCATGCTTTCTCATTGGCTGTTCCAACCTGGTGGACAAGAACTCGTTGGTTTGGCTGGTATACGTCAGTGACCCGTGTAGCACAACATATTATTGCCCAGTGCTGAGCTGCACAAACAACAAGCGCAGAAATCAAAGAAAATGTTTTTTTGTTCCTAAACCAACTGACGTCAGGAAAGCCGAGTTGGCAAAACATTAGCTGCATAAGCCGTTTCGGGCCATTGCTCGGCTCATGCACAGGCCAGCTTTCTGAACTTTTGCACAGGCACTCCCTACGACCTAAACCTATGCGTGGGGTCGCTAATCTGCATATGAGACCTTTGACTTTGGCACAGTGACCTTGAACATATAAAGTTTGTCCAGACCATTGCTCGGCTCATATGCATAATAGCTTTCTGAACTTTTGCGTAGGCACTCCCTATGACCTAAACCTGTGCGTAGGGTGGCTAATAAAAAGTGGATTGTCAGAAACAGAAACTGTTCGTAATGGGGATGGTTTTGTCCTCAGTGCGCTTGATGTGTCCTGGGTGAGGGGTTAGGATGTTCTATAGAACAGCTATTTTGTTATGTAAAGGAATACAGCAAGTGCTCAATAAGGAAAGTGATGCAAAGTATTTGAGGGAAAAACAAACCCATTTATAATGTACATATCAGGTATTTGTCTCTGGTGAGAACTGAATTCTCACTCCGGGGTGTAAATCCACCTCTCCCTGTATTTTGGATAGCCGTAACTCAGAAAATAGTTTCCACCTCTAGACTTGGCCTTTGCTTAGCTCTGAAATCACCATTTAGAGTTCCTGCCCGGAACGTGAATGTGTCTTTTATAATCCAAAGTCTTCCCCCCCTCTCTCCCTCTGTCCCAGAATGCAGTGTTTATCAGTCTCCATCCTGTGGTTCACTCCCCAACATATTTTTTAGGTTTGTTTTTTTTTCCCCCCCGCAGGAACTGAAAAATCTCATTCCAAAGTCTGCAGTGGGAACATTGTCTGCAAACTCCAGTAACGTGATCAACCTTATTATAGACGCATACAATGTAAGTGTATCAGCTTACACGTTCCGACTTTTTGACTTTATTCACCTGTGACGCGCTCGGTCACTTTTTCTGGTTTTTTTTTTTTGTTTTTTTTGTTTTTTTACGTTTTATTTTTCTCCTGTAGTCTCTGTCGTCAGAGGTGATTCTAGAGAACAGCAAGCTGCCTGAAGGAGTCACCATCACATATCAATCTCGCTGCAAGAACGGAGTAGTGAGTGTTGGAGAGGACGGACGCAAATGCTCCAACATCTCAATTGGAGATGAGGTAAGACCGTTGAAGATTAAAGCAGTTCTTAGTGTTTCTGATTCTCTTATCGTATAAATTATGTGTTTGATTCCAGCAGTGAGGAAGTCATTCACGTGTAACTTGTTTGAAAACAGACAAAACTTACCTTGTTTATAACGTACTCTGGGGTGTAAGACCACACTGAAAATCTGGGATCAGACAAAACGAATCAACTGATCAGCCATAACATTAACACCACCTGTCTGGTCTGCAGCCCCATTCACAGCAAGCCGAGGCTGGTGGTGTAGTGGTTAGGGTGCTGAGCTCATGATCAAGAGGTTGTAAGTTTGAATCACCGTTAGACCCCCACCATGCTGAGACCCCTGGGCAAGGTCTTAACCACAAGTGTGTCCAACAGTGGACCAACTCATGCCTTTATTTAGGTTTTAAAAAAGTTCAGATGAGAAATCGGGAATTTTTTGTAATCTGTCCTCATGTAATTTTGTGTTGAGTGGTATGATGTAGTGAATTATTATTATTATTATTATTATTATTCAGTAAATGATGTTACTTATTGTGATGACAGGTCTCCTTCAGCATAAACATCACTGTTAATGGCTGCCCCAAACAAGGCAAGCCACAAATTTTAAAGATCAGACCTCTGGGCTTTACTGAAGAAGTGGAGATCCATCTGAGCTTTATCTGTGACTGTGAGTGCCAGAAGAAAGGCATTGTGAACAGTGACCTCTGCCATAACGGCAATGGCACCTTCGAATGTGGCGCCTGCAGGTAACAGTCCACTGACACACAAATAATTTATGTACCATGGCCTAATTCCAAAAAGGTGGGACGCTATGTGAACGCTAGGTAGAAAAATATTAAATATGAAGAGTAAGCTATTTTACTTTTACATATTTCATGGAAAAGCTCATTTTGAATTTGATGGCAGAAACACATCTCAAAAAAGTTGGGGTGGGATAATAAAAGACAGGAAAAGTTAGTGGTACTAAGAAGAAACAGCCGGAAGAACATTTTGCAACGAATTTTTTTGGAGTTTGCATGTTCTCCTGGTGCTTGTGTGGGTTTCCACCAGGCGCTCCAGTTTTCTCCCACAGACCAAAGACATGCACATCAGACTAATATGCTCCAGCCTTCCCACGACCCTAGTAGGATTAAGCAGTTCATTCAGGCAAATGAGTTAGTGAGCAAGTGTGTGTAAAGTAAAATTGCAAAGTCTTTGAATATCTAATCAGTTACAGCACATAATATTATCCAAAGATCGCAAAAATCTGAAGAAATCTTTGTCCACACGGGACAAGGCCAGAAATCTATATTAGATGCCCGTGATCTTTGATTAAGACACAGGCAGGATTCTCTAATGGAAATATCTGCATGGGTTCAGGAACACTTCCAGTAATCGTTATTTTGGAGTCAATGGGTTGGTAGGCACACTGGATACCCACCAACCCACGCAGGTATCTACACCTATACAAAATACTAATATCCCAATCAACATCACTGGACTTTCCGGGTTGTGTATAAAACCAGGAATGTCCAGTGATGTTGATTGGGATACTAGTTCAGTGTTGAAATTCTGTTCAGTGTCGAGATTCTTTTCTTCCTGTTTCCAGGTGCAACAAGGATCGTATCGGCCGCGAGTGTGAGTGCTGGAAAGACGAGGTGTCTAGTGAAGATCTGGAAAAGACCTGCCGCAAGGACAACGGCACCGATCTCTGCAGCAACAATGGCGAGTGCGTGTGCGGCAAGTGTGAATGTAAGAAGAGGGACAACCCTGAGGAGTACTACAGCGGCGAGTTCTGCGAGTGTGACAACTTCAACTGCGACCGCTCCAACAACAAGCTCTGTGGAGGTGCTGCTTCTTCTCTGACGTCGCTCAAAACACTCAAGCTTTTCCATCATATTATCTGTTAATCTTTTAACGTCTGCTCCTGTTTTATTCCAGGTCACGGCCGCTGTGAATGCAGAGTCTGTGTTTGTGATGAAAACTACACGGGAAGTGCATGTGACTGCTCTTTGGATAAGTCGACGTGTCTGGCGTCCAATAATCAGGACTGTAATGGAAGAGGGATATGTGAATGTGGAGTTTGTAGGTGCACTGACCCTAAATTCCAGGGACCCACGTGTGAGATCTGCCCCACCTGCCCTGGAGTCTGCATTGAACACAAGTAAGCATAGGAGCCTTCCATCAGACTCTTTTCCAGCTGTAACCCAACAGCTGCCGAAGGGAGGTTTGGGGATAGAAAGTGATTTATTCGCTATATAACTATGTGTGTGCTCTTCTGACAGAGCTATGAGGACTATCTAGTCATCCTGGGGTAGGGATGAAACTGTGGGTGTGTGATCAGGCCAGTTACTATGGTAACGAGCTTTGGGTAGTGAGCGAAAGATTAAGATCGCGGATACAGGAGGCTGAAATGAGCTTCCTTCGCAGGGTGTTGGGACTCTCCCTCAGAGATAGGGTGAGAAACTCGGCGTAGAAGCGCTGCTCCGCCGCGTTGAGTAGAGCCAGTTGAGGTGGCTCGGGCATATGAATAGAGTGCCTCCCGAACGCCTCCCTGGTGTGGTATTTCGGGCATGACCAACCGGGAAGAGACCCCGTGGTCGACCCAGAACATGCTGGAAGGGCTACGTCTCTCGACTGGTCTGGGAATGCCTTGGCGTCCCCCCCGGAAGAGCTGGAGGAAGTGGTTGGGGAGAGGGACGTCTGGACCTCACTGCTTAGGCTGCTAAGAGTGCTCACCTTGTTGGAGTTCACCATACAGGAGATTCTTCAGAAGCCGATGATCTGGCACATGTCCCACCTAACAAACTTGTGACTGCATTAGGATGGTGTGGATGCCGAAGATTCGCATGTGTGAGGATCTCAGTGTCCGGAATCATATCCTGCCACTTTATGCCACAAAGCTTTGTGAGGAATGTAATATGGGAGGGGTTCAGCCTTCTCGCATGAGGTGTACTGGTGTACATCCACACTTCACCGCCATAGAGTCGTGTGATGAGAGCTATGGCCCTGGACACCTTGATCTTTCTCTTTAGGGTTGTCTCTCCTGTTCCACACGTTCTTATGTATTCTGCCAAGGCGACGTTCACTTCCGCGGGTCTGGCATTCACCCCATCATGAATGACCGCATTCTTGGAGCATATACTGTCAAAGAAAACGAACTCGTTCATCTCGTTCTGTCACTGCCCGTTGATGGTGGTGATGGGTTCTACATACAGCTTTCCTGGAGCATGTTGATGCATCACTTCCGTCTTTGTTGTGCTGATTGGGAGGTTTTTGCAAGCCTTCAAAACTTAGTCGACTCTGCGTTGCATGTCCGTTTCAGAGAAAGCATTGAGGCTGCAGTCATCAGCACAGTTAGGAAGGAAGTCATTAATGGTGTCTGTTATGAACTTGGTTTTCACGTGAAGCCTGAAGAGTAGCCACCAGGGTAAATCGAACAAGACTCAGAGGTCAGAGCTTGTGCGAGCTCTCCCACACCAACAGCGTATCATTTTCTGTTCACACATTATTTCTGCACACATAACCAGTTCGTCTTCCTCCTCTACAAACATTTTCTCACCAGCCTTCACTCCCTATGCACATCATGAACCTTGGGCACCCATGACACTCTTGCAAGTTCACTGGTTGTCCTTCCTTG
>JAQMYF010000001.1:10755832-10810885 GCA_030014195.1 Neosilurus mollespiculum
CCCCCCCCCTTTGGAGTCAGTGTGACAAAATGAACACAGCTTGTGATGTTAAAGTACAACCAGAAATCACAAAGGGTTCAGTCCTAAAGATTTTCAAGCTCTGATAGCCAAAATCAAGTTCCAGTGATATTAAACATTCCATAAATGTTAAATGAGTTTATTTCTTTATTGCTGAATCTTTGTGTATCACAGTGAGCTTGGGAGTGCCCGGGGATCTCCAGGAGGAGCTGGGATCTGTGGTGGGTAATAAAGAAGTCTAGACTGAAGTTGGGATGTGAAAGAAGGATGCCAGACAGCTGGCTGGGTGGGTGGGTGGGTGTTTAGATAGATGGATGGATGAATGTTAATCACAGTCGTATTGGTTTACAGGGCGTGTGTGCAATGCCGAGCTTTTGGTACCGGACCAAAGAAGGACACGTGTGATAAAGAATGCAACGACTTCACTCTGATTAAGGTGAAAGATAGGGCTGACCTGCCTCAGCCGGTTCAAGCCTTCCCTCTCACACACTGCAAGGAGAGAGATGCTAACGACTGCTGGTTCTACTACACCTACTCCGTCACCAACCATACGGAGGTCCACGTCGTCGAGAATTTAGGTACATTTTGGAAATGTTTGGTTTTACATAAAAAAAACAAAACTCTTTTGTATCTCATAAATTTCTCAGCCACAGGTTTCCTGCATCTTGCTGTGCTCTCTCCTTAAATAAAGCTCAATAAACAATGAGAGTGGACTATGCAAACGTCCTGGAATACACATTTTTGTTATTATATGAAGCACTTCTTCAGATTGAATTGCTATGGTGGCCCAGAAGGGCAAACAGTCCATTTAAAATAGTCAGCTTGAATATAAAAGAAGAGTCAAGGCTGAAAAAAGAAGTCAACTTGAAATTAAAAAAAGAGTCGCCTTTAAATGGAAAGTGGTAACTTAAAATGAAAAGAATTGAATCTGAATGAAGGATGTGTGAAAAAGACTGAATAAGAGAAATGGAAGTCGGAGTTAAAGGGAAATCGTTTAGCAGATGTACTGATGAATGTTGATCTGCTCACTAAAACTGAAATATGTTGGAAAGGTACAAATTTGCTTCATCGTTTTTCCCGTAATACTTTGTTTCCCAGAATGCCCAGCTGGTCCTGATATAATTCCCATTGTGGCGGGAGTGGTTGCAGGAATCGTGCTGATTGGACTAGCGCTTCTGTTAATCTGGAAATTGCTTATGATCATTCATGACCGCCGCGAGTTCGCCAAGTTTGAGAAAGAGAAAATTAATGCCAAATGGGATATGGTAAGAAAACACCTGTGCTTTTGTTTTTCATTCAAGATTTTTTTACTTCTTATTTAGACTGTTGGTACTGATTCCTTCTCTCAAACCTCAGTGTATTGTTGTTTTTCCCTAGATATAAAGATTACACGACTCTTTTGTTTTCTCTTCCTCACCCGTGTTCAGTTCATGGGAACGGTACTCAGACCACCTGGTTCTGAATATATTTTGGGGTAATACGTCCAGCAGCTGGAAAGCATAATGGAGACGTTTTGGAATCGGAGGGTTTGGTTCTCCGAGGTGTGGTCTGTTTTTGGGATAGTTTTGTAAGGTTTGAGGACTCATTGCTGCCCTCTGCAGGTCAGACATTTAATGTTAAAAAGCTGGACTCTTAGATTTTAGACTAAGGAATGTCTGGGGGGGGTTTTAATCACAATTCATGCTTTTCAGCTGATGTTATATTTACAGATTAACATTCAGAGTGTAAAGTCCGAGTATTAATCTTGAATATAGGCAGTGTGATTCATCACAGCTCCTCTGTAATGTGCGTCTGAGTGACATGGGTGGGGCAGTCTCGGTTCATAAAGCTCTTATTATGGCAGTGCAAAGGCAGTGGTGTCAGTTACAGTTTAGCCATTTGGTCTGATGGAGCCTGTGATTAAAACGTCTTCAAAGGCTGCGTGTGGCTTGTGATAAAGGTTGGGACGGTTACAGTCAGTGCCTTACCACTTTTTCAGGGACACTTTTATAGTTGTTTCTATTTGTTAGTGGATTCGTGTGTGTGTGTGTGTGTGTATATATATATATATATAGATAGGTAGATAGATAGATAGATACACACACACACACACACACATATATATATATAAATGATGAGTGTAAAGTGCAGCACTGTAGGTAGGAAGGAAGGAAGCATGAGTATGAAGCGCTCTGCTGAGTATAGGGATATTTTTGCAGTGGGGGTAGGTGGAGGGGATCTTCCCAGTACAAGATAATCTATTCTTTGAATTAAAAACACTATCGGTTGGTGTGTGTTGCTCGTGAAACAAGATGTGTGTGTAGGTCATGTCTGTTTGGCCCATGATGCCGGTCAGTCACGCATACAGGCTGTCTGCTGTAGTTTGTGAACACAGTGATGGATGAAAAGTGAAAATGATTGCAGTGCTTGCAGCTGTTGTTATAAGATCAGACTGCTGATTTAAAAATATTTTTTGGTGGGGGTTGAGTTCTGTCAGTGGAGTTTAAGGGAAGAGGTCCTCTACGTTAACAGAAGGGAAAGGTAGAGATTTATACATGTACAGGGTTTGGTACGCGCCCTTAACCAGAGCGACTCACTGAAATGCTTTATTAGTGTCTATCAAAAACTTTCTTGTGTTTCAATTTTATCAAGTTAAAATTCTGTTAGAAACGAGTTCGTACAGCACGAAAACCCTAAACAAGCACTCGGGAAATACCCTCTTGACTTCAGTGCTCCGTTTTTCCATCTTGTAAATTGGGTCACGGTGATGATTGTGAAATTGTAATTCCACTAAACATCTTTTCTTTTCCTCTTAGCTCCTCACGATCATCCCTTCTTTATCATTCCTTTTCATCTTCTTTGCTGTTTTCCATCTCGACTGCAAACTCTTTCTGTGCCTTTTTTCCTTCCTTAGCAAGAAAATCCAATTTACAAGAGTCCTGTTAATAAGTTCCAGAATCCAAACTATGGACAAAAAACTGCATCTCTTTAAGTGTGTATGATATTCCACTTGCCTCCGCATGCTTTTTTTTTTTTTTTTTTTTTTTATGGGGGGGGTGTTTGGTCTTGTGAGAGAGATTTGTTTTATTGCTGTATGGCTTGTCATCTTTAAACTAAATTGATCTTAAAACATTGTGAGTAACTTACAGTTATGTATTTGAATTATTATTTTTTGTCTTGTAAGAAGGAATATACAGCAGTGTGTAGTAAAGATTATACACCACCACTTTTTTCTAAAAGGGCTCCTAATAAAAAGAAGTAAAAAATTACTTGTGTACAATTTTTTGGTGTAAATGTAATGAACGATGCTATTGTAGGCAACGAGAACCATAAAAAATCATTCCGGCAAAGTATATTGAGGTAAAAGTACGGCTAATAAACAAAAACACTGTTTTTTTGGTTCTTGTTGCCTACAATAGCATTGTTCAATACATTTACACCAAAAAATTATAGAGCAGTAATTTTTTACTTTAATATTCACTACACACTTCTGTATATACAAACTTAATAAAAACTTGCATGCATAGTTTGTTTGTTTCTATTAAAATGTGCTGCTTCATGAACTTTATTAATGTAGAAAACGACGATTAGCTCCACACACACACAGGGGTTGACGCTCTAATGCGAAAAGTCAGGTGACTGCCAGGTGTTTTCCTCCGGAATAGAGGACTGCTTTGCATAGGAATCCATGGAGCAATATTCTTTTTTTCCATATGTATGACCTGACTCTTGTTTGATACATTTGTCCCTTTTTGTTTTATTTTATTCAGAAATTGTTGATTGGCTTATATGAACTGACGAATTTGTTTTATTCTTGCAATTTTGCACACTCGCAAGAGTGAAACATCAGCCTTTTCAAACTGGCTAATGCTAAACGAATTTTAGCACGAACTTAAAAACTGTAAGTTAAAACCACCAGATGATGATGTTCATGTGTAACAGGAGAGTTTGGAAGGTTTTGCCTTTTACTTCTCCTTAACTCATGATTAGTCTTTAGGGATGTGAGAGAAAAAATTTCAAAACAAATGCACTATTAAAATCTTTTAAACAACCCTTCCTTCCTACCAATTGTAGGATAAATATGTTTTTGTAAGTTTGAAAAGAGTAGGCTATTGGATTGCTGTCAGTGTGTTTCTGCCATGCGATGGCCTGGCGAGCTGTCCAGGGTGTACTCTGCCCTTGCCCAGGGTTGGCTGAGATGGGCACCAGCCTCCCCCGTGACCCTAATTGTGATTAAGTGGTTCAGAAAATGAATGAATGTTTTTGTTAATGTATGAGGAAAGCAAGTAGGGGGAAGCCGTAGCTTAATGGTTAGAGAAGCGGCTTTGGGACCGAAAGGTCGCTGATTTGATTCCCGAACCAGCAGAAAAAATGTGTGGCGGTGGGGGAGTGAGCGGCATCGTCCCTTCCTTCACATTCATGGCTGAAGTGCCCTTGAGCAAGGCACCTAACTTCCAACTGCTCTCCGGGCGCCGCAATGTGCGTGGCAGCCCACTACTTGAGTGTGTGTGTGCGTGCATGCGTGCGTGTGTGTGTGTGCTCACTTTGGATGGGTTGAATGCAGAGGCAATAATTTCCCTTCAGGATTAATACAGTATATCAAAATTTAAAAAAAAAAAAAGACTTAATAGTGAATGTTTTTATGTCCTACAGTTAAAGGGTCTGGCTCCACCTACCCAGAATCCTCTGTACAAAGTAGTGAATCATTGTTGGAGATAGTCTAGAAACATCCGCAACAAAGCAGCAACATCCAACGCTGTAGATTTTTTGTAAATTTCTGTAGATTCTAACTTATAAATTTAAAGATGGACTTGAACACGTTTTACTGAAGTATCCAGATTTAAAGATCTTTCAGTTGTTCCATGCTGTTCTCGTGTGATTATTCTTTTGAAATCAACCAGAATCTTGTGGCCGCCTGTGAAGGGAAGAAAAGATAAAAGCTTTACCCATGTGACCCATAAATAAAGAAAAATGTTCGAGATCACTGACGGTGATGCAGAGGTTTTGTTGCACAGAGAGACAGCAGGTAGCAGTCATGTGACTCGGCCTCTTTAACAAAATTTTTAAAAACAATAATTTTCTGTTTTTTTCTTTTCGTATTTGGGGCCAGGGATTGTAAGAAAAGAATTCTCGCGGCAGTGTTGGTGGTAAACCTCAGCGTCTGTGTTCTTGACACATTTCTGGAAAAACATCGGCAATTGTCCTGCTTTCTTCTTCCTTCTTTTTTTTTAAAAAACACGATTTTTTTTTTTACACCATACTCACCCCTACTTAACATTAATTTAACATATTGTGTGTGTGTGTGTGTGTGTGTGTGTGTGTGTGTGCGCGCACTTTTATATTCTAATCATCTCACTGAAGCCTGTTCTACGTACTGCATCTTTTTCACTCTTATTCAGATCCTAACAAATGATTTTTTCCCCTGATTTTTAAACAGATTAAACTTAAGACCAGTGAATTATTATTCTTCTTATTCTTATTCTTCTTATTATTATTTTTAATCCTGTTGCTCTGCCTGTTTTCACTTTCAGGGTGAAAATCCAATCTACAAGAGTGCTGTCACAACGGTCGTCAATCCCAAATACGAAGGCAAATAGTGCACACGTCCCCTGTGCTCGGAGCAGCGCTCTTCATTTCACTTTGAAATATTTTCTCCCATTTCATTTTCTTTACTTTTTATTTTGTAGAACTAAACATTTATATTGTAGAACTGCGACACAGCATTTTGTGCCTCCCTTTTTTTTTTTCTTTTTTTTTTTAATGACGTGTACAGTTTGTAAAGATTTTATCAGCATCTGAAGCTTTTGTTTAGAGGACTGTTTGTATCATTTGTTCTTTGTGTCCCTTTGTTTCCCACATACCTACCAATGATTACTGCAAATTCGGCAGCGCAGAGGCTGTTATTAATCCTGAATAAGTGGTACAATAATGTATGAAGCGAAGCCTTCACAAGAAAGTTCATTATTGTTCACGCTCATCTTCATTTCTATTAGACTTGACTGCAAAGCATTATGCTGCAGAACCCTGTGTGTGTGTGTGTGTGTGTGTGTGTGTGTGTAAAACGCCTGACATGACAATCAGGAGAACTGTTCATTTGTATTGGTGTCTCTTTATTATGCCATGAACCTAGAGATTCGCTTAGTATGTTTTGAAGAAGTGTTACAGGATTGTTATGTTAAACGTTTCTGATTTCAGAATATAGTCTACAGTATTTTTAAGCTATGCTTTTTTTATTTTTTTTTTATTTTATGCTTTCAAGGTATTTCATTTAAACACACACACACACACACACACAAAGTTTTTAGTTAGATTATCAATTTCATTTTATTTTATTTCTCTATCACCAGTGTTATATATCGAGCAGTTTTGCAACTTGGATGAATATCTGAGGTCAGCCTGTGTCCGTGGAAGATCCTGTACTTTTCTGAGAGTCGTTTGGACGTAGTCCTGAAATCAGAGCATCTACTGATATCTGTCGTTAAAGCCTCCTGAAAAATGTTATCAAAACAAAATTTTGTCATTAAAAAAGGTAAAGGCCAGGATTTCAGGAAAACTGCTGTTGAATTCGAGTTCATAACTGTGGGCTCCCAAGTGGTGTGTGACTTTCAAGCTGGAGCTCAAGTTCGAATCCAACTTGCTGCCGCAGCCATCCGCGAACGGGAGTCCACGGGAGCTCATTGGCCGTGCTCTCGTGGCAGGGAGGGATGGCATACACTCCCATGGGTGTCTGTGAGCTCAATCATACAAAGGGGTGGATAGCGCTTTCCCTTTGAGTGCATTAGGCCGCCTCCAAATGCGCAGTAAGTTTGTAAAGAGGCGGGATGCAGCATCGCATGTCACAGAGGGGGCACGTGAATACGTACGCTTACACCCTTCTCTGGTTGGTGGTGGTGGTTGTTGTATGTGATAGGAGGAAACACTTGATGGGTGGGAATTGGATATGACTTGAATTTGGGGAGAAAAAAACAGGGCGGAAAAAAAAAAGGTTGATCGCTATTATAAAAATTATCACTGGCGTGGGTCACTCTGCATAATGATGGACAGTGCCATTTCCCTGGCAACACAAATCTATCATTGCTTGCCCATTTATTGGCATACTAGCATGAACATGAAATGAACCATGAAAGAAATGATAAAAGAAAAGAAACCACTGATGGCATGTAATCACGATGATGAAACCTTTCATGGTGCATGGATGTGTGGTTCAAGTTTTCTGTTCTGTTTAAGATGATGTGTTTACTTTTAAAATAAAGAGATTGCCATTTTTATGTCTTTCTTGCAACTACCAAAATACATAACCGGAAAATTCTGATATTTGATGTATAACGCAGTATTTTATTACCCACAATGCCTTGAATCTTTGCTAGTCCTTTATTTCAAGTGCCTTTGTAACATGTTCACTATTGCCATGCTGTTCTGAATTTATTTATTAAAACCGACTCTTTAAACATTATGCCTTGATTTATTAACCAGGATCATTATTATTATTCAGGCATGAGATTAACTTGTCTAAGGTCTTGAGAAGCTGGAGCTTTGTGTACTTGGATCAAGAACATGCACAAAAGTATTTCACTTCATCTAATGCCATGCAGAGAAAGTGTAGTGAGCCGAGTGATCCTGCAGAGGGCAGCAGATGGACAAGCTACTAAAGAACAATTTAAAGTCGGGCCGGTTTTGTGCGTTTTATCGTAACCTTATTGATTCATACAGCTGGACATTTTTCTCCAGTAAAAAAAAAACTCATTATTTTAATACCACCGTGGGGCAGACAGACTAATAACTAGAACGCTAAAGATGATGTAGACACATTTGTTCCACAAACTCGAATCGAATATGCAAGTAGTGATAGACTGTTGGTCAGTCATACCCGAAGAGAGCAAGTGGAACAACAGTTTTAATCTCTCCACTCACTGAACTGGAAGAAATGAATCATTTTTACTTATTTATTTAAATTCTTCAAAATTATTTTATTTCTTTTTTGGAACCAGTTTTACCTTGGAATGCTTAACCCTGGGTTTACATGAGGGCATGATGTCGACGATCTTCGTGATTTCAGAGAGTCGTGATGGGCATGCGATCGAATCGCGATGATCTTGAAGGAACTTGGTGGAATCGTGGTGATCACACTGATAGTGGCAAAATTTTTGACTCAAGAATTTTGCCACAATTATTACGATTTGATGCTGATGCCAATCGTAATAGAATGTGGGAATCGCAGAAGAGCGCAGTAGAGCTTAACAGAGCGTAACAGACCTTGATGCACCATCGTAGGGGATCTTGAACTTGGCAACACGATTTCTTCAAGTTTCATCTCCTGGATGCCCCCTGCTTTCTTTTTATACCCCAATTGTGCTCCTAGCGTGCTCATACATCGTGGCGCCCCTCACTTTTTTTAATATCGGAGATCGTGGACATTGTGCCCCACTGTAAACCCAGGGTAACATAGAGGTTAGCCTACCACAGAGTTTCACTGCAGTTCTAGTTGCCACACACCACTTACACACATCTTTCCCCCAACAGGTGACACAGATGACTGGAGGGGGGAAAAATGTCTAATTATTGATCATTAAAATATATACACACACATTCTTACCATCAAACACATCATACTTCATTCATTCATTTCCTGAAACGCTTTATGGCTGCTAGGGTTATGGGGAGACTCGGGGAAGGCAGGGTTTACCCTGAACAGCTCACCAGTCCATCGCAGGGCAATACACAACCAACCATTTACACTTACAGCTAAGGGTAAACTGGAACAGCCATCGGAGGAAACCGGAATATCCAGGAGAAACCGATGCACGCGCGGGGAGATGATGAAAGTTCCACAGAGAAACACCCTTGCCAAGCCTGGGATTAAATACTTTCATCCCAAATTTGGTTGAATTTCATGGAATGAAATCTATTAAAACAAGTGCTGGCTGGCTATTGCAGTTAGCTTAGCATGAAGTTAGCCATAATGAGTTGTAAAACACACACACACCTTCCTTTTCTCAGTAGTGATGTTATATAGTGGGACTATGCTATATAGTGGGACGTGTTAGGCAGAAAGTGATTAGTCGGTTTTTGATGTTAATGTGCTGGAAGCAGAAAAATTTAGCAAGTATAAGGATCACACGTTCTGTGATGGCTAAACAACTGGGTTCATTGATTTCCAAAACGGCAGCCCATGTGAGGTGTTCCTGGTATGCAGTGGTAGCACCTAGCGAAGGTGGTCAAGGAAAGACAACCAGTGAAGTGTCACAGGTGCCCGAGGCTCATTGATGCATGTGGGGAGCAAAGTCTTGTACGTCTGATCTAATCCCACAGAAGAGCTTCTGTAGCACAAACTGGTGGCTATCTCCAGGGCTGCTCAGTCACAGACCAGTCTGGAGGTGTTAATGTTATGGCTGATTGGCTTATAGATGATCCAGGCATGTGTTTCATGACTTACCTCCGCAGGCGTCCCAGAAAATATACTAATCGCCCTGCTGATGACACCCAACTCCTCTCCTTTCTCTCTCAGACAAGAAAGGCATTTGCACAAATCTTGGCTTGAGCCAGCAAACTTCTTGTCATGGAGGGAACCTGAAACTAAACCTCAGCCAGACAGAGCTGCCGTGTGTCCCTGGAGATATACAGCAACCCCATATCAAGATCTTGTGATGCCTTGCAATTCTTTCCTGCAGCAATTCATCTGATTAACAAGTGATTTTTAAGTGGATTTTCTAGTTTAAACGTTCGAATACGAGGTGGTGAAAATGCCGTTCCTCTATAATCCTACAGGTGGCACACTCGAAACTTTACACACTGGCAGGCAGCACAGCATCGTGTTTGATTCTGTTGTGCAGCTCTTGATTAAAGACTTAAAGCTTTAGAAATATGACCCAACTTTCTTAAACATGGTTTTAAGTTTTGAAATCGTAACCAAAAAAAGTGCAAAAAATTTTGTAAGCTTTAATCTGAATATGTAAGAATCGCGAGAATTACGAAACAAAGGAAATCGGCACACAGCTATCGTGATATTATGGTATCATGTGGTCCCTGATGAGTCCTAGCCCAATGCAAAACACCTACTACCTGGCACCCATTTATACTGCTGGATGCACAAAGGCATACTTGTAGTTAAGACCTTGACCAGGGGTCTCGGCCCAGCTGGAGTCTAACAGGGATTCGGACCTACGACCTCTCGATCCTGAGCCCAGCACCCTAACCACTATGCCACCGGCCCTTTTAGGAGGGGGTGTTTGCTTATTCCAATATGTTGGAAAAACCCAATTCCCATGGGATGCACTTTCCCCTCTCACATGATCTACCTGTGAACAAAGGCCTTAAAATCCTTGACTTTCACCACGTTCTTCGCACTGTACTCTCTTTTCACCGTAATATTCATAGCCCATGCCATCTGGCACTCACGTGACTACGTGTATCTGCTGAAGACCGCAAAGCACTTCAAGTCACTCTGGATAAAGCCATGGACTGAAAGCTCTGAACCAATCCCTTCTTCATCAGACGAAATAAAGAAAGAAATCCAGAAGTGAATCAATGTATGCAGATGGAGGGCAGTTTGGCCAGATATATACTTACCTTTTAACCACATGCTCACAACCAGTATATAATCACACATACACACACAACTGCTAGAAGACTCCACTAGAGGGCAGCCTGGGTCACAATTGTTCTTCAAAACTTTCCACCAGTTTCTGTTGCTGCTCATGTTTTGTGACTTAACACTGTGTTGTACCCCACTACTGCCCCCTACTGTTCATATTGAACTTTGCAGACACATCTAAAATTTCTGAGGACCTGATAACACCAAATGGACACAGATTCAGCCACCAGGCACATGTACACATGGAGTTAAAAGCAAATATATCTCTTGCTGTTGGATGGAGGAAACATCTCTCTCTCTCTCTCTCTGTTCAGGGCTGAGTTGAGTGTTGTGCCCCATGTCAGCTCAATTAGAGGAGCTGAAGCTGTTGGAAGAAAGAGGAGGGAGAAAACAAAATAGACCACAGGGGTCCAGAAGCTCTGGCTGAAAGGACCATTTCATAATATGTCAATATAGCAAGTTTGAAAGTCCCAGCTTCAGCGCGCGGCAGGTAAATGTCTGCAAACCTAATATACAGTTTTGCCTCTGTGACCTTAAAAAGTACGTCAGGGTCACTCACACACAAACTCATCCTTGCACTCATAGTAGTGAGCCGGCATACCAAGTTTGAAAGCCCCAGCTTCAGTGCACGGTTGGTAAATGTCCGGAAACTAAAGTGTGATGGACGGACAGACGGACTCCATTCCTATAGCTCCTGAGGGGCAGGAACTAAAAAGACAACAGGGGACCAGACGCTCCTGCCAACAGGACTAGCTGACAACTCTGATATATTAAAAAAATTACCTTAAAAACAACATCAATGTAACCCATATACACCCCCACCCCATTCATCCCGAGGGGAACCCATACACCAAATCTGGTAATCCTATATCAGTTGTTTTTAAAGTTATCGCATTAAAAATCTGTATAGACGAAACCCGTTTCTATAGCTCTTGCTCCACCCACCTGCGATGACAGCGGGAGCTAAAACTTTAGTACTGAATTCTGTAAAAGTACAACGGTGCATAAGAGAGACATGAAATGGTCAGTTGGGATAAACAGAACCCGCTTATGGCATGACAGGAGAGGGGGGAAAAAAAGTGCTCAGGATGAACATGCCAGGGACATCTTCACATGCAACAAATGTGGAAAGGGCTGCCTTTCATAAACAGGACTTTACAGCCACAGCCGATGTTGTTCAGTGTAATGACAGAAGAGCGAAGGAGCCAATCAAACCACAGAAACTGACTAACTCAAAGGTGAAGAGGCTCCAAGCCACAATGAGAACAATCCAGTGGATCGATCTGTTATCTACGGTGCCGAATCAGTGCTATAAGAACACGGACAACACAACATAACATTGCTGGCATTTCTTTAATAAACATTTGCCAAAGGAACAAAAACATTTTAGTAAAAAAAAAAAAAAAAAAACAATAAAGACATTGCCACTCCTCTCCTTTCTGAGACTGGATTCAACTGGTCTCTTTGTTTCATTTTACAATGGCTGCAGACAATGGCTGGTGGAACTGGTGAGTACAAGCTTTGTTTCATTCAGTTGTTCGGTAGACAAACCGATTTGAAGGCGCCTAGTCACCCAAGTGCTGCCAATCTCGCTGGAGCCGGGCGCTTTTTTTAAAAAGCTCTCCTCCTCCTGTGAAAAACGGACCGAGCCCTAGAACCTTAAGTCAGTAAGGACTGGGGGGCGGGGTGGGGGACGATTACATTACTGGTCATTTCAACTTGTGCAGATACAGCACATCAAAAATCATTTCATATCTTTAGTTGTTTCCACCTACTTTACTCAGTAGTGCAAAACACTGTAATACTAGTCTGTCCTTACGCAATTAAAGGTGCCACTAAGGTACAGGTAATAAAAACACTTACCCGGGCTGGTAAATGCACACTCAAAAAAAGGTCCATATTTATTTAAAAGACAGCAGTTTGATAGATTACCAAATCATACAGAGGGGTAACTAATAGAAAAACAGGTGAAGAGGAAAAGGAATCCCTCTCATGTCACACCCCTTTAACTGTAGCTTAAGCCACAATACTCTACTGAAATGCCTGCCTGCATCCATAATTAGAATTATTACAAATCAAGTGTGCCTCTGTAGTGCACTCAGTGCTGGCTTATCAATCGCGACTGCTTCTGTCTTTTACAGTCGTGCTTTTCTGAGGTGTGAGTCAGACACCGTGTTGACCTTCCCGTATTTTTTGGGAGGAATCAATCAATATGGGAGTCCCCTCCCCCTTAGTGCTGCAGTGTTCAAATGGGGGACGTACCCAAGAGGAAGGGGCGGAGCCCCGGACTGAGATGGGGAGCCCCATACTTGGCCTGGAGGAGGTGGAGGAATTGAAGGGGGTGGTGCTCCTCCGTCTGTCTGGCCAATAGCAGGGTTATAGAGATGTATGCTCGGGGGGTGGGAGGTACCCTCCACAGGTATGGGACTGTGATTGTACTCAAAACGATGGTCCTTGTCTCCGCTGAACACCATGGTGCTGCTGGCTCCTGCAGGAACTCCACTAGTACTCCCACCCGGTGGTGCTCCATGAGGAAAGGGTACCGGGGCAGATGACGTGGCATGAGCATGTGCATGAGGGGGAATGCCTCCTCCCATCATGTGGCTGAGGTAGCTTTCTCCGAAGCCTGTAGGGGGAAAGGGTGGAGGAGGCAAGTGGCTTCTCGGTGGAGGAGGAGGATAATCCGGCTCGGGTGGCCGCGCTGCTTCTCCTAGTCCTGCAGAGCTGGAACAAGATGACGAGAGGAGAGGTTGGCTCTCAGGAGCCTGCCGGTAGTCCAGATCTGCACATGGAGGAGGTTCTGGGGGTTCCGGGGGCCTCTGATCAGGAGGCAGGATAGAGAGCGGCTCAGGAGCTCTCGAGGATGATCCGCTCCCTTCAGTCGCTGAAAGACGAGACAAAAACAAAACAAAAACACTATTTCATCAACAGGGAAGAAATAACTAGGATTCAAAGGTCCAAATCCACCATCAGGATCAGTTACCGTTTACTCACATCATTTTATCATTACTTAAAAAAAAAAACCCTGCATTTCCTTTTCATAAAACAGACCTCCATAAACATCACCTGACTAATTAACGACCTCATGTAGGGTGCAATTTTGTTTGTGTTGCATTTGTACGTTGTCTGCAGGTTTCTACTCTAATTTATAACTTCTGTAGATGAGGCACATTATTGTTGTAGTATATACTACACATGAACATAAGCAAAAAAACAAAAAACCATCAAGACTTTTATTATTCTGGATTTTGATGATTTATTTAAGTCCGAGCACACGCGCGAGTAGGTGTGTGAGACGGGTGTAACGCAGTTTAACTCTCTTTTTAGTATAGATAGTAAATAGTTTTAGTATATACTATGCGAAAACAAAGAAAAGCATGAAAAAGAAATGAATTTTTCCTTTTTTACATTTAAAAATGTGATAATGACGATGATACGTACTCCAACTAACCAAGAGTGTCTCTCATTTAGATTCATTATGCCTGGTAGTTATAACAACTGTTAGAGCAACTGACACAGAAAACTAATCAACACCTGGCCAATCATCATTCATGTTCTAAGCTGCATAATCCTAATTAGGATCACGGGGGGGGTTGGCGTTTATCTCAGCGGACTCTGGGCGAGGGCGGGGTACACCCTGAACAGCTTGCCAGATCACTGTAGGGCCAACACACACACACACACAACCATACCTGGGGGCTATTTCCAACTGCCTGGCAGCCTACTGTGCATGGTTTTGGACTGTCAGAGGAAACCCACGCAAGCATGAGGAGAGCATGCAACCTCCACACAGAAACGCCCCGAGCCTGGGAATCGGACCTTCTTGCTGTGAGGCGAAAGTGCTACCCACTGCGCCACAGCGCCTCCCTTCTGACCAATCAGTGTGGAGATTTCGACGGCACTGTAATATGGAACCTGATCATTGTTTACACTCTGAATGCTAGAATTCAGATCCAGTTCCTGAAATTCATTTCGTCACCAATTTTTAAAGTCTCAACTTGAACGCCATCATAACTTCTAACTCCATATGGATGTTTATTGTACTTGGCTTGAAGGATGCATGGGTTTACCTGGTGAGACAGGGCTGGGCTCTGGTGGCTGTTTGAGCTCTGTCGGAACAAGGGTTGGCGCAGTCACCCCCGGCGCTGTCGAAATGTTTGCATCCGCCCCTTCCGTCCCGAGTGCTTCTGAGCTCTGCTGGACCTTTAGGAACTGAGCGAGCAGCATTGTGACGGCTGTTTGTGTGGCTGTGGCAGATACATCTCCGTCGGGTTTGCCCTGTTGCTGCGGTGTGGGAGGTGAAGGAGGCTTGGGCAGGGGAGGGGTTCGGGGGGCCCCACCCGCTGCTGGAACAGGGAGTAGGGGTTTGGAGGCTTTGGACTGGGTCTGGGTGAGGGCAACAGGCTCTGGTGGCCTCTCCGGCTCAGCTGCTCCTGGGACAATAGCCTTGGCTATGTGCTGCAGGGTTTCAGGGTTTACCTTAAAGCCCATGGCCTGGGAGAGCTGCGCAGGACCCGCTGGGGCGCTTTTAGACTGAAGTAAGTTGAGAAGCACAGCCAGCTGCTCCTGGGTCAGCTGAGAGTTCGGACCTTTGGGGTCTGAGTCAGATAGAATAGATTTGATAGGGTGTAAAGATATGATTAATTAGGATGAGACTTATTTATACAACAGTCATTGCAAAACCTTATTTAAACATCCAAATAATACATATTTACACGTGGTCACATAGTTACAGCCTCATCTATAAATCAATAGTTGACTTGGTACTTAAGGTGTGAATTTAACAGCCGTGCACCTCCCCAAAATGAACGACATTCAAAATGCACACTTGACAATGCCTAGAGCTATTTGGTCTATACCCAAAGTCCACAAAGACAGAGCCCTCTACGGTACAGAAGTGAAAGTTCAGTGGCGTGTGTCAGTGAGCAGCGGAGCAGAGGGCATGTTATATTACCCAGCATGGTAGCGGCGGTGGCACTGGGTCCTTTGTGTCCACCTGCCGAAGGGAAACCCTGAGGTGTGTTACTGCGACTGTCGTCAAGTCCCAGCTCTTTCCGTGGAACTTTTGGTGCGGCTAGTTCTTCCGGCATTTGCTTCTGTCTGCGACGTTTTTTACTCCACAGCTCGTGACAATCCTGCCACAGAGGGAGACTGGAGACAGAGAGGAGAACGAGTGTATACATGAGTAAGGAGCAGAGAGAGAGACTGTGAGATGGAGAGTGAGTGAGAGAGAGAATTTCCAGATTGACACTGAAAAATGTGGTCTACAATCAGTAGTGGACACATCAGTAACACCTACAGCACGTAGTATGAGTCACTCATCCACAAACATGAGCAACACACACTGAAGCTTTTACTCCTCCAGTGTGTTTTCTAATAGATTTCTCCACTCTGAACTTTTATTTATGCAGTACTGCTCAGAGAGGAAGTGATTTATAATTAACTAATTGATGTGCTGAAGGTGAGGTGGATGAATAAAAAAAATATTCATTTCAGCATCATCCACCAAGCCTGAGGCGAATCAATGTTTTAATATATACTACAAAGGAACGTAAGCAAAAAGTACACTCAAATGAAATTTTATATATATATATATATTTTTTTTTTTTTATTATTTTTTTTTTTATCATGACAAATGCAAGTGAGCTCTGAGCACAGGCACAGGTCTCGCAGTTGCAAAGGGTAACAGTTATGTAACAGTGTACCTTTAAACCCCGCTGAGTTAAAGTGTATCCTACATGGAGAGAAAAAAAAAAAAAAAAAGGACCTGCACCCTCCAACCTCAAAGCACTTACCACACCGCGCACTGCACCACGTTCTTTTAGATCCTCTAGCACTGCTAGACTGGTCCCTCCTTCTACCAAGGAACAAGGGAAGTACTTTTTCATCAGTACTTAGATTAGTACCATGTTACACGCGCAAAAAAATTAAAATACCCCACAGAACACCTACCCACTGAGTTGTGATTGAAAGTATACTTAGTCTATGTCCTGATGAACCATTAGAAGAATGTATTCACTGATAGCTACTTTAAAGCACTTCTGTAAGTTACTCTGGATAAGAGCGTCTGCTAAATGCTGTAAATGTAAACGTCTAGTAAGCCGGGTCTGGTGAGCTCTGTGCTTAGGCCAAGCTAATTGCTACGTAGCTAAGAGCAGCGGTTTAGCCTAAGTGTACAGACTACATTTAAACGCAGGTAAAACAAACTAAAACAAGACTTTTCTGGCGTTATTTTTCCACGTAATAATGACATTGCCTGCTTCATGTGACCTTGACAAACTGTGATTCAATCCATATCCACTTGGAATAATGTTTTTTTTTTTTTTTTAATCCCGTGACAGCAGACCAATCAGAATGCACCGATCCTGTGTAGTAAAACTACTAAAAGAAAATAGCAAAGGAAAGAGAATAGAAATTATTCAGGTTTTGTTTTTTTTAAACGAATGGCACTCTTACTCTGGTGGAGGCATCTTAGCCGGGTCCACATCTCGGAGGAAGTCGCTGCTGAGAGCCTGTTCCGCTGTACAACGCTTACTAGGGTCCAGAGCCAGCATGTGATCAAACAGGTCCAGGGCTGTCAGAGGAATACTAAACACATTGGGACAAAAATTAAAAAAAAAAAAAAAACCCAGCTCATTTAGCAGTGGAAAAGAAAAACAGTGAAAGCAAACCAACAACAGAAAAGTTTTACAGTCGTTTTGGGCAACAACATCACCGTGTGCAAAGGATGGAGAAAAAGCACAGTGTACATGTTTTTAGGATTACTTTCCAATGATGGAATGAAATGTGAAATAAACACTGTATTGTTACTCTACTGCTTTACTTTTGATCTCTTTACTCAAACTGTGTGTGTGTGTGCGTGTAGAAAGAGATGTGGAAGTCTTGAATGCATTTCAATGCAATATTAGGCCAAAAGTGACATGGTGTTAATTCACAACAGCAAGCGGAATCATGTGAGACCAGCAGCGATTGCTTAAGACAACACAAAGTCTGGCTTCCCGTAACGTTTCATTAAAATGCACCAATGAGATGTTTACCAAAGTGTTCATATTATTCAGTTAGCTTTAGCTGTAATTCAACGTCGTATTAAATGACAATGATTAAGTTTCTCACTGCTGTGTCACGCTGTGCTTTCATTAATCTCAAACTGTTTTGTTGCACAGCACACAGCCTGAGTGAAAATCGCTCCTGACACCGAGCGAACAGACACTGGCTGATGCCTGTGTATCTACTCTGTGTTTGTGTGCTTGATGTTTTAAAAGGAAGAAAGAGAAGTGCTCAATGGATAACACGCATTTCATGTCACACTTTGAGCTCCGCCCCAGATGCATGGTGTAAATAAAGTGTGCGCTTTGAAAGGGGACAGAAAAAAAAAAAACAAAAGCCCTACAAAATATATTTATCGCACAAAGCATATCTCATTGGTCAGGCATAGACGCACAGCTTGAAGTCAATTAGTGAATCAGCAAATCGAGAAAGAACACGGCGGACATGTCAAAACTGTGACCCTCCAGCACCAAACCAGTCAGATGTCACAGGAGAGTAGTCTGGATGCCGCCAATTAATGCAGGAGTGGGTCAAAATGATCGAGTGTCAGATTTTAACCGAAAATGTTGAAATTTTACAGTCAGTCTTGTTTTTTTTTAATAAATTCCCACCGTGCATGCATCAAAGACTGCATGTAATGAAGGCATGCATGACAGACTGTCTTAAAAATACTCCAAAGTGCTTGGAAAAAACCCCCATCAGTCAACATTGCAATGTTAGGGGACTTGTAAATAAAGTTGTGTAAATAAAGACTACAAAGGTTTAAATACGGGTCATTCTCTGAAACTGGGTCAAATCTAATGAGTCACATTTCGGATCTAATATTTTCCAAAAAAACATAAAGAATTAAAAGAGCAATCCCTGCCCCAAACATACCACATGGACACATACAGCAATGTCAGAAAAATAGTTCAGATACATCCAGTTGGGAGAAAATAAATAAATAAAAAAATACTTACACACACACACACACACACACACACACACACACACACACATTATATATATATATATATAAAACTTTTCTGCAAAATTGTTTGCAATGTGTGGACGAAAACAGTGACTTTTCTTTTGGTTATTTATGTTTCATGCCATGTTATCACTCAAATCAAAGTGCAAATAGTAGGGCTTACAATGAAGAGCTCACATTAAAATTTACATCCAACTTTACTTTGTGGACTAAGAATCGCACGTAATCAGTGGCGTCCATGCCAGTTACATATGGAACTGACCCATTTTTCCTGTGAGGGGTGAAGTTTCATGTTACAAGCTCACTATACAATTGAGTTCCTCATGAAGTGTATTTACTTCACACGTAGTCGAGCGCTAATTAATTTATTCACCAAAAACAAATGGGAGAAATTCGGCATCCACACCAGAATGAATTCGAAGATGAATTTGGTGTTGCATACGGATTTATTCCTGTTTGTTACTAATAAAAGTTATGTGCATGAAGTAGTTCATTCACTTTCCCAACAATCATTCATGAACTTTGATCAATATAGACGGAAATAAGCTGGACTACATTGATATTTGGGTATCAAGAACGTCACACTTTATGGAGAATGACCTACATTTGTTCTTTTCATGATGATAGATTATAGAGAAAAATACGGTGCTAAGAAGATTAATTTGGAAATTTTAAATGCATCTACCTTTGTAGTTCAAACTTCATTTATCCATGGCCCATGTGACTGGTTTGGTGCTGGTGGCTCACATATCAGAGAACGCCCTGGTGGTGTCATTTTTAAAAATTGCAAATACTACTTGTAGCTACAACATAAATAACTTTATGGCACATGGCAGACAAAGCTGCAGCAGTTACATTAAAAGATGAAACAGGCGTCCGATCACAATCTCTCTGCTGGGAGTAAGAAACTTGCAACCTCTCAAGGTGAAATTATTTAGATCAATAGAGCAGTTTTGGGTTGTTATTAAGGGAACTTTAACAATGTGCCCAATGACACTCCACAGATATTAAAACCCCTTTCACTAGAAATCCAATAGCTCTTACTGAAATACTCTGCAAGAGAGAATTAAACTGAAAACAGGAAGATCGTTTCAATCAAAATGATACTCTAGATGCCCGAATATCATTACGCGGAAACGGACCACTTCACTTCAGTGCCTGATTAGGGGTCTCTGATAGCACAGCGCTGTTGAATTCTTGATTCTGATTGGTGATCTAATTCACAGGCGCTTGCAGGGCAGATATGCCCTACAAAAAGTCTGAAAATGTGTGCATGTGGTAAAGTTATCTTGGAGGAGACATTTATTTATTTTCACAGGGCAGGGCTGCATTTTAGAACAGTCAGGGTGCTTACAGATAATTAGAGGTAAACCACATCACACTGGAAGTCATTGTTTTGTCTATGAAAAGGGCGGCGCTGCTTTGTCACTGGCAGACGCGTGCGTTCTGGTTGGTGCACACCACTCACAAGTGACGCCAAGGACCATTTTCTTTAAAAGGAAATCAAAGCCAGAACCATTTTTGATCTGAGTTTTAGATAAGTGCTGGATTTAGACCTGGCTCTATAAATGATTTGTGTTTTCAAATTGCCTGATACGTCACCATCTTAGCCTTGTTGTTAAAATGCTTATTAGTGGTATGATTTGTTTGATTCTACCTTAGCGCCAAGTGAAGCACGATACACTGGTTTTCTGAACACGGCATTAAAGTTCATTCACACCCCTGCTTAAAGACGGATGTGGACACACACAGAGCCTTCTATCCATTCGTTCTGTCTATGTTTTAGAAAAGCTTGCAGATACGTACAGATCAGAGCAGTACCACTGGCTATCGACTACAGTGCCCCCATGATTATGTCCAAAAGTGCCCTTGAGCAAGTCACCTAACCCCCAACTGCTCTCCAGGCACCCCAATGTGTGTGGCAGCCCACTGCTCCAAGTGTGTGTGTGCTCACTGTTTTTAACGTGTGTGTGTGTTCACTTCGGGATTAATACCGTATAGCAAAAACAAAAGAGCCACGAGGAAAAATTTTGAAGTTATAAACATCTGTATGGTGTCGCTTGACACAGGCAAACGTGTTACAGAGACTGGACATGAGGAGGAGACAAAATGAATGACATGAAAGGAACCATGGCAGTCCGTGAAAGACCGATTAGTTCATGCCCACAAGCAGTCCGTGAGGCACACTCCAGCTACAAGTCGATATGTATTTAATTGCCTCATGAACCGTCGCCACCTACAACGCTGCCCCTTTTCTAATAAAGTACATATTATTATTATTATTATGATCCCCTCCATCATCGCCATGTTTATACCTCGTTGCCTCTGAACTGCCCCCTAGTGGATGTATCGCGTATGGAAGTATGTCTACGGCAGCACATGTAATAAAATCGGTTAAAACGTTTAAAACAGACGTATTTATAGAGATATAGCCTCATGGCTGCTCAGTAAAGTCACATACGGCAGTTCTATCAGTTACTGCAGTCACGTAAATGATACTATACACACTATAAAATGATCTGATTCTGAAAATGTTCCAGAAAAAAAAAGGGGAAAAAAAGAAAAGAGTAAAGACTGTTATTATTGGTAAATTGTTGAAAAATCATCAACAGGGTTGGCAGATAATTGTTCTCTTATGACAACATACCCTAGGGTGTGACTAGAAAAATACTGCAATGCATTATGGTTGGAATGTGGCGCTACACCTCTCCATAAGAACATGTTCAAGTCCATCTACTTGTGCGGTTACTCACAAAGCAAACTCTTCACGGAGCCTGCGTCTGTACTGTTTCTTTGGTTTCATGGTGTTGAAGTATGGCAGCTTGATGACGTCGGGCCACACGGCAGGACAAGGACTGCCACAGATACGACTGGAGAGAAAATGAGATGGGGTTAGTTCCGACATCAAACCAGAGTATGAGATCAGTGGTGACTGCTTCAAGACTACACGGGACGCCTAGCTTTTCCCTTTACATTTCACCAAAATACAAACGATGAAACATCTACCAAAGTATCGATACTAATCATTAGTCTTGGGGTGATTTAGTATTCACTATCATACCGCGATGTTTGTGTAGTAACCTCAAATGTGATTTCTACAGAACACCACCGCCTGCGTAAAAATCTCCTGTAAAGGCCCTGACGTGGCACTGACACTGAAGTATGTGCGTCTATGACATGTGCTCTCGCTGTTTTAGCGGGAATAAAGATGAATACTCATTGCACAACAGGTTTTTAAGGTGGCATTTTGAGATCCGCCCAGATGCACAGCTTGGGGACATCTCCATGTTCACTAGACAATGTGTTTTGGCTCCAGATCAATTGCTATGAAAACACAAATTTGGCTTAAATTTGAATCTTGAATTTAAACACATCAGAGCCAGCTGTGGTGGTGTAACTTAAACACTGAATAAAATTTAACGTATTCAGTTCTTTTTAATTATTTGCATTCATTCATTCATTTTCTATGCCGCTTAATCCTAATTGGGAAGGTTGGCGCCTATCCCAGCTGTCTCTGGGCGAAGGCGGGGTACATCCTAAACAGCTAGTCAGAGCATTGTAGGACCAAAACACAAAATCATTCACAATTAGCCTCACACCTAGGGGCAACTTGGAACAGCCAATTAGCCTACTGTGCATGTTTTTGGACTGTGGGAGGAAACCATTCATGGGGAGTACAAGCAAACTACACACAGACAGAACTGAGCCCAAGAATCGAACCCAGGACTTTCTTGCAGTGAGGTGTACGTTTTAACCACTGTGCCACCCATTATTTGCATTCATTTCAATTTTTTTTCTCGCAGTCTCATTAACGAGTAGTTCACATTACTTCGGTATAAACAATGCTACCTGTGATGTCATTTTAGTAAAAGGTTTTAATGCTCACACTTAGTAGGAGAGGACCATTTAACATTTATATCGCATTCATTTGCACAATTCAACCAATCCTTCTGCATTCTGTGCAGCTTTGCAATTTTAACCAATCATCACAGTTGTTCATTCACTGGATAATACTGAGAGATTGACCAATCATGGCAGTCCCCTAAAAAAATGCTAATCCATATCACCGTACGTCACCTCCTTGGTTATGCTTTTGAAGACAAGATGCTGGCATTAGTAAGTGGATACCCGACCCAAGCCCAACAGTACCCAACGGGTCCGGCTGGGTTCGGAACTTCGGAGGGATATTTAGAAAAATAATGCTCGGGTTCGGTCACATCAGCGCCATAAGGCATTGAACATTTTAAATTTAAAAACAGCTTATTATGTAGGTAGCCAATGGGCCTGTTTCACTTGATTTTAACTGTGTCGGGCTCGGGTCACAAATATCTTAATGCTTGTCAGGCTTGGGGTCGAATTCGGTTACTGCTCTGTCGGACTCGGCCGGGCTCGGACAGAAAAATTCGTCCCGATCCGCACTCTAGCTGGCATGTGCACAATTTTTACGCAATCCCACAATTCCACTGCAATAAATGACTAAATACATCAAAAACATAGCAATTCTTTGGAGGGATTTGGAATTTTTCACCACAACAATCACACACACAAGTGAAATCTTGAAGTGGCTGAAATGTCAGGGTTGGCTTCCCTTTTTAATACACATGCATGTGAGAGAGATACATGATAAACTGTTGACTCTGAAAATGTGGACAACGCCCAAATTACCTAATTAGCTCTAACTGTGCCAGCTCTTGGTTGGCTTGGAAAATAGGTTTCTTGGTAAAGAGTTCACCCAGAATGCACCTAAAAAGAGAGGGAAAAAAAGGAAAATGGGCAGGAAATGAAACCATTAGAAATAATAAGCGCTCTCTTTAATACACAGATCTTGATGATAGCGTTCATCTCTTACCCGCAGCTCCACACATCTATGGCAGGTGTGTACCGCTCTTCACCAAGCAGTAGCTCAGGTGGACGGTACCACAGAGTGATCACCTTATTGGTGTAGGGCCGACTAAAAATGCAATTAAAGTCATGAATGACATGGTGACCTCTTGCAATTCCAAAAAGTGAGAACTTTAGTCTAATTATAGTCTTTTAAAAGCTTAATATGACAACACTGACCTTTCCTCAGAGTTGTAGAGTCGAGCCAATCCAAAATCCGCCAGCTTTATCTGGCCCCTAAGGAAGACCGAGTACAAGATTCAAAGCATGTCGGTTTGGACGTGTTTCCCAAACCACATCATAAATGAACTCAAACGATAACAGACACTAACTGTCTTTGCTATTTTGCATCACAGACTTTCTGAAGCACACTGACTTGTTATTGAGCAGAATGTTGGAGCACTTTATGTCTCGATGTAGAAAGTTCTTCTTGTGGCAGTAGTCCAGACCCTCCAGCAACTGCCGCATGAAGGATTTGATGTGACTCTCATTGAAATGGACTAGGCCAGACTCCAGAAGCCCCATCAAGTCATGGTCCATGTACTCAAACACCAAGTAAAATGCCCCTATAAGGTAGACAGAGACCACAGTTTCAATCAGGATGGCAGAAATAATGGTCGACGCATGACTACCACGTTATCAAACCCATATACACGGCACATATTGTTGATTATTAATCTACTGTACAAGTCCATGTGTATGACCTGTTACTATGGAAACAATAAATTATACCAGACACATTCAATACAATTCAGAGCTGACTATCATTCAAGACATCTACTAATTCATTCTAATCTATTTTACAATAATTTATGCTAAGATCTAACCTAGGAAACAATGCATAGTTTTCCCACCCCGTTAACTCATGTACCCAGGATATACCTTTATCATTCTTAAAGTCCAGAGCATCCTCTTTATCTGTGACAATCTCCTTCATATTGATGATACTCTTGTGGTTGAGCTGCCGTAGGATCTTGATCTCCCTGATGGCTGTGATGGGAAATCCCTCTTTCTCGTTGTCTAATCGCACTTTTTTCAGGGCCACCATCTCAGCTTAATGAATGAGACAGTGAAAAGAAATGTAAGGAAGGATTTCAAATACTCATCAATGCAAATAGTGACTGTGATGCAGCAAAAAAAAAAAGAAAAAAAGAAAAAAGATTTGTCTTTAAAGGGGGATTAAGCCCAACTTTAAGAGAGGGGAGGAGTGATGGAGCACTACTGAATAAACAGTTACCGTAAAAGTGCTGTGCAGTAAAATGCATCAGTGTCTGTGTGTATATATCTTAATATCATGCGTTCATGTAACCAAGCAGATGCCTGTCTGATGTATGCAAACATAGTGCAATGTTATGCGTACATGTGACTAATTTTATTTTATTCATAAGTTCCCTACTTTATATCTGATTTGTTAGTTTAATATCTGTATACTGTTATTGTTGCCGGCATCTTGCCTTTTTGGAGGTGTCTATTTTTGTTATCTGGAAACAAACTACAAATAGAGGCGTTTTCAAACCTGCTAATGCAAACTATTCGGCAACTTCATATATGTAAGTAAAAACCACCTGATGATAAAAATACATATTTTTAGTGTAACAAGAGAGTTTGGAAGGCTTTCCTTTCATTACGCTTTAATATATGAATGAGAAATACTACTTAAACTAAATGGTGCTCTGGCTGCTTTCATTACATTAAACCATTACCTTTAAACAGATTTTTTTTTTTTTTTTAAATCAACAGAAATAATACAGCCTACCCGGTATTCAGTGAAAATCTTACCCGTGTCTTTATCCTTGGCTTTGTACACCTGTCCATAGGTACCTTCTCCAGTAATCCCAATGATTTCAAACTTGTCCACACATCGCTTTCCCCAATCTATCTCCGTCTCCTTGATTTCTCCGAAGCGTGGACCACATATTCTACACACACACACACACACACACACACCCCATCAATGCTGTTGGGCTTTTATACCCGAGCCTAGTGGCCGGTGCTTATCCCGGATTCTGTAGCGTGAAGCTCCTGGATCATATGATCATAGCAGTCCCTGCTGGATGGGACACTAGTCCATCACAGGTTACCTTCCCAGTACTTTTTACTGGTGCCCATTTATACTGCTTGGTGGGCAGAGGCACACTTGTGGTTAAGACCTTGAGTCTTAGTATGGTGGGGGTTTAACGGGATTCAAACCCACAACCTCTTGCTCATGAGCCCAGCACCCGAACCACTACGTCGATGGCCCGACATATACTGCTTATATGATATATTAATGATCTAAGTGGCTTTGTCAGGATCTCTTGATGGACAGAGGATCCTGACAAAACCACTTGGATTATTAATAGATCCTATCTAGTGTTTAGGTTAATTGTTTTTGGATCTTATCCACTGGCAACAATTGTTGCTGGTGGGATTAAACGGGTTTTTCTAAAGCAATATAGTACTGTTTAGTTTGCTGGAAAATATAATTTGGATTGGACGTGAAACGCTTTCTGTACAGAGCTTCACATCAGCCTGACGTCCATCAAGTGTCTTCCCCGGAAAACCACAATGATCGTCACTGATACTGTTGTTACCACAGTAAATAATATGAGCCCCTTAGAGCAACAGTGGGCGAAGTCCATTTGTGTGAATTTTCAGGAGAGCACTTTAAAGTTTTAAAGCTATAAAAAAAAAAACAGTATGATTCATATTTCAATGCCTTCAGTCTCACTGAATACTTCTCCTAGATTCTTATTTTGGCTTAAATTGCTGTGTTGCTGGGACTTTGGCATTTTGTCAAAAATTGCTATTTTTGACTAAGAGGAATTGCAATAAATCTGGGTTGAAATTGTATTTTTCAGTGCGACAGTGAACCAAATCCAAATGTCCAGGAAATGTAGCAATATTATGGTAAAATAAAGAATAACATTCAGATAAATACTAACTAGCAGATGCAGTGCTGTCCTAGCTAAAGTAATACTTACTTTTCTAAGTCCCCTGAAGAACCTCTTTTTCAGGTAAGTTTTTATTTTAGATGTGGAGGCTACACACATGGGTGCCGCCATCTTGGATTTTGGACTTGGATTTTGTCAAAATTGGAACTCTACCTGGATTTAGACCAGTATTCATCTGAAAGATTGAACTTTTTTCTGTTCATTTCTGACAAAATTGACAAAAATGGACTTAGCCCTCTGTTGCTCTAAGGGGCTCATATATAAAGCTAATGTTGCATGAAACCTGCTTAGATGATGTGTTTGGTATGTTTTTATTGTTAAGGCTGTGAATGCTTTACCAGTGTGTGCTTGCATGTCTTCTCTGAAAGGATTTACAGACCCATAATTTAGCACAAATAGTTTAGCATAACTTGTGTCTTTTTACACGTGTATAAGCTTGAATATATATTGACTTGATTTTTTTAAGGAAAATAGGGTTGAAAACTTTTGTTCATATCTAAATTTTCATTTTTATATTCCACCTTTGTTTTTTATACACATGTATAATCAGTAACAGTAAATATCAATATTAGATTAGTTTTGTTCAGATCCTACTGATATGGTAAATTTCTTGTCTTCTCCAAAAAAAATAAAAATAAATAACATCTGGTTTTAACATGCTGTAAAAATGTAAAGTCTTGCAGTGGCAATTTGAACTTTGGCAAACTATTTTGAGTAGACAAATTAACATTTTTAAAAAACTGTGAGAAATATAGGCAAGTTTTACCAAAAGATAAAAGGCTACTGTATATCCCTTTTATTTAAAAAAAATCTGTTTTAGTGCATTTTATTCACCATACTGATCTTTATGTACATCCAAAAGAGATTTACTATAACAGATTGCTTTTGTCTCTGGAGTAACCAAATCTCATTTAAAGCTTCAACATCCTTTTATATGTTTTATTCTAATATTTTACAAGCTGAAGTACTTATTCTTGACATATCTTGCATCCTGTGTAACGTACACTACGTTTTACCTGTAGCTCTGATACTGTGCACCCAAAAATATCCCGCTGGTGAAACGGCTCATATATACACCACCACTTTTGACTAAAAGGGCCCCTAATAAAAAGTAGTAAAAAAATCACTTCTCTATAATTTTTTTAGTGAAAATGTATTGAAAAATGCTATTGTAGGCAATGAGAACCAAAAAAATTATTCCGACAAGTATGTTGAGGTAAAATTATGGCTAATAAACAAAAACACTGAAAATAATTTTTCATAAAAATTGAAAGGTGCAATTTGTTTTTTGCCTTTTCAGAGCATGAATTAACTTTAAACCATGTGGAATGGTTTAGCAAGTGAAGAAATTAAAAAATATGTGAACACTATTCCTGAAAGATTAAATGCTTTAATCAAAGTAAAGGGTGTTCACACTAAATACTGACTTTTTTTCTCAAAAAACAGACTGTTATTTTTGTTATTACTATATATTGTTTGTTTACTTATTCTCATCAATATGATCCAATATTACATAAAATAAATACTTGAATAGTACTTGGTTTCTGATTTATCTTCTTTTTTAAGTGTATAATCATCACTGCATCACTGGATTTTTTTATTTCTTCACCTCTTAACCAACCATATGGTTTGAAGTCCATTCATGCTACGCAAAAGTAAAAAAAAATAAATAAATTTGCAACACCTTTCAATTTTCCTGTTTTTGTTTACTAGTCATAATTTTACCTCCGTATACTTGTCGGAATTGTTTTTTTTTTTGGTTCTTGTTGCCTACAGTAGCATTGTTCAATACATTTTCACCAAAAAATTTGAGAGAAGTAATGTTGTACTTTTTATTAGGAGCCCTTTTAGACAAAAGTGCTGGTGTATAATCTTCACCACACTCTATTTTAATATCAAATCTGTTTGCACAAGCATTTAATAAATGACACCCCACAAGCCAATCAGATTTAAAATCAAGGGCGCAGCTCGATCACTCGACACTTTCGGGACGAGAAGTGAAAACGGTAAAGCATGCGTGGCTGCGTTAGAGCGCTGTGATTACATACTTTGGTCTCCTTCGTAACGTGGCAGCTTTCTTCTCTTCCGGTGGGCTTCGAGGTGAGCCGAGCGCACTGGTGGGGAGTTCTGGAGGGAGGGGGAGGTCAGTCAATAGGTGGCGGGTCTTCTTCTCTGGTTTCTTCTTCCCTGAGTGTGTTGAGTTCTTCAAGCTACAGAACAGGTGTCAAATTCACTAATCAATAACACGAACACATTCACAAAGAAATTAGCCACACAACCAGAGAGTACCGACCTTTCAGTTCCATCTATGTGGTCTATGAGGTTGGGGAGAGGCAGAGAGGACAGTGAGGACACCGGAGCATTCCCTTTCTCCTTGTCCTTCTCCTTCCCTTGAGCAGCTTGTCCTTTCCTTTTCTCCTCCTTCATCCTGCCCTCCCTGCCACACAGAGGCACCTCAGTGCTGCTCTTGGTGGTCTTTTCGACAGGAGACTGCGGCTGGCTCGTCGCTGGGCTTTTGGGGCCTTTCTCCGGTGCCGGAGGAGGAGGAGACGGGGGCCGTGATTTCTTCACTGTGTGATTGGGAATTGGGCTGGGCTGGGGTGCAGTGGACGAGGACGATGAACCCTTTGTTGGGGTTGAAGTGTTGCTGGAGCTCTTGGCGCGTGCGGCCTCAGCGGCCTTGGCCTTCTTCTGCTTGCTGAGTTCGGCGGCCAGACTGCTCTTGAACGTGAGGGTGCTGGGTGAGAGGCTTGAGGGCCGTGAGCGCGAACGTGAGTGACGGTGACGGCTGCGTGATCGAGAGCGGCGTGATGACGTGTATGGGCTGCGCGAGCGTGATTTCCCTGGACGCCTGGAGAAGCAAACAACAGTTTTAATGAGGATCATGTCAGCACTCGCTTTCTCCACAGCTTCATTAAGCAGCAACTTCATTTCACCTGGAGGAACTCGGCAATCAGGAACAAATAATTAGCAACACAGTAAAAATACTAATAAGGATGGTTTTATTCCAGGACTCACACAGGAATCAACAGGGCAACCATGCAGAGATCACCAGTGAAACGAGCCACGGAAACTTCTCAAGCGACGCGTAGAGGGCGGGAGCGGAGTTCAACTGAGCCGAACTTTCATGCAAGTGATAACCAATCAGCACTTAAAAAGATACCATCGATTGACGGATGCTGCCTAACGCTGAGTTCCCCAAAACCTATTCGCTTCAGTAGACCGTGCAAAAACAGGCGATTTCACCAGTGGCAAAGTGATTCGCGTGTCGCTTCCTGTGTGAACGCGGCTTAACAGATTATGACGTTTAAACGGATCTGGACAGTAAAGTAATGTATAGAAGACAAATCCCTCACACTCAGTCCTACAAATCACAGCTTCCCCATATTATGGATTCCCCCTTGGGATGATTAGAATATTACACTGAGCTAATTTCTAGGTTAAATCATCACAAAAACAAATACAAGTCAGCCACACACACACACACACACACACAGAGAGTTAGACCTGTGAATCTACCAAAGGTCATCTGAAGTTTAATCAAATGTAAAAGTTTATAAGGTGATGACGACGGGTGTGCTTCCACAAGTAACTGATGAGTAAACAAGTTGTGTAATGACTAGTATTGGTAAAACGGGGTCTAAGTTTTACACACACACACATACACACACCCACACACACACACTACAGAGCTGTGTCTTCAACTAGGGCAAAGTTCAACCTCATGACCTGTGTGAAAACTTTATGCAGACATTACGGGCTTAAACCAAGGTAAGACGTTAAAAGGATCCGGTACACACGCCTGTTAGGAGACAAACAAGCGCCCAGACTTTACAACGTGTCCCATAAAGCCTTTCAGGTTCTCCTTCCCATGATAACCAGGGGACGCCATGTGGGTTATGGGTGACTAAACAGACAGGTGAACGAGGATCACCCCAGAGACCTGATGTTTATTACTCAGTACTGATATTCAGCCGAGTTTAACCCTTCACTTCAGGACGATGTGGTACAGTTCGGTTACGGTACAAACCCGGGTTACTTTTTTTACCATTTTCACAACTTTTTCCCCCCAAAAAAGCAACAGGTTCAAGTCACCTCTGGACTAACAGACAGGGTGAGATGTCCCAGTATGAACCTGACTGAGGAACCTGATCCCTGCTCTGGTGGTGTCTGAGGGCGGTTTGGGTTTAAGGGGCGAGGACTGACCCCAGTTGGACCGCACGTGCCCCGGGTCGGGTGTGTGGATCAGAGGAGGCTCTAAAGGATGAAATGCGGTGCTTTCTGACATGAAGTTAAAATTACAGGTGTTGAACGTTACCTCTGCTCCGGACCGGGGCTGGTTGATTTTCTGAAGGGGCTCCGGGAGCGTTTTCGGCTGTACGGGCTGGAGGTGCTCTCCCACGCCTCGTACGGACTCGGGGAGCGGCGCCACGCGTACGGGCTGCCCGGGGAGCGCTTCCGCTTGGAGGGAGACTTGGACGCGCTGTAGCTGCTGTAAGGCTCCGAGTCCCGGCCGTAGTAGGTCGAGCTGGGCGACAGCCTTTTGCTCCCGTAGCTCGAGAACTGGTTGAAGGTGGGAGACTGGTTGTAGCCGTACTGGTACGAGGAGTACGGGCTCTCGGCTTTGTTAAAGCCCGGGCTTCTCCGATAGGCCCGGAGCTCGTCGCGCTCGTCCCGGTAGGCTTGCGGCGTGTCCCGGTAGGCGGAAGGAGGCTCCTTGTCCGGCTTGGTTCTGCTTTTGTGCCGCCTGGCCTCGCGCTTGTTGACCGCGGAAGACTTCTTGCCGTTGCTGTCGTGGTTTCTCGTCCGCTCTCGGGACTTGGACAGCGCGTCTTTTTCACGACTCGGCTTCTGCTCCTTGACTTTCACATCCCTCTCCGGTCGGCTTCCCGACGACGAGTCGGGCTCTCTTCGGGACTTCCTGCCCGGCGTCACGCCGCCGCCGCAGTCTCGGAGCTCGGTCAGACCGGTCCATTGGTCCGCTCTGGGTGACGGGCTGCCCGAGAAACGTTCCGACTGCGAGCTCACGTCGTCGTACTCCACCGCCAGACCGTGGACGTCCCCGTCGAAGCCGTCCGGCTTGTCAGGCGAGCGCCGCGCCTCCCTCTCCCTGCCGTGCTTTCGCCTCTTTCGCCGCGACGCCGACGACCGGCGCTTCCCGTCCCGGTGTCTCTCCCGCCGGGCGGCGTGAACGCTAGCGCCGCCGCTCCCGGGAGCTTTACTCCGCCTCTCGTGTCGACGGTTCCTTTGTGCCGAGGGGCTCCGGCCCCGTCCGTCGTGAGAAATCTCCGGATTAGGCATCGATCGAGTTTAATATCCCCGTTCTGAAAGGTTTGTTTCCAGGTGACCGGTCCCCGGTAAAAACAAAGCAAAACATTTGAAACAAATATAACTGGGAGCTAGCTATACAGCTAGCCGATTTAGCTAGCTAAAACAGCCGGGGTCTCCTCCGGCCGCGGGTCTCGTCACTTCTACACAAAATCCGACCCACAGCATCAGTACTGAAACGAACAATCTGTCGAGGAATATATTCTTTAAAGGGTCCAGAACCAGAGACGGGGTCTTGGTGATCCGGTGGCGAGCATTTCAGCATGTGCTAGCCGGCTAACTGTGCGATTAGCTTGGCAGCTTGGCAGCGCACGAGCTAGCGCTAACTCAGCGAGTCGTCTTCTCCTTCTTCCTCTTCAAAAGGTCTTCCATGGCTTCACACCACTCGCTCTTTCTCCATTTCACGCAGGGACGGTGTCCACTCGCTGCTGTAGCTTGTCAAAAATAAAACCGCTCGGAAAAGCAAGCCAGGGGAAAGAACTGATGTCCACTTTCGGAGTGAAACTTCTTGACGCTTTTGCCCTCACTCTACTGACTCGCTCTCACTAACGAGGAAGTAGCTACACGACGCTAGGCTTGCCTCGCTGGCTAGCTGACTTTCCCAATCAGCAGATTCGACAATATCAATATAAAACCAATAACAGAACAAGGAATCCTGCTTTCAGAGAGATGGTGTCACATTTGTGTGAAAATCTAAAGCGTCGGCTTTTTTGTTGAAGACTTTAGTATAAAAAACATTTTACACTAAAGGCTGTGCTTGTGTGTGTAGCGAAACTGGTGTTGTTAACTTTCCTACTTCAAGGCCGCTCTGTGTCACAGTGAAGGCCTTAACCGTGGCACTGAACTTCTATTAACTGCGTAAATCCTGCAATACGCCTCTTTAACACCAGGGGGCGAGTCTTGGCTTATATGATTCTCTCCTTTCGCCCAGCAGTCGATCAAACCTTTTATTTCAGTGGAGGGAAAAAAATGTAAGTGAAACAATAAGATCAAAAAGTGAAAGTAAGATACACTTTAATACTGAAATGCTTGTTTTTAGGCACAGAAAAATCCAACACACCCCTTCTCATCCAACTAGATACACATGGCCAAAAGTTTGTGCACCCCTGACCACTGCACCCTTCTGAGCTTCTTTTAGTCCCTGTTTGCTGTTATAATATTTTCACTCTTTTAAAGATTTCTACTAGATTTTGGAGCTTAGCTGTGAGAATTATGATCATTCAGCCCCAAGAGCATTCGTGAGATCAGACACTGATGTCAGATGAGGAAGCCTGGGTTCATTTAGTTTTCTTGGGAAGCTACCCTAATGGTTTTAGGGACCCTACCCTAATGGTTTTAGGGAAGCTACCCTAATGGTTTTAGGGACCCTACCCTAATGGTTTTAGGGAAGCTACCCTAATGGTTTTAGGGAAGCTACCCTAATGGTTTTAGGGACCCTACCCTAATGGTTTTAGGGACCCTACCCTAACGTTTCTAGGTACCCTGCCCTAAAGTTTTTAGGGACGCTACCCTAACGGTTTTAGGGACCCTACCCTAATGTTTTTAGGGACCCTACCCTAACGGTTTTAGGGACGCTACCCTCATGGTTTTAGGAAAGTTACCTTAATGGTTTTAGGGACCCTACCCTAATGGTTTTAGGACGCTACCCTAATGGTTCATCCCAAAATTGTTCAGAGGGGTCTGCATGGAGTTCGAGATGCACACTGTGACACAGTCATGATGGAACACGGAACCCTACACTATTGTGTGCTATCAACTCTGTGGCAGTTTAAGCAAGTAAACCAAATGGGTGTGATGATCGGATGTCCATATACTTTTGGCGACATAGTGTCTATGATCAGATGACACTCATTATACTGGTGCAACAAGAAATAGTAAACTATATACAATAGTGTCCTCACTGGGCTTTCTTTTCCTTTCCTTGCATGTAATATGTATGTTAAGATCATAACGTGGGTTCAAATCAAGATTGTGTCACAGAGTGAAAAAAAGAAAAAAAAAAAAACAATCATCTTCTCTAATTTATTTTTTTCCAATGGCTCACAGTACAGTAAAGTCAAATAGACAAGTACACAGGGTTAAAAATTGGTGACAGTACGAGGACGTGGTCAAGTGCTGCAGAGACCCAGGGGGCAGAGCTAGAGCAAAGGGGTTTAGGGTTAACCACCAGGCAATGCAACTCAATTTGAAAATTAGAACATTTTGGGGTGGCACGGTGGTGAAGTGGTTAGCACGTCAGCATCACAGCAAGAAGGTCCAGGGTTCAAGTTCAGGGCTTGGCTTGGGCGTTTCTGTGTGGCGTTTGTATGTTCTCCCTGTGCCTGTGTGGGTTTCCTCCCCCAGCCCAAAAACATGCATGTCATTCTAACTGCCTGTTCCAAATTCCCCCTAGGGGTGAGAATGTGTGAGTGTGTGTGTAGGGTTGTGTGTGTCGCCCTGCAACGGTCTGGTGAGCTGTTCATAATGATGTGACGTGTACATCATTATGAAGTGTTGCATGAGAAGCCTATATACAGTAGAAAAAAATGCATAACAATTTACATTAATTGTAATAAAATAAAGATTTTAAACATGCATTCGATTATAATGATTTTTGCCAGAAAATGAAAGCTGGAAGAACTGAGCTGTAAACAGGATTCGAAAGGAAAACTTTACACTTTAAAAGTTTTTAAAATGCCAATGATTAAGAAGCTTCGCTTCACTGCTGCTATAAACAAGAACAATGATTCCTACCAAGTATAAGGCGGAGTGGGTTACACACACCAAAAAAATCATCTCAACAAGTGTGTACATGAATTAAACTGGGCTGTATTAAATTCAGTGTAATAATCTGGACATGTACACCATAAAGTTATTAAACAAATCACGTGTGTATGTGTGCACGCTCGCACACACGAAGAAAGTAGTCTGAGACCTTACAAACAAGCAAAAATTAGCACCATGACAGGATTAGTAAACAAGCAGGCAAAGCATAGCTTAGGAATTTTGCTACAAAAGAAAAGCCCATCATGGTTATTTCACGTTAACGAATCCGACATACAGTACTTCATAATCATTAAGCATAAACAGTCACAAGTTCCAACATTTGATACCATATGAACCATGGCTCACCATAAACGGCACCATGGGTAAATATCTCAACTGATTTCCAACAGCAATTTTTTTTTTTAAATCTCAAAAATGAAGTCTACAAAATAGATTTAGAGCAGAGGTTTCCAACACTGGTCCCAGAGGACCCCCTGCGTAACGTTTTCCCTGCTTTAATACACCAGTAATGGCTGTTGAGGAGTTTCTGTTGGGGCGGTGGTGGTTCAGTGGTTAAGGCTCTGGCTTACTGATTTGAAGGTCAGGGGTTCAAGCCCCACTCAGGAGCATGGCCCTTAACCCCTAACTGCACAGCTGTATAAAAATGACAAATGTAGGTTGCTCTGGATAAGGGTGTCTGCCAAATGCTGTAAATGTTCTTAGCTCAATCAGGTGTATTGGTAGCAAGGGACAAAAAAAAAATACAGACAACAGGTCCTCTGGGACCACAGTTGGGAATTCCGTACTTAAGAATGTCCCTGGTCCCAGTTCTATCCTCTTTCACACACCCAACAGTGAAGGTGTTGTGTAATCTAGAACCTTTAGTGCCACTTGTCCAGTGAGCGAATGCCTGGGTTCGGCAGCTGGGTCTACTTATGGATAGTAAGTTGTGATTTCTTATTAAAGGCAGAAGTGAACACGTCCTTTACCTTCACTATACTAAACTCGGTTTTGGTAAATTAAGCAGTTGGTATGTTTGAGTACTTTGCAAAGCAGTAATATAAAAGAGAAATAATAACAAATGGAATACATATCTACACAAGATACACTGAAATGAATATCTGACATTTTGTAAAGTATAAATGCACCGTTTAAAATAAAATCAGCCATTCTGTCATCAATAAAAAGGAATAAAATAACATCATAATGGCATTACAAACATAAAACTTTATAGGGGGTGTCCTGATGAGAAAGAAAAAAAAAAGACAATAAAGCACACAACAGCAGCCACTTCACACACCACACAGAATAAAGTCAAACATCGCAGTGGTATTAGCATAAGCTTTAGCATTATTCATGGCTTTTTTTTTTTGTTTTGTAAATCATATCTCTGTACGATGAGACAGAACAACCTGCAAAACAAAACACATTCACCAATGACGGTAAAGCCCTGCACAGTGTTAGTAGTTTAAATCAAAGCTATCCAGGGTATGTAAGTAGCTTTCTTTGCAGACTACTGCTCCAATCCGACATTTGATTAAAAAAAAAAAAAGGTTGAAGATGCACCTTCACATTCACATTGGACATCAAGGCATCGGTAAGTCAAATGGCCTGAAAATGTGTCCCGAGAAACCTCGTATCTCCAATTCACATTTCTCAGATGCTTAGAAAAAGCATAGAATTAAGTAAAGAGGGAAATCGTTCTATACACAAAACTAGTGTCTCATGCTTCATATGTGTTGTTGTTCCTAGCTTTAAACCCAAAGCCCAAAAAAAACAAAAAAAAAACCAAAAAAAAAAAAACCCACGCTACTGTGCTTTTCATTAAATTGCAACAATTAATTATTAGAACTGACTGCCAATCAGTTCACAGCATTTTAACCATAACAATATAGCAGAGTATATGTTTCAAGTTTCTACACAAACATACAACAGTCTATTAGTGAATGTGTGAGCACTGAAGGGCGCATTAGGAACTTATTTCCATCTGATTTACGTCTGTCTAAGGCAGTTCAAGGTCTGTCAGGTGGGTTTATTTGACCTTTTTTTACCCCTTCCACAGGATGTACTGTAACAGACCTGAATCCAAAACACTGCTTTGCACGAGGGGTTAATTTTTTTCAGGATTATATAGAGCAGATCAAAGATCTCGTGTTTGTGCTGAACCTGTTAAAAACAAACCACTAAATGGACGGATGGATCACAAATTGAAACGTGACTAGTGATGACATATGGCGACGACACGCCACAAGATATTGTGGATTTATGATACACGACGTAACAACAAACACGCAGTGAAAAGTGAGAAAGAGCTCCCAGTAGCTTCACCTGAAGCGCTATAAAGCAACTCTGGCTCTCACGCACCGTCACCATGACAATGCTGCAAACCCTACACAAACACACGCCAGGCTGAGAGGCGAAACACGGGACAGACCTATTTACATATTTAAAACGCAAGGGAAGAGCATGGGAATGATTTGTTAAAGCATTTTTTTTTTTATCTACTATAAAATGCAACATCTCTCTCGGAGTCTCTTGGCCAGGCTTTTTCTCTTCTTCTTCCCGTTCTTCTCCTTGCTGTCCTCCATCTTCCTGGCACGGATTTCTCTCATCAGGTCAAAGAACACCTAAAAAGACAAGACTGATGAAAAACACCCACGGTGCCACACAGTGGGAGGAAGCCATCACTGGGTTCCACACAGAGCAGGAACGCAACGATGGCCACAGTAATTCATCTACAATAAACTGATCCATTCCAGTGAGGAAGCTGGAGCAAACGTTCAAGATAAAGCTGGGATCTCGTTATAAATATGACTCCTCTGTCATTTGAGATTTCACAGTAAATGAAGTTAGGCGGCACAGCGGCGTAGCGGTTAGCACGTCTGCCTCACAGCAAGATCCTGGTTTCGAGTCCCAGGCTGCGGTGTTTCTGTGTGGAGTTTGCGTGTTCTCCCGTGCTTGCGTGGGTTTCCTCTTGGTACTCCAGTTTCCTCCAACAGTCCGAAGACATGCACGTTAGGCTGTTCCAAACTGCCCCTAGGTGCGAGTGTGAATGGGTGTGCCCGTGTTTACCCTGCAATGGTCTGGCGAGCTGTCCAGGGTGTACCCTGGTTGTAGAAATATTTTTAGATTCCTCCTTAAATTAATTTTACTATGTTAAGCTGCTTTGTGACAATGTCAATTGTAAAAAGCACTATACAAATAAAACTGAACTGAATTGAATACCCTGCTTTCGTCCAGTGTTGGCAGAGATAGGCTCCTAGCCTCCCCGTAACCCTAGTAGGGTTAAGCAGTACATCAAATGAGTGAGAGCTAAGAGAGGAAATGAAGTTTGTTCTAATTTGTCTAATGGTGTGTAATGGTTATACTTGTCTAATGGAGTAAAATTGGCGGTATAAGCGGATTCATTCAGAAAAGAGCAGACAGCAATTTCCTTTAAGTGCGTCATGCTGCCCTGGGACAAAAAAAATGTTCGAAAAGATTAAAAGCTTGTCTCAGGGGCATTAACCACTGCCCTCCCCAATTAGTAGAGGTCACATGACAGGACAGTGCTAAGATTCCATTTGGCACAGGATAGCGTTCACCCCATCATCCACGCACTCAAATACTCATTTGCCAAACTGCTCAATTCTACTGGGGTCGTGGGGAGGCCGGAGCCTATCTCAGCCAACACTGGGTGTAGGTCGGTACACCCTGAACAGCTCGCCAGACCATCGCAGAGCAAACACACACACACACACACACACACACACAATTATTCACACTCACACCTAAGGGCAATCTGGAACAGCCAATTAGCCTCATGAGAATGCCTTTGGACTGTGAGAGGAAACCGGAGTACCCAGAGAAAACCCACGCAAGCACGAGGAGAACATGCAAACTCCACACAGAAACGCCCCAAGGTCGGGACTCGAACCCATGACCTTCTTGCTGTTCTTGCTATTATCTAGAGATTGTGAATTCGTATCTCGACAGTGTCACGCCCATCCATGACCGAGAGCCCAAGAAATCATGACAGTAAAGACATATCCTCTCCTTCCTGTCAGTTACAGTGTTGCTAACCAATCATGGGTGTCAGTGAATTCATGCACATGAAGAAGGCTGGTCTTTTGAGTGCCTTACGTAGCCACTGACATTGCATGAGCAGCTGTCCGGTGGGTAAAAATGCTGTTGGCTGGTTCTTCATATAGGGAAGAGATGTCCAGTGGGTGGGAATTAACCAAACATCATGGGAAATAAAGAGCCCACAGCCTTTCCATTTTTGAGCACCAAAGAGAATATAGAATATAGTAAATAGAGGCAGTCTTCTGTGCTTTTGGAGTGCTATGATTGGTCTGAGGCACTCACTAGAGCCAATCATTTGGATCTTTCACTGTGCAGTGTCCTACAAGATTTGCATAGAAGTGAGAAAGTCAATTCAAATGAGGTTGATCTCTCTGTGTCTGGAACTGTGGCTGTGGGTGTGTGTGTGTGTGTGTGTGTGTGTGTGTGTACACATATATTTGTCGAACCGCTTCATCCTACTAGGGTCTTAGGGAGGCTGGAAACAATCTCGACCGACTGTGGACAAATGTGGGGTACACCCTGAACAGAGTAAACACACACACACACACACACACACACACACACACACACACTCACATCTAAGGGCAATTTGGAGCAGCCATTTAGCCCAATGTGCATTTCTTTGGACTGGGGAGGAAACTGGAGTACCCTGAGGAAACCCATGCAAGCACGGAAAGAACACGCAAATCACACAGAAACCCCTTAAACCCAGGAGCTTCATGCTCTGGGGTGGATGTACTCACCACTACGCCACTCCTGTATCTGCTGCACGTTTTTCCTTTGCCAGTGAAAGCAGGGTCAGTAGTAAAATTCTGAGCTTCAGAAGTAATCGGAACAAACCTAGTCCTAGTGTTAGACCTGAAATGGCTTCTAAAAGGTTTAAACTAAGCTGAGAAATTACATGTGACATTTTATCATGACTTTATTTTTGAATGTGGAACAATATCACTGCCCCTCCTGTCTGTACTAGAATTGATATTTTGTTCATAAGCTGCTTTCAAGTCTCAGTTCAAGCTCCATCACAGAACACTGACCTTGTCCACGTTGGCGCGGGTTTTGGCTGATGTTTCCACATAGCACACGCCCCACTGATCGGCTCGACTCTTGGCCTCATCTGCGTTCACCTGTCTCCTGTCCTCCAAGTCAGATTTATTCCCCACCAGAAGGAAGGGGACGTTCTCGTCCTCCTTCACGCGCAGGATCTGCTCTCTGCACAGGGTGAAGGCAAACGCTCAGTACAGCTTCGCCGTCATTCACGTTCGACAGAGTTAACCGGGTGTGCTCAGGCACAATGCTACTGGATGCTAGGACTTGATTGTACCTGAAGTCAGCAGTCGCAGCAAATGATTCCAGCTCGGTGATGGAGAAGACACAGAGGAAACCCTCTCCGCTGCGGAAATAGTTGTCGCGGATGGCTGCGTAGTCTTCTTGACCTGCTGTGTCCAGAATGTCGATCTGAACCTCCTCTCCATCCAGGACTACCTTCTTCCTGTAGCTGTCAGCTTTTGTAGGTTCATAGTCCTCCACAAACTGAGATAACGGGTGGAGAACAGGGTCAGGATCAGTAAAAATGAGCGTTTTAATGGTTTGGAAGAACATGCTACTGATCACAGACAGTCACATGATCTGATCACATCTGGAACAGCAAATTAGCCTACTGTGCACGTCTTTGGACTATGAGAGTACCTGGAGAAAACCCATGCAAGCACGGGGAGAGCGTGCAAACTCCACACAGAAACTCCCAAGCCTAGGAACCCAGAACCTTCGTTCTGTGAGGCGGACGCACTAACTACTACGCCACCACACCGTGCAGCATGTTGGATCAATGCAAATTAAACTAAAGTACTATCAGGTACAAGTTCAGGTTTTCAGACATCTGTCTGTTAGGAAATGTTTGACCGGAGTACGTCTGTAGTAATAATTCGATTTGCACGGGATGAGCGCTTTCTGTAAAAAGCATATAGATGGCAGTGTCTGTACAACGTATGCATGGTAATAACACCAATAGTTCTGTGCATTCTGTACACCTCAGGCTGATTCATTGATCTGATCTTTATTACAGCTGCATGTTATTGCGTTTGTGGCCACACATTAGCCAAGTTCCCATGAGGTCTGGCACTGACGTAAGGTGAGGAGGTCTGGGGTGCAGTCATTCGTCTAATTCATCCCAAAGGTGTTCAGTGGGGTTGAGGTCAGGGCTCTAAGGTCAGGGCACTATTCAGGACACTCAAGCTCTCAAGTTTTTAGCCGTGGATTCATAATATATCAGGAAGACACTAATTCCACACATCAGTCTTAATTAAGTAGAGATTATTTGACCAAGAAACAGCAAGCTGGAACATTTCTAAATGATGGACTGGCTTAGATTCCTGATCTAAATCCACTGAACAAATATGGAAATGAATCGATTTGCGTAGTGATCACACGAAGATTCTCTCCAAAGACAGTCTGTGGGAACAATTACTAACATTCTGGAACACTGTGTCTACAGAACCGGTAGAAAAATATGTCAAAACAATGCCAGCAAAAAATGCTTGCAGTTCTAAAGGCTAAAGGGGGCCAAACTAAATACTAAACGCATTGCACTATTACCTCTGCCGAGAAGGGTGGATTTTACATTCGGCTTGTTTGTGTGAAGTTTGGCAGAATTACACAAAAGGTTATGGGCAGGTTTGCATGAAATTCCTACCAGATATGGGGCTTTGGACAAGGAAGACTTCATTAGATATTTTTAAAGGATTCTATAACAGGTTTCCCGAGTGGCACATTGACAGGGTGCATGACCATCAACCTGGAGATCGCAAGTTCGGATCCAGGTTGGTGCCGCAGCCATCAGTGACCGGGAGTCCATGGGAGCTAATTGGCTGAGATCTGACGAACGGGAGGGATGGCATAAGTCACTCACAGCAATCACCGGCCAATCCGTGAGCATCTGTAAGCTCATTCGTATAAAGGGGCGGACACCCCCTGTGGGTTAGGCTGCCTCCAAATGCACATGCGCAGCAGTTTGTAAAGAGGCGGGTGGCAGCATCTCCCTGGTTGGTGGTGGTCGTATGTGATTGGGAGGCAACAACTAACTGGATACAACTAAAATTAAAGGAGGAAAAAAAAAGGGGGGGCCATTCTTCATATTTTGGTTCATAGGGGGATTGCTGTGCTTGGTGGAGGTTTGTTTTCTCTGAGTGCTATCCTTCTTTTTCTTATTATTATCCCTTTCTGCACCTAATAATAAAAATACGGCAGTCCTACAGTTGATTTAGCTGAATCATTCAAATATTTCCGAGTGAATGTGGTGCCTGAACATGTTTTTTGAATATATTCATGCTGTTACCTCATCATACATGAACTGCAAGGTGAGAGCAGACTTGCCCACACCTCCACTGCCGACCATGATCACTTTATGCAGGGCCAGAGAGTTCTGGCCTTTTGGCTTGGCGGCTGCCATGGCAACTCGGGAGGGCAGGGTTACGGTGGAGGATTATGGGAGGTGTAGGAGAGGGCAAAGATGGAGCTGTGATGAGGAGCAACGTGGACTCTGGAGAAGATAATGTACAGGATCAAGGTGTGTACCTGTAAAATAAATAAATAAACAAAAAAACATAAATAAATAAATAGGTCCTAAGTAATTAACAATGATGACAGAATTGATCCACGAATATATTTTAAGAGGTAGACTCTATGCAGATGCTAAGGTCTAATGTCTTATTCATACACTAACAGTTCCACGGCCTGATATAGTATAGTAATGTTTAATACGAGTCTGAGGGGCATGGTGGTGTAGTGGTTGGCACGTCCGCCCTACAGCAAGCAGAGGACAGGTTTGAGTCCCGGGCACAGGCATTTCTGTGTGCAGTTTATATGTTCTTCCTGTGCTTACGTTGGATTCCTCTGGGTACTCTGGTTTCCTCCCACAGTCCAAATACCTCCACATTAGGCTAATTGAATTGACTTGATTGCCTCAAGGTGTAAATACGGGTATGAATGATTGTGTGTCCGTGTTGGCCCTGCAATGGTCTGGCCAGGGTGTACCCTGTACGCACATTAGGCTAATTAACTGTTTCAGATTGCCCCATTGGTATGAGTTTGTGCATGAATGGATGTTTGTCCTAGAGAAGAGTCTGTAATGATCAACGTGACATCTGACACCCGACAGGAACAGGTTCATAACATTCATTCGTGTTGTTCATGTGATGCTCAGAAAATCGCAAAGACGCAGTGTTCAATCTAGTCTTTGGTTTTACAGCCTTCTAGTAGCATCTCTTCCGCTTTAATAGGAATCACAGTCGAGACAGAGATGAAACAAGATAGCCAAGTGCATATCTGCAAGACTGCTGTTCATGCTGTCGTGAACCAGAGGACCAAAGTTAAAGGAAAGCGCCATCTGCCTTCTTCCACATGCATGAGCTCAGAGATACCCCTGATGACCTAGTGTCACTGTGCGTGACAGAGGAGAGACAGCATGACATGGATGGGCGTGGCATCGTCAGGATTCAAACTCGTCAGGATGGTCCAAACACTTTTCTGTTGCACCACTCAACGAGGCAGGGTTTCCAACCAGGCATTCACAAGACGGTGATTTATTGAGATTAAGTTCACTTTTAAATAAAGTTGAATGATATAAGTCAATCATTTAAGGTGGCTCAGTGGTCAGCGCTGTCGTCTCAAGCGCAAGTTCAAATCTCAGCCAAGGGCCTTTCTGTGTGGCGTCGGTATGTTCTCCCGTGCTTGCATTAGTTTCCTCTTGGTACACTGGTTTCCCTACAGTCCAAAGATGTGAACTGGCTACTAACTCGCCCGTAGGTGTGAAGGTGAAGGTGAATGGCTGTTCATCTCTGTGTGTTAGCCCTGGGACAAAGTGGTGACCTGTTCAGGTGTACCTCACTTCACACCAAAAGCTGGGATTGGCTCCAGTTTCTGCCGTAACCCTGATGTATAAGCGATACAGACGAGTGATGGAAGATCTTATTAATACAGTTTAAATCAATAAATAAATAAATGTAGCAGCATTCCATTCCTTCATGTGTAAAAAGTGTTCTAAGTTGCTTGAAGAACTCGTGGGTCATATCAGTTAAGAGGGTGAGAGTTACACATAAACTACAGGGTTAACCAAACATTATTTACTAAAGATATAAAAGTCTTTATATTTCGAACTTCTTAAAAGCATCTAAAACGTATAGACACACTGTAGGAACTTCCCAGCGCAAGTTCGATATCAAAACCTCGAAAAAGTTCTGGCAAACGTTCGGCTAACACAGCAATGAGTATTTAAATATTTGCTTTTACATGCATGGAGTGTGACATGGCCAAACCCTTCCCAAGTATTCTGTATAAATATATTTAGTATACACTACAGTGCTGTCCCAGTGATTGGCTGGCTATTTCAGGGATAGTAGACGTCATCATTGTTATGCTTTAAAAATGGAAAAAATAAACTATAAAAATCTCATTTTAGTTTACTTTCCTTCCGCTTCTGTGTAGCATAAACTAAAACTTTGAATAAGTCATGGTTGTCATGGTTAACATATGCAAAAATAAACTTAAGATTTTAGTGTATATACCACATGGGAACATAAAAAAAGTAAACAAAAACAATATTTTTTGAGTTTAAAAAAAAAAAACCATTACATAGAGCTTATGCACCTGCTCACAGAGCTCAGCATGGCAACCTGCACCTGTAATGTAAAAAATAATTCTCATTTTCATTGGTTTTTTTTTTATACTGTATTAATTCCACAAGGGAAATTTTGACTTCTGCAATTATCCCATCCAAAGTGAGCTTTTTTTTTTTTTTTGCTTATGATCCTGTGTATATAATTATTCAGGACGGTCAGCACGTCAGATTAGAAAATAATAGCATCATAAATGCTTTAGAAATGTTTTGATCAGCAGACTGGCAACGCTACCAATCATCATACAAGTCACAGCGTGTCCTCAGAACGAAGGGAAAAAATAATTTGTTTCTACATCAAGGAACACACTGTAAGGGGTGTTAAACTTGGTGAGAAAATACAAAAATGTCTCATACGATAAACTTTCTGTTGGAGTGTTGTGAGGCGTCCCAGATGGCCCATCGCTGTTCTTTGACAACATAACATTACGAAGGCCTGTTCACTGTTCCTTCCCAAAATTAATATTCCACACACTGGGAGCCCCGAGAAAATCATTTCAAAATCAGGCTTTTAGGGAAGACTATGGGTTTGAAAGTCGGGTGTCCAAATACTTTTGACCACCTAGTGCAGTATAATTAACATTAATATAAGAAAATAGACAACACCGCCTCACCAACCGGATTTAATAATGCGAAAGTATAGCAATAGATAGTAAGTCGTTTCTTTTTGACAAATCTGTAATCACATGTTGTCTGCTTCGAGTCAGATATAAAGATGCTTGATATGGTCAAGAAAATAACTTTTTTATTTTATCTATGATTTTATGTTGATGTTATCATGCTGGGACAGCACAGTGGCGTAGTGGTTAGTACGTCTGCCTCACAGCAATATCCTGGGTTCGAGTCCCGGGCTCAGGCTTTTCTGTGTGGAGTTTGCATGCTGTCCCACAGTCCAAAGACATGCACATTAGGCCATCCTGCTGTTTTAATATGCCAGTAGGTGTGAATGTGAATGTGAATTGGTTAGTGAAATACTAAATCACGGTGTGGTTTGGATCGATTCAGGAGAAATCCACATACCTTTTTGTCAAACGGCAATAAAACTTATGCTTTGGGGAGTTTTTACCCCCGAAAGGAGGTTATGTTTTACCCTCAGTTTGTGTTTTAGTACAATAGCAAAAAAACAACAACAACAAAAAAAAAAATGTAAACGTGGATTTTCATGTTGTCACGTTTGGAGAGGAAAGAGATTTTGGAGATGATCCGCATTAAATTCTGGATTCAGGAATTTTTTTAAAGGATTCCTTAAGCTTTTTTCATTTTTTATTTTTGGAAGTGTTGTATTACAGCTTACCCAGCAGGGGGTGCTGTGTACCTTTAAATAAGTCGCAAAAAGTTGTGTGGATTTCTGAAAGACTCCTTCAGCTATCGTAGATGATTTGGAGTGAATGCTGGATCTTGGAATTTTTTTCAAAAGGATCATTGACCATTGTGAGAAAGAATAAATTTTTGACATTTTAGTCCAGGGATTGCTGGACTTGGCAGGGGTTTGTGCTCTCCTAGTGCTTGTTTCATGTTTCTGACTATTACATTGTTTTTGTCGGATAAATGACAGAACAGACACACATATTCATTCTGACCCATGAAACTTTATCACAAGACCTTTATTAAACAATCCAACAATATTCTCTGTTAATCCAGGGATGCGACAGTTAGGGTTTATGTAGACATGCATATATGTACAGGTGGCGCCGTAGCATAGTGGTTAGCACGTCCGCCTCAAAGCAAGAAGGTCCTGGGCTTTTGGAAGTTTAAATGTGCTTGCGTGGGTTTCCTCCGAGTGCGCCGGTTTCCTCCCACGGTCCAAAAGACATGCACGTTCGACTAATCGGCCAGGATCGCTGCCCTGCCAGGAACCCTGAGATAAGCCCCAGCCTCACTGTGACCCTAGTAGGATTAAGCGACTCGGTAAACGAGTGTGTGAGATATGTGTACTGAGTCAGACAGCTAAAACTTTTCTCTTATTAAAAGCTGGGTATGATGATACAGTAGAAATGCAGGCAAGCAAGCAGACATGCCATCTTTTCCAGACCAGTATCCCTGATAAACTCTGACAGACCAACCCACAGAGATCAACAACAACAAGAAAAGCATTTCACATCCTCACAACAGAAAATGTTCATGTACAGTCCATATTTAGAGAACTGTTTGAGGTAAAACGCAAAAAACAAAAAACAAAACCCAAAATAAATCATAACTGACTCCACAGCTACACACATGGATGTCCTTTTGGCTGATACCACAGACTGTTACATTAGCATCACGCTTAGCCATTGGCTTGCTAGTCATCACTACAAACACACACGACTCTGTCTTGGGTATCTAATGAACTAAATAAGGTGTTAAAAGCGTCTTTTCATCCCCAGTCCGACTCAGTCATTGAGATTCAGCTCATGAGAGTTGAACTAGCCGGCTAGCTTTATGTGACTGTGGTGCTAACTAGCCGGCTAATACTATTCCTCTGAACCTAATGTGGGCAAACATGTTTATAACGGTCAGATTTTAAATAATAACAGCAACACATACACCCTGAAACTTACCTTGGCTTTTTAGGAGCTGTTCAAAAAGAGAATAATTAAAAGACAGTATATTTAGGAGGAGTCCTTCTCTTCCTTTCCCTTCTCTTCCCTTCTTTTCCCTTCCCTTCTCTTCCCTGCTCTTACACCCAGATGGCACTCAGTGTCCCGACATCATCCCGGATCCAAACTGTTCTTAATAATGTTCTTGTTGTTGATACTGATACTAATCCCCTGTGTAAGCTGACAGTCATTAGCCAAGTACTTTAAAGACCACCGCCTCGGGATAGGTGGATCAGACAGCAGTATGGCTGGGAGTCAATTCCATGAATGATTCGACTCATCCATTTCCTGAATGTGGGAATGAAGAGTCGACTCTGCAGCTTAAGAGTCGGTTCCATACAGTTGTGGCAAATGTCTGCCTCCACGCTACTAAGTAACATCACTAGCATTTCACATAAAAAAAAAAAGAAGAAGAAGAAAGAAAATTTATCAAATAATGTTTGCAGTTTATTGATTTTGTTGATATTATTATGGGAAGCATGCCCGCCTCACATGCAAGAAGGTACTGGGTTCGAGGCCCGGGTTCGCCGGGGGCATTTCTGTGTGGACTTTGCAGGTACTCTACACCCGTTAATGGTGGTAGTGGTGGCTTAGTGGTAAAGGTGATGGGTTACTAATCCGAAGGTCAGCGGTTCAATCCCCACTATCACCACTGTTGGGCCCTCGAGCAAGGCCCTTATCCCTCAATTGCTCAGTTGTGTGTATATATATATATATAAAGATAATTGTATGTCACTATGGATAAGAGTGTATACCAAATGCTGTAAATGTGTGTTGGCCCTGTAATGGTCTGGCAAGCTGTTCATGGTGTACCCCGCCTTCACCCAGTGTTGGCTGAGATAGGTTCCGGCCTCCCTATGACCTTAATAGTAGGATTAAGCAGATCACCAAATGAGTGAATGATTTTATTGATAATGTTAATATTATTATTACACTGTGGCAGCACAGTGGCTTTGGGGTTAGCATGTCTTGCCTCACAGCAAGAAGGTCAAGAAGGTCTTGCGTTCAAGTCCCGGAATCAGCGAGGGCGTTTCTGTGTGGCGTTTGCATGTTCTCCCTGTGCTCTTGTGTTGAGTGTGAATGGTTGTGTATGTTAGCCCTGTGATGGTCTGGCGAGTTGTTCAGGGTGTACCCCGTCTTCGCCCAGTGTCAGCTGAGATAGGCTTCAGACTCCCCGTGTCCTTAGTAGGAGTAATCGGTTCGGCAAATGAATGACTGAAAAGGCCACCCTGATCACGTCACGGGTCATGTGACATCATGACAGTGGGACAGACATTCCCTCTCTCATGATGTCACATGACCTATGACCAGGATGGCCTTTTCCTGCAGGGTTATCTTTGACTCAAATCTTACACATCCCTTTCAGCTGAACTTCTGAAACCAATAATCAGGTGGTCAGGTGGGCATGATTAAGGTTGGAACCAGAGTCTTCTGGAAGGTCGCTCTCCAGGAACACGATTGAGGCAACCGTTCTAAAAGTAACTATGAGATATGAGAACACTGTGACCTCACCGTACATTGCTTCTTACATCATTAAGATGGTAGGATTGTTGCGTAGGTTGCCCCTGTGAGGCTTCCCAGTGGAGACTCCCAAATATTCGCACGGTAAAAAAAAGAAAATATTTAAACGTGGTTAAGAAGTGATTGGTTGTGTGTTTCAAGTGAGAGCTTCGTTCGCATGAAACACACAACCATTCACATTTACACTTAGGGGCAATTTATAACAGCCAATTCACCTAATGTGCATGACTGCAGGAGGAAACTGGAGTACCCATCTCATGCTTGAAGAGCTGGCAGTGTACACTCCATCAGTGTCGATTCATTCAAATCTGATTCCTGGAATCGACTCTACTGATTCCCTACGCTTGGGGATAGGAAGTAGAGTCGACTCCAAAATTGCTGGATTCGAACATGAAGCAGCCGGAGCTGTAGATACAAGCGTGGGGACGCGCTGATAGGATGCGTTTGCGCATGCGTAAATAGGCTTCTGTATAAATCCTTCTCTGAAGTTTGGGAACGTGGGAAAACTGAGTTGCTGGATTGGTTGCTGTAAGAGTTTAGTATTTCACTTGTAATAAACAGAACAGAACAGAACAGTACAGTACAGTACAGTAAGGCAGCACAGCTAGTATTGTCTTAGTGTGTTGTTTTGTTATGTGGGAAGTGCGCCCTTGAGCTGGTTCTAATGCAAATGTCTTGTTTGATTACTCGTCATCAGAAGAAACCAGAAACCGGAAACAGGTGGAAAACACAGATGGAATCAAAAGTGGGTGGTAAGAGGAACAGTCAACTTCATTCAACCCTCTGAATATATAAATATACACTCAGAAACATGAATACATAACCACATGGCAAGATTATCTGTCTGTCTGCATACACACACACATATACACACACATACATACATACACACACACACATACACATACATACACACACACACATACACATATATACACATATAAACACACACACATACACATATACACACACATACACATATACACACACACATACACATATATACACATATAAACACATACACACATATACACACACATACACATATATATACACATACACATATACACACACATACATATACATACACATAAACACACATACACATATACACACATATACACACACATACACATATATACACATATACACACATACACATATACACACACATACACATATACACACACACAAACACACACATACACATATAAACACACATACATATACACACACATACACATATACACACATATACACATATAAACACATACACACACATACATATATATACACACACATACATATATTCACACATACATACATACACATACACACACATACACATATACACACACACAAACACACACATATACATATACACAAACATACACACATATACATACACACACATACACATATATACACACATACATACATACACACACACACACATATATAATTGCACATCCATTATTCACATTATTTCACATCTGGGTTTTTCACATCTGCTTTTGTGGTGTAAACATTGTATCCTTATGCGTCAGTCAGTAACTGTTCTTTTCCCCTTAAAGGAAATTTAAATTCTTTTATATTCTTACTCCTTCTTACTCATTTGCTAAACCACTTAGTCCCACCAGGGTCATGGGGAGGCTGGAACCTATCTCAGCCGACACTGGGTGAAGGCGAGGTGCACCCTGAACAGCTCGCCAGACCATCACACAGCCAACACACACACACCCAGGGGCAATTTGGAACAGCCAGTTAGCCTAATGTGCATAGTAATGCCATGACAGCAATGTTATAAGTAGTAGTAAACACTTCATTCAGGTAACGTAACGTAACCAAACGTTAGACCCTATATACAACAACAAGGATCTGACATTATATATGCGAGTTGGTGCCATGTGAAAGGTCAGTGAACGTGTGTGTTCGCTCCACCAGTCATTTAATGCTGCACTTGGTAAAATCGTCGTGCTGACGTAGAATTGTCGTGCTGACGTAGAATTTTTTTGGTTTTTTATTTTTATATTTACTCTCTTTGCTTTTTTGTCCTTAATTTCTTTGTGATCTAATTGTTGCAGTCTCTGCTGTTGTACTGCAAGAATTTCCCTCACAGGATCAATAAAACCTCTCAATCTGTCTAGAATTTCTATACCGTGGTGGTCACTACCGAGGGCCGTTAGGGATTTGGCTATTTTTTTAGTTGTTTAAAATGTTTTAAGTTGCTCTTAAAAGAAGTTTTAAATAAGAAATATTTTTTTAAAAATTGAATAGCTTGTATACAACCAAAGACGGCACGGTGGCACAGTGGTTAGCACGTCTGCCTCACAGCAAGAACGCCCGGGGTCCGATTCCAAGGCTTTGGGGTGTTTCTGTGCAGAGTTTGCATGTTCTCGTGTTTGCGCGGGTTTCCTCCAGGTACACCGGTTTCCTCCCACAGTCTAAAAACACGCACAGTAGGCTGCTTGGCGGTTCCAAATCGGCCCTAGGTGTAAGAGTGCATGTGGATGGTTGTAGTGTGTTGACCTGCATTGGCCTGGTGAGCTGTTCTGGGTGTACCCCACCTTCGCCCAGAGTCGGCTGAAATGGGCGCCTGCCTCCCCGCGACCTTAATCGGCTTAGAAAATGAAGTAATGAATGAATGAATGATATGCAACCAATTGATCACATATGAATGAATTATTGGCTGCCAGGAATGTATGACTGCATGAATATGTCTGGACGACATTTCTCACAGATACTCTTTAGGACCTTGTGTGAGGATGATACTTGGATGTTTGGAGCTTTGTAAAAATGATGATGTCATTAGCTGATCTGTGTTGTGGCTCCTCTCCAGAGCATCTTTTCCAAATGCCTAATAACTATAACACACACTGTTATTTTCACTGTTATTTTTGACCCCTAGTCCTGAAGAAGAACTATTTATCTGAATTAAGCTCCAAATATGCAGAAAAACCATGGACTGAGACCTTTCAGCTGGTGCACAGATGCATGGTAGGATAACCTCAACTCTTCTGCATTCACAGGAAATGTTAAGAACCTACATGACACAGGATGATGTAAGGTGTGATTTAACTCAAGGTTGAGAGTAATACTGACCATCTGCTTGCTGGAACCATATGCTCCACTGTGGGATACTCCATGTCTTAACCAGTTACCCAAAGTGATAGTCTGGTGCTCCGACTGCTGTTGTGCTGCCGAGTGAGTTGCGTGCACAGCCTAACAAATGTCTTCCAGATGCAGGGCTTAAGTAAGACTATTGTGGCCGGAACAACCCTGTGCCAAACTAATACGTAAACAGCTGCTTCCTTCTCTGGAGGTTTGGAGAATAGGGTTGCTTCTACTTGCTGGTAGAGGCGTTTCTCTCAAAGCAGCTGTAGCAATTCATATTGGCGTTTTCTAGAGTGACCTACCTTCTGTTACTCTGCATGTTTATTAATGGCTTTCATATGATTTCATCCAAGTGTTTGCTGAACCTCAAACAACACGTTTTTTTTAATGTTTATTATTATTATTTTTTTTTAATAAGCCAGATTAAAAAGCAAACCAGTATGCTAGTTTGTAGTAAAGCTTTTTGTCTTTTAGCAGTCAAACGTCGATTTATGGTAATATTTCCACCACAGAATTGCAATAAATGACCCCTACATCTCCACCCAAAAGTTTCTCCAGATTGATTGATTGATTGATTGATTGATTGATTGATTGATTGATTGATTATTTATTTATTTGTTTGTTTGTTTGTTTAATTTTTTTTTTTTGCATAGATCTATTGACCTTATTAAATACATTCATTTTAAAGAATGAGTGTTTCTGCTCAGAGGATGATAAACAGCCAAGGCCAAAGCCCAAATATGCTTCCACGCAATGTAGTGTCTTAAACAGAGCGATATTAATGATGAGGTCATAAGATTCCCTTTCAAGTCTGTGAAGATTTTTGTGAAAGACTCATCAGCACCTCTACATTACTGCCAGCCTTTCAGTACAATATCCATCCATTCATTGCTGATTTTTAATAAGCAGTTAATGATAATCAGTACTGGTTATTTGTCAGGGTCATGGGGGAAGCTGGAACCAATCCCAGCTTAGCGTACACCCTGGACAGAGGCAACACCGACATAAATAAGCGTTCGCACTCACTTTTACACCTATGGGTATTTTTGAGCAGCCAGCTGAACTTCAGGCAGTGGAGGGGCAGTAGTGGCTCAGTGGTTAAGGCTTTAGGTTACTGATCAGAAGGTTGGTGGTTCAAGCCCCTGCACCACCAATCTGTCACTGTTGTGCCCCTGAGCAAGGCCCCTAACCCAAACCTGCTCAGTTGTATAAATTAGATTTAAAAAAAAAAAAAAAAAGTAAGTCATTCTGGATAAAGGTGTCTGCCAAATGCCGTAAATGTACTATACATATTCATAAACGTGGAGGGAAACTGGTGTACTCAAAGGAAACCCAGATGCATACTTCACACAGAAAAGCCCTTTGCTAAGATTCAAACCCAGAACCGTCTTGCTGAGAGATGAGAGTACTATTGACTGAGCCACCATGACCCACCATACAAATATAAATTTTTGATTTATACCAGGTTCACACAGAGAATCCATGGTTCGCTGGGATGTAGTATTATGAGTGTTCTACAGTGCTGTAATACTACATGGTACACGTGTTTGTCCACTGGTCAACCTCTGGAGAAACTTTATGAATCTTTCTGTCACATTAACATGTGTAACTGTGAATACGGATTGTTGCCATCTTACTGGAGATACAGAGTCCCTCGATTTAAAAAGGTCAGAATGAGAAACGTGTTTTGTGCATCCTAAAATTAAATGTGGAACTTAATTTCAGATCAAATGCATGTTAAGGGGCCTTGAATGTCATCTGTGGTGTTAAATTTCTTGTGCTGTTAGTCTTTTGTCCTGATTTTGTTCTGTATTGGTATGTTAAATGTATTGCATAAGGAGCTTCAGTGATGCAAGCTGAATTTCAGACTTGTTCTTAGAATTAAAGAATCATATAAAAGAAATGAGTGCACGCAGCTGAATTGTTGAATCTAGAAGGAACCAGTCAGCAGCATTTTGCACACACGTTCATTTCAGGTCTTTAGTGTCTAAAAGCATTGTTCATTATAAAAATTCCTGTGCCTTTACAGGAGAAATCTAGAACAGACAGCAAGCACTGTGAGCCAATCGTGAGATGCCTGCAGAAACTTCAGGAAGCTCAGAATGGTAATGATCTCCAGCACATCATCCATCATGCTGAAATAGTGAAACATGCAGTTGTACGGGGAGAAAAAAGGTTAAATATTGGGCTTTTAAATTCCGTCTGTTTGTCTGTTCAGGGAATCATTAAGATTGTATTTAAAATCATAAAAGACTAGTGATACCTGTGGAAAATCCATGGTTTGAAAGGGTAACAAATTTTCAAAGGTTAATAGACGTGGTAATATTATAACACATCCTTAACGCATTAAAATTTCACAGTTGCATTCGAATATCCTAGTCCAGTTACAGTATATATAACATAATCACTTACACTAAGGGCAGCATGCACAGTGCAAAATTTACCGGCGTGATATGGCTCTTTGGGTGCTCTTGGCAAATTGGGAAAAGCCGAGCACTGTTTAAAAAAAACAAAACAACAACTGAAGACTGGACAAACAGATATTGGTCAAGCAGCCAATTTTAAATATTTAAATATATGAAAATAGATATAACAAAACAAATAAAACTACACGCACTACATGTTTTGCCTAAGTATAACCTTTATTTCACACTCCGTTTTAATCTAAAACTTTCCTTTCAGAGATGGTTCTGATCTGTCTAATGTATGTCAATGTAATGTAGTATGATGTGTTGATGTGCTAAGCTTTATTTTATTCAGAAGTTCACGTGTGTGTGTGTGTGTGTGTGTGTGTGTGTGTGTATATATGATTTTATTAGTTTAATATCTGTATACTCTTATTATTTCTGTCATCTTGCCTTGTTGTATCTGACGGTTCTACGTCCTATTCTGATGATTTTGCATTCTCACGAGAGAGAAAATAATTAGAATTGGCGGCATTTTCAAACTGGCTTATGCAGACTATCTGACACATTTTAGCAGATTGCAACATCATAGATTTAAATAAAAACTATCTGATGATGAAAATGTACGTATTTTCAGTGTAACTGGAGAGTTTGGAAGGCTTTCCTCTCATTCCGCTTTATTAATGAGGTGCTCTTTTTGTGTCTTTAATCTGTAGTGACATCTCTGAGTGCCATGGTGACCCGACTTGAGATGATCGCCAAACAGACAGGGTTTGAACTCTTTAGTTACATTTCCTACTTCTGGTTGATTAAGCTGGTTGTAATTGTAGAGGTCTCTCTCAGAGTCTGCCTAGGGAAATTTCAAGTGCAGTTAAAAACATTCACAAGCCTCTCCTTTTTTACCCTTTGTACAGTAGACAGCATGATGTCACTTGTTCTTGTACAACCGACCTATTTGATGGTAAAAAAATGGCATGACCAATGAGATGAAGCTACCAGACTGAAGTTTTAGAACATCCTTTTTTTTTAGTTTGTATTGAAGTATGCAGGGGCAGTGGTGGCCTGGTGGTAAGGTGCTGGATTACTGATCCCAAGGTCAGGAGTTTAAGCCCCACTATCGACGGGTTCTCATTGCTGTCCCCCCAGTGCAGCTAACTGGGTTATCAAATGCCGGCCATGTCTCTCACTGTCTATGGTGAGAGGCATGTA
>JAQMYF010000001.1:10836979-10852677 GCA_030014195.1 Neosilurus mollespiculum
GGGATGAAATTGTAGTACTGTTATTTTTTCCCACATACTATATATACATATATATATATATATACATATATATATATATATGTGTGTGTGTGTGTGTGTGTATGCATGTGTGAATATTTATATATATTGTGTGTGTGCATGGATTTATAAGAGTCACTGCAATAAACTGTGGTCAGATTCAAGGCTCTTAAAAGGAATACTTCAGGGTTTTTTCACTCTGCAGTGTGTGTGAATACTACAGTTATACATTTCAGCAGTTTCCATTACAATGAAAGAAGAGATATGACTTTACTCAGTATTTGGTATGATATATGATGAATGTCTGAAGGGAGGCAGTGATGTGCATCTTCTTGTAGAGCACTTTCATGATTTCTTCAGTCAAAGGTATGTAAATAAATTCATATAATCTCTAAATCTGTATCGTTACTGCATGGCGTAGTGGGTAGCACATCCACCTTACCTTGGGTTTGAGTCCTGGGCTTGACCAGGCCATTTTTCTGTGTGGAGTTTGTATGTTCTCCCTGTGATTGAGTAGGTTTCCTCAGGGTACCAAGTCCTAGGGAACTTATGAACAGTAATGTATATTGATATGTAACCATAACTTCTTGCAAAACGAGTCCCATCTATAAGAATAATAATGATTTATTAATTTGCTGAACCGCTTAATCCTTCCAGGGTCTCAGGGAGGCCTGTCAGCCATCACTTGGCGAAGGTAGAGTACACCCTGAACAGCTCACCAGTCCATTGCAGGACCAAAACACACACACAACCATTCATACCTAGGGGCAATCTGAACCAGCCAATTAGCTTAATGCGCACGCCTCTGCGAGGAAGCCCACAAAAGCACTTAGAGAACATACAAATTCTGCTCAGAAACGCCCTTGCTGAGCCCAGGACTTGAACCCAGGACTTTTGTTTTGTAAGGTGGACGTGCTAACCACTATGCCACAGTGCCATGCTTTATTGCTAATCTGAATCCATTTTTGTGGTGACGCCCCATTTATAGAAGGAGTCTTCAGTTTTAACACTTATTTATTTATGTATTTATTCATTCATTTTCTGAGCTGCTTAATCCTATTTAGGGTCGCGAAGAGGCTGGCGCCTATCTCAGCTGACTCTAGGCGAGGGCAGGGTACACCCTGAACAGCTCGCCAGGCCATCGCGGGGCCATCACACACAAACATTTACACTCACACTCACACCTAGGGGCAATTTGGAACAACCAATTAGCCTACTGTGCATGTTTTTGGACTGTGGGAGGAAACTGCAAAAGCACGGGGAGAACATGCAAACTCCACACAGAAACCCCCCGAGCCCGGGAATCGAACCCAGGACCTTCTTGCTGTGAGGTAAACATGTTAACCACTGTGCCGCCCTTATTTATTTATATGATTATTTAACTTAGAGGATGAAAGAAGGCTGTTGAAAAAAACTTTATAGCTACTTTAAGGGAAGTTTAACAGGAACTAATTCATTTACATTAAATTTAAATATGAAGTGATTTTTAAAAGTATGATGTCATTCTTTAATTGATGATAGGCACACACCACACCACCCACTGTTGATTATTTTCTGTTAAATCCCAGCTCATGGTTGAGTTTCAAGTCACTGAATCAGTGGGTTTTCAGGTTTTTTCCCTCAGCAGGGAAACATTAGGAATTTCATATCTGTGGTTATCACAAATATGCTGAAGATAGTTGAACATAGTTGACACAGAGAAGGGTTAAAATTGTTGTAATATTTCTTTAAACGCAGCTTTAAAATGCCATTATTTTAATGTTGTCACAAGGGTGTGGTCTATTCAGCCAACTCAACTCTGTTACTAACCTTTAATAGTGCGCCACAAATGACGTTTGACCACAAGATACAAAATCATAGCCATGCACTTTATCCTGCTCTGTTTTGGTAACATCATAAATAAAACATAACGTCCAGGTAATGATTTGAAAATTATTAGTAAAACAAACAACACAATTATAATAATAATCACTTCGAGAGAGTTGATGATGGCATGGTAGCGTGGTGGCTAGCACGTCTGCCTCACAGCAAGAAGGTCCCCTGTTCAGGGATTTCTGTGTGGAGTTTGCATGTTCTCCCTGTGTTTGCGTGGATTTCCTCTGGGTACTCCGGTTTCCTCCTACAGTCTAAAGATATGCACATTAGGCTAACTGGCAGTTCCAGATTGACCGTTGATGTGAGGCTGAATGGTGGGTCTGGTGAGCTGTACAGGGTGTACCACGCCTTTGCCCAGTGTAAGCAGAGATAGGCTCCAGCCTCCCCGTGACCCTAGAGGATTAAGAGGCTTGTTAGCTTGCTCTGTAAAAAGGAGAAAAGATTTCCATCCATCCATCCATTTTAATCCTACTAGGGTCGCGGGGCCGACACTGGGCGAAGTCATGGACCCTGAACAACTACCCTGAACAGCTAGTCACACCATTGCAGGGCTAACACTCACTCAACCGATTCACACCCACACTCACACCATGGCCCAATTTGGAACAGCCAGTTAAGAGATGATCACACTAGAGTTGCGATAAAACAGCGACTGATGCGAATTGATGTTTTTTACAGATTTTGAAGTACACGTCAAGATGTTTTGTGACTCCACATGCAAGCAAATTTTTTAAATACGTAAATCTCACAGAAGTTGTGAGAAGGTCATGCATCAGTTTACGACTGATTTTCGACTGGTTTGTGGATGTTTGGCGAAAAAAAAAATAGAATCTTTTGTCATAAATCAGTCACATTTTTTTCTCTTTTTGCTTGCAATCCATATATTCATTCATTTTCTAAGCCGCCTAATCCTAATTAGGGTCACAGGGAGGTTGGCGCCCATCTCAGCCAACTCGGCGAAGGTGGGGTATACCCGGAACAAATCTTGAGGCCATTGCAGGGCCAACACACACACAACTGTTCACACTCCCTCTCATACCTATGGGCAATATGGAACTGCCAAACAGCCTTTTGGACTGTTGGAGGAAACCAGAGTACCTGGAGGAAACCTACGCAAGCACAGGGAGAACATGCAAACTCCACACAGAAACGCCCCAAGGCCGTGAATGGAACCTGAGACCTTCTTGCTGTGAGGCGACCATGCTAACCACCGTGCCACCGTGCCGCCCGACCTCAAACCATTTGCTTTTTTATTTGCACATTATTACCGAGAAAAAAATACGAATGATGACAAAGTATACGGAATATGGCAGATGCCAGCAAGTCTCCAGCTTTTCACAACCTCTCTGCGTGGAAGTCTCCGACTTTTTTGCTTCTCCTTGTGAATGGAAAACGAATCATTTGCGACCAAACTGTGACCTTCTTGCAACCTGTGCGGTCAAGAGTTTGAGACTTCTCTGCGTCAGAGCCTCGTTTTGCAACGTCTGTGGAAATTTCAGACATGTTTGAAATTTTTGCGATGGGTTCACAAACCCAGCGACCAAAATGCGAAGCCAGAAATGTCATTTGAGAACGAAAAGCAACAGCTACAAACTGCCATTCACCTCAGTCCCTTTCTATCGCCTCTCTAGCGTGATCAGTCCCTAAGCCCAGTGTGCATGTCTTTGGACTGTGGAAGGAAACCAGAGTACTTGGAGGAAACCCACTTCTCCCTGTCAGAGCCTCGTTTTGCAACATCCGTGGAAATTTCAGATATGTTTGAAATTTTGGCGATGGGTTCATGAACCCGGCGACCAAAATGCGAAGCCAGGAATGTCATTTGAGAACAAAAAGCGACAGCTGCGAACTGCCTTTCGCCTCAGTCCCTTTCTATCGCACCTCTAGCGTGATCAGTCCCTAAGCCCAATGTGCATGTCTTTGGACTGTGGAAGGAAACCAGAGTACCTGGAGGAAACCCATGCAAACACTGGGAGAACATGCAAACTCCACACAGAAACACAAGGGTGCTTTAAATCCTGCAGAGATGTGTTTTCTGGATGAAATGAATCTGTATCATACACTGAGGGTTAATGTTTGCGGGCTCTTTAAAGGAACCGACAACCCTCTGTCATAGAGAGAGAGAGAGAGAGAGAGAGAGAGAGAGAGAGATCTCAGCTCATCCAGTCAGTGTGGATTGCACTCTGTGGATGGAATGAACGTGTTGTTCAGTACAGATTGAAAACACGGCTCAGTTGAGGGAACCACCACCATGATGCCCGGCGCTCAGTGCTGAAGTTGGAAATACGCGCCCCTGAAGCTGGAAATACTTATTAACGGATGTTTTATTTCTGTCCTGCGTTTGTGTTTGAGTTTGTAACAGTGGTACGAGTTGGGAAAGCGTGATGTGTGCTGTTACAGTGTGCTGTGGATAGACAATGCGCTCTTCAGGATGGGAGCAAATAACGGCAAACAGTGTGGAAGTGAAGGTATGCGACTTATAAACACAAACACATGCACTGTAATATTACAAACAGGTCACACCCAGTACTGGGGAATGTCTTGGGTACTGTATGCTTTTATATAAATTCTGACAGATTGCTGTCAAGTCATTTATTATATATTTTACTGCTCTTTATGTTGTTGTTGGGGGAAAAAAACAAAAAAACATTTCATTGCTTTTGAACGCACCTCTAGTCTTTGAACGCACCCTGACGTATTCCTTTGCATGCTGCATAAGACTTTTGGACACTACTGTACATCAACATCTCAGAGCTGTTAGAGAGTCATCTACAGTGTCTGATTCCTCCATGCACACATTGTTTAGTCCAGCAAACACTACAGTAGCCCACTGTTTGTTTACAAACTTCTCACAGTTGTAAATAGACATTTTTTTGCAGCACCAAGCTATTAACAGTGTAAAAAAATAAATCCACCAATAATAATCTCAGCACTCCAATTCATGCAAGTATACTCACTCACTCACTCACTCACTCATTTGCCAAACCGCTTAATCCTACCAGGATTGCAGGGAAGCTGGAGCCTATCTCAGCCAACACAAAGTGGGGTACACCCTAAACTGCTCGTCCATTGCAGGGCAACACATGCACAACTATTCACAATCACACCTAGGGGCAGTCTGGAACAGCATACTGTGCATGTTTTTGGACTGTGGGAGGAAAGTGGAGTGCCTGGAGGAAACCCATGCAAGCACTTGGGGAAAATGCTAACTCCACACAGAAACGCCTGAGCCCGGAACTAGTACCCAAGACCTTCTTGCTCTGAGGCGGACATGCTAACCACTACGCCACTGTGCCACCCTGTTGTTATTAGCTATATTACCGAAATATATTATTGAACCTTTTATCAGAATCAAAATATTCCTTCTTTTTCCCTCTACTTCTTTTTGTTCTTCTTTTTTCTTCTTGTTAGTAGTAGTAATAGTAGTGGTAATCTAGTATATAAATACCGTTACATTTATGTTGACAGCTTGCCCTTCGGGCGGCTTGGTATCATAGCAAGCCCAGTGCCCGGCAATGGCTTTTCTGTGTGGAGTTTGCATGTTCTCCCTGTGCTTGTGCAGGTTACCTCTGGGTACTCTGGTTTCCTCCCACAGTCCAAATACCTCCACATTAGGCTAATTGAATTGACTTGATTGCCTCAAGGTGTAAATACGGGTATGAATGATTGTGTGTCCGTGTTGGCCCTGCAATGGTCTGGCCAGGGTGTACCCTGCCTTTGCTCTCACTGGGCTGGGATGGGTTTCAGCCTCCCCACAACTCTTAAAAATAATACTGGTTTGGAAAATAATAAAATAAAGTAAAATTTCCACTTCTGTTAAAGTTTTAATATACTATATAAACCATTTTCCTACACGCATTACCTTTTATTTCCTATATAATAAAGGTAAATCAACAGTAATTAATAATTAAAAAAAACAATTGGTATAAATCACTGCTTCCTGTATTCCTGTATACATCATGGAAAGGTTTCCAGAGTCCATCTTGTTTGAAAACAAGAGACAAACTATTTTTAAAATGTCCAATGAAGTGACTTAGTCACCGGAATAGACAAATGATGGAAATGAAAGTCAGTTTAATTCCTTGTCATTTAAGAATGATCCTTAGAGCAGCCATGAGACGTTCTTAAATGTTAAACTGTTCAACAGTCCAAGGCAAATATCCACATCTGGGGCACAACCTCCTGCTCAGACATAGAGTTAACTGGCCAAGTTAAACTTTAAGCTTCAGTAAAGCCCTCGAAAAACCCTGAGAGACGCGTCAAAGCTCTCTCTCTCTCTCTCTCTCTCTCTCTCTCTCTCTCTCTCTCTCTCTCTTTTATTTGCCCACTCCTCATTATGTGTAGCACTGCAGGCCTATGTACCAGTTGCCTACAACTTATTCATATTACACGCTGCCCCAAACTTGTCCTCCTTTGCAGAATGAAGAGAAACAGCTACAGACAAATATGCACATGAAGGCCTGTAATTCTCCATCTCAGCACGGAGCCAGGCCAGCGGCGGACATTCTGTATTGATTAATAGTAATAATAATAGCCAGGCAAATATCCATCTGCATATATATATATATTAGCAATATACTAATACTACCACTAATATAAAATAAAGCGAAAACAAACATATATGTCAACTTGCGATCTGCCGTATAAAGTGAATAAGGACAAACCTTATTGTCATCGATGAACCTCACTGTTGTTGAGAGGAGCTGCTTGTACTAGACTGGACTGGCTTTTAGACTTCATTCAGTAACGCAGACTGATGTTTCACTTGAAACAGCTCACTCACTCACTCATTTAGAAATCGCTTAATCCTACCAGAGTCTCGGGGAGACTGGTGCCTATCTCAGCTGACACTGAGCGAACCCTGAGATAGGCATTGGGCGCACCCTGAACAGCTCACCAGACCACTGCAGGGCAAAACACACGCAGCCATTCACACTTACACCTAGGGTTACTTTGGAAAAAAAATTCAGTGGCTTAATGTGCATATCTTTGGACTGTGGGAGGATACTGAAGTACCCAGAGGAAATCCTCGCAAGCACGGGGAAAACATGCAGACTCCACACAGAAATGCTCGAGCCTGGGAATTGAACCCAGGACCTCCTTGGTCTGAGGCAGACATGCTCACCACTGCACCACTCTCCTGACACAGCTAACAAATAGAAATTTTTCTGTGAAAGATAACGTGCCAATCGCTTGTCAACTCTCAATTAAAGATGGACAGAATGCAAATCTGATTCATCCAATTCATCATAAGTTAGATCATATGGGTCCAATCATGGGTGGAATTTATTATCTACAAATTTAGAAATGTAGCATCTGTCTTACTACTGGCCTATTTCTAAAGACAGTCTTCATGTTAGCCAGAGTGTATTTCATTTCGATTAGTTACTACAGGAGGGTCAGACATTAATGCTGGACAGGATTACAGACATGTATGAGTAACTTGGCTTGCACGTGCACCTCTGCACGACGTGAGACCTCATCAAGGCTTTATAAATGCCATTTCTCTCCATCTGTGCCACGAGCATCTGTGCTTGAGCTCGACCTTGTCTTGAATTTCACTTAGCGAACAAACACTCTTCGCAAAGCTCTCTTTGCACCTTACATAAGCATAAGGCAGGAAACTGGTGAAAGTTTTTGACAGGTTGTTTTCCAGAAAAGTAAGCAAACAGGTCTCTTGGCCCTGGAGCTTTTCCCAAACCACTTCTTAAGAATGTGTCATTGGCACGTGGTGAGTGTAAGTTAATGGAGGGGGGGTTCGACCGCAGCGCTTAACTCTCGAGGGTGTTCTCACGTTCACATCGCAGTCACTCGTGACATGGATGTATCTGCTGGAAAAGTGGGTAGAATAGGAAAATAGGAAGGATTCCACCGAAATAAATCCTTGTCAGTGGTTTTTGGGGAGCAGCCCAGTTTTCCGCATCTTAAACAGGAAGACCAGTGAAATATGACTGTGAAAACAGATCCGATTCTTCACAGTGCACTGAGCCCATGGTTTTGCTTTAATTAAACAGAATTCAGAAACCACAGACAAAAAAGTTAGAAGCAGAAAGTGATTAGGTGTGTCTGTGTTGTTGTTGTTTTTTCTTTACAGAAGCCGATTTAAACTTATGCTTTATGAATCCCAAGCTCTGTCTACGTTTCATATGCTCACATCTGATCACTGGAAAATAATTGTCAATGGGTGCTATGGTCCTGAGTAATGGAATTGTTTGTGCATGTGAATTTTTTTACACATCATTTGAAAGAACAACATCATGCCAAAAAAAGGTTCTTTTATGAAAGGTTCGCTGAAGTAATGAGTCTGATCAAAAGGCCAGACTTTTTACTGGCTTAAACGGACTGAAAGAATAATGTTTCGGTTGATAGGTTTTAGGTTCGATTAAGAGATGCAACCATCGATGGAAAAAGGAACCAAGATAAATTAATTAGACTTGGGATTACAATTCACTTTTCAATACTCAATAATACCAAGGTCCTCAATCAAATGTCAATGTAGGAAGGCTGCAGGATCAAAAGCCGGGCTGGTCACATCTTCAGACTGATCAATGCACGCAAATGTCTTTTCAACATCCAGCTCTTATATTTCAGTGATTTGAAATTGCTGTTCATGTAGCAGCAAAGCATCTGATATTCCTATTCGTATTGTGTGAGTGAAGCGCTTTCACTCTCTTACTGGATATATAGAGGATAGACTGATGGACTGTCTTGTTTTCCAGGCATTTCAACATGGAAGAAAGCCACTGGTGGAGAAGCAAGAAACAGTGATTCACTGAAGTAAATCATTAGGTCTTTGAGCTCAATAGGTTAGTTTGGAGCTCTTGATTGAAGATCGGCATGCAAAGACTGAAATTTCTGTGAGCCACAGTCAACAAGCAGCTGACTATTCAGAATCATATACTGACTACTGGTTTGTAATGTATTACTATATTAGGGTTTATAGCAGAGCTCCTGAATGGAGCCCCATAGGCATAAAACATGACATGGATGATTGTCCCATGCCCGTGCCCCTACCAGAAACTCAATAAGCCTGCTACGTAACCACAAGAAAAACAGATTTATTATTAATAATGAAACTGAAATCCAAAAAATAGAGACTCATACACCACTATTCAGTTTAGCTCAGAATAAAAAAAACACACAATTTTACTTAGGTAGGTAGACGAACTTTCGCCAAGGAAAACAACACCAAACATAAATGGGAGCACGGAACATGAACTTGTTAAATGGATAATTAAACTATCAAGACAGGTGATACAGAAGAACGTGGAAATCAAAAAGTAAAAGCCAGTGTAATATGAATGCGGGAAAGGGTGAACACTGGGTTTTCTTTACACTGTAAAGAAAACCCATTGTTCACCCTTTCCTGCTTTCGCTTCACACTGTAGTCAGGAACCACAGGGGAGATTTATTTCTAGTAGTCACGCTACTCTTATAACACCAGCCTTGGATACCTAGCAATACAGAAATGCAGAATAGGATAAGCTCAAACAAGCTGCTACGTGTATTCATAATTTCAACTAATTGAGGCCATTTGACGATGCAGCAAATTGCGCCCACTTGTTTGGTGAGTCACATTTTTGGGGCCTGATGTGGAAAATGAAGCAGATGTGCTGGTTCGGTGATTACACCGCATGTCTGTACAATGGTAAGGATGAAGGGAGCCTGTCTCATGTTAGCCACAATACAGCGCTGGTTGGTTTACCAAAGAAGAAATGCTGGGAATGTCTGAATTAACATGAGGCATTTATGTAGACTATACCAATAAGGTGGGCTTTTCCATACTTGTGGTGATATAAGAGGCTTGTTTGTAATGTAGCCAGGCTAGTGCCAGTCCCTGTGTGGGTGATGCATGATGATAATCGCATAGAATAGCATTGTGACCATGTAAAATCTTAGCATGTTTTTTGGTTGTAGGTATGACGAGTGCTTGAAGTAAGCGTGTGAAGAAAGACTTGTTTACATGGTGAACGCCTTATGTGGAATAAAGGCTCAAGATGATTTTGCACGAAGCCATTGGTGGTTTGAGTTTATGGCCTGCCATAAAACGGGCCCCTCACACACACTCACACATATACACGAACACACATTTTTGCCAGTTCTGCATTTGTGGCTCCAGAGTCTTTCCTAAAGACCTTGATTTACCTCTTCAATTTGCAAGACAAACATCCCTAGATTGGTATGTTAAGTTTACTATTCTGAATCCATAAAACTGGCCTTTTTATGGACAAATAAAGATCAAGAGATTCTTCTTGAAGCCTGGAAAATGTTCAGTGGTATTGATGGACAGTGGAGGCTTTGCTATAAGCTAGTCATTAGTAAGCTTGTGAGTTCAAATCCCAGGAGTGCCAGAGAATCACTGTTGGACCCTGTAACAAGATTCTCAACTGTTGAGCTCTGTGCTTGGATCGTGTTATCTCTTAATCACTAAAAGCAGCTTGAATAAAAGCATCTGCACGGTAATTAAATATAAATTAAATTTTTCGGGTGGGTAGTTTGGTGCCTTTTCAAAGCTCTAGGGTTCTCGGGTTGATCTTGAGCTTGGCTTACAGTCTTTGTAGACTTTGATGTGTTTTCTCCTTGTGTCAGAAAGGAAATAAATACATGCACGTAGGTGTACGCTAAGTTGCCTATAGATTTGAGTGAGCATGTGAATGGGTATGTGCATGGAGCTCTTTGATGGACTGGGTTTTCATTGAGGTCATATTTCCACCTCACGCCCAGTGTTCATGGGATAGTCTCCAGGTCCACTAACATCCTAATCAGGATTAAGCAGTTACTAAAGAGGGAGGAATGAATGAATGAACTAATATGGATGGCACAGTGATGTAGTGGTTAGCACGTCCACCTTACAGCAAGAAGGTCCTGAGTTCAGTGAGGGCATTTCTGTTTGGGGTTTGCATGTTTTCCTCATGCTTGCCTGGGTTTCTTCCTGGCACTCTGGTTTCCTCCTATGGTATTGAAAAACATGCATATTAGTCTATTTGACTGTTTCGAATTGCCCTTAGGTGTGAGTGTGACTGTGAGTGTGTATGGTTGTATGGTATGTGTTGTCTTCACCAAGAGACCGCTGAGATAGGCTCCAGTCTCCCCGTGTCCTTAGTAGGATTAAGTGGCTCGACAAAGGAAGCAATGAATACATTATTATAACAGCACACATACTGTGCCATTCTATGGCAGCTTCCAAATTCAGTGCAGTTGATCACTTCTGATCATTTTGATTTTATCAGCCTCCTTTTATGATACTTGATTAATCCAATTGGCTCCCAAGTAATCCATTAGATTACAATATTTCCTGTTTTTACCATTTTCAGTTTACAGGTGGTTACATTCTGCATGGATTGCCACATACACATGTTAATGTTTCGTTGTTGTGATTTAAGGTATACTTTTAGCAAAATTACAGAATTAAAAGTCACAGAGAAACTACAAGAGTGTCAATGGTCAGCAAAGTTTAAATGTGTCAAATGGAGTGTTATAATAAGGAATAATAGCGTTACTAAAACCCATAAGTGATAAAACTGAGCAAATTCTTCCATGTTTTGTTCCAGTGCTGGATCCTGGCTGCTCTTTCACTGGCAAGAAGGCATAAACCAAAAAAGTTTGAGCTCATCTCCAGTGCATTTCTAATGAGTTTTCCTCAAAATCCTTAATCATGCAAACCTCAAACCTCAGTTTGGATTAAAAATAACACACAATGCCACTGGTAATTATCCAACAAATGGCTGGCCAACAAAGCTTGGATGTCTGATTACATTTTTAGGGCATCTGTTATAATATTGACTTGTGGTGGGAACTTTCAATCCTCCATTCAATCTTTATGTTTTATATAATCACACACTCGCTTTCTCACTGTTAAGGTGATTCAGCATCATTCTAAACCCTGACATTGTTAAAAACAGACATGGACCATCTAGCTAAGTAGACATTTCCACTGTTGACTATTGTGTTTTTGGTTACACAGGTAAAGGAAGCTCCAGCATTTCCTCCGACTTGAGCTCTGGCACCGATCATACACCCACCAAAGCTCCCAGGAATGTAACTGCCAGTGAAGGTGAGGCATCTGGTCCTCATTATGTTTGAAAATCCCAGCTCGACACTCCCATATAATGAAACGTAAAAATAAATAAATATATATATATACATACATATATATACTTGTGTTCCAAGCACCACTCAAAATCGAAAACATTATCAAACTCGTTGTTTCCATATGACTGAAGCAGCGGTAGGCTGTTTGTATAGCAAGTTATTCGAAAGAAAACATATACTGTATAACTGCACTCTCTTATCTTGCATGTGCGCTCCTCTGAAAGCTTTTTAATGAGTCCTTTCAAGTTTGCAAGTGAAGGGTGTAGACTGGCTGGAATGCAAGTAACTATTTTGTTCCTGGCCCCTTAAAGGAAGATTGCCCGGGAGATAGTGATTGAACTCCAATTAATAACTGTTGTAAAATCTTACTTACAAATTAGTTGCAAACATTACGATACTATAGGTTTAGACCGCTATATAGAATGTTCATACTGTATATCTCACTCACTCATTCGCTCATTTGCTAAACCTCTTACTCCCACTATGGTCGCAGGGAGACTGGAGCCTATCTCAGCTGTCACTGGGCCAAGGTGTGGTACACCCTGAATGGTTTGCTAGACCGTCATAGGGCTAACACACATACACAAACATTCACACTCACATGTAAGGGAAATTTGGGCCGGCCTACTATACATGTCTTTGGACTGTGGGAGGAAACCGGAGTACCCGGAGGAAACCCTCACAAGCACAGGGAGAACATGCAAACTCCACACAGAAACACCTGAGCCTTGGGAACCTGGGACTTGAACCCAGGACCTTCTTGCTGTGAGGTGGATGGGCTATCCGCTACGCCACTGTGCTGCCCTGTTCATATATCTCATCTAATTTATTTTAAAATCATTCTTCTTTTGTTTGCTGATCTAAATGCAGAACTTGTGGTGTTTTGCTTATAAATCTGATATAATAATGAACCTACAAAGCTGGTGGTAAAATTGGCTGCATTTGCAAGTTTTACTTACAGGCTTTTGTTTTTAAATACGTCATTACTGCTAATCTTTAATGCAAAACATCCTCTGGTCACTAATGCTCTAATCTGATAAAATGTACACGCCATAACATTAACAACATTATAACAACATTATGACCACTGACCCGCTAAGTAAATAAAGTTGATTATCTTATTACAGCGGTACCTGTCAAGGAGTGGAATATATTAGGCAGAAAGTGAAGTCAGTTCTCAATGTTAATGTGTTGAAAGCAGGAAAAATGAGCAAGAGTAAGGATTTGAGTGACTTTGACAAGGACCACATTGTGATGGGTTTATTAATTTCCAAAGCGGCAGGTCATGTGGGGTGTTTCTGGTATTCAGTAGTAAGTACCTACCAAACGTGGTTCAAGGAAGGAAAACCAGTGAACTGGCAAAAGTATCATGGTGCATAAGGCTCATCGATGCATATTGATAGTGAAAGCTAGTACATCTGTTCTGATCCCATAGATGAGCTACTGTTGCACCTACTACTGAAACTGTTAACGCTGGCTATGATAGAAAGGAATCAGAACACAGTGCATCGTTCCTTGCTATGTATGGGGCTGCTTAGCTAGACCAGTCAGGTGGTGTTAATGATATGGCTGACTTGTGTATGAGGTAGACTGTTTATGAGTGAACGCCATTAAATTTATACATTTGTAGTGGTTAAATTCATGTTATTACAGAGCTCATTTGAATTCTTGATTCTGATTGGTCAATTATGGCATTCTACGGTTTGTTATTTTATTTAATTTTTTAAACAGGCCACTGTCATGTATAACAGACTATTGCTATATTTTTGGCAAAATATTGAATTCTTTGAAATATATTCTTGTAAATAATGGATAGATCATACTGTGGCTGTTTATTTCATGATAAAGACTGGCTCACTGTACATGATCGCTTATATAATAATCAATTTCCGTTGCAGTGTTCTGTGACTGTCTTATATTTCGGCATTGATGTGTTGTCATTCATTCATTTTCTAAGCCACTTTATCCTATATAGGGTTGCGGGGATGCTGGCGCCCATCTCAGCCGACTCTGGGCAAAGCGGGGTACACCCGGAGCTCGCCAGGCCATCGCGGGACCAACACACACAACCATTTACACTCACACTCACACCTAGGGGCAATTTGGAACAGCCAGTCAGCCTACTGTGCACGTTTTTGGACTGTGGGAGCAAACTGGAATACCCAGAGGAAACCCACGCAAGTATGGGGAGAACATGCAAACTCCACACAGAAACACCCCAAGTCCGGGAATCGAACCTAGGACTTTCTTGCTGTGAGGCGATCATACTAACCACTGCGCCACCTGCCGCCCCTTGATTGTTCTCATATTCACAATTATATTGTAGTGCTCAGTATGTCTTCTTACGTTTATGAGCCTCACACACTTTCAAAGGTAAAGTACATGAACATCAAATTACATTTTTGAAATCCAGATCAGATTATTTGTTTTTTGTAAATGTCTTGAATTGAATTATTCTGAGGCCGGCCATGTCTCTCACTGTCTATGGTGAGGGGCATGTAAAAGAACCATTGCTAATTTTCGTCAAGAGTAGGCTGCATAGCCGTCAGCGTGTTTCTGCCCTACAGTGGCCTGGCGAGCTGTCCAGGGTGTACTCTGCCCTCGGCTAGAGTCGGCTGAGATGGGCGCCAGCCTCCCCGGGACCCTAATTACAATAAAGTGGTTTAGAAAATGAATGAATGAATAAATGAATGAATGAATTCTTCTGAATATCTGAGTGAAACCAAGTGTGTAGAACAAAAAAATACATGGAATGGTAAGAAGAAAAGATGCTGGTACTGAAATTTTCATATTCCAGACTGTAGAGTCAGAAGGTACAAGTGAAAAAAAGTTTTGGGTCTAATTATTTTGAATGAGGTGGATAATTTTCTTTCTTTTTTTTTTTTCTTTTTTTTTAAGTGTGTGCGACAAATTTCTCAACAACATTCCTCTTCTTCTTCTTCCTCTTCTTATTCTCCGCTCAACCCTAATAGTTTCATTGTCAAGTTATTGACAGGCGAATTCAAATATAATTCGGCAGGTACTGCATATTTACAGATACAATTTAAGTCGGCAGGTACTATACATATACAGCATGGTAAATAACAAGGTCAGTAAACAGTGGAAGTATTATTTCCCAGGTGTCTACACTCTCTGTCTGGCATTCTGCTTTTCTAACTCTTTAGTTGCAGAGCCTCTTCCTGTTTTGGTCTTCAGCCTCACTTATAGAAGATTTTCCAAGGAATTCAGTGTTTCTTTTATATACCACTATCAGTCCCTATAATGAAAGCCATCTTGTTGATAGTGGCTGTAATGGTGCAGTTATTAGGGCAGTATGCGGTTGGGCAAAAATACGGCTCTTTGCAAAACAGTCTTCCAGGCCTGCATTGTTTTCATTACAGCATGGCACTGGATGCCAGTAAGGCTGTCCAACTCTGTATTTTGCCCCAATCTTCTCGTGCCTTTTTTTTGTAATTGCACTACTAAGCGCCAAGTACTCAGTCAGAAGTGTAGGTCTGATTCAGGGATGTACACCAGTGCCTCTGTTATGCTGTGAAGGGGACACAGGGCTTGAAAAATCGGGTGCCCGAATGCCCGCAGGCACCCTGTCCGACGACAGGGGCACCAAAAATCAATAAAATGCAGAGTGCAACATGCCCGACCGGGCACCCGATTCCCGTCTTCAAAAACTGAACTACCGTATTCAAAATCATTTCGTAGCACACAGACACGTCAAA
>JAQMYF010000001.1:10867097-10879805 GCA_030014195.1 Neosilurus mollespiculum
GAGATGGGCGCCAGCCTCCCTGCGACCCTAATTAGGATTAAGCGGTTCAGAAAATGACATGACATGACATGACATATTCTTGGAAAGCTCTTGCAGGCCACATAAAATGAGTTGGCGGGCCAGATTTGGCTTGCGGGCCTTCAGTTTGGCACCAGCGCTGTAGTGGAAGGCATGTGGCTCTTTAAATGACATGAGGTTGTTGAAAAGTAAACAAATTCAAGAACTTCTCTGGGGACCCATTAAAGACAACCTAAAATCAAAACTTAGGAGAACACAGGGAACTGCACGGCTTTGCAGAGCAGTTCACAGAATTTTCTTTTGGTTAATGTTTTTACCGTGCCTTGACCCAGAATCGTGGTGCGGCATTAGGTCTACTGTCTCTGTGTCCATGCGTATATGCGTACATGCCTCTATCCATCCGTCCGAACTTCCTTGTGGAGTCTATCTTCTGAATCCCTCAACAGATTTTGAACAAAGTTTCACCAATTACTCATCACTAAAGGCCCATGAACTGGTAATGGTTCTGAGGTCATAACTCAAAGTTCAATGTCACCTTAGAAAATTCTTGTGCGCACTCCGCAGACTGAGTGCCTGCATGGATTTGGAACAAACGTTCACCATTTATTCATGCCCATGTGCTGGTACTGGTTTAAGGACATAGGTCAAAGAGCAGGGTCACAGTCCAAACACACACTAAAAAGGTTAATGGCGGAGGCATACCAAGCAACGCATTAGATCGAATAGTTCTGTTTCATTTTTTTTTTATATCTTTGGTGAAGTCTGGAGCAAGAAGTTAAAAGACAAACTGTGATTGCACACACTCAATCTGGATGCTGTTGTTACTTTTCCAGTGAGTGGGCATGAAAGCGCTTTGGTGTGGTCACTATGATCTAGGCCTTTATGAGTATTGAAAGTGATGCTGGATTGCGAATAGACGAATATCAGTGCCATGTGGATGGGTTGTGGTGTCTTAGTGGTTATAGTTCTGAGCTGGTCTTCTGCTCTAAAGAATGATCTGCCTACACACAAGATTTGCTGTTTCTATAGTTTCTATACTCTATTTAAAGCAAATTTCAGACATATCTCTTTAGACAGGCGATTGGGTAATATCTCTACATGCGGCACGCTTGTGGAGAGGTTAGTGTGTCCATCTCACAGCAAGAAGGCCCTGGATTCGAGTCCCGGATTTGACGAGGGTGTGTAGAGGTTGAATGTGCTTCCTGTGTTTGTGGGGGCTTCCTTCGGGTACTCTAGTTTCCTCCCACAGTCCACAGTACACATTAGGCTAATTGACTGTTCCAAATTGTCTCTAAGCGTGAATGTGAATGGTTGAGTGTTGGCCTTGCGATAGACTGGCGAGCTGTTTAGGTTGTATCCACATTTGCCAGGGTCAGCTGAGTTAGGCTCCAGCCTTGCTGAGACCCCAGTAGGATTAAGGGGTTTGAATGAATAAATAAATGAATACACCTTCATATTGTCTGTTTTACTTTGGTATATCTGTTCTGTTTTTTTTCCTTTTCCACAGTATGGTGTTACTGGCTCTTTTAAACAACTCTTTGTCTGTGAAAAACATTATAGAAAAGAAATTTTACATTTTACTTTTTGCTTATCAGATGTAATTCAGAAGAGATTCCCTTCTGTGTCTGGTTCTTCTCAACGTTTCTTCCTTATGTCGTTCCACTGAGGTTTTCTTTGTCACAGATGTCTCTGGCTCCCTTATATGGGAGCCAAATCCGCAAACAGTTTTCTGTAAACCTTACTTTGAATTACTACCTATGTTTCTGTGAAGAGTCCCTTTGTATTTGTGTAGGTTTCCTTCCAGGTTCTCTGGAGAACCTCTCACCTGCCAAAACATATTGGGAGCTATATTGGCTGTGATAAATTGCTCCTAGGTGTGAACATGTGTGAGTATACTGTCCTGCAATGGACTAGAATGGTGCCTGGGGTATACTCGTATCTCACACCCTGTGCTCCCAATTCCTGGATATCTAGATGGGTTTCATGTCCACTGAGTCTTTGACAAACAGTGTTTTTCTTACTATGTTTATTGTTATATAGCTAAAATGTGGACAAATAAAATAGAATTGGAGTTGAAGCTAAAAATTCCAAGGCTGCAGTAGAACCACCGGTTAATTGTATCTGGTTTCAGTTGTAAATTGAGTTGGATAGATTGAATAGCTATAAATTTGGCATTTTTATTTGGATGTTTTGGTGAAAACTGGGAAAACTGTGTTTACCTAGGCTTTTCCTGCATCATATTTGTCTGTAATGTTACAAGTCATTTGCTACCTTGACTCTTTGTTTTGGATTTATTAAATGCATCTTTTTAACTTTTTGTAAGAAATATAGTATTTTTACTATTGTTTTTTTTTTCAAATTAGTAATATGTTCTTATCATAAAATACTTCATATGAAAGTATTTATAGGAAGTATTTTTTGATAAGAACGATTGTACAGTATATTACTAATTTTCAAAAATTTGAAAACAGGTTATGAGCTGATACTCTGAGAGTAGATTAGCCAATCAGAACACCCAGTTGTTAATATCTAGTGGACTACATTTACATTTACAGCATTTGGCTGATGCTCTTATCCAGAGCGACTTACAATTATCATTTTTATACATCTGAGCAATTGAGGGTTCAGGGCCTTGCTCAAGGGCCCAACAGTGGTGATAGTGGGGATTGAACTGCTGACCTTCGGACCAGTAACCCATCACCTTAACCACTAAGCCATCGTAAAATGAGTCATTATCGTGTTGGTGTAGTGGTTAGCTCACCCGCTTCACAGCATGAAGGTTCTGGGTTCGAGTCCCGGGTTCGGGCAGTTCTGTGTGGACTTTGCATGTTCTCCCCATCCCCCTTTCTTGCATGGGTTTCCTCTGGGTACTCTGGTTTCCTCCCACAGTCCAAAGACATGCACATTAAGCTAATTGGCTATTCCAAATTGCCCCTAGGTGTGAGTGTGAGTGAGAATGGTTGCATGTGTGTTTCCCTTTGATGGTCTGGCAAGCTGTTCAGGGTGTACCCCGCCTTCGCCCAGTGTCGGCTGAGATAGGCTCCAGCCTCCCCATGACTCGAACAGTAGGATTAAGAGGTTCGGAAAATGAGTGAGTGAATCATTACTGTGCAGCACAGTGTTTCTTTTTTTTCTATCATAGTGTCACATCATTTTTTAGTCTCATATTTTAATTTCCCTTCGCCTTATTGTGCAGAAGTGACATCCAGTGTTCTGTTTGCCAGTGAAGTTCAAGCAGTTAGTGGCAGAACGTTTCTCACATACTCCCATGCACATGGATACTCTTTGGCACAGTGTGATGTATGAAAATATCCAGATGGAAAGGAACTCGTCACGAGTGAGCTGGCATGAAGCTGATGAGTTTGTGTCTAGCCGAACAGTACTGCAGTGCAATAGATTGCTGGCATGACTGCTGGCTTTTGCACTTACAACATGGGACAATTTTAGGGTGAGGGGGTGTTGTAGCGGTTCATCGTAGCACACAGCTGCTCTGCGCTCTACATTTCCACTGGTTCTGTACAGCACATTGGCTCAGTGACAATACGAAAAGGCATTCATTAAAAAAATCCTTCCTTTCTCTGTTCATCATCTTCAAATCATGTGCTAATTGGCTTTGACAGTAGTTCCACAGCCATTTTATTACCCTGTTATATGAAACAAGAGCTTTTTTTTTTTTTTTTTTTTTTTAAGAAAATCACTATTTTTCTTTAAGGAAAAAAACTATGGCCGTATTCATAGTTGAGTTAAATGTGCATAGTGAAGAGGTAATACTGAAATTCAGTTCTGGACATTTGCACTGACATTCGCATGCTAGACATCCTTGATGGGTTCAACAAAACCTGAAACATTTTGTTCTGTTCATTTATTTTTTCGTCTTCAAAGACTGCTCTATCCTTAAGGGGATCCTGACACACACACACACACACACACACACACACACACACAACTTTCTAACACCTAGATTCAATAAAGCATAACCATTTCATCTACTGGCATATTTCAGACAGGATGAAAGAAACTAGAAAGCCCATGAGGACATGATAGCTTGAGCTCAGGATCAAAACAAGGCCCCTGGAGCTGTGAGTCAGTGGTGCTACACACCCAGTCTTATTTAATTATTACTCTATCTTGAGCATAAGACATAAGACATCCCCTGTGATGAGAGTTAGTGTTTAGTCCAGCACTACTAGTTTAATATTTGTTGCAAGAAAAATAAATTTTTAACCATGAAATTCATAATTTTGGTGAAAACAAATACACAGTAGAAACTTGATCTGTGATTTGAAGGCAATTTTAAATAATAAAAAAGAGAGAACATTTGGGATGGCACGGGGGCATAGTGGTTGGAACTTCTGTCTCACAGAACCCAGGTCCAGGGTTTGAGTGCTGTGCCTGGCGAGTGCATTTCTGGGTGGAGTTTGCATGTTCTCCCTGTACTTGTGTGGGTTCCTCCTGGCTCCGGTTTCCTCTCATAGTCCAAAGACATGCACATTAGGCTAAATGGATATTATTGATGTGTGAATGTGTGTGTGAATGGTATTGTGTGTGTGTGTGTATTGGCCATACGATGGTCTGGCAAGCTGTTCAGGGTGTACCCCGCCTTCACCCAGAGTAAGCTCAGATAAGCTCCACCTTCCATGTTACCCTAATAAAGAATAAAGTGGTTCGGAACATGAAATGAAAATGAAACTCTGTACCAGTCTCAATATATTCTACCAATTTTAGATATTTATTTGAGTGTTTTTCTTCAGCTTGTTTATTTATAAGGCAGCATATGCAGTACAATTATTTTATTTTAATAATCTACTAATTCTAATAATGAACAAGCCATCCTCAAGAGGATGAAGTTATGCTAAGTGTTAGCCATCTGGCTACGGATAACTTTTTTCTGCGTAACTATTGACGAACCCTTTGAATTTAAGATCCCGTCTTAAATCTCCACCTTGGCGCCATATTTTGGGAATAAGATTTAAATGTCAAAATGTTAGTGATTAATGCTTTAAACACACAAAGTTTCAAATGCTTGTTTCTTTGGATACTTCTGAAATATACATTAGGCTTACATATTCGCCTTTCCCACCATTATCCATTTAATGTCATATTCAGTAACACATTAATGGGGTGTGATCCATTATTTTCAGCTTTATGAGTTACATCTCAAATCACTGAAATATAGTAGCTAACGATTGCCCTGTAGGGACGTCCGTTCAGCCCAAATGCTGATCCCTGCTGGTTTGTCAATCACTGGCAAATAATGGCAGCCAAAATACCTTGCTGTGGTTACCCACTTGAAATGCAGAAGGTTTTCTTTCACATGTATTTTTTCCCCTATTTAATGCGCTTCATCCCAACCAAAGTCCAGATGTTTAACTTGGTTTTTTTTTCCTTCTTTGATATCTCAAACATGTGGATTCCTCCACCATGTGCAGCTACTAGCGGTTCATGTCAAGGTCAGACTGCTGGAAGAGATATGAGTCTCATTATATGCTCACAAACATCAGTCTGATTAAATATAAACAACATCTATATTAAGAATAATTCAGCGATTCTTATTACGTCATGTTAGACTGGTCATGTCATATTTCCAGAATGTTTTGATTCTCTTAACCTTTCTATAGTGTGTTATATGTCACCCCTATCCTGTATACCAGTTGTGTTTGTGAGATGTTTTGGCTTCTCTTTCATGTTTTGTCTCATGTGTGTGTTCAGTTGATTTAGCTTTTGAGTGTGTATTAGTTTTTGGTATGAAGATTACTTTATGATTTGATTTCCTATTCAGTTTAAAGAGATAATCAGTCTTGGATTTAAATCTTGAATCTAATTCTCCACACACTACAAACCCAGTGGGTACAGTTAAATTTTAATATGTTCTGGCTTCAGAGTGATGCTGGGAAAAGATTCAGTGCTTCTTCCCGGTTAGGTTTTAGTCATATTTAATAAACGACTGAAACTGCGAAAGCTGTAAGTTCCTTATTTGAATCTAGTTGCTATATTCAGTTGTCAGATGCACTGATTTATAAATACCATCACTTTAACTATATTGATATTTTTATTCCCAGAGGGATAATTTGTTAGATGTTATCTTCCTGGACAAAAAAAAAGTCTCATGAGTCATTTCTTTCTTAATATTTGCTTATGCCTTCCACTGGCTGAATAACCAGTCAGGTCAATCAGCACCAATCCTGCCAGTGTTTTGTTTCCCTTTCCATTTCCTGGTGGTGCACTATAGTCATGGAATATGGCTTGGATGGTTGTCCTGTGTCCATCCAGTTTCTGCACGTGCCCACTACAAGAAATCCAGGCTTCCGCATCACTGAGTTGATGCTGATTGGTAGTTATCTATTGCTGATTTGCATGATAACAGGAAGCAATTACATATATATATATATATTAATAATAACAAAACTAATACTCAAAAAAAAAAAAAAACCCAAACAGGCTCATTCATTATGCATAGAATAAAAACATTCCAACTCAGGTAGGCAACAGACAGACTTGCAGGTAAATAAACGTTTGTGGAGCAAATGCTGAAATCAGAAGCTTGACAGAACATGAACTTGATAAAAAGATACTTAAACTGAAAAGACAGTGATACAAATTCAAGCAGAAATCAGCTCATGAAAGGAAAGGCGCTGAAAAGCAAACCCAGGCTCAGACAGCTCTCAACAGAGAAGTCTATCAGGCACTTTGCTTTTAGGTAGTTTCTAAATCTATGTATTAGTCTATTCTTCCACCGACTGGGTGCCGCTTCAGCTTATGTATGAGTGTTTTTTCTGTGATCTTTTGTTTTGGAATTGGTTCTGGTGATTTTGTAGGCCACACTTAAAGTGTCCCAGTGTTGCAACATTGCCTGTTGGACAAGCCATAGATTATCACATAAAATATATATTTAAAACCGTTATCTTGATTCATTTCTCCATGTAGTTCATCACTCACCGGAAACACAGCAGCATGCAAAGCTATAGAAATAAAAGGAGAGGATCAACATTGGAAATTGTGAATTAATTTTTAAATTACCCAAATGCTGGTTGTAGTGAAAAGTTACACATTTTTAATATTATATACTAAATATAAAATTCCCACTTACTAAACAAATAAAAATATATATAATTAACAAATGACTGGCTCTTGCTCAAAACTCAAACAAAGTTCTTTTGCCTAAACAGCATCGATTAAAACTGATTCTCACCCACAAATAAGATGCTCTTGGCAGAAGAACAGAAACATGTCTGGGACTACTTATTTAATCAGTCATTAATATTATGGGTTTACTTTTTCACTTTGGGAGGACACACTGTACTCTTTCCTCTAATATGTTTAAAAGTTTATCCTAAACGGTAGCTATTTTTTATCAGGACTTGGGCTGCAGTACAAATGTGCAGTAAATTAGAAATTCAAAAGGCAGGCAAGATGTCGTTCATAAACATCTGTTAGGGAAATCTAGCAACTTGGCTTTGTTATAGTAAGAACTTAATACATTTACACATTGTTGCTTTCAAAATTGGTCAAAGAATCAAAAATTGTTATTCCTATTCATTACAAATCATGCAGCTTTATTTGCAGTTATCATCCTGGAATGTCAGTGTTGTGTTCTGCTTGAACGTAAAGCACAGTGGAACTGACTGTCTGATTCATGTTAAGTTAAATTCATCCAGGTGTGCATTATATTGACAATGTGCAACAAGGCATCCAGCTAATATTTTGTCTGGGAACTTATACTGAACATCTGGTGTAATTACATTCATTTGTTATCCGGTATCATCAGATGATCTCGTGTCTGGTTCCTCTCAAGGTTTTATTCCTCTTGTTCCCTCAGGAAGTCCTTTCTATATACCCTATCCTGATCAGTTTAAATTTACTACACCCATAAATGTGTTTTTCTGAGCTGTTAACTAAAGCAGTGTCCACAAAGGAAGCGACGAGCGACAATGTAAGAAACGTGAATTTCCTAGCAAGGCAAGTCAATCACTTCGCTACTGAAGTGTCATCAGCTCTTGTTGCCTAAGTATCCTTTCACTTCTTTCTTTCACTTGGAAATCATTCATCAGCATCAATCTAGTGTGCTACGGTAGATCCATGGGACCTTTTATTATCATTATCTTATGTTATTTTTGTTTATTTTAGCTTACATTATCATAGCAAATAGCTTATAATTATCATCATTATTGCATGGCAAGTATAGAAGTATAGAGACTCCTGTGCTTCATGAACTGAGAAGAGTTAAATATATAAAAAAATATACTCACAGTAAATACCAATCATTTTGAAAATTTGCACACAAGAATCACGTTTCTGGTTATTATCCTAGTAAAATTTCTGTGTGCAGTCGTAAAGCACAGGAAATTTAGACACAGCAATAATGAGCTGCCCTTCTATGTTGATGTCGGTGGAATCATTAAACTCATGTTCATTAATTCCCTACAAAAAAATATTTTGGGGAACTCAGTGTTTGGCGGCATCATTCAATCAATGGAATCTTTAAGCACTGACTGTTTATTGCACAAATCACATTGCGTGAAAATTCAGCTCGGTTGAACGCTGTACCCTCCTCCTTTGTGTCGCTTGAGAAACTTTTACCTCTCATGGGTCATTTCACTGACTTTCGTTGACTTTACATGGTTGCTTGTCACTCATCACTTCCTGTGTGGATACCCCTTAAGTGTATGACTGTAGTCTAGTGAAACACATCATGACGGTGTTAAAATTTTATGTGTTAAAATTGCCTCATTAATCTACTGTCTAAAATGATCATGACTCTTGCAAGGCTCTCTAACATAGAGTGATCCATTTTGCTACTTATCTATGACGTGGATTTTATATGGGAATTTTTTTTTTAATCCCTCTCGTTAGACATGGGTGGCTTAGCTTCTCCATTGTTGTCCACAGAATTTGCAGTAGCATGTAATGAATTCATTGTAGCTTGTTCAGGCTTGTTCTGACAATGTTTGTGCAGCACAGGCACAGGAAAGTTATGAAACACCCTAATAATAAATATAGGATTTGCACTTATACTTTTTAGAATATACATATAAATATGCTAAAATTCAGTTTGATCAGCAATTTTTATTCTGAAAAGACTGAATTTTTATACATTCAATTCAATTCAGTTTTATTTGTATAGTGCTTTTTACAATTGACATTGTCACATAGCAGCTTTACATAGTAAAATTAATTTAAGGAGAAATCTAAGAATTCTTCTACAACCCCCTACACAACCCCCTGCACATCCCTAATGAGCAAGCCCATGGTGACAGTGGCAAGGAAAAACTCCCTCCAGTACATAACATACTCCCTCCCTACATAATTATCACCAGTAGTATGTGCGTTTGGTCTCCTGGTAAACCTCTGCAGTGTGCTGTCGGGCTTAGAAAAATAAGTGCACGTTTAACATATTTGTGCATGTGGGTGGATTTAATGTAATGGTCAGAAGAATGAATGAGGGGTACAATAAGGATTAAGTGTTAAAATGTTGAAACATTGAAATAACCAAAACAGCTATCACCTTAAAACTTAGCCATTGTAGTTACTATATAAATAACACCGTATTTAAGTTACTTTTCACTTTGTAAATTATGCCGAAATTCTTATGTAACATGTAACACAAAGTCAGAGATGTGACTGATTTTTGCTTTGTAAAATTTTTAAAAGAAACCAAATTTACCAATAATTTGGGCTTGATTAAATAATTTAGACACTTAATCACAAATTCCACACAATATTTCACTCCAAGCATGGCTGTGTGAGTGTTGGTCCTGCGATGGCCTGATGAGCTGTCCAGGGTGAACCCCACCCTCGCCCAGAGTCAGCTGAGATGGGCGCCAGCCTTCTCGTGACCCTAATTAAGATTAAGAGGTTAAGAAAATGAATGAATGAATGAATTTCACTCCAAGCATTTTGAGAACAAAATATTTTGTAATAAATTAAGACATCAGCTGAAATGCTATTAATTTAAATAATGATCCGATGCAGAAATCCTAAAAGCATAACTTTTCCAAAGAACTAATTTCAATCCAAAAAATATACACTACAATTCTCTTAAGGTTTACTTTACTCTTTGTGAAGTTTCAGCCATTTAACTTTAAATCTTCAAGAAATATGAAATAGTTTCCCAGCCCAGCGCTTGAGTCGAAGGCTGTGAAACCACAATTATTTTCAAATATGTGCTGATCAAGTCTCATCAGTCACAGGAATTTACACCCGCTCCTTCTTAGTCATTACTTTCCTATGATAAATGAAGATAACTTTTAGACCTGCTTTTGTCTACACGTACACTGAGGACTGTACAGAGTTTCTCAAAAGAGAGAAAAAAAAAATCCCAACCACTTAGTTCGAGAATAGAGGTAAAGAAAACAATCCAGTCTTGATCTTGTTGTTCCTGCCAGCTGTGATACAAGATGGAGTACAAGTAGGTGGGCTAATTATCTCCTTTCTGATTAAATGACTATGGACCATTGCCTGATCAGGGAAACATGCAGACTAATTAGCGTTTTTGGAAGCTGATTCTTGGCCACCCTGAGTTGAATGGATGGATCCCAAGTTTAAGTATGTTCTGTTGATTAGGAAGTAGTGAGCCATTGGTTGGCAACTGTTGTAGCATACTTAATTCAGTCTGATTCATTTTTACTAAGAAAACATAGAGTAGCATCAGTTACAAAGAGGTTAATGTGGTTTACTTTGGAAAGACAATGGGTCAAGGCTTTTATTTTGGATTGGTTTGACTTTTTATTTCACTGGGCCTGTGAAACACAAGTTAGAAATTATAGGACTAATTCTGACGTATAGATAAATGTATATGCTTGTTGTTGTTTTGTGTAAAAAATATCTACAGAAACAAATTACTACATGAGTAATAATAATAAAATTAACCAATGTGAATGTATCAGGGGCAGTTGTGGTCCAGTGGTAGGGTATGGGATTACTGATCCCAAGGTCAAGGGTTCAAGCCCGACTATCAACGGGTTGTCACTGCTGTCACCCCAGTGCAGCTAACTGGGTTATCAAAGGCCAGCCATGTCTCTCACTGTCTGTGGTGAGATGCATGTAAAAGAACCATTGCTGTTTTTTGTCAAGAGCGTTTTGTCACTGCCATCAGCGTGATTCTGCCCTGTGATGGCCTGGCAAGCTGTCCAGGGTGTACTCTGCCCTCGCCCAGAGTCAGGATTAGGATTAAGCGGTTCAGAAAATTAATGAATGTGAGTGAATCATTAACAAAAGACAACAATCTATAGGTCATCAATGGTTAAGAGACCAAAGTAAGTGCAGAGTAATTTATTGTGGGGTGTCTCTAATGGGCAGACCAATTAGCTGTGCTCAACTCAGGGGCCAAACTTTGTGTCCCATAAGCCTCTTTGTCATGATGTCATACAGAGGGACGCCTACTGTATCTTAGTGTTGAAGTGGTTAGCAGTTCTGACTCACCTGGAGTCGGCTGGCATGGGCTCCAGCTTCCTAGTGACTCTAATAATGGATAAAGCGCAATGGTCGAAAATGAAATGAAATGAAAAACAACTGATCTATAATGACATTTAAGATTTATTTTGTAATGAAATTCTGAGCTGAACTATTATCACACTAGATAATTTAATTGGGCTACCTTGTGAGTTATGTATGGACTTGTGTTGAGAGTAAACATTATTTGGCCAAGCAGGATAAACTAGACGTGACAGTTTGTGGCTTTATATGCTGGATATGAGCCAAAGTCTGCTTCAGTATTAAAGTCTGAGGATAAACACAAGGATTGTGCGACACAGTGACCATCTTGAAGTCTTTTATGCAGGAATGACAAGCATGAAAGCCAAGGCAGATGTGGTCACCTCACCATGTAGCTCTTGAACAGCAGCTCCAGGGAGAAGAGTACTTCGATTTGGCAGTTAACTTGGAAAGGACCTGTTTCACAATGGTAGAAATGAACTTGCATCTCCAGGGGCTGAAATCAGAAATACTGTCACATAGTAGAAATTAAGTGTTGTAATCAAGTTATTACCTAGGACTTTTAGTTTATTCATTCATTCTTTTTCTAAGCCGTTTAATCCTAATTAGGGTCGCGGGGAGGCTGGCGCCCATCTCAATTGACTCTGGGTGAGGGCGGGGTACAACCTGGACAGCTCGCCCAGCCATCGCAGGGCCAACACTCAAACAACCATTCACTCACACCTAGGGGCGATTTGGAACAACCAATCGACATGGTTTTTTTTTTGGACTGTGGGAGGAAACCGGAATACCTGGAGGAAACATGCAAACACAGAAACGCCAAGGCCAGGAATCGAACCCAGGCCTTCTTGCTGTGAGGCAGACATGCTAACCACTGCGCCACCGTGCTGCATTTATTTATTTTTTTGGCCAAATTTCATCTATGCAGAGTTTTTTTAATTTTTTCAATTAATTACAAATATCAGTGAAATTATTGGTAAAGTTATATGGATTTACACTGTGTGCACAATTATTAGGCAAATTGTATTTTTGAGGATTAATCGTTATTGTACAACTATACAGTGCTCTTGGTCAATCCAAAATATTAACAAACCCTTAAACCTGAACATTTAAGTAGTAAAAGTGAAGTTTTGGTTTTCTTAAGAGAATATCTATATGTACACCATTATTAGGCAACTGTTAGTGGGGCAGTGGTGGCTTAGTGGTTAAGGTGACGGGTTACTGATCCGAAGGTCGGTGGTTCTGTTACTGATCCGAAGG
>JAQMYF010000001.1:10881802-10893797 GCA_030014195.1 Neosilurus mollespiculum
TGTTGATCTCCTTAGGCCACACCCTCCCTCGTTGCACAAATACACATCACCTGATATGCATTAAATCCAATAAGCATTCAAGTTTATACAGCTTGGAGTTGGAAATCATGGATAAAATGATGATATGGTCAATATAAACACTTGCCTAATAATTGTGCACACAGTGTAAATCCAGGGTTTTCGACCTGTGCTGGCTTCCAATGGCTCCATTTCAAGATTTTAAAGCAAGATGGTTTCACCAAGATGGCTGTCACCTGGCTTCAAAATTAAAAACTAATGTGCAGTCTAGTCTCTTTTAAATCAGTGATTGAAACAAGTTGAAGGTGTGGCTACTGCTTGGTTGAAGTGAAAACCTGCACCCACACTGGCCCTGAATTAAAGCCATGCGCAAAGTTTATTAAGTTGGTTAACTAACTAGCTAATATCTTTTCCTTTTAAATTAAAAAAACACAGAAAAACAAACAAATATATAATAATAATAATTATCATTATGGACAAGTAATAAATATATACATTCAAATGTTAACATAAAATAACAAAATAACATCTGAAAATACTTCATTCATTTTTTTTTTTAACCACTCATGTCCTAAATAGGGTTGTTGGGAGGCTGGCGCCCATCTATACCACCGTGCCGCCCCTGGATTATCGTGAATACTATAATTCTTGTTTAAATTTTATTCCAAACTATTTGTTATTGAATTCACTGATATTCAGTTTGATTAATGAGACCCAGTATACTGTATGTCAAAGACATATGGCCGAATAAAATCGAGTGACCCTAGCCAATCATCTATGTTATATATAAGTCTATAAGGAATAAAGAAAAGTGAGCCAAGGTTAGAGAAATATTTCCACTGGAGTGATCCATATTGTCATTGTACTAAAACCAGTTTATGATTAAGTCTGTCAGATGAACAGTTAAAAAGATTCTTAATGTACTTTTTAACCACCCCCCCCCCTTTTTTTCCCCAATAACTCTATGCTACTCAATCCATCTGAAACAGCAATGGTTACCGGACACAGACATGTCTAGACTAAAATAAATAAAAGTGGATGTGTATTTTATTCTAAAAAAAAAAAAAAGCTTTTGGCATAAAATTATACAGATGTGCAATAATAGATTACCTACAGCTAATTTGTTTTCATTTGTGTCTTAGTTCTCTCTAGATAGTACTGAGTAAATCCCTGGTTTGTCTCTGCATGTCTAAAAGATGCTTGGATGGTTGGTTAGTTTTTAGAAAGCTGTCTGCTGCCCCAGCGAAGACATTTTACCCCTGGAGAGGGAATCTGTGTATGTCATCATGACCTGGCCACCAATCAACATGGTCTCGGGTCACGTCTGGAATACAAATCTACATGACATACTGTACACACACACACACACACACACACACACACACACCATAGTCTTGGAGATTTACAATTGAGCGAAACTGGAGGATTTTTGTGTCATTTATGCTTTCAGATGTTAAAGAGAGGATCCATCTGTTCATGGTAATTGATGGATCTGCAAGATGGCCACTAATCTTAAAACTATGTATAAGTGTTTCGCTTGCACCCATGAATTCACACAGAGCGGCGAGAAATAAAGCCTGGAATTTTCATTACATGCAAAGTCGTTTATGAGACAGCTCATTATGAAATTTTAACATGAAAATCCGACACTAATTTACCTTCGAAGAAAAGGAACATGAGGTAGGCCTACAGCTGCATGAATGTTTTCCTCATACACTCCTGTGACCAGAATATGGCAGAGCAGCAGGGAATTTGATGGGCTGTTGGGCTTGGTGTTATGAATGCCTCACTAATTCCTCAAGACTGATTCTGATTCCTTACCAAAAGACCTTGAGGAGCCCAGGTGCAATAATAAAGATATTTCCTGTACATAAAGGCATATCACATTTAAACCCTCATTTCCTCACCATGATCATCTCCCAAAACCCTGCAAATGGAGCAGTTTATTGTGGGTTTGTAGAGACAGTGACTATGCATTTACAAGTTAGGCTTGGGGAGGGTTTTTGTTTTGGCCTTATATTATATAGCTTTTGTATATATGTATGGAGAAAGGCAACGGTGGTTCAGTGGTTAAAGCTCTGGGTTAGTGATCTGAAGGTCAGGCGTTCAAGCCCCAGTGCCAACAACCTGCCACTGTTGGGCCGATGAGCAAGGCCCTTATCCTTGAATTGCTCAGTTGTAAAAGAATGATAAATGTAAGTCGCTCTGGATAAGGGCATCTGCCAAATGCCATAAATGTGAATGGAGAAACAGACTGGACAGAAAGCCAGGAACATTCATTCATTCATTGGCCGAACCAGTTAATATAACTAGGGTCGCAGGCAGGCTGGAGCCCATCTCAGCTGACGCTGGGCGAAGTTGGGTACAGCCTAAACAGCTCACCAGTCTATCGCAGGGCCAACACACACACAACTATTCATACTCACACTAACACCTAGGGGTAATTTGGAACAGCCAATTAGCCTCGAGTGCATGTTTTTAAACTGTGGGCTGAAACCAGAGTTCCTGGAGGAAACCCACACAAGCACAGGGAGAACATGCAAACTCCACACAGAAACGCCTCAAACTGAGCCCAGGACTTGACCACAGGACCTTCTTGTTGTGAGGTGGACATACTAACCACTACTCCACCATGTCGCCCCAGCCCAGGAACACTCATTCATTCATTTTCTAAGCTGCTTAATCCTAATTAGGGACATGGGGAAGACGGCGCCTATCTCAGCCGACTCTGAGCGAAGGCGGTGTACACCATGAACAGCTCACCAGGCCATCACAAGCCAACACACATACAACCATTCACACTCACACTCACACCTAGGGGCAATTTGGAACCGCCACTCAGCCTCCTGTGCATGTTTTTGGATTGTGGGAAGAAGCCTAAGTACCCAGAGGAATCCCACATAAGCACAGGGAGAACATGCAAACTCCACACAGAAACGCCCCGAGCCCAGGAATAGAACCCGGGACCTTCTTGCAGTGAGGCGAACGTGCTCAATGCCTTGACATTTGACTAAAGATTCTTATCTGAGACCAAGAAATAATTTCTAGTTATTATAGTTTGTATGGTGGCGCAGTGGTCAGCATTATAACCTCATAGCACCCCACGGAACATCGCACTTGAGAAGATCATGCTGGATTTGAGAACCAGTTACAAGGCGAGAATTAGTTAAATATTGATGATTAATGCAGACCTAGAGGCCTCATCTAACGTCATTGGTGTTGATGAGATCTAGCCAAGCGATCACTGCTTACTACATATGTTTGCGCTCTGTCTTTCTGTAATCAGCCACATCTGCTGATAGCACAACTTTCAGTGTTTATAACGACCAATCATGAAACACCACACATGCCATCTAATGTCTTTCCTTTGAACAGTCTGATGAGACATTTAAGATAAAAGTGACACTTGATCAACACAAAATTGCACTGAGATGATATCTGTGGAAATGCCCTCCAGATCTGGGCTGAAAGCTTTGGTGAACATGTTGAATGTTAATTGAGTATTTGATGACATCCTGTAATGCAGACTGAAATGATTACACATGATCAGTTCATCAGACTCTGCTTCACAGTAAAAGCAATGGTTTAAATTACCTTTGATACATTAGGATGTGTTGATCAAAGCCTAAGTAGTAATAAGTGTTAACAAGTCTTTCTTCATGTCATACTTTCTTTCTCTCTTCAGACTCAGACCTGAGCATGAGGACACATAGCACCCCGAGTCCTGCTCTCATCCTGAACTTAAGTCCGTCTCATCATTCTCCTCAAACTCTTCCCAATGGCCATGAGTCTCCATCCTCATCCCCATCTCCATCCCCATCGCCCACCATTCATCGAGAAACTGTCGCTATAGTCCATGCTCCTCCAGGAACTTGCAAAAAGGCCTCCAAATCTCACTCCACTGCTCTCATTGAATTTCTTCCAGACCCTGTCGTATTGCAGATCTTCGCTCACCTGTCCACGCCGCAGCTGTGTCGCTGTGCCCGTGTGTGCCGACGCTGGTACAGTCTGGCCTGGGACCCACGCCTCTGGAGATCCATCCAGCTGAGTGGAGAGTCGCTCCATGCTGATAGAGCCCTGAAAGTCCTTACTCAGCGCCTGTGTCAGGACACCCCCAATGTCTGTCTCACCTTGGAGATAGTGGTTGCTAGCGGATGCCCTCGGTTATCTGATCGGGGCCTGCGTGTGCTAGCTCAGTGCTGTCCTGAGTTACGGCACCTGGAGGTGGCAGGCTGTTATAACATTTCTAACGAGGCTGTATTTGATGTTGTGTCTCGCTGTCCTAATCTTGAGCACCTGGATGTCTCAGGTGAGTAAAGCTGCATGGATTTCCAAAGTGAGTCGTAATATTAACAATAAGGGGCGCAATACTTCATCACACCAACTCACAACTTCAGGGTCACCGGACATTGTTGAGTTTTTTCTTTGTGTGTGATTTGAGCGGCATGGTGGTGTAGTGTTTAACCAGTCTGCCTCACAGCAAGACGGTCCTGGGTTCAAGTCTTGGGCTCTGCATGGAGTATGCATGTTCTCTCTGTGCTTGTGTGGGTTTCCTCCAGGTATTCCGGGTTCCTCAACAGTCAAAAGACGTATACTGTATATTAGGCTAAGTGACTGTTTGCCTAGGAGGGCGATGGACTGGTGAGCTGTTCAGGGTGTACAGTGCCTTCACGTAGAGTCAGCTGAGATAGGCTCCAGCCTCCCTGCAACCCTAGTAGGATTGCCAAGAGGTTCTCCAAATTAACGAATGAATGACGGATGGAATGAATAACGAATGGAGCGAACGTGCGTTCACTGTCCTTTCGAATAAACTTTTCTCATGAATGAATGAATGAATGTGTGGGCTTTATCCAGGTTCCCTGGTTTTCTCCTGCCGCTAAATAAACATGCCAGCAGGTCAACTGGTTATACTAAACAGTCTCAAGATGTGAATGTGTGTCTGTTTCTTTGTGCATGGTGCCCCGGGATGGACTAATGTCCTATCCAGAATGTATTCCTACCTCATGCCTAGTGATTCTGGGCTAGACTCCAGAACTACCATGACCTGACCAGGATAAAAAGTTTACTGAAGCTGAATGAATTAAATAAAATGCTTAGCCTCTCTCCGCTCCTACCCTTTTTTAAGAGGAACTGCATGTATTTCATGTTGTGTAATAGTTAGACATGTGGTGTGGATGATTCACTAACATGGCTTTGTCGACACACTGAACTTATCAACATATAATCTATATTTCATGGTGCCGAATTGCTGCCATCATCCATCACGCTCTACACTGTTGGATTTTCTGCGAGAGTAATTCATAGCAGTGCTTCTTTACGCAGAAAGCTGGGAAAAGCATTAAAGAATTTGGGAATTACTGCCAGTCTTACGGTTCCCTCAGGGAGAAGGAGAGGTCTGCTGAGCTCTGAGAGTCTCTAGCTCAAGGAGAAAGGCTGGTCTGCTGCTTTCATTAATACAATGACAACACTCAAAAAAATCCTTGGTGGCCAAACCAATTGGTGCACCATTCAGAAACGGAAGTAAACTCTTTGTCGTAAGAATAGGTTTTGTTAGTTGTGGTTATGAATGAATGCTGAGAGTGAGAAAAGAAAGATGCCATATCACTTTAAACTGAATGAAAACAGACACTGAAATGTTTCCTTTGATATTAAATGTTGCCCTGTGGTTTTTTCTACCTTTTTTTCCCCTACTCCTTAAAGCAGAAATAAATTGAGTTGCTTTAAAAATACCACAAAAATCTTTTGAGTCCTTGAATAAGAATCTAAATTATAACATCGACTGAGAATGTCAAAGCAATATGGTGGTCACGTCAAACAGTGTGGGCGTTTACTTGGACATCATACATTCGGTTTATCACAGTGACACTAGCCAATCATAGAAGTCTGTGAGCTAATGGATGTAGAAGTGGGTAGGTGGCACATCCCTAAGAGTGTTTTATGAAATAAAAAATATTTATTTTAATTTTTTTCGAAATCAGTCGTTCGTAAAGAGTAGGCCATTGGATTGCTGTTAGTGTGTTTCTGTCCTGTGATGGCCTGGTGAGCTGCCCAGGGTGTACTCTGCCCTCGCACAGAGTTGGCTGAGATGGGCGCCAGCCTCCCCATGACCCTAATTAGGATTATGAATCAATGAATTTTGAAATCATTCATTCACTTGTTGAACCGCTTTTTCCTACTAGGGTGGCGGCAAGACTGGAGCCTCTCTCAGCCGTCTCTGGAAGAAGGCGGGGTACACCCTGAACAACATACCCATTATTCACAATCACAATTTTCACAATCACATCCACACCTAGGGGCAATTTACATATTCTGCTCTCGCATAGTAGTTTATTCCCAAAACAAGATCAAAAAGAATTTAGCCTGGATATACTATGGTAGATATTGAAGTATTGCAATGTGATGTGTTAGAAAACTTTGTGTGTGCACCAGAAGTGAACAGAAATGGAGATTTAAGATGAAGTACTCACAGTATGTGTCCATTTTCCCTCAGGCTGCCCTAAAGTGACTTGTATAAATCTGACGCAGGAGAGTTCACTGCCTCTCTCTCCAGTCCACGGACAGCAGATCGGCCTGCGCTATCTGGATATGACAGACTGCATATCTCTAGAAGATGAAGGCCTGCGTGCCATTGTGCTTCACTGCCCGCTCCTCAGCCATCTGTATCTACGCCGCTGCACCCGGCTGACGGATGAAGCCTTGCGCCAGCTGACTCTCCACTGCCCTGCTTTGCGCCAGCTCAGTCTGAGTGATTGCTATTTACTGGGTGACTTCGGCTTGCGCGAGGTAGCCCGAATGGAGGGTCAGCTCCGCCATCTGAGTGTGGCACACTGCAGCCGCATCACTGACGTAGGACTGCGTTATGTGGCACGGTACTGTCCACGTCTGCGCTACCTAAATGCTCGGGGCTGTGAGGGCATCACAGATCAGGGCTTGAGCCATCTTGCTCGTGGCTGCCCTAAGCTGCGGGCACTGGACGTGGGCCGATGCCCGTTGGTGTCAGACATGGGACTTGAGATGTTGGCACATTGCTGCGTTGGGCTCAGAAGGCTCAGTCTTAAAGGATGTGAGAGTGTAACTGGCAGAGGGTTGAAGGCATTAGCTACAGGATGTCCTGAACTGCAGATGCTTAACGTTCAGGAGTGTGAGGTGCCCGCAGACGCTCTGCGACTGATACGACGCCACCAGAGACGCTGTGTGATTGAACACACCAACCCTGCTTTTTACTGAGAATATGGGGGTCCTCTGACAAGCGGTTTATTTATTTACCGCAGCTTGATGATTTAGTTGCTGTTGAGTGAGAATGAAGCTTAAGATGACAAGGTGTGCAATATATTTGTAAAAATAGTTACCTTGCCACTACTTGAAGTCTGTAATAGTATTTATCAGCTAAATAAATGAGTTGTATTCTATCTATTCTTTATTATGTTTGTTGGCTTTTGAAAGATATGTCTCCAAAAGCTTTAACTGAATTTATACATCTGGAGCATCTGCGGCATTACCACTGTCCAAAGGTACTTTGCTTTATTTTATTGTAAAACATTTGCATTTTAATGTATTTTGAAACTTTGTCCATATTTCTTATATGTTTGTATAATACTATTTAATGGGGATATTTGCACTTTAAAATTCATATATGATGATAGCATTAAAAAGAATAGCATCGTATTAAAAAAAAATCACTTCAATTGTATTTTGAATGGGCCAGATACACTTTTCTGATATTTCATTTTTTTAATTTAGTTTTTTTCCACTTGAAATGTTAAAGTAAAAAAAAAAAAAAAAAAAAAGGTCACAGGGGTCCAGAAGATCCTGCAAGTCTATATGAAAATATTTGCCCAAAATGAAAACGTGCTAACCACTAAACCATCATGCTGCACAGGTCTATATATATATAGATATATAGATATATATATGTATATGGTGACCCATATACAATCCCATCCAGAACCGTCCTGAAGGCAGCCCATGACACAAATTTGGTGATTCGGTGTAAGTTATCGCATGAACAGGAATTGACAAGTCCAATAAATAAAAACAAACCTTCTGACCTAGAACCATGGTCAAGTAGCCCATATGCCACACTATTTGTCCCTGAGAGGGACCCACACACCAAATTTGGTGATCCTATTTCATTTCCGTCCAAAGTTATTGCACTAAACAATCCGGATGGACAGAACCCATTTCTATAGCTTCCACTCTGCTCACCTTCGGTGACGGCAGGTGCTAAAACATTCTACATGACCTTCTAACTTTTTCATGATCATTCTGAACCTCATTTATCCCTTTGAATCAAATGAGCTGTATTAGGACCATGACTTTAAGAATGATATGTAACTAACCTTTGTTCTGATTGATTTGCCTATTCATGCTCCTTACATGTGACATGTAAAATAGTATGGAAATCTCTGGAGAATTCAAAATGACATCTGGCCAGCAACTCTAGAATAAACTGTCAGGTCGATCCATACAAAGAACTATAGATATTAAACTACCAAATATTTATAGTCTATGAATACTAATTTAGAATTGGGATTAAATATATTAGCCCATATTATATCACCTCCTATTTTTCTATGTATAAGGAGGAACATTTCGGCAAAACTTGTACACTGTGGTGCCTTGATTGCTTCTTAAAAAGCAGTCTAAATTAATATTGATAGTCTTTCCACTCCTCATGACAAAGAGCCACTCCTTTCTCATATCCAGATACTTTGGATGGCGACACCACCACCTTCTGCATGCACCAGTACCTGTTATCTGTTTGCTTATGTAAATGTATATGAATGGTAGTGCATGGTAGTGATGCCACATGCTGAAACAGGCTACATTTTAGTTTACATATATAAATATAAATGTTTACATGTTTCAAAAAAACTGATTAAAAAAGTATGTACAGTAACATCCAGGTTTTTTAAAATAATATGTGCCCCCTGTAATTATGACAATAGAAGGGCTTGGCTATATTTTTTTATTAAGTTGTTGGTTGAAGGAAATGATGAATAATACAACATCAGTATTGCTGCTACAAATAAACGGCTACTTATTTAACATACTCCAAATGTTGGACTTTTATTCCAAATGTGCTTACTGTGATCACACTAATTACTCTTCACATATTATTTAAATCTATAAATGAGACATTGGGATAATGCTGTAAATGTATAGGGTTGAGGAATGGGGAAATAACTCAGTATCTAAGACGCACCTCAAATAGAGAATATTTCTGATCCAAAATCAAAATGACACTGCTGCCCCCTTTTGGTCCAAATTAGCACAGTTTAGTTCTAAACCAGCACAGTGGCGTTGTGGTAAGCACGTCCATCTCACAGGAGGAAGGTCCTGATTTTAATACGTTGGCTCGACAAGGGTGTTTCTGCGCAGTTTGCATGTTCTCCCTTAGCTTGAATGGGATTCCTAGGGGGACTCCAGTTTCCTCCCACAGTCCAAAGACATGCATATTAAGCTAATTGGATATTTTTCATTGCCCTGAAGGCAGCACGGTCACAGCAAGAGGGTACTTGGTTCAAGTCCCAGGCTCGAAGATGGCGTTTGTATGTGGAGTTCGCATGTTCTCCCAGTGCCTGCATGGGTTTCATCTGGATACTCTGGTTTCTTCCTGCAGTCCAAAGACATGCACATTGGTTGTTCTAAATTACCTCCTAGGTGTGAGTATGAATGGTTGTGTGTGTGTGTTGGTCCTTCGATGGCTTGCTGAGCTGTTCAGGGTGTACCCACCTTTGCCCGAAGTTGGATGAGATGAGCTTCAGCCTCCTCACAACCCTAATAAAGGATAAAGCAGTATGGAAAATTTGGAGCCGTTTATGAAACTGTTTATGGTAATTTCTGATTATTATAAATTGTCAGATTGCCATATGATTAAGCAAGAATTTAATTTGCTTATGATCCAAACCTCACTGTGTTAAAATAGTCAACATAAACCACACATCAAATTCTGTTTAGATTTAAAATATTTATGAGCTCAAATATCATGCATACATCAGTTAGAGGAATTAAAAGACGCTCTGGTCACTCAAAGTTGTCTAACACCGATCAACAAAAGACATTTGCTGTATACTACATTCCTCAAAATCACAATACATTCAACAAAACTACACATTTCGTGAAAGACCACTAAAATTGTAACTAAGCATTCCCTAAGCACAAGCAAAAAATCATTAAAGCCTGACCAGCTGTTTTGAAAAGGCCACAGACATGCTATTCTCTTCCTTGTTTCAGCCTATTAATAATAATATAGGTGTCATCTTGAGGGAGTCACATGATCCTACTCCCTCTGGGTAATTGTGTAATCAATGGCAAAGTAATGTAAATTAATTTTACAGGCCCAGATATTACAGTATGATTGTCAGTATGACAGTGTTCCAGTATGATTGTCCTAAAGGCACCCATGAGTAAATAAATTACAATGTAGTTTTATAGTCCCTTCCAAATTAATAGATCAAAACATCTGAACCTTAATAGGAAGTCCACGGTGTGATTTCATACTTCCTTCCTCCTTTATGTGGGTATTTATTTGTACACTGAGGAATAAACAAGACCCTGTTTTGGTCTACCCATAATTAGAAGCTCCAGGAGAGCACAAACCTCTTCCAAGCAAACAAACAAACAAACAAATTAAAAAAAAAAAACTAAAAAAAAAAAAAACAGAATAACAGAAAGTACAGCACCCTCTGGTGGGCCTACTCTTAAAAATAAATTAATTATTTTCTTTAAAAAATATATAAAATAAAATTAAAATAAATTAAAAAAAAAAAAACCTCCATAAAAAATATTGTGAAAATATGCTTTATATCATCAGCACTGTGATGCACTATTCGAGCAATTTTTACAGCGACTGAATCTGAGCAGAAAGTACATTCATATACACTTTAGAATGGACAGTTGTCATGCTGGAACAGGTTTTGGCTCCTTGGTTCCTGGGTAGAGGAACAATAGTGATAGAGTCATCCCTGGGCATAATCATACACAGTGGTATGTTTCCAACTTTGTGGCAACAGTTTGGGGAAGAAACAGATATGGGTCTGATGTGCTCACAAACCTTTGTGGAATATGTTAGTGATTAAATTTCAAATTGAAGTGCAGGTTGGTGACCAGATGTCCCCATGTTTTGTTGTGAGGGACACTTTACCTTTTTAAGAAATTTATTTTACATTTATTTACATTCTTTGAAAATGTACATTCTGGCAACCCAAACCATTATCACACAAATATACAAAAGGGATTTCCTGATATATAACAAATATTTACAAAAGAGATTTCCAAACATATTAGAAATCATTTAAAATGTTAAATGATTTATTGTTGTGACATGGAAATATTTATGTGTTTAAAAATGATCAGAACACTGTTAAATGAAATGAAATGATCATGCCATCACATATCCTCCTCGAGCGCCTTAAGTTCTTGGCTCATGTGGGAAAATTTGGTATCCTGTTTTATTGCCATAGCCATAGACATACATAGTATACTATCCAATGAGCACTTAGTATACTGTACGAAAACGAAGCTCGGTCGGCGACATCTCGGGACCTTACAAAATGTAAACAAACCTATATACGAAGCAGAGGTTTCTTAAGGTGATTAGGGAGGGTCGCAATTTTCTACTCAGTTTATTATGGAAAATTGTAAATAAAACAGGAGCGTATTTGGGTTGTTGCTTTATTGCTTTAGCACAGTGTCTTTCACTTGTTGCACGGTCTAACCTTATAAAAGCTCTGTGGCCATAGCATCCAACATTAAAGTACAAGTGCTGTAATTTGCTGGGTCGGATGTTGCCTTCTGCCGCAGCAGATTCAGCATGGCTGTGTTGAAGCCCGGCTTGGCATCGACAGTCTCTAGCCATCTGTAACACCCAATAAATGTGAAATTTTATTACGTGGATAATTCATTCATTCATTCATTTTCTGAACCGCTTATTCCTAATTAGGGTCGCGGGGAGGCTGGCGCCTATCTCAGCCGA
>JAQMYF010000001.1:10898523-10910763 GCA_030014195.1 Neosilurus mollespiculum
TCTTTATTTTCTATTTTCTGCATTTTTATATTTATACTGACCTTTAAAATCCTTTAAATAGTTTTAGTTATTGTTCTGTTCTTCTTGTTACTTTGATAGCTTATTCTTCACATTTTTGGACAGTGGTACTAAGCATTTCACTACATATTGTACTGTGTATAATTTGTATGTGACAAATAGATTTTTAATTTGAAATTTGAATTTGAGATTTAATTCATTCATTTACATTTATTTGTGTGGCATTTTATACAATTGACATTATACAAAAGCAGCTTTACATAGCTCGGTAAAGATTTCTCAAGCCTATGGTGACTCGCAAAGAGTAAAGGAACCAGACTCAAAAGGATAAAGTAAAAATATGAACCATGTAGCAGAAACGTCACTATGGTTCAACATGACGTCTAGTTGGTTATCTTATAACTGTAAAGGTAGTTGTAGTCCTAAATCATTTTGGTGTAAAAGTTTTTATTGCCAGCAGTGAAAAGTCATCTTTGCAGTTTCTGAGTGTATATTCAGCATGGCTTATCATGAGCAGGAGCGAGGGGCTTCTAAGGTGAGAACCCCGACCAGTAGTAGCACATCAGGACAGATGACAGGATTCAGAGAGCAGAAGGATCAGAATCACTAGTATATCAGAAGTAGCATGTGTACCTCAGCAAAAACATAGAGAGAGAGAGGTTATTCCCTAGGTATGGTCAAAACAATGTAAAGGTTAAAGAAGAGAGTTTATTTGTGTTGAGTGCAAGCAGGGACACCGACCTGACTAACTATGACAGCATTATTAAAAAGAGAGAACCAGAAGGAAGACACCCTGTCTGTCCAAAATCACACCTCTGATAGATATTTCATGAAAATCCTTACACAGTTTTTTTTTACTGTCATTCTGCTAAGAAATAAACACAAATTGAGTGTAAAACATTACCTCTGGTGGAGATGAAAAAATGCACAGTACAGTAGCTGTAGAAAATAATAAAAAATGACATGTGCGTATTTTTACTTTGATTGCTTCCTGACTTTCTGGACAAGCTGTTGTTTTTGGCTTGTGGCTCTGGGGATTTACGGAATGTTCATTCAGCTAGGTTTGGGCCTCTTAGTTTCAGTGAAATTATACTGATACACGATACAGAAACATTTTACACTGTTAAGGGCTTCTGACTTTGCGCTAATGGTTTGTAGTCAGGTGTCCCCAAATTTTTGGATGGTAAGAAATAAGACACATTGTAAGTAGCACTATACAAAGAAAACTTAATTGAATCATATAAAACCTGTATGTCTTTCAATAAATAAATTAGTAGTTAATCAGTAAATAAATGTAAAAATTATGACACTGTCCAAATTCTTATGTGCCTAACTGGCATATTCAAGAGTGGCTATATTTTCACTTGTCTCTCTCTCCACCCTTCATTAAACGACAGAATCCTGCCACAAATTATAATTCCATGGATGTATTATATTGCATTTCATACAAACTAATTTTATTCCGGGTGGCACGGTGGTGTACTGGTTAGCACGTCCGCCTCACAGCAAGTAGTTCTTGGGTTCAAGTCCCGGGCTCGTCTCGGGCATTCCTGTGTTAAGTTCACATGTTCTCCAAATGCTTGCATGGGTTTTCTCTGGGTACTCCGGTTTCCTCCCATGTTCCAAAGACAGGCTAATTGACTGTTCCAGATTGCCCCTAGGTGTGAGTTTGAGTGTGAATGGTTGTGTTTGTTGACTTTGCAGTAGACTGGTGAACTGTTCGGGGGGTGCGTGAGAGAGTGTGAGTGTGCGAAAGAGAGGGAGTGTGAGTGAGTGTGTGTTAGTGGATGTGTGTGTTTTGGCTCTGTGATGGATTGGTGTGTGTGTGTTTTGGCTCTGTGATGGATTGGTGAGCTGTTCAGGGTGTGTGTTTTGGCTCTGTGATGGATTGGTGAGCTGTTCAGGGTGTGTGTGTTTGTTTTGGCTCTATGATGGATTGATGAGCTGTTCAGGGTGTGTTTGTTTTGGCTCTGTGATGGATTGGTGAGCTGTTCAGAGTATGTGTGTGTGTGTGTGTGTGTGTGTGTGTGTGTGTGTGTGTGTGTGTGTGTGTGTGTTGGCTCTGATGGATTGGTGAGCTGTTCAGGGTGTGTGTGTTTGTTTTGGCTCTGTAATGGATTGATGAGTTGTTTAGGGTGTGTGTGTGTTTTGGCTCTGTGATGGATGTGTGTGTTTGTGTGTGGTTTGGCACTATGATGGATTGGCAAGCTGTTCAGGGTGTGTGTTTGTGTGTTTTGGCTTTATGATGGATTGGCGAGCTGTTCAGAGTGTGTGTGTGTGTGTGTGTGTTTTGGCTTTGTGATGGATTGGTGAGCTGTTCAGAGTGTGTGTGTTTTGGCGCTCAGATGGATGTGTGTGTGTTTTTGTGTGTGTTCTGGCTCTGTGATGGATTGGTGAGCTGTTCAGAGTGTGTTTGTGTGTGTGTGTTTTGGCTCTGTGATGGATTGGTGAGCTGTTCAGTGTGTGTGTTTGTGTGTGTTTTGGCTCTGTGATGGATTGGTGAGCTGTTCAGGGTGTGTGTTTGTGTGTGTTTTGGCTCTGTGAGGGATTGGCGAGCTGTTCAGGGTGTACTCCGTGACCCTAGTAGGATTAAGACGTATTTTTTGTTTTTAATAAGATGAGACGTTTCTGTCATACCAAATGGTGTCCACTGTGCTCCTTTTTTTGATTGAGTTGTATTTTTATATATACGTTTGAATATTTGTAACGTCTTTCTGTTTACTTTCAGCCGTTGCTTTCAAAAATGCCAAACAACTTGAAGAAGCAAAAGATGCCTACTTACAAGAAGCAGAGGCTCACACCAACAACCGAACGTATCCTTTCATCTCTCTCTGCCTTTTTTAACCAATCGTGTATGGATCCAGTGTCCTGTTTAATCTTTATATCGGGGATGATCTTACTGTAATTTCTATGTATGTAATGAAAGCTCACTCACACAGTACTGTAAATATGTTCTTGCTAGGCCTTTTCCTTAATTCATGCTGCAGTCTTTTCCATGCTGCAAAGTAAGTCATTGGAAGCATGTTTTTGGCATAACGTTAGATCCTGGCATATGTGTCTGCAAGTATCACTGAACCTGATTTCTGATTTATTTATTTTCCCCCCACAGGGCTCTCGAGCAGGCAGGGATGATGCTGAAGGTGAGTTTTTGTTCAGTGAGAAACATCACTGCTCTTGGGTGGGAAGATGGTGTTGTGCTGATGAGCTGTCCTCGTACTTATGGTTTGGTAATGATTATCTGAAGATAGCTTTTGAGACTGGTGGTTGTTGCTCTGGTGCTGAACACTTCAGGGTTTTGTGATGTGACGAATGATGATGACATTCTCAGCAGTACTCATTCAAACTTTTTAAAAGATGGTGTAAAGGAGTGAGAGAGAGAGAGAGAGGTTGTTCCCTAGGTATGGTCAAAACAATGTAAAGGTTAAAGAAGAGAGTTTATTTGTGTTGAGTGCAAGCAGGGACACTGACCTGACTAACTATGACAGCATTATTAAAAAGAGAGAACCAGAAGGAAGACACCCTGCCTGTCCAAAATCACACCTCTGATAAATATTTCATGAAAATCCTCACACAGTTTTTTTACTGTCATTCTGTTAAGAAATAAACACAAATTGAGTGTAAAACATTACCTCTGGTGGAGGTAAAAAAATGCACAGTACAGTAGCTGTAGAAAATAATAAAAAATGACATGTGCGTATTTTTACTTTGATTGCTTCCTGACTTTCTGGACAAGCTGTTGTTTTTGGCTTGTGGCTCTGGGGATTTACGGAATGTTCATTCAGCTAGGTTTGGGCCTCTTAGTTTCAGTGAAATTATACTGATACACGATACAGAAACATTTTACACTGTTAAGGGCTTCTGACTTTGCGCTAATGGTTTGTAGTCAGGTGTTCCCAAATTTTTGGATGGTAAGAAATGAGGCACAATGTAAGTAGTACAAAGAAAACTTAATTGAATCATATTAAACCTGTATGTTTTTCAATAAATAAATTAGTAGTTAATCAGTAAATAAATGTAAAAATCATGACACTGTCCAAATTCTTATGTGCCTAACTGGCATATTCAAGAGTGGCTATATTTTCACTTGTCTCTCTCCACCCTTCATTAAACGACAGAATCCTGCCACAAATTATAATTCCATGGATGTATTATATTGCATTTCATACATATTAATTTTATCCCGGATGGCACGGTGGTGCCATAAACCATAAAATAAGCCATAAAATTTTTTAGTTTGCTTATGTTCACGTGTATATAATGAAACAATTTTTGCCAACTGCATTTCACCGTTTTCATGTAGTGTATACTAAGTCTTGGGGGATGATCACAATAGAGGTATGATAGAAAAGTGACTGACGCAGATGGCGGCTAGCGCTTTTCATTCTCAAAATCTCAAATTTGTCTCACGGTTTTCACGGCACCAAATTTTGGTCGCCTGGTTCGTAATCTCATCGCAAAACATTTCAAACATTTGAAATTTCCACAAATGTAGCAAAGCGAGACTCTGATGCGGAATACTTTCAAACTCTTCGCAAACAGTCTGCACATGTCGCAAGAAAGTCACAAAGTTGTTGTTTTGTTTGCAAATTAGTTTTTTATTCGCAAGGAAAAGCGACAAGTTGGAGACTTTCACGCGGAAAGTTTGAGAAAAATTTGAGACTTGCTGGCATCCACCATATTCCATGTATTTTGTCATCATTCGCATTCGATCAGCATTTTGTTCACGCTAGTAATGCATGACTAAAAAGCAAATGGTTTGAGAACTCTAAAGAGAACAAAACGTGACTGATTGACGACAGGAGATTTGCTTTTTTTTTTTTCCACCAAACATCTGCAAACCAATCACAAATCAGTCGCACAACTTTCTCACAATATATGTTTTTAAGCCACAAAATATTGACTTGCATGTGAAGTCATCTTGACTCGATTCAAAAAATTTGCAAAAAAATAAATTTGCATCAGTCGCTTTTCTGTCACACTTCTAGTGTGATCACCCCCTTAATATTGCCAATACAACTGATTATGAATTTTACTTGTGTCTTTCACAGGACATGCAGAGGCTGCCTGAAGCCATTCAGTACATCGAGAAAGCCAGTATGATGTACATGGAAAACGGCACACCAGACACTGCTGCCATGGCTCTCGACAGAGCTGGAAAGTGAGTGAAAGTAAAGAAGACGATATTAAATATTTGCATAACTTTATTCCATCAGAATGAGAGTTTGTGAAATACGTGTAGATGTAGTGTTTTTGGAATAATGGCGACAATGTGATTGGCAGGTTGATAGAAACTGTGGATTTAGGCAAAGCTGTGGACCTTTATCAGAAAGCTGCATCAGTGTTTGAGGTGAGTGATTTTAAAAATATTTGAGCAAGAAAACATCATTCATTCATCTTCTAAGCCGCTTAAGCCTAATTAGGGTCGCGGGGAGGCTGGTGTCCATCTCAGCCAACTCTGGACGAAGGTAGGGTACACCCTGAACAGTTTGCCAGACCATTGCACGGCCACCACACACAACAATTCACACTCACACCTGGGGGCAATTTGGGACAGCCAGTAAGCCTGGACTGTGGGAGGAAACCGGAGTACCCAAAGGAAACCCACGCAAGCACGGGGAGAACAGGCAAACTCCACTGAGAAACATCTGAGCCTGGGAATGGAACCCAAGACCTTCTTGCTGTGAGGCGAACGTGCTAACCACTTGAACGCTTCCATATTGTGGTAGTACCTTAGCTTTATTATTAGAACCATATGACACTCATCTTACATTATACACTGCCCACCAAAAAAAAGTCACAATTTGGATTAAAATGTATAAATACTTAAAGCTGGAGTTGGTAATCTTGAAAGCTAGCAAAGTTTGAAAGTAGCATCTCTTCAGGGCTCTGACTAAACCTTCCCCTGCCCTCGGAGGCACTTTTGAAGCCACGCCCCCTCTCCACATATGCTGTGACTGCAGGATGATGCATAGGGGAGACACAGGAGAGTTTGATTGCAGATCCCTGGCAGAGTGCAAGGCAGTGATTGGTCAGCATTTTTACAGGATTACAGTAGCCAGAGATGACGTATTTTTTCGGACCATTTTCAGATATTGGTTTAGCCAATCATAAGTTATTGATTGCTGTCAGGGTGGAAAGTCACTTGTAACCAATATAAAAATTTGTGTATACAGCTAGAATTTGCTAGCCCCAGGTTAAAGAGCCTTTGATTGGATAATTACTGCAGTGTTTAATGTATTTCAGCTGGCAAAATTTCTTTGAACCCTAACTTATGCAGTGAGTAGCTTCTCTTTTAAGCAACCACATTGAAAGTCATGTCATGTGGTCATGGAAAAGATGTATAGTGGAAGAGAAGATTGCTGAAATAACTGAACTGTCCAACACATCATTAAAACATTTTATTAATAAAACATATTATAAACCTGTAAAAGTATATTTATTTCCATATTTCCTATTATATTGTTAGTTTTTTTTAATGGGATGTTTAGGGCAGAACAGTGGTGTAGTGTTTGTCACGTCTGCCTCACATCAAGAAGTTCCTGGGTTGGAGTTCCGGACTCGGGTCTTCCTGTGTGGAATCTGCATGCTTTCCGTGCTTGCGTGGGTTCCCTTAAGGTACTCCAGTTTTCTTCCACAGTCCAAAGACATGCACGTTAGGCTAATTGGCTGTTCCAAACTGCCCGTTGGTGTGCATGTGAGTGTAAATGGTTGTGTTTATAACCCTGCAATGGTCTGGCAAGGTGGTCAGGGTGTATCCTGCCTTCACCCAGTGTCGGCTGAGAGAGGCTCCAGCCTCCCCGTGAGCCTAGTAGGATTAAACGGTTCAGCAACTGAGTGAGTGCAGTGAGCACCTCTGACAGCTGCAGTAAAAATATACGGGTTTGTTTTAATGGAAGTGTTCTAACGCCTCATCTTTTCTTTAGTAACAACTTGACAGAGAAGTGTATGCTCAGTAATAAGTGGATAACCACATAACATAATGCTTGTGCATGGAACTTTTGTAATCAGTCAGCCTTTGTCTCTCAAAATCAGTTGTTCGTGGTGGAAATGATGCATTCCTGCGTAATCAGCAAAAACCTGGCAAGGGAAACCAAGCCTAACACACAGCTAACGAGTCAGTTAGTTCTCACATGTACAGTTGAACACATGAGATCACATGTGGACCTTTATCAGCACCTCTCTGAGATGTTTTTGTTTTCTGTTATAGAATGAGGAACGTCTGCGGCAGGCTGTAGAGCTGCTCGGAAAAGCGTCTCGACTCCTCGTCAGACAAAAGAGGTAAAGCGAGCTCATGTTCAGAGACTGAGTCATATCTACTTTCTCGCTGCTCTTTGTCCTAATTCACTGTTTCTCCTGTTTTTATTTCCCCCCAAAGGTTTGATGAAGCAGCGCTGTCAATCCAAAAGGAGAAGAACATGTACAGAGATATAGAAAATTACCCAACATGCTATAAGGTATAATATAGTTTACTCAGATGTCTGAATCTGAAATTCAGCTGACACGTAGGCCATGATGGAACAGATCTTTTGCTCTGTTGCTTTTAGAAAACTATTGCGCAAGTGCTGGTTCACTTACACAGAGGAGATTATGTCGCAGCTGATAAGTGTGTGAGGGAAAGTTGCAGTATCCCAGGATTCAGTGGGAGTGAGGACTGTGTTGCGTTGGAGCAGCTGTTACAGGGATATGATCAACAGGATGAAGAACAGGTGGCCCGTGTCTGCAACTCACCACTGTTCAAATACATGGACAATGACGTGAGTGTTACATCGACACTATTTCAAAACATAACCTTTTTGCTTTAAAGTTGTGGTATGGTAGATTAAGAAGGTTTTTTGTAATTGTTGGTAAAATAAAAATGAATAAAAAACAGTATCATGAGCTATATTTTGTAAAGGGTTTGCACATCAATAATACAGTAATGAAGCACAGAATTTAGAGCTGCATCCTAAATTACATTCTACACACTAACAAGAATGCCTTAATAACTATGAGCTGGTAGCTTGTTTTCTATCTTGATTGGATTATTAGTCTTATAGTTCAGTTGTTTGTTGGGGGTTTTGTGATCCTGCAACTGTTTTGTGAATCACTGAACTGATTCCCTGACATAATTTCTTTTGTAAGACCTATGCGTCATACACATTTTAGAGTTTATATATGTGTTTTGTTTTTTTTTGCTCATGTCTCATCCAAGCCTTTTATTCATGATTGGCAGAACTAGGATCAATCCAGAATTACTGGCACCCTTCAAAATTATTGTACATATACAGTAAATAAACCTTACCTAGACTGATTGACATATCCACAAGATAAGCTCTTGAAAGATCATACAGACTGATTTGCAACAGCCATTGCAATTTCTGGGTTTAAACTTTACTGATCACCTGATTAAATGTATATTGTCACCCTCCTGATGAAACCTGCTATCTCCGTTTTTGATCAAAATAAGATTATGCATGAATTATATATTAAGATAACCCTCTGAATCTAGTTGAAAAAGCTTAAAGTCTTGTAAAAGCTTGGCTCCATCTAGATGGTTTGGGGGGTAAATTTTCTCTCTCTAACTCACACACAAAATAAATAAATAAATACATATATATACACACACACACACACATTATTCGTGTGTGTGTGTCCGCGCGTGCGTATCACTGTATATCATTGTACTTTCATTCAGTTTTTTGCCATTCCTGAAAACAGTCATAAATGGAGATGGCAGGTTTTATCAGGAGGCTGACGAAATGTAAACATGATTGTTATACACAATAGATTCATTTCAGATCCTTCTACAAGTGTCTTTAAATCTAAAAGGAAGTGGCTCATTGCTGCTGTTGTTTGCAAAGGAAACATTTCCTAATATGACCTGTAGGAATTTTTATAAGGAAAAATAATCATAAGAAGGGTGGTACTCCATTGTTTAGGATGACCCAAAACATAAGTCAGGTATCACAATGAACTCTCCAGAATGCCTCAATATACTCAAAAGACAGATTGAGTTTGATTCCTGGCTTCATCCAAAATCAGTATTAAAAAAGTGTTGTTTTTGGTGATTTTAATCGAAACTTGCAGACGTAGTAGTGTGTCATTCTAGTTATTGTGTACCTCTTGTGATTCAACCTTAGAAATCACCAAGCAGTGAGACAGGAGATAGACCATAGCCTGGAAAAGCCATGTGAATGAGCAAATCACCTTACATGGTGTGAGGAGACAGCCGGACTCCAGGCCTGCTGTTCCCTCACCAACCAGCAGAGGGCGGCACACCACCAACACCCTTCCCTCCAGTAGGGGGAGAGGAGCCGCACCTGCTGGCAATTAACCATTAGGCACAAAGCCTATTTAAGGAGCCAGCACCGTTTAGAAGGTGCTGGGTCTTTGTATGTGTGAAGTCACACGTTTCACAGCCGGTATATGGTATTTCTTTCCCTGGGCTTCATGTGACCAGATGCTGTGTTTGTTTTGTTAAATTTGAAAAGAAAGAAGAAAAAAGAAAAGAATATTAGAGGTAAAAGAATAAAAGGTTTCTGTTGAAAGAGTGGGTACTCCCGCTGTGACCTGCTATTTGTAGGCAAGGCCGGTTCTCTCTCCCGGCATCCTAGTTTCCGTTTTTTTCCCCTGTCTGTGTTCTAGTCCCCATTTCTGGCTCAGCATTTGGGCCCTAAATAAATAAGGCAAGTGGCGACGACACTTCCGTCGTTGACACGTTACACATGGCTAGGCTTGGTATCCAGTTATGCATTTGTAAAGCGTAGCGAAAGAACCTGACTTTTGCAGCACATTCAGAATAGCATAGGTAAGCATTTTTTTTCCATGACTTTGCATTGGTGGAATTGTAATATATGAACATCACACTGTCAGAGTTTTGTTGAGTCTGTGAAAAGATGCAAGCGAAGTTCCAAGGCAGTAACGGTTTCAACAAACAAAATAAAAATATATTCGGTAGAAAACTGCAATATAATAATAATAATAATAATAATAATAATACATTTTATTTGTGGGCACCTTTTTTGACACTCAAGGTCACCTTACAAGATAAAACACAAGAACAAATCAATAAATACACTCAAATAAAAAGATGCATAAAACAACAATGATCAGAAGCTGTGTGAAATATTACAGTGAGTATGCCATTTTGAACAGATGTGTTTTGAGTTTAGATTTAAAGAGTTGTATTGAATCAGTTACGGAGGTCAGGGGGGAGTGAGTTCCAGAGATGAGGAGCAGAGCAGCATAAAGCTCTGCTCCCCATGGTAACAAGGCGGGCGGGTGGGACAGTGAGGTGGATGGAGGTGGAGGATCTGAGGGAACAGACTGGTATGAAGACATGGAGGAGGTCAGAAGGGTAGGGAGGAGCAAGGTTATGGATGGTCTTGTAGGTGAACAGCAGGATTTTGTAGTGGATGCGGTAGGTGACGGAGAGCCAGTGGAGCTGCTGCAGGACAGGGGTGACGTGATGGATGAATGGGGTTCTTGTGATGACCCGGGCTGCTGTGTTCTGAACCAGTTGAAGTTTATGAAGTGTTTTTTGGGGGAGACAGAAGGGAGTTGCAGTAATCAAGACGGGAAGTGACAAGACTGGACAAGTATGGCGGCAGTGTGAGGGGTGAGGGAGGGACGGAGGTGGTTGATATTGTGAAGGTGAAAATATGCTGAGCGGGTTATATTGTTGATGTGTGATGCAAAAGACAGAGTGCTGTCGAGCATGACGCCCAGACTCTTTACCAGAGGGGAGGGGGAAATGGAAGAGTCACCAATGGGAATGCAAAAACTGTCAGATTTGGAGAGGGTGGATTTGGTGCCTTTTAATAATGTTTCTGTTTTGCTACTGTTTAATTTAAGAAAGTTTGAGGTGAAGCAGGACTTAATCTCTTGAAAACAATCTGTCAGGGAGGATGGTGGTAGGGTGGAGTTTGGCTTGGTGGAGAGGTAGAGCTGGGTGTCATCCGCATAACAATGAAAATGTATGTGGTGTTTTTTAAAAATATAACCGAGGGGGAGGAGGTAGATGATGAACAACCGGGGCCCCAGGACAGAGCCCTGGGGCACACCTGTAGTGACTGGGAGGTAAATTTTTTCAGTTGGATGAACTGAGTGCAGCCAGAGAAGTATGATATGTGCTAGCCTAGGCTTGTTGCCTGTCTGTGCATCTAGGTGGTTTTCAGACTGGATTGTAAGTCACTTTTTTCTAGTTTTTTTAATGTTTGAATAATAGTGGGTCCAAATACTGTGTGTATAATGGTAATTAGGTTACAGATTAATTGTGATGAGTAGTAACAGTTGGTTTGCAATGGTTTATAAAATAAAACTATCAAATGTTTACAAGACTGAAAATCTGTTGTATGTACATTTCTGTATTACACATGTTGGTGACATTCAATACCATGTTGTTGTCGGTTTATTTTTTGGTAATGTTCCTGTTGTGGGTGGCACGGTGGCGTAGTGGTTAACACATCCGCCTCACAGCAAGAAGGCCTGGGTTCGATTTCCAGTCTTGGGCGTTTCTATGTGGAGTTTGCATGTTCTCCTTGTGCTTGTGTGGGTTTCCTCCGGGTACTCCGGCTTCCTCCCACAGTCCGAAACATGCACAGTAGGCTGATTGGGTGTTCCAAATCGCCCCTAGGACTAAGTGTGTGTGTGAACGGTTGTGAGTGTGTTGCCCTGCAATGGCCTGCCAAGTGTACCCCGCCCTTGCCCAGAGTTGGCCAGTGCACTTGGGCTGTGCTGACCTTTGCGAATTCCCCAAATGTGGGAATCTCGACGGCATAATTTCTGGTAGTGGGAAACTGCGTTCACGCTCTCCCCTGTCTCATAAGCGTGTGGAAACAAAAACAGTATGTTGCCAGGGATTTTGCTGGGACTTGTTGCTTTCGTTGTTTTTTTTGTATTTTTCGTCTTCATTTAACCCTGCGCCTTCTAGCCTGCCCAAGGAAGGCTGGGAAAGTGAACCAAGCAGATACCCGTAAGCAGTGGTAGCGCATGCGACATGCTCGGATCTACGAGTGCCTGCTCTCCCAGCCTACTTGGAGCTGAAACGTAGGTGTAAGTAATTGTAATAAAACAGTAATTGTAAATAGGTAATATGTTAGCTATGCTGCCTGAGCAGTACAGGGAGTCGGTGTGAGATCCTGAGTGCTGTTGGATTGGAAGGGGAGGAGCCAGAAATGGTCCCAGGGCCTGGCCAGAGGCGTTGCGCACCCTGAATCCGCTGCCTAAACCCAAGAGGGGCAC
>JAQMYF010000001.1:10933273-10947899 GCA_030014195.1 Neosilurus mollespiculum
TTAAATTACTTTTACTATGTAAAGCTGCTTTGTGACAATGTCAACTGTAAAAAGTGCTATACAAATAAAACTGAATTTAATTGAATTGAATGGTTATAATGAAACTAACAGATGGTGTTACTGAGGTGGTAACAAAGATGCTGGTGATACTGAAACAGAAATAGGTGGTGGTGTCACTGAAACTATAACAGGGATGATTATACTTAAATTGTAACACATACAATGGTGTTACTGGAGTTTTAATAGGGTTAATGATGTCACTGAAACTGTAACGAAGGTAAAGAGCTTAGTTAAGTTTTAATGAAGTTCATGGCGTTACTGAAACTGTACCAGAAATGAAGGTGTTATTATCTTCCCGAAGGAGGATTTGTTTTACCCTCAGTTTGTGTATTTATTTATTTATTAAGTTAGTTAGTTACCAGAGGAGGGGCTTTGGACAAGGAAAACGACATTAGATTTTGGAAATGATCCGGATCAAATTCTGGATCTATTATTGGTTTCTTTGTTTGTTTGATTGTGTGTAAGATAAATGAAAAAGTTATACATGGTTTTAGATGAAATTCATTTCCAGAGTAGGGTGTGATACCGTGAAGTTAAAAACCATTACATTCTGATCCATACATAGGATCATGCTTTTAAAAAATCCTGAAATCCCCCAAAAAATCACTCAGACGTCCACTATAGGAGACATTTCATCATAACTATACCAAGTCATAATAATCCATTTGTGTACGGCAGAGGTACCTTACACTTTGTGAGTGCCCCTCTAGTTAAGGTGTAACAGAGGCTGTAACGAGGTTACTAAAATTCTAATGGAGCTCATGGTGTTACTAAAGCTGTAACAGAGGTGATGATTTAAAACAGATTACATATAGCTCTCATGGAGTTGATAATGCTTGTGTAGCCTACCTCTGTGTAGACTATTGCTGTCATCCAGAAGCGCTTACTGGGCCGGGGTACAGACAGCATGGCCCACAGGAAGATGAGGATGGGCAGCACCAACGTGGCTACTGAGGCTGAGACCATGTGATTAAGGATAATGACGAGATAGCACACCATCTCTGAATGGGCCACTAGCATGTTGTAGAGAGCGTAGCACAGCTGGAGGATCTGTGGCTGGGAGCTGTAGAAGCGCTCAGATTCCTCCAGCTGTTCATCATAGAACATCCTTTTGGAGAGAAATAGAATTAATGGTAAAAGAGTAAAGATAGGGAAATGTAAGACAAAGCAGTTGACTTCATTCAGGAGATGAAGCAGAATAAAGCAACATGTAATCATGGTTTATTTTATGCTTACCATACTTATTAACACTACTACATCAACAATATTCTGCTGTACTGATATCAAACATCCACAAGAGGGTGTCACAGGAAAGCCTACCATTACCTATTCATCGTGCTCATGATTCAGTGATTCATTGTGCTGCGTATAAGGTACCATCAAAAATTTCAAAAAGACGTATGTTGTAGTATATAAAACATTTTGAATGTACTGTATGTTTATAAATTTGTCATTATGAGATTTACATAAGTAGCTCACTAATTGGATTGATTACATCTGCCACAAATGGATTTTGGCGGAGGTATTGGAATCAACTTTTTTTTGTCAGTTTGTAACCATACCTGTGCATGGCTTTTTACCAGACTTGGTGGGGACACTATTCTACCCCACTCTAAACCATTATTTGATTTTGGAATGTCAAGGTCAAAGGCCAAGGACAGAGCAAGGTCATATGTACCTTAAATTAAGAGTGCCATTAAATTCAAGTTGTTATTACACCATATAGCATGGTGGCACAATGGGTAGCATGTCCGCCTCACAACAAGAAAGTCCTGGGTTCAAGTCCCCGACTTGGCGAGGGTGTTTCTGTGTGAAATTTGCATGTTCTCCTCATGTTTGCACGGGTATCCTTTGGGTTCTCCAGTTTTCTCCCACAGTCTGAAGACATGCACATTAGGCTAATTTTATGTACCAAATTGCTCCTAGGTGTGTGTGTGTGTGTGTGTGTGTGTGTGTGTGTGTGTATGGTTGTCTGAGTTAGCTCTGAGATGGACACTCGAGCTGTTCAGGGTGTACCCTGCCTTTGCACAGAGTCGGCTGAGATAGGCTCTAGCCTTCTCTAGTCTTCGCAAGACTAAGTAGTTCAGCAAATGAATGAAAGAAGGAATTAATTACAGTATACATCAATCTACTTGTTTTTAAAATCATATAAATAAAAAAAATCAGACCAGTCGATAACAATAAGAAATAGGTAATTACTAATAAAAATTTTATTTGTTATGATTTCCATAGTACACCCCCCTGGCTGTACTTCAGAAACCTGACCTGTAAGTGTGTGAAAGTGTAAAGGGCTGGCTGTGAGGTTTTTCTCACCTGTTGCGCAACAGTTCACTGGCTGTGAGCTCATGGCTTAGTGAGGGAAGTGTGCAGCTGTCTGGTGCATTTATCCTGAGCTTTTTCTCTTCAGTGTGAGCTGCTGCCTCACAGACAGAGTAAAGACCTGTGGCTTTGCTGTAGGAGGGTGGAATATCTGAGTCGGAAGGGAACCTATGGAGCTGTGGCCACATAGTCTGTTCAGATGTTAATACAGTGTCCCATTCTGATGCTAATGCTCCTTTAAGAGTATGCCCATCACTCCTACAACGCTGGACAGCCGAGGGCTTAGGCAGCTCTATAGGGATCCTGTGTTCTCCAGCATCATTTTGCTCTTCGATGGTATCAACAGTGCCTTGGCGAGAATACAATGCTGTACACTGAGTGTTTTCACTGTTATTAGAGAAAACAGGACAACAGAAGAAAGCAATCAGAGGTTAGTGAATAAGAAGGTCTATTTGGTCTCCACTGTATGAAGTATTACACATTACAGGGAAGCAGTGATTAGCACATCCGCATCACAGCAAGAAGGGTCCGATTCCTGAGCGTTTCTGTGTGGAGTTTGCATGTTCTGCCTGTGCTTGTGTAAGTTTCCTCTGGGTACTCCAGTTTCCTCCTATAGTCCAAAAATATACACAGTGGGCTAATTGGCTGTTCTAAATTGCCCCTAGGTGTGAGTGCGTGTGAATGGTTGTGTGCCCTGTGATGGTCTGTCCAGGGTGTGCCCTGTCCTCGCCCACTTGTTGGCCGAGATGGGCACCAGCCTCCTCGCGACCCTAATTACGATTATGCGGCTTAGAAAATGAATGAATGGATGACAGACGCATTAACGTTAATATATCAGTATTAGTCATGTGCTGCTGATCTCACATCATTCCAATATACTGTACTCTCCATTGATCAGAGAGCTTTGAAATCATCTTTGGATACTTCTTGCCTGTCTGTCACCATTGAGAAGCAGAAACCACCACTGTTAGACAAGTGTCTAACAGTCACCTGCATGTCCTGTTAAACACAGTAAAGATACTTTTTAGACCCATTCCTCTTACAGAGTGTTCCTGTATTTGTTCAGATTACTCAGTGTGTGCGTGTCTGTGTGTGTGTGTGTGTGTGTGTGTGTGTGTGTGTGTGAGAGAGAGAGAGAGAGAGAGAGAGAGAGAGAGAGAGAGAGACAGGAAGAGAGAGAGAATAGAATAGATCTCAGTCAGGGTTTGTGCACATCTTAAGTCACAGAGTTGTGGAGATTAGACAGATTGATTAGACAAAATGAGGGTGGCATGGTAGCATGTCCGCCTCACAGCAAGAAGATCCTGGGCTTGGCGAGAGGGTTTCTGTGTGAAGTTTGTATGTTCTCCCCGTGCTTGCATGTGTTTCCTCTGGGTTCCTCTGGGTACTCTGGGTGTGAATGGTTGTGTGTGTGTTGGCCCTGTGATGGACTGGCAGGCAGTTCAGGGTGTACCCGCCTTCGCCCAGTGTCAAGTGAGATGTGCACCAGCACTCCCCGTGACCCTAGTAGGAGTAAGCGTTTCAGCAAAATGAATGAATGAATGAAACAAAATGGAAGCATATGGGATCCATCAAAAGTATGATGAAAAGTACTTCAGAAACATGTTTTGAGTTTTAATGTGAGGAGGTGTTTGGGTGATACCTGATTGCAGCACTGGCTGAACTCTCCGCAGATGACGCAGAAGAAGAGGACGATGAGAGTTCCACTCCATGCAGGCGACACAATTTGGGTCGATGTCTCTCACTCGTTCTGGGCACACGGTCCACACCAGTCTCACTGGATTCCAATGTGGACTGAGTGTACGCAATTGTGGATTCAGTGTATACACTGCAAACACAGCCATTAACAAAAACATACACATCTGTCTTCTTACAATCGCAGGGTATTTTGGTGACTGCTAGTTGCATGACTCGGACTTAGTAAAGCAAACTGAAGTCACACTGACGTGTAAGTGTTTACTTGACCCCAAATATATGAATTTATTCTTTTTATTTTTTTCATATTAATATTAATTTTTTTCCCCTTTTAATTAGCCTATTTTTAGACAAATTTTTTTGGTTGAATGCATTTTTACTTTATAGAATTCCCATGAATATTATAATATAATTATATTATATTATAATAATTTTATATAATTATATTAACTATAACTATATTATAGTAATGTGTGTTTAAAAAAAGGTATTCTTTAATGGTCATATTAGTATTATTGTGTAAAGTAGTACCCAAATACATGAATCACCCATTATATTAAGACCACCTGACAGGTTTGCAGCTGGGAACATGCAGGAAGCTGCAATGCAATGCGTGTCGTGACACCTTCCTCTCATCCAGCATAAACAGGGTTAGCAGGTTGTTCTACAGAAGCTCTTCTGTGGGATCAGACCGGGCACACTATCCTTCACACCCCTTCTGCATTCACAATACTCTTGCCAATTCACTGGTTGTCCTTCCTTGGACCACTTTTGGTAGGTCCTTCCCACTGCATACCAGGAACACCCCATAAGACCTGTGGGGCCATGGCCCTCGTCAAAGTCACTCAGATCTTTACACTTGCTTATTTTTCCTGCTTCCAACACATCAACGTCAAGAGCTGACTGTTCACATTCTGCCTAATACATCCCTCTCCCTGAAATGTGCCACTGTAATGAGATAATGAGGGGTCATCATGTTTTTAATGTTAAGGCTGATCAATGTATAAACTACATTTGGTCCAAATTTGTTCTTTTACTATTTCGGAAAATTCTTATTAGTGCTTGGGATAGCTGGATCATTTGAGCATATTAACACAGCCCCGTTTTTTTGTTCTGTACAGCACAAAAACACTTGACTTAACCTGAAGATGAAAGCTTTTTTATTTGGTTCAACACTGCACACTTTCCCTGGAGGCAAATCCAAATATAAAGTGTGCTGAAATGTGGCTAAAGTGGTCTGTCAGCAAAGAAAAGCAGTGAGGAATACCTGCTGGATCTTACCTGTCTGCCAAATGACAAATGTATGGTGCTTTTAGGAGTATAAAATCCTCTCGACTTCACTCATTATGTTACTTTATAGACCTACTCTAAATGCATTAAACTTGTTCCTCCCCAAAAATCCCCCCAGACTTTGTAATTTAAAAAAAAGGGGGTAAAAATAATCAAATGAAACCAAAAGTGAAGAACATACTGCATGGTCCCTTTGTGATAATGTACCTGTTCAGACTGTCTTTAGTGGGAACAGAGTTGATGCTGTCGTTCTCTCTGTCGTGATGCTGAGCTGAGACAGAGCCATGCTGAACCTGCAGCCTATCTGCGCCATCCAGAACAGTCTCAGAGGACGAAGGTCTGCACAGCTGCTGCTGGTAGTACATGTGTATGATCCCTCGTGATGGAGTGTTTCCCTGTACACATTAGAGAACATATCAGTACCACACACTGGGTTCTATTTCTGCATCTGGTTTTAGAGCAAATAAATCCAAAGGCTTTCTTTCTTTCTTTTTTTTTATGTAAAATTTGTTCCTCATGTGTTTAGGCCACATGGTGCTACAGTTTGTTGACTGTAGTTATTGAATAAATAATAGCAGTTGGTAAAATATGAATAACAACAACCTTGACACTCTTCCCCACTTAGGAGCCTTGATATGCTTATAGGAAAATACATGGTGTGAGGTGGCCTGATGCAAATTAGAGTTACTGTAACCACAATGAAGTTGTTATTTTTCAATAACAGCCCATCCTAAAGTGTTTTATTCCTCTAATTCTACTGTACCTTATCAGCAACTACAATTTTATATTAATTTAAGAACACATTGTACAGGGTGACCCAAAAAACAAAAATTGTTAAAGATAATCAAATTATCATTATATGCACACATGAAACTTCAATTAATACAGTTTTTACATACACTTTTGGAGGCTGCCATGGCTTGACGGGTCATGTCGGGTGGAACAGCAGCTATCTCCTGTTAAAAAGCAACCTTAACAGCTTCAAGAGTTTGGGTTTGATGGGTATACACTCGTGATTTAAGGTAGTCTCCAGAAAGAAATTCCAAGGGCCAAGGTCAGGTGAACAGGCTGGCCAACCAACATCAAAATGAAAACATTTCCCTCAGCAATTCCAAAGATCTTCAAGCTGTGTGTGCTGTAGCCCCATTTTGCTGAAACCACACATTGTGTTTTTCATGCTCAAGGTGTTTAAATGAGGTTGGGCTACCAACAGAGCTCAGCACTGCCTCTCCTGCCTCACTAAGTTTCATATGTGTAAATAATGATGAATAAAAACTGTACTGAATGAAGTGTAATGTGTGCAAAAAATTATTTAATTAACTTTAGCCTTTTCGGGTTTTTGTTTATGTATTTTGTCTATGTATTTATAGACATGTTTAATGCTGTGGATTGTATGTCTGCAAAACCGGTTAGTTTATATAATCAGTACTGTTACAGCAGCTATAAACAGTCAGTCTCTAAAGAGCTTTTCTTACAAAAATCTTGTCAAACAGAAACTACAAAGTCTTCCATACTGAAGGCTACCGGCTAGCTTTAGCTCTGGCAATGTACTGGAGAGTCATTGCAAAAATACTAAATAAACATCTCTACACTATTTTTTCATCATAACTACTGTGAGTTGACCTCACAGCAAGAAGTTGCCAGATGATGTCATTTTACTAGTTGTAGCATGTCCTCCCACAGGCTATGGGAAGCTCACAAATGGCTAAAGACAAACAACAAACAACAAATGACTAAAGGCCGTCTGAGAACTCAATAGTTTTTTTTTTTTTTTCTAATGAAACAAGTCTGAGCACTCTAAGCAAATGCCATGTTAAAAAAGCACAGAGCTCACAGCCTAAGGGTAGATTTAGTCAGATAATGATTTGAAAGCCCACAAGTTAACTCTTTAACAAACCATGACCCACTGGTGCATACACTCCCTATCCATTTTCCCTTACATAAAGCTTCACCATATCAACAATTACAAGAATTTTTCTTATGTTATATCTATGTCCCTGTGCAAGTTGTTAGTAATAAGTAAAAATTAACAATGAGCCAGAGATAATTGTAAAATAATTCAGTCAATACTGACAGAGTGATCTGGACCGGACCACATAGCACAGCACATATATTTTCCCACTTATTAAACAGCTACTTACTTAACTGATTATAATTAAACCAAAAAAAAAATGAATTTTATTGGTTTTAAAAGTATTTTACTGCTACCACCAATGGTGTCCTCCATAGCAGTGGTCTGTTATCCTGGGTTCAGAATAGGGTACAATGTCCATGGTCTCTGCGATTTAAAAGAGTGTGAAGCTCCACAATTTATGAGCATGCTTGGAGCATGATTGGGGTATAAAAAGGAGCAGGGTGCATCCAAGAGATGAAACTTGAAGCAATCGTGCCCCCAAGTTCACCAAGATCCCCTATGATGGCACAACAAGGTCTGTTACAATCTGTTAAGGTCTGTTAAGCTCTACTGTGCTCTGCTACGATTTCCATGTTCTATCATGATTGGCGTCAAATCATAATACACCGTAATCAGTCAAAGATTTTGCTACGATCAGTGCGATCCTCAGAAATCCACCATATTCCCTCAAGATCACCACAAATCTACCAAGGTCCCTCAAGAACATCACAAATCTACCAAGTTCCCTTACGTCCATTACAAGTCCACCAAGTTCCCTCAATAACATCACGATTTAATCCCACGACCCCCCATGCTCCTTGCAATTCTCTAAAATTGTAGACATTGTGGACATCATGCCCCAGTGTAAGCCCAGGGTTACAATTAACAATGCATTGTAAAATAACAGACCACTGAATGCTAGGACTGACCAATCAGAATCAATTATTAAAAAAAAAGTACAATAAATCACAATTAGTGCATTAATATAAACCTGACAGCTGGAACTCCAGTCTGAATTGCTGTTATAGTGAAGTGAAATCAAAACCTTCTGACCATCCAGACTCAAGAGACCAGAGGAGTTGTTGTGGTATAAATCATGGAATTGTCCAGTAGCATAAGTTGCTTTTCGTAACTTTTTTTCTGGTTCTTTGGCAGCATCAGTACCTTTTTAACCTCATGTGTGAGCATACAACGTTCAGTACGCAGCACAGTGGAGATATCAATATATTCCTGGCACATTGAGTTAAGCCAGGCAGTGAAACTGTCCATTAATGCCAGGAATAGCACCCAGGAAAACTTCAGTATGTTAAACACACGCTTCAGGATGTTGTCTGGGAACATAAAAGGAAAACTGCAAATTAACACTCAGTGTATAGATAGTAAAAATAACATAAGTATAAGTGAAATGAAAGGCAAGCCTTCCAAACTCTCCGGTTACACATGAACCTGATGATTCATTATCAGGTGGGTTTAATTACATTTTTGAAGTTACAAGCTGCTAAAGTTCATTTGATAGTTTGCAGTATCTGGTTTAAAAAGGCTGCTGTTTTACTCTTTTAAGAGTGCAAAATTGCGAGAATAGCATGTGAATCCCTCAGTTCATATAAGACAAGTTAATGGCAATAATAATAGTACACAGATATTAAACTAACAAATCAGATATAAACTCGTAAATCTCTGAATAAAATAAAACTAGGCACAAATACATATAATATGCACTTCTGTTCACAAACATCAAACATGAGACCAATCATACATATGAAAAAGAAAACCCAAATACAGCACCATGTATCCATATGCTAATTAATTCTGTATTGCTGACAACAACAACAAAAAAAAACAACAACAACAACAACAACACAGGGTGATCATGTGATTTTTCACTACTTTTTACATTACAGTGCTACTCCTGTGTGTGGACATAAACTACAGACTTGCAAGCTTTTTATAAGTTTGTGTTTAGTTTCCTTTCAAAGGGGCCACCTCACCCTTTCCAGAGTACAGTTTACTGTTTTCATAAAGGCCATGGTGATGAGTGTTTAATATATCATATAGCTAATATATTCTTTCCTTTGAAGTTACAAGTGAGATGGTTAAGGCTGGTTCTGATACATTATAACAGAATAACCACACAAAAACTAAATGGAGCTGTTGAAAAAAAATGTAACTCTATAATATTGATAGCTTTGAAAAATCCATCTTGCTACTAAACACAGAGGCTTCTGGGAAGAGTTAACTCACCACTTTAATGTGTCTGGCTTCACAAAAATGCTAGAGGCTGTATGTATACTATGTTGAGTTTAACATAGCATTGATGTACCTGGGCCATCTGATCTCTCTTCTTCAACCGTATCTTCCACCTGATCTCCAACCTCAATGGTTACATGAACTGCTGAAGACGAATGAGAAAAACATCAGCGACTGTTATTAAGCTTTTAAATGATAAAACATTTATTAAATATGAGGATTAGAGTAATGAACTGATGAATGGTTTTGAAGCTTTTCAGGCAAAACTTGTTGAATTATGAAGGTATTAATTTTTTGCTTCAGTTTTTCAGTTCCCAATGAAAGTGTGAGCTATACACAGAAAGGTTTGTCTAGTATCAATACTCTAGGAATGTGAAGTGAATGTGTATGATGTGTTTTATACAAAAAATCTTTCTTATAGAAAATCTGAAAAGAAACGATGAGAATGATATCCAGTTCAAACTAGAGATGTGCATCCTGGCTGGAAAATAGGTCCAAGTAAATCTGATAGAAAATATCACAGGCAGTAACAACCATATTAATAAATGAATGATCAGGAAAAAAGCACAGTCCTGAAATATAACTATCCTTGTGGTTGAGGCCACACCGGGTTGAAATTTAAATGCAGATATACAGTATAGAGAAGATTACACACCACCACTTTTGACTAAAAGGGCCCCTAATAAAAAAAAATAAAAAATTACTTCTCTATAATTTTTTTGTGAAAATGTATTGAACAATACTATTGTAGGCAATGAGAACCAAAAAATAATAATTCCGACAAGTATATCGAGGTAGAAGTATGGTTAATAAACAAAAACACTGAAAATACCAATTTTTCAGAAAAATTGAAAGGTGTCGTGAATTTTATCTTGTTGAATTTTGCATAGCATGAATGAACTTCAAACCATATAGAATAGTTTAGCAAGTGAAGAAATTAAAAAATATAAATAATAAATGATAATAAATAAATTATATAAAGGGTGGCTGCACTAAATATAGGCTTTTTTTTGTTATTTCTATATATTGTTGTTTGTTTACTTATTCTCATCAATATGATCCAATATTACATGAAATAAATACTTGTTTCAATAGAACTTGGTTTCTGATTTATCTTGATATGATAAGTTGTATAAGTGCACTGTATTTTTAAATTTCTTCATTCGCTAAACCATTCCACATAAAAATTCCAAATTTGTGGCACCTTTCAATTTTTATGAAAAATTGGTATTTTCAGTGTTTTTGTTTATTAGCCATACTTTTACCTCAATATACTTGTCAGAATAATTTTTTTGGTTCTCATTGCCACAGTAGCATTGGTCAATACATTTTCAACAAAAATTATAGAAAAGTAATTTTTTTTTCTTTTCAAGTTCAGCACAGGAAAAAAAGATATGAACTTTATCCAATTTTACAAACTTTTTCATCCTTTATTTGGTCACGGGGACACTAAAGCCCATTCCAGCTGACTCTGGCCAAAAGTGTTGTACACCCTGAGCAATACTGGCCATTGCTTGGCCAAGACACACATACAAGCATTCACATTTAGACCTAGGGGCAATCGTGAATCGAGCATGTGGAAGGAAACTGGAGCACCCAGCGGAAACCCACACAAGCACAGGGAGAACATGTAAACTCCACACAGAAATGCTCTCACCAGGTACGGGGCTCAAACACAGGAGCTGCTTACTGTGAGGTGAAAGTATTAACCATAACACCACCATGCCAGAGATATTTATCTACTGCTATGGCAGAGATATTAATCTATTTAGCTATGGCTAAAGTGGGCAATAGTGGCTCAATGGTTAAAGGATATGGATAACTAATCAGTAAGTTTCAAGTTTCAAGTTCCAGCATTTCTAAGTTGGTACCGTTGGGCCTTTGTCCAAGGTCATTACCTCATCTGCTCCAGGGCAGTGGTGGCTCAGTGGTTAAAGCAATGGGTTACTGATCTGAAGGTACTGATCTGAAGTACCACCACTGTTGGCCCCTTAAACAAGGCCCTTAACCCTCAGTTGCTCAGTTGTATATAAATGATAATTGCAAGTCGATCTGAATAAGAGCGTCTGCCAAATGCCATAAATGTAAATGTAAATGCTTCAGTCTATGTCAGTGATGGTCTCCCTGGATCCCCATGAGGTAAAAAGTAATTTCTAAGTGGAGGTCGGGAAAGAGGGGTGTCTAATATTGAGCATGATGATTCCTTTGTCTTTCATTAATATTCAGTGTACACTAAATTAAACGAGAAAACAACAACAATAACACATCCAGATCTGAAAAGAACTGCTTTCAGTGAAGAGTTGGCCAGCTTCAGGACTGGACATAGTATGACTACCGTTTAAAGCTTGGGGCAAGAAAACCCTTAAGGATCAGAGAAGTTTACAAGAGAAGAAAACAGAAAAGAGTGCTACAGAACAACTGCAGTAAGCGAAGACAGAAGAGACTGAATCACTCTGGGCCAGCCAGTTCTTCTCTTTGTTCTGAATATCTGGTTTGAATCTTTCACGTACCCTCCCGCTGGTCCTTCTTGGTTTTGCGTCCCTCTGTGTATCTCTGCCAGAAACGCCGCCTCTCTTTGCTGCGTTCTTTCATGGCTGTTTTGGAGTCAGTGATCCATGCATGATACACGAACTGAAGAGACAGAACAAGAGGTAAGGGAACAGATTTGATTGGTTAGTGTTTGGACTTCATGTTCTGGATTATTTTTGTGATCTCATTTCAAGTATGCAAGACAGTTTGGCCACTAGGAATACACAAGGCGTAAAACAAGGCTCAGGGTGTGTTTTAACCCAGTGTCAGAATTGTTTTTATGTTTTAAACTATGCAAATGTGTTTTATGTTGGAGAAAAAACACAGCCTCGACATCAACCAATGCAAAACCAGGTCTCCCCTCTAATGTCCTTTTTTCTCATGCATCCTACAGCAAAGCACATTATGCTTTATTTCCTTCGCATGCAAAGCTGCCCATACGCCTCTTGATAGCTGCCTGGAAAACAGACATACAAAGCTATGAGACATTCCCCAACAATCAGACACCAGTTTTCCTGAATGCACAGAACTAAAATCAAGTGTTGGGAAAATGCCGTGTGCAGTGAAGCACAAAAACTGGGTATGACCAAAGAGGGAAAGAAATATCACACAAGGAACAATAGCACATAATGCAAGAAGAGTAGAGATATATTAGGCCTGGTGGAAGTACCTTAGCTGCCCTGATTGCATACTGCAGTATAGTTTTTGGGAGCTTAATGACAGACTTTGGTAAAGCCAGCAAAGCAGAGGCAAACATTCGGATAGCTGTCTATAAGGAGGACAAAGCAGGGCCTGAGTTAGCAAGGACATGGTGTGTAGTCTTTAATATGGCAGTTCCACAGTCCCACACAGGAAGTTAGCAGTTAGTGGTCTGACAAATAAAGAAACATTGTTAAATGCAGAGAAAACAAAATGTTGACATGATCCCAGTGCTGCGCAGCCATAAGGGGAAGACTACTGGTCAATATATAAAGGGCAAATCTAATTCACAGCAAACCAGAAGGTGTTACCAGGAGAACCCCCCCCCCAAAAAAACAAAAACAAAAAACAAAAACAAACAAAAAAAATAAATAAAAGTATTAAATGTTACCAAAATTGGTCATAAAACCTACTTGAAATGCAGATTTCTTAGGTGGTTCGTCCTCTTTTTTCTCTTCCTCTTCCTCTTCCTCTTCACTGTCCGTCTCAAACAAATAGTAATTCCCGCTTCTCACCACTGAAACAACAGCTAACAGTCAGATTATTGCGGAACATAAAACATGTACTGTACACAGTCTTTTTGGCCATTTCTCGCTAGCACTCCACTATCACACAATCAGGGAGGGTGAATGTTAGCTTCCGCTTAAACACACGAAACCAACATATATTTTTGAACTGCTGCCTGTGCGATGTAGCAGGGTGGCTGAACACACTCAGAGGAGAGTGCTAACTTTGATTGATTAGTGTTGGTATGAATGGCCAAGGACAAAGCAACACCCTCATGCCAGCTCACATGGCACAGCCTGTTTTGCTTTCTTGGACTCCTAGCCATTGCCAGCTCTCACATCATTGGGAGTTACACTTGTAGTCACCATATAGTAGGGTAAGAGCCCTAAAAGCATTTCTGTTGTGCTATGCTAGAATTGTTTTCTTTTCCAGTAAGTTCTGAGTTCATCTTTTTTTTTTTTTGCTTAAAATTATCTTCATATAATGATTTATGTTTTGTACTTTGTGTTATATTTTGTCCTTTATGTTGCACCATGGGTATTACACAAATGTTCTTTCAACCCTACTTTATTTCTACTTTAATATAGACAGGCTGACAATATAATTCTCTTGAATCTTGAATTATGAAGATGAGAATTGTTGAGCACTCACTTGAAGCATGATCAACCCAGGGTCTCCACCACTGCTTCCTTTTCCCTTTTTTCATTTCTTTAATCGTCTCTCCTGCAAAACCCAATTCAGTGAAGCACACATGAACCTTAAGAAGCACCATAAGGATAAGAGAGTTTGTCCTAATGTCTGGTATGTGTGAGCTCATATGTTTTCAATTCTGCTGCAGAGCATTTAAAGTGGTAGTTAAGCTCAGGCACCTGTGGAATTTATGAACTCGTCGGTGTTGTGAAATTTCAGTATGCTCAAATCTAACCCTGACTACTGCATTAAAGCTTTATTTCTGATGAAATGGTATTCGCCGCTGAATAATGCTGAGCTGTATATTTTAAAATAGCACATTCCGTGTAAAAGACTCATGTCTAGTGTGTATTATTTAAGTGCATGTAATTAAATGAACATGCAGTCTACTAAATGAGTCAAATCACAGTCTACCACACACCGTCATCTTCCACTTCTTCTCTGGACAGTGATTGACTCTCGCCACTATCCTGTGCCAAGCTCAACATCCTCTCCTTTCCCCTCTTAAATTTTTGTTGCCGGCTTTTAATACGGTCCATCCTGTAAGAAAGGGGGGGGGTGGAAAAAGAAAGAGAGAAAAAGAAAGATAGAGAATATGAAAGTGAGTGGGGTGGGAGAGAGAGAGAGAGAGAGAGAGAGAGAGTGAATATGAGAGAGAGACAGAGTGAGGGGGAGAGCGACAAAGAGAGAGAGAGA
>JAQMYF010000001.1:10953633-10974572 GCA_030014195.1 Neosilurus mollespiculum
TTTGTGTGTGTGTGTGTGTGTGTGTGTGTGTGTGTGTGTGTGTGTCTGTGTGTGTGTGTGTGTGTGTGTGTGTGTGTACCTGGAGGCCAGAACCTGTGAAGAGCGGATATCGGCCACCACATGCAAAAAGTAGTAGCTCATGAAAACTCGTCTCTGGAGAAGCAAAGAAGCAAAACAGATGCTGTCCCAGATGATACCTGCTTCATCACTGGGTAGTTCACACTGTTTATTAGCCTGCTGCTCCGCTAATTAACAAGATAGACAGCATGAATGATTTAATGCAGTTATTGTTTAATTGCAATAAGTACTGAAATTACACTTTTTGTGACTTTTACTGCAACAATTAATAGACACAGAAAGCCTTTGTTGTGTTTTAGGTGCTAACTTACGTCGTGAATAGCCCTTTATGGTGCATGCCAGACTGAACAGCTGGATGAGCCAGCAATGATTAACCACCAAGGCTTTAATATATCCACAGGCTGCTATCTGTGAAGTGAGAGGAGATGGTGCAGTGTCATCAAACTCATAAGTCTGGCCTTATTACATTCCAGCCATGTGGTGCAAGGAAATTGTTGTGGAAAGCATAAAGAACAGACACACACACACACACACACACACACACACACACTCACTCAAATAAATCCCATGCAATTTCACAGAAATATCTTCCATTTATTTTTCTTTGGCTTTATGATGGCTTATGAATATTTAAGTAACCGTCCATATAAATCCAATTTTGGATATACTGGATGGTTTTATAACTCCAGCACCTCTTACCATGATATCTGTCTGTCTGAATGTGGTTTACTCACAGAGAGGATGTTCTTCATGGTGATGACAAATACATTGTACGCGATGAGGAAATCCCAGAAATGCAGAATAGTTTTAATTGGTTTGAGTAACAGCTCTCCACCAAAAAGCAAGAAGTAGAAACAGGCCACCAAGTAGCCCATGCAGAAGATGCTAATACGTGTAGTCCCCGTAATGAAGATGATGGTGAGGACGAACCAAAACAGATAGCTGAACATGATCACTTTGAGCATATCAAGATATGATCTAAAGAAAGCAGAAGGAAGAAAAAAAAAACGTGATACAATGTGGCAGTGGTGGCTCAGTGGTTAAGGCTTTGAGGTATTAATCAGAAGGTCAAGGATTCAAGCCTCGCGACCACCAATCTGACACTGCTGAGCCCTTAAAAAAGACCCATAACCCCTGCCTGCTCAGTTGTATAAGTAAGATAGGGAATGTAAGTCACTCTGGATAAGGGCGTCTGCTAAATGCCATAAATGTAAATGGATCACATAAGAAAGGATCCAAAAGAGGAACCAGATTCAAAAAGGCATCCATTTTCATTTTTAGACAGCAGATAAAGATTTAATCTGAACCATACTACTGTTATTTTTTTGTTTACTTGTGGCTATTATTATTATTACCTCTGCCAGGTAGGGTACGCTTTCAGTGCAGCTTGTTTGTCTGGCTTTAAGAAGGTTTGTGCAAAACCTAAAAAAAATCCAATTTCCAAGAAAATTGGTGGAAGGATGTAGCATTGGCCTACAACTCAAGGGAAGGCCTTGGTAGAAGTCTGTGCTCAACGATGTCACACATCTTAAAATCCTGTAAATAACATTAAAGTTCAATAGTGACAAAACATAGCCAGTGTAAAAATATGATGAATCCGTATCACAATCCATACAGAGGATTACTGGTACCCAGGAAAGTGTATTTTTGCATGGAGCCTTCAACTAGGCACAACCATATTTTGACATAATTCTAACAGCTCTGGAAATATAACCTGTCACATTAATTTGTTGTGCATCATAAAAGAGTCAATTATAGTCCTTGGTAGTCTGCACTGTTCTCATGCAACTTTGACAATAGAAAAAAAATAATAGGGAATATTTAGAATGCTATTTTACAGTGGAAAAAAAAAAACAGAAAAAGTTGACAATGTTACTTTTTGTTAAGTTTATGTTATAAGCTTGTTACTTGCTTGTTGCCAAGTAATAAGTACAAATTTAAATTCAAATTTATTTGTCACATACAAAATCATACACAGTACAATATGTAGTGAAATGCTTGTTACAACTGTCCTATATTTGAAGAAGAATAAAAATTATCAATATTAAAAAAAAAAAAAAAAAAAATTTAAAGGACGCCAGTAGTTAAAACTCGAATATAAATATAAAATGTAAAATAATATGAATTATAATATATAATATAATATAAAATATTTAACCTCTCTGTTGTTTATGTTTTTATCATAATTAAAAATGACATTTGGTTGGGGGTACAAGCCCCACTATCCCCGGGTTGTCACTGCTGTCCACCCAGTGCAGGTAACTGGGTTATCAAAGGCCAGCCATGTCTCTCACTGTCTGTGGTGAAAGGCATGTAAAAGAACCATTGCTGTCGTTCATAAAGAGTAGACCATCAGCGTGTTTCTGCCTTGTGATAGCCTGGCAAGCTGTCCAGGGTGTACTCTGCCCACGCCCAGAGTCGGCTGAAATGGGCACCAGCCTCCCCACGACCCTTATTAGGATTGAGTGATCCAGACAATGAATGAATAAAAAATGACATTTTTGATCATAATTAAAAATGTTAATTAAAAAATATCTCAGATTTAGAGGATGTTTCAGATTTGACTAATACATATACTGATGTGAAAATATAATTAAAAAATTAAAAAGTAAAGTGTAGTGTAACTGTGTATATCATTTTGTAACTTAATTTATTACAATGAAATGTGCAGATTTAATTTCTCTGTTGACTGACTTTAATGTAGTATAACATCATAAAACCAACACTTACAGAGTCACAGAATACTACTACTACTACTACTACTACTACTACTACTACTACTAATAATAATAATAATAATAACTTTTTCAGAAAACCATCAATAACATTGTTATCACAATCATCACACCTTTTTGCTCATTTGTTTATACTGGCCGTAAGCTGCACAAAAAGTGTAAACTCGGCACATTTCTTCATAACCTGATGAATGAGCTTGTGTGACCTGCCATAAAATATGCCACACTATAATGGATTTCTACCATATGAGTGATGAGTTGTGAGTAAGGTTCATGTTGCAGACCTTAGTATGTTCACAGGACATGGTGAACATTGTCCACAACTGGTGAAGTCATTACGGTTTGCACAGTGACCGAACATCCTGCAGTAATCTTATATGAAGAAGGAAAGAGCAGAGAGCTACTAAGGACTTTTTTCTTCTCTCTAAAAAAAGCTCACTTCGATTGTCAAAACAATGTCAATATGATGAATGGGTTTTCACTGAAGAGTGTTTTTTTTCTTTGAGTCTATATAGTACAGAACAACATTTTTTTTAGCTCATGTATGAGAAATTAGTGTGTGTCGAGTGTGTGTCTTAAAGCACAGACCTGTAAGTATATGTGGGAAAATTAGAATGTATTTATAAAATTCATGAGGATAAGCCAAGATTTATATCCATAACGGTAATTAATAATATTGTCCAAAGTATTACTTATCAAACTTTAAGCACAGTTAGAAGACTAGTTATTACCTAAGTAGGCCACGTAAGTCAGACAATTACCAGTTTGTTAGCATGACTGATTTATTTATTTTCAAATCACGGTGTCCCACAAGGTTCTGTATTAGGACACTTATTATTATCAGCTTATATCCAATCCACAAACACCTAATAATGCTGGTTTAACTTCTAACACTTCCCTCTTTTAAATTCCCACTAGGTAGTAATACTGATATTGGCTTGTAAGTCTGCTTTCAGGAATGTTTTTGATTTTGCCTTGGAGTTTGATGGCCTTTCTGTAAAACCAAAAGTCACACAAAAGATGAACCAAATGTTCTGGGTTTGAATCTTCACTAAGGCCCTTTCTATGTGGAGTTTACATATTATCTCTGTACTTGTGTGGGTTTCCTCCATGTAGTTCTGTTTGCTGCTACAGTCTAAAGACATGCAGGTCAACTGCCTGCTCTAAATTGCTCATAGATATGAATGTGATTGTGAATAACTGTCTGTGTCAGCCCTGCAATGGACTGGTGACTTGTGCAGGGTCTACCACACATCTGGACAAGTCGGCTGGGATAGGCTCCAGCTTCCTCCACAACCCTAATGAATAGGCAATACATGGAGGGATGTATAGATGGATAAATTACTGTGACATTGTGAGAGCCCTGTTGGCTCTTTTATGAGGTATATTTACCAGGAAAAGAAAGTCAGAACACATTACTCTATTAGCCTGTGATTGGTTTAGTTCTGGGTGTATCTTGCTGAAATATTACAGCCCAGTTAAATTAAACATACTCTTAAACCCATCCTCATCATCAGCAACAATCTAAACAGTGAGGTCCAGACGTCTCTCTCCCCGGCCACTTCCTCCAGCTCTTCCGAGGGGACACACACTAGACCAGCCGAGAGACATAGTCCCTCCAGCGTGTTCTGGGTCGATCCCGAGGTCTCTTTCCGGTTGGACATTTCCGAAACACAACACCAGGTAGGCATTCAAGAGACATTCTAATCAGATGCCTGAGCCACCTCAACTGGCCCCTCTCAATGCGGAGGAGCAGCAGTTCAACTCCGAACTCCTCCCGGATGGCTGAGCTTCACACTCTATCTCTAAGGGAGAGCCCTGCCACCCTGTGAAGGAAGCTCATTTCAGTCGCCTGTATCTGCGATCTTGTTCTTTCGGTCACTGCCCAAAGCTTGTGACCATAGGTGAGGGTTGGAGAACCATGGCCTCGGATTTAGAGGTGCTGATTCTCATCCTAACCGCTTCACACTCAGCTACGAATTGCTCCAGTGAGAGCTGGAGGTCCCCGCTTGATGAAGCCAAAATGACAACACCATCCACAAAAAACAGAGACGAAATTCTATGGCCACCAAACTAGAGCCCCTCAATGCCACAGCTGCGCCGAGAAATTCTGTCCATAAAAATTATGAACAGAATCAGTGACAAAGGACTGCCTTGGCGGACTCCAACCCTCACCAGAAACGAATTCGACCTGTTGTTACCAATGCAGACCAAGCTCTGGCTCCGGTGGTACAGAGACCTAATGGCCCATAGCAATGGGTCTGGTACACTGTACTCCCAAGGCACACCCTGCAAGATAGCCATGGTCGAAATTCTTCTCTAAATCCACAAACACATGTGGACAGATTGGGCAAACCCCAATGCCCCCTCCAGGATCCTGTGGAGTGTATAGAGCTGGTCGAGAGTGCTGTGGCCAGGTCGTATCCTCATCTCCAGTACTCCTGCATAGACTTTCCCAGGTAGGCTGAGGAGTGTGATTCCACGATAGTTGGAACACACCCTCCTTTCGCCTTTTTCAAAAAGGGGAACTACCACCCTGGTTTGCCAATCCAGAGGTACGGCCTCTGATGACCACGCGATGTTGTAGAGACGTGTCATCCAAGACAGTCCTACAACTTCCAAACCCCTGAGCTATTCAGGGCAGATCTCATCCACCCCCGGAGTCCGGCCAACGAGGAGCTTTTTGACTACCTCGGCGACCTCAGCCCCAGCAATAGGTGGACCCACACCTGAACCCACAGGGTCTTCATTCTCCACTGAGGCAGTGTTGGTGGGATTCAGGGGGTCCTCAAAGTATTGCTTCCACCTCCCACCGATATCCCCAGTCGAGGTGAGTAGCTCCCCACTTCCACTGTAAACAGTATTTGTGGCATCGGATGGTGGTCCACAACCTTTTCGAGGCCAACTGATAGTTGCTTTCCAGGCCTCACTGAACAAATCCCACACCCGAGATTTTGCAGTGGCGACAGCATGGGCTGCAGCACATTTGGCCTGCCGGTACCCATCTGCTGCCTCGGGAGTCCCACAGGCCAAAAAGGCCCGATAGGCCTCCATCTTCAGCTGGACGAAAACCATGGATTTTTAAAAATTATCATTTTAAAGAATATTAGTAATGCAGCTGAGTAAATGTTTTTACATACAGCTTAAAAACATACATTCTCGATTTGGCCTTATTTTGTTAAATACACCTTTTGTGATTTGTAATAATATTCACAGATAAACAGTTGATGTATTAGTGGGATAAAGAGCCTAAACTAAGGCATTTATTTTCATTTAGGGTTGCGGGGAGGCTTGTCTCAGCCGAAAATGGACGAAGGCGGGGCACATCCTGAACAGTTCACCATACCATCGCAGAGCAACACACACTTGTTCACACTCTCAATCACACCTAGGATCAATTTGAAACAGCCAATTTGCCTAATGTGCGTGTCTTTGGACTGAGAGAGGACACCTGGAGGAAAGCCATGCCAGCACAGGGAGAACATGCAAACTCCAGGGGTTTATCTCCATGCAGTATTAAAGCATGAGGGACATACCAAGCAACTGACTTGTCTGCTCACTGTGGTATTACCTGCAGTGAATGAAATCAGGGACAGGGTTATGCTGACTAAAGGTGGCAGCGTCCAAGTCTCTGCAGATCTCCACATTATCACCAGCCAGGAGACTCACTGCAGGATCATTCTCCACCTCAAACACATGTCTTTGCAGCGATGCACACAGCAGCAACATGAAATCATCTGTTGATGGACAGGAAGACATAGAGGGGAGTAAAATGAAGCTTTGATCAGGTTTCACAGACATCATTACATGTTCTCTGTATACCAACACTCACAGAGGAGGAAGAGTGGATTCGGTTTGGTATGGAAGTCAGGCAGGTAGAGCCACTTGACCACATTTGAATCCATGCTGGATGAAGGATGTCTCCATGGATAGTCTGAACCATAGCGCAGACAGAAGCAGAATTAGCTGACTGGGCAATATATTAGCCTGTATTTTCTCTCCTTACTCAGATGCTATTTTTTTGGTCAGAAATAAGTACCCATGAAGAAACATTGGTAGATCAGTACAATAAGGAGCAGTGAATTCCTAAACAGGGGTTGCTGTCTACTAAAGCTTTCACATAAAACAGACACTACTACGCCTTACATGTGTATGTTGATATACATAATTTGGTCACAACAAATTTTTGGCAATAAACAACAAACTTTTTTTAATTTATTAAGTGAAATATTACTATAATTTAGTATTATTTGATCGAATTCTAAATTTTTAAGCATACAAAGTGTAAACTATATGTTGTCTGGAATATGAACAAAATATAATGTGATTGTATTTTATGTATATATAGGTGCTGCCAACTTATAGCTCCAGAGTCCCTGCTTTAATCCTGAGCTCAATTTAAGAGCTGTGTAGAGTACCACATGTTCACCCTATGTTCCTGAGTATTCAATCCAGGATCTTGGACAAAACCCCACTGTTAGTTGGATAATCAAAGCTAAATGGCCCATATTAATAAACCAGTCTATAAATGAACAGTTTGAGTTCAAAAACAGATAAGTGCCATTGTTTTAATTATAAGAAAAACTACTTTTTAAGTAGCTTTACAATAAAAACCCCACCTTTTTCCAGTAGCTTTCAAAAACTTTTTTTTTATTAACTTTAAAATAAATCTCATAATTAAAACAATGGCACTTATCTGTTTTTGAACTCAAACTCTTCAAATGTAAATGCATGGTGTCCTGGTATAAACTGAAGTGTTGTTCATGATGTATTCAAACCATGAAACCAAGTGTTCCTGGGACAGGCTTTGGATCCTTCATGACCATGACTCTGAGTATGATAGACTATGTATTCCATTCAGCATCATTTTATGGTGTCAGTGATGTAATTCATCATTCGGTATATACAGCAGGTTAATATTTAATGTTAGTCATTTCTTATAACTAATTAAACACCATTAATAAACCCAAACTACTACTAAGTGTTATCCTGTATAGGTATTTGTTGCCCTCTGACCTGAGCAGGCTGCTGGTGGGATGCCAATGCAAATCAGGTACTGGTAGGTGATCATGCAGGCCAGGAAACAGCAATATTTGGGCCAGACCCCAGCAATAGCCTTTCTCCTGCGCTGGTACAGCACTGCAATCAACCCGAATGCATGCAACATGGCACAAAAATCCATCCGCTGACCAATGACATTCACTGCTAACAGGAAGCATGTCTAGAGGAAGGAGGATGTTTATTTAGGCTAATACCACAGAAAAGTTCTAACAGAACTGTCAATCAATCAATATAGTAATATATAATAAATCAATTTCTACAGTTATGTGTGTCATGTAAAAAGAACATCATGAAACTTGTTTTTTATGTGAAATTAAAATAGGATAATTTTCTGATATTGGAATACATATAACAATATGAATATGTAGTACCTCTAGGCCAAATTTGTAGAAGAAGTAGTTGATAAAGTACTTGGCACAATTAATGATGCCATCATCCAGATGTTGGCGTGTGATGTTGTGGAAGATTGTTCTGGTGACAGGAGCAGTCAGGTTGTTTCTCATACGGTAAAAATTTTGGTGCCGGTAGACAGTTACCTCAAATGCCAGCAGGGCCAACATCAACAAGTTATTCTATACCGAAAGACACATGTAGCAAGTTAAGCATATTAAAGAAAGTAAAACTGCATGCATAGCTATCCATTTGTGGTTTTACACTAAACCTACCCTTAAATTCTCCAGTAATGGAGAAAACTTCTTGAGACCGACCCAGTTGGCAGGGTCTACTGGGCTGCTGTAAAGAAGAGACCTGGCCATGTCCAACTTCTGAACATCTGTATAGTTATCCGGCTGAGACAGAAAAAGAGAGGATAAATAAATATAGGAGGAGAGTACACTATAAGTAGTTAGCTGTAATGAACATTGATGAGAAAAATATTACACATTATTACACAGCATTTCATTTTTACTTTCATTTCACTTCATCAAGGGTTTTGTGCATGCATTTATGCTGTTGTGTGGTGATCAACAGGGGGTGGGGGGATTTCCCCATGACTTTCTTCCCTATGTAGTCATAGCCAATTCCCACCTGTAAATAAGTAATTCCCTATCACACAACAGCTAGTAACCAGGGAGGGTGAAGACATGCAGGTGCTTCATTGGGGGCCAGCCAACCACATTTTTTTTTCTTGAACTAATGTATATGAATATTCCTAGCAGCATAACATACTCAAAAGAAAGGGCTATCCAGCCATTGTATGCATGAGCTCACAGACACCTGATTGGCTAGTGTTTTGTGAGAGTGACAGAGAAAAGATTGCATGCCATTTCTCCCTCTTGTGGACTCCCAGCTGTGAATGGCTGCATGCACGTACTAAGGCTCAAGCCTGCAAACTTATGGGTGATGGTGGTGCATCATGCTGCTATGCCACTTGGGAGTGGGTAAGGGTTTTTTTAATACTGGGTGTAACAGGTCAAATTAACCCCTGTCCAGATTAAACCTGGTTATAGTTTGGCCAAGGCCAGAGTATACCCAGGGGAATAAACTGTCATAGGCCAACCTATACCTGGGGTGTAAATTAGCCTAGGCCAGACTATACCCTTCCAGGCCAGAATATACCCGAAATTGCCCATCTTGTGTAAACAGCTTTTGATTGCATTTACACAGTATATTTACTCAGTAATATTAAATAACAGATAAAACATTTGGCAGGACATCAGTGTACTTTCTTAGACACATGTATAGGTTACTACATGGCTCTGTGCGGCTAGGGAAAACATGATGTGGTCAATTGCCACCTTGTATTTTGAAATTAACTTTGTGGTTTTCCTGGTTGAAGTAATAAAAGTCACTGTGTTCAGAGCTGTGGTTTTATTTCAAGATTTAAGTCAGTTAGCTTTTTTACTTAACTTATCCCAATAACACCTGGAGTATGAATTGGCCTAGGGCATAATATATCCGGGGTATAATCTAGCTTAGGCCACTTTAACCCTGGGTATAGTCTGGACTGTATACTATGGCCTGTTACACTGGAACTCAACCGATCTGTTATAAGAATTGTCCCTCACCACCTGGCTCACAAAAACATGCATTACTTAACCACCCGAACCCGACCAGATCTACAATCTGTTAACTTTAGTCTGTACAGTAATTGCATCTTTATCACAGTGTAAAACATAACGTTTTTGAAAGTCACATCACTTTAATATGTTGTCCTGTAGTAACTGTGTGTGTGTGTGTGTTAGTGTGTGTGTGTGTGTGATTTGTATCTTACCATGGAGCAGTTTTTCGAGTATGTGCTAGGCTGGATAGAGGTGAGCTGGTAGAGCATTTTGCAAACAATAATGACACAGGTCCATACGGTGCACACGCTGGAGGCCAGTGGGCGAAACTGGCTGAATGGCAGCGCGAAAGCCCAACTCACCAAGAAAACATAATTAAACAGGGACACCTGGCAACACAACACCAAGCTCAATTAGACACTTTTAAACACTCTTATATCATAAACGGTATAAATTAATCGTTTATAAGGCTATATAGAGATACTGCTTGTTGGCTGAGCTATAAGGTGAGATATCTACAATACAGGGTGTCCAAAAATCAGGAACCAGTGGCAATATGATGAGCAAAAGTGTTGATCTGGATCTGGAGTGTTGATCAAAATCCACATTTATACAGTAGCTGAGAAAATGTACAGAGCACCATCATGATTCATAAAGCTCATAAAAACAGGTTGAAACCATAGAGAGTTACAACACTTCAATATGCATTAATGGTCCCACGACTTTTACCTACAAAAAAAACATAAACAAGATAAGTTGTATTGTTCTGAGACAGGTTTGACTCATAGATTTTGGTTCATGTCGTCTCAGGGAGTTTTTCTTTATCACCATCTTCACAGGCTTGTCCACTAGTGATTCATTCATTTATTTTGGAGTCATAGTCCTAACTAGAACCACAGGCATCTCTCATAGGGACCTTATTCAATGACTGTCTGTGATTAAGGTTTCGGCTTGATGCTGTATCTCCAGACCGTTCTGTCCTCAGCAATCTGTTTTCAGGTGCAGCTGTCTATTCCTCGTAATTTTGTTTCTTTTCATCACATCTTTGAATCTGAGTCTGGGTCTTCCTTGGTTTCTTGTGCCTTTACAGAGCTGGGAGTACAGCACTTGCCTTGGCAGTCTTTCATTTCCTGTGCACATGGCTTGACCACCTTAGACCTTTTTCAATCAGAATGTCAGCCATAAATGGAAGACCAGCAAACGCAGGATTTTCCAGATTTGTGACTTTCTCCTTCCATGATATACCCATTATATTCCTCAATTGTCTCATCATATATGCATGCAGTTTCTTTACTTGGTAGTGATAGATGGTCCATACTTCAGCTCCATATAGTAGACAGTTGACAGTACAATAGCTCTGTAGACCTTACACTTTACTCTGATGGAGACATGCTTGTTTTTCCATAAGCGGTCTTGTAGTTTACAAAAGGCAGCACTGGTACCTCCCATCCAGTTCGTTATTCATTCATTCATTTTCTGAACCGCTTAATCCTAATTAGGGTCGCGGGGAGGCTGGGGCCCATCTTAGCCGACTTGCATTTTACAAGTGGTTCTTGGTTTATGGTGATGGTATCAGCTACAGATGGAGAATTTAGAAGTTTCACTGGCTGATATATATGGGGTGCCAAATGTAAAAATTTGAGGCAAAGTTTTAGCGCACACTTTTTCCACATTTAGCTCATTTTTACTCACATTTAAGTTTGAGTCACATCTAAAACAACGTCTTACATTTAACTGTAAAAACATGTTTGCTTGTCCAACCTAAATGCTACATCTAAATTTAAATGTTAAATGTTAAATCTAAATCTAAATGCTAAATCTAAATCTAAATGCTAAATGTTAAATCTAAATGTTAAATCTAAATCTAAATGTTAAATGTTAAATCTAAATGTTAAATCTAGATCTAAATGTTAAATCTAAATCTAAATTCTAAATCTAAATGCTACATTTTAAATCTAAATGTTAAATCTAAATCTAAATGTTAAATGGTAAATCTAAAAGTTAAATCCAAATCTAAAAGTTAAATCTAAATCTAAATGTTAAATCTAAATCTAAATGCTAAATCTAAATGCTAAATGTAAATCTAAATGTTAAATCTAAATCTAAATGCTAAATCTAAATTTTAAATCTAAATCTAAATACTATACCTAAGTCTAAATGCTAAATCTGAATGCTAAATGTTAAATCTAAATGTTAAATCTAAATCTAAATGCTAAATCTAAATCTAAATGTTAAATCTAAATGTTAAATCTAAAAGTTAAATCTAAATGCTAAATCTAAATTTAAATGCTAAATCTGAATGCTAAATGTTAAATCTAAATCCAAATGTTATATCTAAATCTAAATGCTAAATCTAAATCTAAATTTTAAATCTACATGTTAAATCTAAATGCTAAAGGCTAAATCTAAATCTAAATGCTAAATGTTAAATCTAAATCTAAATGTTAAATGTTAAATCTAAATGTAAATGCTGAATCTGAGTCTAAATGCTAAAAGTTAAATCTAAAGTTAAATCTAAATCTAAATGATAAATCTTAATGCTAAATCTAAATCTAAATGTTAAATGTTAAATCTAAATGCTAAATCTAAATGTTAAATGTTAAATCTAAATGTTAAATCTAAATGTTAAATGTTAAATCTAAATGTTAAATCTAAATGCTAAATCTAAATGTTAAATCTAAATGGTAAATCTATATCTAAAAGTTAAATCTAAATCTAAATGTTAAATGTTAAATCTAAATGTTAAATCTAAATGCTAAATCTAAATGTTAAATCTAAATGGTAAATCTATATCTAAATGGTAAATCTAAATCTAAATGCTAAATCTAAATCTAAATGCTAAATCTAAAAGTTAAATCTAAATCTAAATGCTAAATCTAAATCTAAATGTTAAATCTAAATGTTAAATCTAAATCTAAATGTTAATGCTAATATGCTAATCCACAAAACATTTTTAAAGGTGTTTTAAAAGGTTAAAGGTGCAACATTTAACATTTAGATTTACATTTAACATTTAGATTTAGATTTAGCATTTAGATTTAGCATTTAGATTTAACATTTAGATGTAGCATTTAGATTTAACATTTAGATTTAGCATTTAGATTTAGCATTTAGATTTAACATTTAACATTTAGATTTAACATTTAGATTTAACATTTAACATTTAGATTTAGATTTAGCATTAAGATTTAGATTTAACATTTAGATTTAGATTTAGCATTTAGATTTAACATTTACCATTTAGATTTAGCATTTAGATTTAACATTTACCATTTAGATTTAGCATTTAGATTTAGATTTAACATTTAGATTTAACATTTAGCATTTAGATTTAGATTAGCATTTAGATTTAGATTTAACTTTAGATTTAGATTTAACTTTAGATTAGCATTTAGATTTAGATTTAACATTTAGATTTATATTTAGCATTTAGATTTATATTTAGCATTTAGCAAACAAGCAAACATTTTTTTAACAGTTAAGTGTAAGACATTGTTTTAGATGTGATTCAAACTTAAATGTGAGGAAAAATGAGCTAAATGTGGAAAAAGTGTGCGCTAAAACTGTGCAGTCAAATTTTTACGTGGGGAAAATGAGCTAAATGTGGAAATAGTGTGTGCAAAAACTTCAAATTTTTACATTTGGCGCCCCATAGATATAGACACTCAGTTTTCTTGATATTAATTTTTAAGCTGAACTGAGTGGCAGTTCTGGCAAACTTGTCCACTAACTTCTGCATGTCTACAGAGCTGTGAGTAACAATTGCACTGTCGTCAGCAAAAAGCATCTCCCTCATGAGGTGCAAGTCTTTGCCTTGAAATAGTACAAACTGAAGAGGTCTGCACTGTGACATGTTTGTATGTAGATTCCTTCCTGGGAATCTTTGAAAGCTACCTCAAACATGGCTGTCAGATAGATGGAGAATAATGTTGGAGTGTGTACACACCCCTGTTTGACACCTTTTGTTACTTGATTTACTTTGAACATATGGGCTATTATCCTACCAGCAATTGACAGAAGGGAGATTTCATGGTAGTTACCACAATCCGTTCTATTTCCTTTTTTGAATATTGAAATGATATTGGCATCTTTCCAGTCTTGCTGCATTTCCTCTTGCTCCCAGATGTCAACAATTAGATCCTAGAGTCCCAGGTTCAGTTTGAATCCACCATACTTCAGCAGGTATTCCACATCTTCTTGGTGCCTTATTTTCTTTCGTCACACTTACAGCTTTGATGAGTTCATCAAATGTTGGTTTCATATTGATGCCTTGGATCATTGGCCTCTGAGCAATGCTGTTGAGTGCTGTAAGGTCTATATCTCCAGAAATATTCATCAACTGGTCGAAGTGTTCGGCAAACCTGTTGAGTATCTGATCCTTTTATTTCAAAACTGATTTGCTATCTACATCCGTTAGCTGGGTGGTACCTCTCTTCTTTGGGCCATACACTTCCCTCAATCTGTTGTAGAATGCCTTTATGTAATTTTTGTCAGCAGCTAGTTGTAATCCTTCAGCTTTCTTCTCCCACCTCTGTCTTCTGTTCTCTTGTGTACCTCTGAAGTTTTCTTTCCTCTGTGAGTTTAGCTCTGTTGCCTCTTGTGTTTGTTTATAGGTGTTTCATCTTTGCAGTATTTCTTTCCTCATTCAATTTGTTGAGTTGTTCATCTTCTTCATTGAACCAATCTTGATGTTTCCGTTTTGGTCTTCTGAGGTGTTCCTCAGCTGTGTCAAATACGAATGTCTTCAGTGTGTTCCATTTGCCTTCTATATCTGTTTACTGGATGCTCAATTCATCCAGGTTCTTGTCCATTTGTCCATGAAATTGATCTTTGACTTCCTTGTTTTTTAGCTTGTTCACATTCAACTGTGCTGGTGGTCTGGCTCCAGTATGTGCACATTTCTTCTTCATGGTGAATGCTATTGTAGATCTTATCATGTTGTGGTCAGTTGAGCAGTCAGCACCCCTCATCACTCTAGTATCAAGAACATCTGCCCGGTCTCTCTGTCGCATAATTACATAATCCAAGCTTTGCCAGTGCTCTGACCATGGGTGCATCCATGTGGCCTTATGATGGGGCTTGTGGCTGAAGACAGTTTTGGTGATGAATAATGAGTGCTCTGAGCAGAAAGCCAGTAGTAGTAGTTCACGATTTCCATTTGAGTTGCATTTCCCAATGCCATGTAGTCCAAGAATTCCAGGCCAGTTGTCTGCCTCTCTCCCTACCCTAGCACCGAAATTGCCGACTACAATCAGCTTAGCATTGCTTGGGACTCTCATGACATCTCTCAAGGTGTTGTAAAACTCTTCCTTTGTTTCATCTGGGTTGGTCATTGTCGGAGCATATGTGCTGATGATGGTAGCACAGACATTATTCTGCATAGGGAGTCACATTGTCATAAGCCTGTCATTTACTGGTGTCGGGTCTTGTTCCAGTTTCTCAGCTAAAGGGTTCCTGATAGCAAAACCAACTCCAGCCACGCATCTCTAATTCTCCTCTCTTCCACTCCAGAAGAATGTGTATCCATGGTCTAATAGGCTGTCATAGAGAGCCATCATGTCTCATTTCTCACTCAATGCTGTTATATCAATGTTGTATCTCTCCAACTTCTTGGCGACTAGTGCTGTCTGGCATTCCGATCTTTTGGAGCCCTCTCTGTCGAGTAATGTTCTAACATTCCATTCCGCGAGTCTGATGATTTGTCTTCTTCATCCTAGCTGACTTTTCACTGGCAGCCTGAGATTGAGCGTACCAGCGGGGACCTTGATTACCGGGGTGTCGATCAATCTGGTATCAGCAATCATACATTATGTGTCCATATTTAACCATAAACTGCATGCAAGGGAAACACTCTCTCAGCACGGCAAAATTGTGGTCCAACGGGCAAGAACAGGTCGAGACATGTCAGCAACTTTGTTATGCTGCAGCAGCTGGCTGATAGATATGTATGTTTATCTCCTCTCTTGAGTGCTGCCACGGGGCACTAACTGGGTTGGCCCACCACCGACCTTGTGACAATATGCTCAGTTTCACCCTATGACACCTGCCAGGTTCCCTGTAATCAGGTGACCCTGGGCAGGTGGGTCCAGTGCAGCGTCGGGGTACCATACCCGATATTTGCAGGGAGTCTGTTGCAGGGAGTCTGTTGAGACCATGAGTGAACCCCTGTATTAGGTGAGGTATAGGGTCCTGCCCACGAGGCTCCCCACAGCGACAGGTAGCACTGGGTTACATGGTACCAGTGGCAGATAATAGACTGACCTGACCATTGAGAATATAGGCTGTATAACTCAAGGAGTGCCACTCCTGATCAAGCCTAGGGACAAGTTAGAAAAACCACTTAACCTAATGTGCATGTCTTTGGATTGTTGGAGGAAACCGGAGCACCCATAGGAAACCCACAAAAGCATGGGGAGAACATGCAAACTTCACACAGGAACACCCTTGATCACTGTAGGGCTGGGAACCAAGACCTTCTTGCTGTGAGGTGAGAGTGCTTATCACTACGCCACTGTGCCCCTAACGATAAGTGATATATATAAAAATAAATGTATCAATTCATACGTTTCAAATTTCTTGTTACTTTTTTTTAAAACAGACAAAAAAACAAAGCAGGTTTAGACCTTTGTTCTGCTTCAATAATATCATCCAGCACTGAAAAATTCCCTTTATAACCTTCAGCAGACTCACCTCTTTGACAGAAACCCAGATAATATAAGAAGACACAATCTTGATGACATGAAGCTCCAGAAGCCACCAGATGAATAGCTGCAGCTGATAGACATACTGCAGGAACTTGAGGAACAGCACAGTCAGCCTGTCCATCACCAAATGCCACTTATTCCTCAGATCTGCATGTATGGAACAATACATCAAGAACTTAAAGTGATTATTCCAAAGAGCACTTATAATCTGACACAGATAATAACAAACCAGTAGGAATATTTACAGGTAAGAAAATCCAAGAATGTATCTTCTAAATAGTACAGCAACAACACTTGGTGACCCTCTGAGTCGTGAGAACAATGTGTATAAGCAATATCATACGTTCATCCTTATTTTATGTTTGTGCATTTCTGCTGCTAACAGAAACTGATTGCTGTGGACAATATAATTAATAACCCATTTATCAAAATGGATTACTTCCCATAAGTGGTGCTCTGGTCATGTTTTGTGGGCACGAGGTGAACAGCTGGTGTAAAGCAAAACATTTAGTCTAGTTTCTTGACAAAAAAGAGGAAAAGCAGTAAATTCCTGAAAGCACCATGTAACATCCTCAAACACTGATGAATCATTACAGCATTCTTTGACACATTATGTCACATCCTGATTAATGGAGAAACAAAAGAGTTTTTAAAAATGTAAGCACACGAGAAAGTCTGATGATGCCAAACCTCTGTTCAACGCGGGTGTAAGCGGTGTGTGTTTAAAAGCAGCTGCTTTGTGTTAAGTAAAGTGCTGCTGGAAACTTTGGTACACTGGGAATAAGATGAACTCTGTCCCTGGCTAATCATTTTAAGAAAGGAAAAAATTTACACTTCCAATTTTAAATAGATTTAGTGAGATCATTTTTTTTGTCATAGAACAAACAACATAAGTAAGCATCTAAGGAAACACTATATGGACAAAAGTTGAAGGACCCTTGACCGTCAACCAATATATAGCTTCTTCCCAAATTTGAAGCCACGAAATAGAAAGCACTTAATTATGCGGAATGTTTTCATCTGCTGTTGAGTTACAATTTCCCTTCACTAGAACTTAGAGGCTCAAACCTGTTCTAGCATAACAGTCCCCAGTGAGCTCCATGAAGACATGCCTTGATAAGGTTGGAGTGGGAGAATTTGGGTCGCTTGCACAAAGCACTGACCTCAACCCCACTGAACAGGTTTGGGATGAACTAAATTGCCAACTACCCCAGGTGTCCCCGCCTGACATTAGTGCCTAACATTAATAATGCTCTTGTGAATAAATGATCACAAATCCCCACAGCCACTCTCCAAAATCTTGTGGACAGCCTTCTCAGTAGAGTGGAATTTATTATAACAGCGAAGAGGAATGGAACCTGAAGTCCAACAATCATGAAACATATGAGTGTTATTGTTAAGTGTCCATAAACCTCTGTCCATATAGTGTATGTATTCATGGAAAAAAATCATTACATCCAGAAGCTCCTTTGAATAAATAAACTAACTAAATAAACAGATATATAGACAGAGAGACAGATAGATAGATAAATATCTAAATGAATGAATGAATCAAGGAATTTTATAATAAAATTACAAAGACTGTAGCCTGGTGTCCTGGTGTTAGACATATTGGAAAGTACCTGTCTATGTAAAAGTAATGATTATCTTAATTGAGAGCTTACGGAAATTGTACTAAAGTAAAGTAATGTTATGATAGTCATTACATTTACATAGACAAGAACTTTCCAGTAGGTCTAACACCGACATCTAATTAGATCATTAGAAGTTCAAGTTTGTCTTCAAGTTACACAGAGCATGCGTGTGTCCGAGTACCCATAACATGCAAAAGTGAATGCTGCCGGGTCATGAAGACCATTCAAACGATATAGCAGTTTATACACACAGCTAAAATTTACCGACCCCAGCTTTGATGTAGGTGTCACTGAAACACTTCCAAACTGAATGTAGACAATGGAACAGAAGAGTTGTTCTTTCTGCTCTGACTGCAAGTGTGTTTACTCATCAAACAAGTCTAGACACTTTTACTCCTGTCTGTTTACTTCTCTGGTTCTATCCTGTGCTGCCAGGTCAATAAAAGTCTTTCCCAGTAGTGTTGTTGTAGCACTTGAATGAATTTGGATATGTTTATGATTAAGTTGTAACACTTGGCTAGTTAAAATTTTGTGTAATTCAGATTCAGGCTTAATAGTTCAATTTAACCATTCAATAAAGTTTAATAATTCAGCAATAATGCTTTATTCAAATGTATTTACTGCACCGGTTATTAGGAAAATTAAATTCAGCATTAATAAACCATTACCATAGTGACAAAATAAGTTAACACAGGCTGACATGTTTAAATGTTACTTGCAAATATGTATTTAATCCTAAAAATGAATAAATAACTCCACATAAAAATACTAATATTAATTACAAGGGTTACAATTAAATTTACTGAGCTTCACCAACAATATTATAAGTTGTTCCAGACTCAGTTCAAACATGTTCATTAAGGAATAGTTTTAAATCCTATGAAAATAGCATAGCAGAATGAACATAGGTTAATGAAGGTGATGATTATTTGGTTTTGTGTTTAAAAAAAATACAAATTCTGATTACTTTATTGAGCATTAATGTTAAAATGCATAGTTTTTAATGTTGGAACTGAAGAGATGCCTGGAGGACAGAGAGTGTGTTGTTTGTCATTCTGTTGCCGGTGCCAGGGGGCATCGACAATAAATTGTTGATGTCACCTAATAATGTTACCTAATAATGTAAAAAAATGTTATTTAATGCTGTGGTTACTGCATGTTACCATTATTTCACTGACAGTGAAAGTTATCAGTATAAAGAGTCACTGCTCATATGTGTGGAATTTGGCTGGATGGAATGGGGTTAGAGTGAGTCAAAGTTAAAAAAATACAAGTGACAAAGTTATATATTGAGTGCAATTGAGAAAGCAGATTTTTGGCCTTCTCATGAACTATTCTCTCCCACACTTCAGTCAACAGACAATACATTTATATGGGATATGATAAGTACAAGCCAGCGTCAGTAGCCGAGAATTGCCATGCCTTTGGGTGCCACCCAACTCACAACGCACCCGATGCCTAAAGCCCCTCCCACAGGTGGTGGGTCCATGGGAGGGCAGACCCATGTCTCCTTTTCGGGCTGGGCCCGGCCGGGCTCCATGAGCAAAAGCCCGACCACCAGGTGCTCGCCTTGGAGCCCCTTCCCCCAAGCCTGGCTCCAGGGGGGACGCTGGACCTTCACCTAGGACCTGTTTGCCTTGGGTGACCCTACCAGGGGCATAATGCCCCCGACAACATAGCTCCTAGGATCATATGTCACCTCTCTGGCGGGGAAGGAGCCTGAGCTGGTGCGCGAGGTTCAGAGATACTGACTAAATACAGTCCGACTTACCTCGACACATAGCTTGGGCTCTGATGAAAGGGTAGCTTTCCTCCGCCTTTGGGTGTGTTGGATGGGTCCTGACTGTTGTTTGTGATTATGCACCTAATGACAGATCAGAGGGTGATTTTTTAGGGAGTGTATTAGAGATTGCTCCCCTGGGGAGTCCTTGATCATCCTGGGAGACTTCAGCGCCCATGTGGGCAACGACAGTGTGACCTGGAAGGGTGTGATTGATAGGTATGGCCTCTCTGATCTGAACCCGAATGGTGTTTCATTGTTGTACTTCTGTGCTCGTCACGGTTTATCTATCATGAACACCACGTTCGAACATAAGAGTGTCCATAAGTGCACTTGGCACCAGGACACCCTTGGCCAGTTTGACGATCGACTTTGTAGTCATGTGGCCGCATGTTCTGGACACTCAGGTGAAGAGAGGAGCTGACCTGGCAGGCCCAAGCGTGTAGGTAGTGTCTCCTGGGAACGTTTGGTTGAGTCTATTGTCAGAACAGCCTTTAACTCCCACCTCTGGCAGAGCTGTAACAACATCCCAAAGGAGGCAGGGGACATGGTATCCGAATGGGCTATGTTTCATGCCTCCATTATTGAGGCGGCAGATCATAGCTGTAGCCAGAAGGTCATCGGTGCCTGTCCTGGCGGTAACCCCAGAGCCCGATGGTGGACACCTGCGGTGAGGGGTGCCATCCAGCTGAAGAAGGAGGCCTATCGGGTCTTTTCAGCATTTGGGACTCCTGAGGCAGCAGATAGGTACCGGCAGACCAAACGTGCTGCAGCCCGGGCTGTCGCCATTGCAAAATCTTGGGTGTGGGAGAAGTTCGGTGAGAGCCTGGAACTATCGGTTGGCCTCAAAAAGGTTCTGGACCACCAAATTTCAAATTCAAATTTATTTGTCACATACAAATTATACACAGTACAACATGTAGTGAAATGCTTAGTACGACTGTCCA
>JAQMYF010000001.1:10979611-11000172 GCA_030014195.1 Neosilurus mollespiculum
ACACACACACACACACACACACACACACACACACACACACACACACACACACACACACACACACACACACACGTTCAATGGGAATAATTCAGTATCTCCAAAAAGCCTTTACTTTTAATTATATAGTCTTAAAATTACATTAAATTTAATAAAATAAAAATGCCCAGGCCAACCCAGAGCATATTCCTCTTTGCAGTGCCCACATTTACCAAATTATCAATAGCAATGTGAGTGAGTGCATACATATGTTTATATCCTCCACCCGTGCACTTCTACTCACTTCTCTTTACTCAGTCCAGTCATGTTGGACCAGACATGTAAAGACGACTCAAACTGAAATGTATAGATGAGGATGAGCACCAGCATGGTGTACACCACCACTGACATCCAGAAGTACTTCAACATCCATCGCCACCTCTCATAGTTCAGCTGCAAAAATGTCAGATTTTTTTTTAAAGGAAAGCAATTTTAAAATAAATAAAACTATACCAATGCGTAAATCTCATTTAAATAATGGTGAACTATTCAGTAGACAACTAGAGTTGACACACCTGATAGAGTGCTACACAGAAAAGGAACATCATCATGTAGATAATTTTGTACATGACAATGCGTCCCTCGAAGCTTACAAAAAAGAACATTCCCCCACAGATGTAGATCCAGTACTTATTCAACATGGCCATAAGTGTACTGCCCAACACATCCATCATCTCTCTCTGTCCGCCAACTTCTCCATCCATATATTTCTCTGTAATCAGCACATATACACACACATACCACTTTCTTATTTCCAGTATCTATACTGAAACTTTGAGCTGTTTATATTATTAGAACATTTTTAGGATGGTACAATATATTTTTTCTTTCTTTTTAAAAGTGCTACATATAAAGTTCTTATACTTTAGCTAAAGACATCCATTCCATTGCATTAATCCAATTAGGGTCATGGGGTGGCTGGAGCCTATCTCAGCTGACACCGAGCAAAGGCAGGATATAGCTGAAGAGTCCATCAAACCTTCACAGGGCCAACACACACAACCGTTCACAGTCACATGCAATTTGGAAAAGCCAATTATCCTAATGCGCATATCCTTGGACTGTGGGAGAAAATCAGCATACCCAGAGGAAACCCACACAGGCAAGGGAACAATATGCAAACACCACAGAGAAGCGCCCTCGTTGAGTCAAGAAGGTCCTGGGACTCAAACCCAGGACCTTCTTGCTGTGAGGCAAATGCCTCCACTATGCCACCGTGCCACCATAGATAAAGACATGACTTCACCTAACCTGGAAAATGTTTATTTATTATTCTTAAGTTAAATTCTTTCACATAAAAATAACCTAATTTTTTTTTTTTTTGGATATACTGTAGTAATCCCACAAGGGAAATTCGGCTTCTGCATTTAACCCACCCAAAGTAAGCACACACACATGTAAACAATGATCACACACACTTGGAGCAGTGGGCTGCCACACATTGTGGCGCCTGGAGAGCAAGTGGGGGTTAGGTGCCTTGCTCAAGGGCACTTCAGCCATGAAGGTAGAGGGAGGGAAGGTGCTGCTCACTCCCCCACCACCACACATTTTTCCTGCTGGTTCGGGAATCAAACCAGCGACCTTTTATTCCCAAGCACGCTTCTCTAACGATTAGGCCATGGCTGCCCGCCAAAACAGTCTGTCATGCACCAGCACGTCTAATAACTACCAGAGCTGCCAGTCCGCAACTATAATGTAAATTTAAAATATAAATGTTACCAAATCTATTCTAACAAAAACACACTCTCTAGCAAAAATCCTCTTAACATTAACAAACATTAACAAAAAAATCTTAAGAAAAAAAATAAGTGCTCTAGTGTGAAGTATTTTCACAACAGCTGAAATGCGAGCACATCTGCATCACCGAGTAGCTCACTGGTTGTTGGTGTTGTTAGCCTTAAGCCATGTAACTACTGCTTTATGTATTTGTGGTACAAGTTAAATTCTTTGCATGTCACTTATATTCATTACAAGGTGTTAGGGAATCTGTTCTTTCTTTCCTGTGATCCATCATTTTTGTCATACCAGGCACAGATGTCATGACAAATGTATGCTTTAATAAGTTCCTTGTGAAGTTTAATTTAGGAGAGCAATATTGATCGAGAGGAAAAGGTCTCACCTTGCAAGCTGTCCTCCACCCTGATATCAGACAGCTGTGTCTTGTCTCTCTGTCTTTCTCTCCTTTCTGTCAATGCTTGTCTTAGCAGTAGCCAGAAACTCAAAAGACACAGGATCTACATGCACACAAAGACACATATTTTAAATTGACATTACATGTACATTTTTATGACCATTCACAGTGTTTATATTATTAAAATGAGATCAGTTGTGTATTGTTCAGAGACACTGACTTTATCAATGAACATGATAAATATTTTATATAATGTCATCATCGGGCTCCTGATGAAACCTGCTATCTCATTTTTGGTCAAAATGAGAATATGAATGAATATAAATTAAGACAATCTACTTGAAAAGCTGGTGGCTCTATTTAGCTGTTTTGGGGTAAACGTATACATATGTGACTTTATCATAATTATTTCTAGTTCCAATAAAAATGATGAAACCAAAAATAGAGATAGCAGGTTTCATCAGGAGACAGACGTTATGCTTATGGTTAAGTATGACTACACTGCAAAAAAAGATGACCTAAAATACAGGATTTAAAAAAAATAAGTTTGAGGAGAGGCTGGGAGTCACTGCTTAGGCTGCTGCCCCCGCGACCCGATCCCGGAATCAGCGGAAGAAGATGAAGATGAAGATGAAGTTTGAGGAAAAAATTGCTTAATACCAACGAAACTCATTCATTCATTTTCTTTAATGAATCCTAATTAGGTTTAATCCTAATTAGGGTCGCGAGGAGGCTGGTGCCCATCTCAGCCGACTCAGGGCGAAGGCAGAGTACACCCTGGACAGCTCACCAGGCCATCACAGGGCACCAATGAAACTATCTAGGTGATTTCACATATAATTTTACTTGACAAAAATTTTTTAATGACTGGTGGAGTGAACATATGAGTTCACTGACCTCTTGCATGGCATTAACTGGCATATATAATGTCAGATTCTTGTTGCTGTATAATAGGGCCTAACATTCGGTTATATTACCTGAATTACGTGTTTACGCTAAAACTACTAAAAATACTGTCATGTTATTAGTGGAGAAATTCGAATTTAAAAACTTACCTCTTCCGAGTCTTCGGACACACACACACATGCTTTGTCTAACTTAAAGACGAAGTTGAACTTCTAATCATCTAATTAGATTTAGTGATTTGTAGTCTTCTAATAAGACATGCTACCTAATTCCCACTATATTCATGATATTTCACCATACAAAGATGTCTGTGCAAAAGGACACTGCAAAGTTGTCCTTATCAGTAACCTCATATCCCTATAAACAGGACTTGTGTCTGCAAAAAAGTAGAATTGCACTTTGTGGTTGTATTCAAAAAGGTAGAATTGTACTTTAAAAATAATTTGAATGATTTGAAGCACTGCGTGAGCGGAACACCATGGAACACTATTGGCAAGAAAAAAGCATCTAACCATCAAGTTGCTTTTGAAACGTCTTAACTTTGTTAATTTTCCTTATATAATTGTACTCGTCAATCCAAATGAATATGGCTTTGAACTACTATCTCACCATAGATGAACATGCCCATATTTGGTTGCAATAGGCAGTTCCCCTTCCGAGAATTTGTTTTCTTTTTTCTTAATAAAACCTATAGTGTACATCCATCCGTCTCTCCATCCATCCGGCGTACGTGTACACATGGGAACCCTGTGTTATTCTTTGAAAATTTTATGTCTCCAAAATGGAAACACGTAAGAAATTTTTTTCTGGGAGAGAGTAATATAGAGAACAAGAAGTGTATGATATTCAGGTCACATGATGTGAGTTAATGACATGAAATAAATAGCTAATGATATTTTTGTGTTATTAAAAAGTTCTCTAAACCTACGGTTTCTAAATGGTGTACTTTACATGTCTTGTTATATGAAGGATACATGTATGGGGTTTGAGAGTTTCCACCAAAAACTTGTTAAGTAAGGGAAATCATATGGAAGTTCTGCTTTTAGGCACTGCCTACATCTATATATTAAAGTTTCAATTCAGTTTGTGCAGCTTTTTTAGTACATAGATGATTTACAACTTTTTGTTTTTCCACAAATATTATTTTAAGACAATCTTTTTGACACATTGCTAAATTGGAGTCCTTTAAAACAGTTAATATTGGGGGGTGAGGTGGTGATGTGGTTAGCACTAGGTTGAGCCCAGTGACCGACGAGACGTGTTTGTGTTCCTCTGAGTACTCCAGTTTCCTCCCACAGTCCAAAGATATGCACATTAGCTAAAAACTCTCTCTTAAATTGCCCCTAGGTGTGAATGTAAGTGTTAATGGATGTTTGTCCTAGGTAATACTTTCTGCAGGGGGCTTGTAACCTTCTCAGGTAAAAACATACATTGTAACAGAAACCACAGTGCATCATGGTTTCCTAAAGGGAAGTGTGTGAGCGTTTAGCTTACTAGCTTCAGTATATCTTTAAAGAAGCAAACTGCAGATACAAACTTCAAACCAAAAGTCTAATACACTACATATGATGTAATTGCAAAATTATCTAAATTTCATTTTTCATCTTAATATTCTGTTAATTAATTCATAGTAACTGGATTCAGACACAGATAAATAAACACAATCCCACTCTCCATTGACGCTTTCTACCTTGGAGCCCAGTTCCCGAAAGGGCACCTCCTTTTTGAGGAAGAGGCCTGGTACGGGCTGGAGTGTCTGGAAGCTCCAGATGTACTGTAACACGATAAGCAGGTCCCCATAAAACACCATGAAAGGAGACGTGATCATAGCATACTTCCTCCTGTCCCGCACCATCCACAAGGTGCAGGACCAGATGAGGAAGACAAAGGTCAGCCAGCTCACATATGTGATACTCCATGCCTACGAGAAAGAGAAATACCAATGGCTTAATTATGGTAGGTTGCAGGAGCTGGACATTGTTTTGATTGTGGACACAATTATGTTGTCAAGCCTGAATTATTTTTAAATGTGCCTGTGTTTATAGGTAAAGTTATACAACACCCCGGAAATGGGGAAAGCGTAATGACCTTAATGAGTCTTAATTAAATTGAATCCACTTTTAGCTAAAAACCAAACACTGCAGTTTGTATAAACTCACCATCATGGCAATGAATGCACAGATATAGCTCTGTTTCATCACAAAGCGAAAGATTTTAACCACTGCATTCACTCGGACAGTCCTCTCTGGTGAACCGGGGACTCCTGAGAGTACAGGGGTGATCTCGTACACACTGGTGTCCATTCTCTCTGCAATTAAAATGCAATAACAATTTATTATAATACATTGTTTATTAGTGTCACACAGACTATTTGCATATTAGAGGAGGGGAATATGACAAAATATAATGGGATAGCTTGGCAGGGGGTTTGGGTTGGGGGAGTTTCATGAAACCTTAAAGCCATAAAAAAAAAAAAAAAAAACATTTTATTTGTTTAATTTAACGATAATGAGTAGTTATGAAAAACTGTCTTTTATGATTACTTATACCACAGTGTTATAGTTGCTTTGAGAGTAGCACTTGTTTATATTAAGCTCCTAATTCTAATAGGTTAAAGTATCTATGGTAACTTGAAAATGATTCCTCATGCTTCATGAAACACTCTTTCACTGTTTGAGCCCCAATTTTATATCCACACCATCAGGGAAGAAAAAGTCCATTGATGTGAAAGCTCATTCATTATATTTAGGTCATCAGCTGACATTATTTTATTGCTACATAATGTTGCTGAGCCTCAGCCTGACCAACTGAAGCAACAATACCATGGTTATTATGTGCTGTAATCATCTCTAAATGTGATCCAACACAATATTAGAGTGTGCAACTTTTTATGGCCAGACAGCGTAAAATATTTATCACTGTCCTTATGTATTTCATTATGTAGGAAATAAAACTCAATAGAGGAGGCTGTGCTCAATAAAAAATAATTACCTTTGGGATAGTGAAGGCATTGTCCTATCATTGATTATGTGAATATAACAGTATCCTCTTTTCAGTTTTGTTCTCTATATAATGCAATATCATGTCTTTATAGCTTATTGACATGTTAAGTTCACATGTACCAATATACAGTATTTGTATTATTTTAATTTCATTTTATGAATTTGCACCTTTATATGTTTGTACACTGTAAGGGACAACTAACCTTCATCCGACTCATCCTGGGTTTTATATTTAGGGGTGGAGTAGAAATTGGCAGAAACTGGGCCATTCTCCTGTGACAGAGTCGTCAGATCCACGGTGCCTCCATTGGATGTCACAATCAATACCTGAGAGACCATTCAATATGCATTAATGCATTTCTCCAGCTGCATAGGACATTATTTTTGCAACATATTACACACTATATTTAGGCCCATATTGCTAACAGGCCCATAGCTTATCTATAGTTATACAAATTGTTGCAAGCAAAACGAATAGTTTAAAATCTAATTTTTGAACCTGAAAACAACAACAATAACAACAGGTACCAGCCTAGAAACCAGACACAAAGATATTGTTTATAAAAATTTACTAATTTACAGTGCAACACTGTATTTTATTATTGGTGCTTTTTAAATTTATTAATCTCTCATCCAGGCTAGAGCCCATCCCAGATAAGTAGGGGAGAATGATGCATACACCCTAAACAGCTCACCTGACCACTGCACAGCCAACACACACACAACCATTTACACTCACACACACATGGGCACCTCAAAAATATCCAGTCATCCTATTGTGCATGTCTTTGGACTGTGGCATTGACTGTTCTCTCTCTCTCTCTCTCTCTCTCTCTCTCTCTCTCTCTCTCTCTCTCATACACACATACACATAATCATATGTATCACAATAATCACATACACAGTAAAACCATAATCATAATTTACAGACTGTGGTTTTCTTTTGTTTTCATAATTACCTTGGATCTGTCATAAATAATAGAAAATATCCATTTTACCTTTCTTTCATCTGGAAGATAACGTGCCATTCTCCACATCTCTCTCTTTTTCTCTGCCGTCTGATGGAGCTCAGTGCTTACAGGAGACTGCTCTTCATTCTCCTCTGCTACTTTAGCTTCCTCCGCTTTCTTTTTTATCTGCTGGATAAACCATTTGGACCACAATAGGGAAATAGCATTAAATTATTTACTGCACATAATAAATTAGAATATAATGAGAATCAAATGAAAATGAATGATAACAAACAGAAAATCATGTTTGATTCAGATGATTATGATAAATTAAATTCTATACAGGACCATTGATCACTGTATTAGCCCTGCATTAATACATTTTCCCTTCAGTATGCACTTTTTCAAACTAAATAGCTCATATCAACCCTTAGTATCAGAGAGCTTGTCTGGAGACTGACCGTGTCTACTGGTTCCTGCAGCCACAGGCGGACCAGCGTGGCAAGTGTGTAGTAAAGCACCAGGAGCATGATGGGATTGACAAAGTGGTGCCAGTTGAGTTCAGGGTTCACCTTAAACATCCAGGTATAGGCGCAGTCACTCAGCACCACTGGAGAAATGCCAAACAGACTGATAGAGATAGAGAAGAGAGAGTTCTATGAGTTATGGTGTAACATGCAGTGTATAAACAAAACTTATTGTGCAAGTCAACACTTATGTTAATCCACTTTCTTATGCACAAACTAATCATTACTGCAACTTCAAGGAGGACTACAGGTCTCACTCACTCATTTGCCAAACTGCTTACTGGAACCTATCTCAGCCAACACTGTGCGAAGCGGGGTTCAACCTGAACAGTTTGCCAGACCATCGTAGGGCTAACACACACAAACATTCACACTTACACCTAGGGAACAGCCAATTAGCCTAATAAGTATGTCTTTGGGAGAAAACCAGAGTACCTGGAGGAAACCCATGCAAGCATGGGGAGAACATGCAAACTGCCTGAACCCAGGTCCTTCTTGCTGTGAGGTGGATGTGCTAACCACTACTCTACCGTGCCGTCTGTGTGTTCAGTCTCACAGCTGCTAATCCATACCAGATCTTTCTGCTTTTCTTCAGTATACAGAGTCACAATTCCTCTGTTGTTTCTTTTTGCTCTTGCAATAGATCTGAAGTGCATGAGCAGTGAAACAAAACCAACAACCTCCTGTTTAAGAAAATCAAAATAAAAAAGAAAGAGGCAAAAGGGCTAAAACAAAAGAAGAGCCAAAAAGAATAATATGGCTGTACTCTCCAACTGTTGTTCGGTTTCATTTGCTTCCAAGTATTTTAACGACCAGAATTATTTTCATCTAGTCACTTTTGGCTATGCTTATGAATGAAAACACCCTCAATGAAGAATGAAGCTTACATAGAGAACATGTGCTGCGCATATGTCTGTGTGTAGATTTTGGAATCGAGTCCATGCCGTATGCTATAGGATCCAAATGAAGCATAGTCTTTTTGTATCTTTCAAAGTAAATGGACATTGTCCAAGCCATGCTGACATCATGAAATCATTATTTGTAGATGCAGAGACATAAGTAAATTATCTTTATGCTGATAATAAGTATCTCATTTTATTTGAGCACATACACAAGAGAAGAGTAAAAGGTACAAAATTGAACCACTGTGGTATTGTGGGATTTTTAGGATGCAGCTCCAGCTTGTTGTTGAATCAATTTCCATGTCAGATATAAAGAAATCTTCCACAGAGACCAAAAGTGGGAGTAATTAATGCCATTTTTTAGGGATGTGTTTTTTGTGCACTTCACTATAAAAGCCTGCAGTGGCTTCTAGAATGGTGGTTTTCTAAAAAGCTATTTTTCTGCCCCCAGTGGCTTATTACTGAATTTTGGGTCAAATTGAAACAGATGCACACTTGGGCTTGGAAAAAAAAGGAAAGAAAAAAAAAAAAACAGAACAGTTTTTGTATCAACTCCTCTCTAACAGTGTTTAGCTTGATAGCATTCTTACAGGCTGTGATGGTGTTGGAAGTACAGGGTGTACCCTGCTTTCGCCCAGTGTCGGCTCAGATAGGGACCAGCCTCCCTGCAATCCGGTTCAGCAAATGATCGAGTGAGTGAGTGAGTATTCTTACAGCATGACAATTACTATTAGAATGAGGATGTATTTTCGTTTGAAACTATAAAGCACTTTTCCAAGTCACTCTGGATAAGGGAATTTGCTAAATGTTGGCTACGTATTAATTTTGATATTGGAAATAATTCTGCAAAATTGTAATGAATTGTAAAATAAAGCTATTTTAGAAAGCGGTTCTGTTTTTATCTTCTGAAGTCAATGCTGTACCACACTTAAAGAAAAATGGTAATTAACTGCATTTATCCTTGCTGGGCTGGTACCCCAAGGGTGCACTTTTTGCACTTTAAGTATGCATTTTTTATTTCTTGATTTTCGCCCTTTAATTTAGTTTTGTCTATGTCCCACCAAGTAGCCAAGGCTCCTCTCAAACAAGATAACCAGGAGGTTAACATATGCTTCCTTTAAGACAAATGACATCAACCAAACACATCATTTCAAACTGCTCCTCATGTTGACACAGAGCAGTGTAACACATTTGAATGAAAGAGCTATCTGTCTGCTTCTGCATACATGAGCTCACAGATGCCCTTTGTTTTGCCCAGTTTTACTGTAACTGATAGGGGAGACTTATGACTTAGAATACACGACCAATTATACTTACTTGGCTCTCTTGTTGCACCACGTTAGAGACTAGTATGCAGGGTTTAGCGAGAAAATTGCATACACTCCATATTAAATGTACAGTAGGAGCATATTAGTGCATATTAAAGGTACAGTAGCTATACTCTTAAGGGAACCACTGCACTGAAAATAAAACATACGAGTTAGCATGGTATTTTTGAAAGTGTGTTAGAACAAATTAAAGAGATTAATTTCAACAAATATCTGCTTTAACTTCTGTGAAATATTATGCTGTCTTTGCACGCCCTTAGTCTGCCTCTTCTTTTGTATGTCTATATGATGAAAAGGTTTGCCTTGGTATCTGTAGAATTTTCTTTGTTGAGCCAGTTTCACCTCACAAATTTCGTAAATGTGCTCAAACCTCATTCTGCAGCTCACACACATGTAAAATATTTGCCTTTTATGATGCCTTTAATCTGTATGAAGTTTCAGCCACTGCCTTCTGTGCTAGATTGAGAGAATGAAGTGATAATGATTAACACATTGAAGTTTCACTTTCCCGGTGGTCAAAACGCCTGTGTTTATTTGCACTGTTAGGTCATGGCGTAATTCTTCATTTTGAAATCTTGGTTAACAGCTCCCAAATTAAATAAAGAAAGAGAGAAAGAGAGAGAGAGCGAGAGAGAGAGAGAGAAAGAGAGAGAGACAGAGAGAGAGAGAGAGAGAGAGAGAGAGAGAGAGAGAGAGACTTCAAACAAAGAGCAGATTTGGAATGGATCCTTCTGGAGAGATGATGTATAGAGTTTGTCAGTTAAAGGTCTTGGAGACATTTGCAAAGCATTCATGACACAACAGTTACACAATTAGTCTACCACTAATGAGACCTGGGAAAATGACGCTGTGCGCTTTGAGAAATATTATCCAGAACACACCCCGCACACAGCCATTGACTTCATGCCACTGACAACTTTACTTTGATTAAGACCTAATTTAGCACAATTGCATCTACTTAACTCCTACAGCATTTTTTATTTTTTGGGTCTCTCACTTTCTGTTTTTCTCTCTCCACTCTGCAGCGATTTGTGCAGAATTCCCTGAAACCAGCTGTATAATTTCAGCCCAGGCCAGGAGGCATCCTGGAGTAATGAGAACCACCTGGACCTTCGCAGGCTGTCGCTCCTACTTCCCTTTCTCTCAGTGTGAGTTTCTGACTGAGCTTTTAGCATTTTCGATGAAATAATACACAGCTATGCACAAAGACAAGTTCAAATGTACAGGGCACAGTGGCTTATATTTCTTACAGCTCATATGGGAATGACCTGGAATAGGCAACACTTTGGATAGCAGGCTATAAACCACATTTGTTTTATTTAAATAGAATAATAGATCTGGACTTTATACTTTTGTTATGGTACAATTTCAAGATAAAGGTCAAATATAGATCAAGTAGATAAAAAAACAAAACAATACAAAAAACATTTAATCACATTTTAATCACTACATTTGTACTCTTCCGGCAAGAACAGACTGAGTGACTCATGTCATCACTTCCGGCATTTGGTACATTCCCTTTCTGTTAGAATGCAGTCATTTGTAAATTTGTTTCAGAACTTGTAAAAGTGTTTTGCCTGTTGTATTTTTGTTTTCTTAAAATGTATATTTGTTTTCTTAAAATGTAGTTTTGTTTTCTTAAAATGTATATTTGTTTTCCTAAAATGTATATATGTTTTCTTAAAATGTATTTTTGTTTTCTTAAAATGTATATTTGTTTTCTTAAAATGTAATTTTGTGTTGCACTTCCCGGCCACCATAGTTTTGTGAAGCCAACATGCTAAACAAATTATCAATATTACAAAAATCCAGTTTTGGGTACATGAATAAAAATTATGTTGAAAATGATGGTGTCAAAGTTTTTAATGACTGTTAGTGTACCTCCACCGTGTGATGTGGTTAATGTGTCAAATAGGCAGTATGTGGGTTCTAGTTTTAAATACCTATGTGCTTGTCTTACAGTGTAACCTACAGTAAATGGACATGAATAAATTAGCGAATAAAACTCTCTTCACTGAAAGTCAAAGGTAATTGTCTCATTTGAAAGTCCATATATGGTTTCCTATTAGTGGTCAATTGAAATGGCATAATTTTTATGAGCACTCCTTTTGGAGTTATAAGCGCTCAAAATCCTCTGACTTTTATTTTCCTATTTCAGGGTCACTCAAGGTCAAAGGTACATGACTCATTTGAAGGTCCATATATGGTTTCCTATTAGTGTCAGTGTTAGTATTAGTTAATCCTATTATATTAACTGCATCTCTACTGGCACTCATTTCTAAGCTATAAGTGCTCTATCTACACTTTATGACCTTTCTCTGACCTTCATATTTGACATTCACTCACTCAGTCAATCATTTGCCGAACCATTTAATCCTACTACGAGGGTTACGGGGATGCTGCAGCCCATATCTGTGACACTGGGTAAAGGCAGGGTACACCCTTAACAGCTCAACGGACCATCACAGGGCCAACACACACAAAAATTCCCACTCATATCCACACCTAGAGGCAATTTGGAACAGCCAATTAGCCTAATATGCATGTCTTTGTACTGTGGAATGAAATTGGAGTGCCTGGAGGGAACACACGTAGGCATAGGGAGAACATACAAACTCCACACAGAAACACCTGAGCCCAGAACTTGTTGTTCTTGTTTTGAGATGGATGTGCTAAGCACTACACCACCGTGGCACCCCACGTTTTATATTGGCATCCCAAAATCAAATAATTTCTGTGTCTCAGTGTTCCCACTAAGTTTGGTCCTTAGCTAACCTAACCTTGCACAAATATGGTTAGGATTTTGTTCAGGTTTTTTTCAAATAGACAAATAGATGGACAGACGGAACTCCTGGTTTTTATAACACACATTTTGGCATTGTTTTTGGGATTATTTAAAGCATTGTAAAAAAGAATATTCTTAGAAATGCATTAAAATGATTAGGTTTGGGGGAAAAAACCCGTATACTCCTTTAATATTCTTCTCCCATGCCTGGTACTCAGTGTTTTTCCACCAGTTTTCCTCAATACAGTTACAGTACTACACCCACTTCTCTTCCCATTCACGTCTCAGCAGTTTCAGCCAGGCCAAAGAATTTCACAGATAAAAGATGGCATGTTGGTCTGCCCTGTGCAGCTGTCAAACACATTGTTACCTGGCTGATTTAGAAGCTTTACTCTCCCTTTATTCAAGCAGCAGAGCATTTACTGACAGCTGATGGGTGCATGGTGCTTCAGTGAGGAATGAGGCACAAACCCTAAAACTGTGTACAAACTGAACAAACAGGCATATGCAGTTGAACAGATTTAAGAAAAAAATAATAGAGAAAATATATTTTTATTAAAACTTAAAAATTCAAACAAGTACTAATCTACCAGAGCCCACACGATGGGGGAATCACACCAGTTGATACCTAGCCATTATAAACAATTGGCAGCCAATTTTTCTGACCTTGAACATGACCTAGAATGACCTTTTCATAATCCTGTTTCAGTATTTGGTCCCAAGTTGCTACCCTGAATATTTTACAGTGATATGTCAAGGAACTCTTTAGATATAGGCATGCATAGCCACAAAAAAAGCACATACTAACAGAAGTGAAAGCAATACTAGCTACGCTTTCACGACTCTTAACTATAGTCAGTGATATCAGCTGATGTCATATTAGCATGATCCAGTGCTGACAAGAAAAAAAATAACTGAACTTGATTAACCATTGTGTGAATGATGGTGCAATAGGTAATATTGCCACCACACAGTGCCAAGAATATGGAAGAATATAGATGCTGGGGGTCTGACCTGGCATAATGATCTCCAGGTGAAACAGCTTCCTGAAAGAACTGGAACTGGTAAAGGTAAAGGATGATAAGATGTCCAGCACTGAAGATCGCCATTAGCACACAGAGGCAGCTAAAAAGCAGTGTGTCAAATGAGCGGCAGAAAGACCACCACGTGCACAGGCCCAGAAAGGTAAAAAAATACACGGCAGAGGTGAGGGAGGGCAACATGATGCCTGCAGGAGGATACAGAGCACAATAAAGCTTTGACTGTCAATACCTAAAAGAAATATTACACATATTCAATGAAATAGTTATCGACTACTCCAGAAGTGAGATATGCCAAAACACTGTCAGTGTCTGACGTTTGATTGTTTGGTTTTGGTCTAAAGTTCTGAAGCTAATGGAAGCAATGTTATGGAAGTTTTTCTCCACCAAAATATTTTCTGTACAATACATGCCCAAACCGTGTGTATTCATAAAAAAACATAATAATAATAAAAAAAAATACTAAGCTACATCATCTTGATTTTACGTTGAACTGATTGGAAAGATTGGCAACAAAATAAAAAGAACAGGTACCTCTGTTTCTGGTTTATAGAGTCCATATATAGTTTTGTGTGCCATAATAATGGCATCTCGATCAGTTATTATGTTACTAAGTTATTAACACTCATGATCCTGTGACCTTGCTTTTCACCTTTCAAGGTAATTTAAGGTCAAAGGTAAGTGTCTCATTTGAAAGTTCATAAATGGTTTCATATTTGGTCCATAGTAACAGTGTGTGCACTGGCACTTATTTCAAAGTTCTAAAGTATCTCTTTAAAATTTTGTGACCTTGCTCTGACCTTGACCTTTGATCTAGACTTTCCAAAATCAAATATTTTTTGGGACTCAAATAGGGCAGTGTCCCCACCAAGATTGGTGGAAAATATATGAATGGGAGTGGTCAGGATTTTGCCAGTGATTAACTGTAAAACTTCACAAATTCCACTGAGCTAAATACACATTTGATATGCACATTTCCAAATGGCTACCCATCTATCCTTCTTACCTAAACTCAATTTTGCAAGGAATTGAGACAATTCTTAATCAAGATCATTGTATTTTACTTTGATGTATACTTTACTGTGACCTTAACCACATTAGAAACTGAACTGGATGTGAACTCAAGCAAGTGTACAGGCACTGACCAAATTATTACGAATCCCATTCTGCATGTGATCAGAGATACTTTTCTAATTAGTGTAATTATTTAAGTTGCTGTCAGTCTTTCCTCATCAACAAAGTTTTTCCACTCACAGAACTACTGTTTAATGGCTATTGTTTGGTACCTTTTGTGTTTTCTATCTCCTCACAACATTATACAATGTAAAGTTCACACAGTTATCTTAGATAATGTCAGGAGATTATCAGTTTCCTGTCTGGCACCAACAACATGTAGTGGTCAAAGCCACAGAGGTCACTTTTTCTGTTTTGTTGTTTGGTCTTAATATTAACCGATGCGCTTGACCCATACTTACATGCACTCATGAACTGCACTGCTGCCTCATGATAAGCTGATAAGATGATTGCATGAATGTATGAATGTACAGGGGTTTCTAGTTAATTGGTTAGTGAGTGCATGTACCAATATTTATGAAAAATATTTAGGGAATAAAAAAACATTCTTTACTACTTATTACCATGTATAAAGCTGAAGAAGTCTATTTCAGAAAAAGAAAATCGAAGAAACATCTTATCTGACCAATTGCATTTAGTTTAATTGGAATGTTAAATTATATATTTTGCTTAGTCATTAATTTATATTTATATCATTTTAATGATCTACACCAAGCAGTCTCCGTGTATATGTACCTGTAAGACCCAGTAATATGGTTACAACTACTTTCCCTGCAGTCGCAATCAGATTTCCAATGATTTCCTTGAGTCTGGATGCCATTTCTGCTATCTGCCGCAGGATCTTCATCTTGGTACTCTCTTCCTCCTCTTCATCCTCAGGCTCTAACTCCTCCAGCTCTTCCTTTCCAACTTCAAACTCCTCATTGGTTGGTTCACAATCTTCATTGCCAAAGTCTTCCTCGAGGTGCAGCTCAGGCTCCAGCTCAAACTTTTCATCTTTCTCCTCCTCTTCATCCTCCTCCTCCTCTTCTTCTTCATCCTCCTGCTCCTAAACAGATGGAAGAAAAACATGTAAGAAGAGGTCTGATTTATTTATGGTGCAGATATTTGGCTGTACTTAAGGTCATATGTACATAAAACAACATGTTTTTTTAAGATTCATAAGCAATAAATAAATACCAATGACAATAATTTAACTATTGCAAGATGAGGGGTCTAAAGTTACACCCACAGTGACATACAGCTCTTAAAATTCAGTACCCTAAAAAATAGAGCTATAAATAAAGACATCTGTGCCAAATAAAATTATATTCCAGCACTGTTGAGTTCTGATCTGTATATGATAATCAATAGAATATTATTTGTAATCATTTCTATAGCAGCGACCCACACAGGGACCTTGGCATATGCGCTATATGAACAATGATGTTTTCTGTGAAAAGATGTTCGTTTAGCATTATCGAAAGGAGCTGCTAGTATCGGTGCTTTGTAACAATCAGAGTTACAGCTGTAAGAATAGGTTTACTATTATGGAAAAATCTTCAGGACATACACTGTTATGGATTTGCAGTAACATTACAAGCTGCATTTTTATTTCTTATGAATTTAAACAGAGCAAATAAGAGAGGCTGATATGTGAATGACTATTTATAACTGATAAAACTTAACAGATAAAGAAAACTAACTTGCTTTTAGCATGTACCATATTAAATGTAAGCACAATAGGATAAAATACAATGAGTGGTTATTTAATGGTGCACTAATCAATTCTAATCTAATACAATTTTTATAAAATTCAGCAAATACATCTTCTAGCTGTCCATTCTTTATGCATTAAAAAAATCCAGTGTACATACACAGCCCTGGCTCTGTAGAGAGTAAAGTAACAAAGTGACTAAATGCAAGCCACAGAGCACTATTCCAGCCAATCAGCAGCAGGACGAACACATCCTATTGCCGAGTGGCTGGATAGGAGAGGGGATGGGGCTTCTGAAGAACCATGGAAAGGACGTGTGTATATGTCCAGCTGTTGAATTCAGATATCAACAACCTTTCTCCAAAATCAATGACTGCAATTTTAATACATTACCTGTTAGTATTGGAAAATTGGGCATTTAATAAATGCAATACTGGAATACAGTAGTGTGTAATGAAGATTATACACCATCACTTTTGTCTAAAAGGGCTCCTAATAATAAGAAGTAAAGAATGACTTCTCTATAATTTTTTAGTGAAAATGCATTGAACAATGCTATTGTAGGCAATGAGAACCAAAAAAATAATTCCGACAAGTATACTGAGGTAAAAGTATGGCTAATAAACAAAAACACTGAAAATACCAATTTTTCAGAAAAACTGAAACTTTTTTGACTTTTGGTTTAGCGAGTGAAGGAATAAAAAAATACAGTGATGCAGTGATGATTATACATGTAACAAAATGAAAATAAATCAGAAACCAAGTACTAGTCAAGTATTTATTTCATGTAATTTTAGATCATATTGATGAGAATAAGTAAACAAACAACAATTACATAGTAATAACAAAAATAACAGTCTCCTTTTTTTGAGGGGGAAAAAAGTCAATATTTTACTTTGATTACAGCATTTAACCTTTCAGGTATAGTGTTCACATATTTTTTAATTTCTTCACTCACACATGGTGTGTGTAAACCATTCCATATGGTTTAAAGTTCATTTATGCTATACAAAAGTAAAAAAGATAAAATTTGCGACACCTTTCGATTTTTCTGAAAAATTGGTATTTTCAGTGTTTTTGTTTATTAACCGTACTTTACCTCAATATACCTGTCTCTTGATTAAATTGCGAGGCTCTCAAGTCCTTAAAACACATGTCCCAACTTACTAGGTAAAGTGTGTTTTGCTTCGTACACCTGATCCTATTGGCTCATCAGGCCAGAGCTTATCCCAGTTTCCATATCATGAAGCAACAGGGATTCAACTACCCGTGAATGGGACACTGTTAGATCAGGTGTTTCAGCAGTATGAGCATTGTCAAACTGTACTCAAGGAGGCTCATTACTCAGGACTGAAGGTAAACACTCTAGTAGCTTAAAAAATGAATGAGAAATACTCCACACAATAAAGCGCTTGTTGCCAGCACATTTATTTTGTCTTGGAAAAAGTAACTAAGCATTAAATGAGCTCACAGGGTGTTTAGTTCCGTGGTATCCTTACACAGTGACCTTTTCATACAAGCATGACGATATATTTTGATTGAGACTAAAGTGCTTCTGTAAGTTGGCAAGTGTTCAAATGATCTTCATCTGCACAGAAGGAACACTATAACTTAAGGAATAAAAATGTCAGGTATAAAATTTTATACAGTTAAAAATATGCATAAGTAGGTATGTGGTATATAAAATATACACATCATTTGTAGCGAATTAGTATAAATCTACATAGATTTTTCATGTCTTATTTTTGATGATGTCTGTTGTTAAAACAAATATGATACATGAATAAAATTTAGGTCACTGTAAAAACCAGACTTTAATGGGACACAAATACAAAATGTCTGTATGTGTTAACATTGCATATAAAACAAACTTGAAAAAAATGTTCCTGGTAGCTGATCAATTGAATCTAAGATTAATCTCATCTCCTTGAGTGGCTTCAGCATGGTAAAATGACTCCACTTCAGTCATACAAAACACGGCTGATTTAATCACTAAGAGTCTACAGTAGTGTGCAGTGAAGATTATACACCACCACTTTTGTCTGAAAGTGCTCATAATAAAAAGAAGTAAAAAAAATTCTTCTCTGTAATTTTTTGGTGAAAATGTATTGAACAATGCTATTGTAGACAATGAGAACCATAAAAATCATTCTGACAAGTATATTGAGGTAAAAGTGTGGCTAATAAACAAAAACACTGAAAATACCAATATTTCTGAAAAATTTAAAGGTGTCACAAATTTTATTTTTTTAACTTTTGCATAGCATGAATGAACTTTAAACCATATGGAATGGTTTAGCGAATGAAGAAATTAAAAATATGTGAACACTGTGCATGAAAGGTTAAATGCTGTAATCAAAATAAAGGGTGACCACACTTAATATCGACTTTGTTTCTCAAAAAAAAGACTGTTATTTTTGTTATTACTATATATTTGTTGTTTGTTTACTTATTCTCATCAATATGATCCAATATTACATGAAATAAAAAGTTGAATAGTACTGATTTATCTTAATATGATAAGTTGTATAAGTATGCTGTAATTTTTTTATTTCTTCACTCGTTAAATCATTCCATATGGTTTGAAGTTCATTCATGCTATGCAAAATTTAAAAAAAAAGTCAAACAAACAAACAAAAAAACATTTGTGACACCTTCCAATTTTTCTGAAAAATTGTTATTTTTGTTTATTAGCCACACTTTTACCTCAATATACTTGTCGGAAAGATTTTTTTGGTTCTCATTGTCGACAAGAGCATTGTTTAATACATTTTCACCAAAGAATTATAGAGAAGTAGTTTTTTACTTCTCTTTATTAGGAGCCCTTTTAGAAAAAAGTGGTGTTGTATAATCTTCACTGTACACTACTGTGTACGCAACACAACTCATTTCAGACTGTTAGAATCCTCTTACAAAAACAATGCAGTGTTCTGCCTGACACAGAAATGTAAACTCTGGTTAAATAAAATTTAACATGAGTTTGTTTTGTACACCCAACCCCCCCCCACCACACACACACGCATGCATGCACGCACGGGAACACACACACACACACACACACACACACACACACACACACACACACACACACACACACACACAGTACTTCATTCAGAGGCCTAGTCTCAGAAAAAGCAAACAGTTCTTCTAGCTTCATTAGTGAAGGATTAAGATGGCCTATGAGACATTGACTCAAATATGATCTCAATTTGAAAGTTGTTAAGAGTATTTCCTCTGAATGTAATTCTCTGGCAGTGTGTGTAATAGTTTACTATTTTCTCTCTGGTAATTGTAGTGGAGTAACTTTTGAAAAACGTATTACAGCCTTGTTTCATTCAAACAGAGACTGAATATCCAAGTCCTTACAATGAAATGAAATCCAAAGTCTAATAATGAAAACCAAAAAAAAAATCCCCTAAAATTCTAATTTGTCTGACCCCACAGTAGTTATCAATCACACTGGTAAATTAAATCTTTATTCAGAACCATTATACACTTATCTAAATGGGCAAAGTAACACAAAGTGACATTTTTTTTATGGCTGAAAGATCTGTTTAAACTCAAACCACTGAGCATCCTAACTGATTAAATGGATAGTATTTGGGATGTTTGCTGAGGTTGTATCAAGCATGTAAAGGGATTCTTTCATTCATGTAAAGTTACATTTTAATCAAACCTCATTTTGGGACTTACTGGGCTTTGCCCTTTCTTTAGCCACACTAACACTGCACAAAAAAACCTTGAAAGTCACATAGTTTATTACTTACGCGAAGTTAAAAGGTGGATTAATAATCAGAACATTTAGTCTATCATACTGTAGATAAAAAAAATTGTATGTGCATTATAAATTACTGTAACATCTATGCCGAGTAAGACTATGGCTCCCAGCGTGCACTGAGAAACATAACCAGGAACTACACGTAAGGACGCCACTCACCTAGTCACATGGCGGTGTTTATGCCTTGTTATCATGTTTGTATTTTGTCTGGCTGTTTATCTTCTTCTTCTGTTTTTTTTGTTTGCTTTTATCATTGAACTCCTAATTTTTGCGGATGAATCCTGCCTATATCATGACAGCTCCTATACAGTACATATTGATGCTCTAATATCAGTAATTCAGTATAATGAAACTTTTTATCCCAGACATTTTTTCTTTCTTTCACAAGGACTAAAATGTAACTGAA
>JAQMYF010000001.1:11006472-11016584 GCA_030014195.1 Neosilurus mollespiculum
AGTGGCAAGGAAAAACTCCCTCAGTTGACACAAGGAAGAAACCTTGAGAGGAACCAGGCTCAAGAGGGAAACCCATCTTCATTTGGGTGGACCATAAAATATGAACCATACAAGAAGAATTTCATTTACATATGACAACTGTGATAATTACAAGTAGAACTACTCATTTAAAATATGCGTACAGTATTCCATAGATTTCCCTTAGATGGTCCACTTCCATCTCTTTGTCTTTTTTTTTGTTGTTGTTTTTTTTTGTTTTTTTAATTTTGCTATACTTTATTAATCCTGCAAGAGTAATTATTGCCTTTGCATTTAACCCATCCAAAGTGAGCACACACATACTTGGAGCAGTGGGATGCCACACACTGAGGCATCTGTAGAGAAGGAGCTTAGGTGCATTGCTCAAGGGCCCTTCAGCCATGATGGTGAAGGAAGGGAAAGTGCAGCTCACTCCCTGTGCCACCACACATTTTTCCTGCTGGTTCAGGAATCGAAAGGTGCACATTCACTAGTGAATAGCCTGTGTTTTTATCTTGCATTATCAGCTCATTCTGCTGAATACAAAGGTTGGCCAGCTATCTTCACAATGGCTCACAAGCTTAGTCTCTCATTCACCTGTTTTACATCTTTTTTTTGGTTCTGTATCTGCTCACAGTAACAATAACAATAACAATACCGTGTGAATGAAATTATGATATTATGCATGAGTGATAACACTGATTAAGACTTAGTGGAAAGGACAAAATCAAATGTTCTGCCCTCTCATTCACCATGCCCACTGTGGGGGTCACTGACATTCACGTACAGGAATAAGCAAATGGTATCAAAAAGACATCATGGTCGATTTCATTTTATTTGAAAGAGTTAACATTGTATTTTATGTTTATCCAATATGCCCGGGAAGTGAATGGGCACCTGTTGAGGAAGCTCTGCTCTTGTGTTTGCATGACTTTATGCTTTGTACTGTTGCTGGATGAATGAGCAGTGGTACAGGCATTCCTACAATGTATATTTTGTGCAGAAATGAATTTTTGAGCATAAACACTTGTGTTTACTATGTGTTTACACTATGTGATCCAAAGTAATAAAATTATTCAGCATGAATGCCAGGTTACACATTTCTACAGGTATCCCATTGCGTATTTGAACAGAGCCGCAACGTTCCAAAACAGAAATAAAAATGTGGAGCACCACCAGGAACCAAAAGAGTGATCTGCATTTCATGACAGATATTAGGCTAAAGAAAGATGTTAAGTGGCTTTATAGATATAAGACCAGGGTTATTATTGAGTAAGTATTTCCCCTCTAACACAAACAGCTCATCGGCCTGCACGCTCCACCTGTCCGTTTCTCCTCTGACTTCACATCCATCAGTCCTCATGTCAAACAGGCCATTTACCTGAATAAATACTGCTCTGATTGCAAAACAAGACATGGCAGAGGGGAATCATCAAAAATAAACAGGTTCCATGCCAAGTCGAAGAGGATTTAAGCCAGGGCAGTGCCGCCAGGACAAACAGGAGCAGGACTGGCAGTCCTCAAGAAACCAAGACTGGGCAAAAAAAGGATGTGTGAACCAGTGGTGTTTTTTTTCCTTGTATATAAGGTTATTTAAGGGTGTTTGTGTGATATTGGTATTTTCATGTGACAGCAAGGTTGATTTTCCCAAATATGACTTGTACGAAAGTGTTGATTCATTTTCTATAATAGCAGCTCTGACACATGGTTTTGTTGCCTTTAATAAGCAGTGACATCCAGCGTGCTTTGGGGTGATCTGTGGCTGAGAGTAATGTGGGCGATATGAGAAGTAGCACCTTCAAGTCAGAGGCCATGGCTCCTCACCGTAAAAGAGTAGACTGCCCATTCCAGGTTGGGAATGAATTGTTGCCTCAAGTGGAGTTCAGTTATCTTGGGGTCTGGTTTATGAGTGAGGAAAGAATGGAGAGGGAGCTTGACAGGCAGATCAGTGTGGCTTCTGCAGTGATGCAGTCTTTGTAATGGCCAGTCATGGTGAAGAGCCAAAGGTGAAGCTGTAAATTTACTGGTTAATCTACATTTCTACCTCTACCTATGCCAAGAGTTGTGCGGTACTGACCAAAAGAACAAGGTTGTGGCTGCAGGCAATGGAAATGAGATTCCAATAAAGGGATTCTGGGCTCACCTTTAGAAACAGGGTCATGTGTTCAGACTATCAGAAGGGGCTCAGAACAGAGCTAATGTTCCTCTCCATCTAAAGAAGCCAGTTGATGTGGTTCACGCATAGTTTCTGGACACCTCCTAGTAGGGGTGTTCTTGCCATGTCTGACCAGTAGGAGACCCTTGGTGAAGGACATAATAGAGAGATTATATCTCTTGGCTGATTTGGGAATGCCTTGGTAGTTCCCCAGAAGAGCTGGGGGAGGTGACCAGGGAGAGGGAGGCCTGTGCATTTCTGTTTACACTGCTACCTGTGCGACGCAGAAAATGCATGTATGGATGGATGGATGGCCAGATGGATGGATGGATAGCAACCCTGATTATATTGATGATCTTATAGATTGAAGAAATGGTGTCTACTCCACATAAATTAAGATTAATAATAAGCAGGCATTAAAATAGTGTTGGTTTCAACAATTTAAGATGTATAACCAATTAATTATTTTCCATATGGAGCTGTTTAGTTTTACAGAAGGAGTCACCAGTGTCAGAGGTTTTATTATCATTCAGATGTAATGCTGTGTTCTTACTATTAAGATGCGATGCTGTAGCCTTAAGGTTTCTCACAAAAAAAGAGGAATTTTGCACTTTTTTTCCCCTGTATCATGTCAAGCTTCCTTTTTAGTTTTAATTATGTCAGGGGGCAATTAGGGGAATGACTGTTTATAGTTGTTATAACACAAATGATAACAGGAACTAACCTCTCTCATAGAAATTCCGCAGCATTAAACATAACGGATGCTGTTTGTAGACCTCAGCTGTCAATACAGTTCTACCACATACACTGGTTCAGAAGTTGGGCAACCTGGGCCTAGGGATCTCACTGTGCACCTGGATACTAGACTTTCTTAGCAACAGACCTTCAGAATTTCAGGATAGGAGACCACATCTCCTCCACTCTCATCCTGAACACCAGAACACCTCGGGGATGTGTCTTCAGCCCCCTCCTCTTCTCCCTCGACTGTCCCAATTCACACCAGCAACACCATCATCAAATTCTCCAACGACACCAACATCATAGGTCTAATAACAGATAATGACGGGTCAGCCTACAGGAAGGAGGTCCGACATCTGCGGCGATGGTCGACAACAATAACCTGGACCTTAACACATCCAAGACAAAGGAGATGATAATGGACTTCAGGAGATCTCAACAAACTGAGCACTTGACCCTTTATATTGATGAAGAGGAGGTAGAGAGGGTGGAGTGCTTCAAGTTTCTTGGAGTCCACATCTCTGCTGACTTCACCTAGACCACAAACATCTCTCACCAGGTGGGGAAGGCACAACAAAGGATGTAATTCCTCAGAAAGCTCTGACAAACCTGCCTACCCCGACTCCTACTGACTTTTACCACTCCGCCATCGAGAACCTCCTGACCTACTGCTGAACAGTGTGGTTCTACAGCTGTACTGCAGCGGATAGGTAGGCCCTGCAGCGGGTGGTGAGGATGGCAGAGGGGGTAACTGGAACTACACTACCCCCCTTAGAGATATTTACATTTGTAGTGGAATTATCAGGGACCCCACACATGCTGGACACCCCCTTTTCTCCTCTCTCCCCTCCAGAAAAAAGTACAGGACACTAAAAACAAAAATTCAAGAACAGCTTTTCCTCACAAGCTGTTAAACATGCAACCCCACAACCACCACCATCACACACACTGACTGAATAACCATCATTCAGGCCATCTTCCTGAACAGTGTAATATTACTCTTTAAGTGCAATACTCATGTTTAAGTGCAATCCTCATGTTTACAGCAGGTCTCGAACATCATATAAAATTTTAGCATCATACACCTATAATTAAAAAGCTCTACCTCTCACCCTGTGCATACCTTGCACCTTTGACATATCATGCACCCTTCTGTGTATGTGTGTATATGTGTGTATATGTGGATAGATGTATTTTTCTGTAAATGTGTGAATATGTGGATAAATGTATAAGTCTGTACATATGTAAATATGTGGATAGATGTATATGTGTTTGCATATACAGGATATATGTATGTATATGTGTCTATGTCTACATATAGGCATGTGTATATATGTGTATGTAGGTATATGCACACATATAGCTTAGTGTAGTTACCTTAGTTGTCTTTTGTGCACATTTTATAATTGTTGCTAAACAGAGAGCTGCAAAACTGATTTTCATTGTTCATGCAACAGTTGACAATAAAGGTCTCTTTATTTTATCTTTATCTTATCTTTATCTTTATCTAACTGTTTACACTTTATAAGTATCTGTTGTTAATAAATAAACAGAAAAACAGAATTTTATACTTTACATACTAAACATATATCTATAAGGTATGAACATCTTGCTCTTGCGGACATCATATTTTCTTTCAATTACATTGTGTGTATTTCCTTGTAAGATGCTCATTTAAAGGCAGGGTGTGAGCAGAATCATCTACAGCTTAATGTGACAAAGACCAAGGAACTGATTGTGGATTTTAGGAGATCCAAAACACCAGCGGCCCCTGTTTCCATCCAGGGCTTCAATGTGGAAATGGTGGAGGATTAAAAATATCTTGGAGTTCATACTGACAATAAACTGGACTGGGTTAAGAACACTACCGCACTTTACAAAAAGGGCCAGAGCCATCTCTATTTTAACATCTGCTGAACAATGCTTAGGATGTTTTATGAGTCTGTTGTGGCCAGCGCTATTCTCTATGCTGTTGCATGCTGGGGCAGCAGGCTGAGGGTTGCAGATGAAAACAGATCGATCCGCATGGCCAGTAACATTGTGGGAATGGAGCTGGACTTTCTGATGGTAGTGTCGGAAAGTCAAATGTTGTCCAAAATAAAGCCAATACTGAACAGTATCTCCCGCCCGCTTCACGACCTGCTGATCAGTCACAGGAGCACGTTCAGTGAGAGACTGATACCACCTAAATGCTCCACTGAACGCTACAGGAAATCATTCCTACCTGTGGCCATTAAACTGTACAACTCCTCCATATAGCAACAACATCCACTGTCATACATTTACATTTTGCACTACATTTATATTCTACTGTTTATCATATTGAAAATACCATACATATTACTCACTGGCAGAATTCATTCTGTATCTGTTTATATAGATATTAGTAACTTCTAATTTTAGACTTACATATACATATTTATAGGTAAATATGTAGACTTCCGTATATATATATATATATATATATATATATATATTACAAAATATATATTACAAAAAAATTTGTAATTTTTCTTATTGAGATTTTTATCTTTATCTTATCTTTTTCTTTTTCACAATTTCCTCCGGGATCAATAAAGTATTCTGATTCTGATTCTGACAAACTATGTCCTGTTTAGAGATGGTGATCGAGTTCAATATTTATCAGTTAAGGAAAAGAAGCGGTGTGGAGCAATGACAAGACTCACAACGTTATGGTATAGGTCTTAGGAGGCTACAATAATATGTAAAGCATCCACATTGTCCACAACATTTTATAAGAGATATATGAAATTAAGCAAAACACTTTAACTTGATTTTTAACATGAGAACTCTACAAGGCAAGATTATCCTTAATTGGTGCAATGTTTAGATTTTCTGTTATGTCTCCACAAAAATATTCTGTACCAATATTCCATATGTGATGCCAGTAAAGAGCCAGAGCACAAGACAGTATCACTATTATGATAGGAACTGGAGAATTTTGCAATCAAAGAGTTCACTCAGACCTGGCACTCAGTTTATTACTGTTTTTCCCCCCTGAATTTTATACTGTTTAAATATTGACACCCTTATTGGGCATAAATTATTTGTGCACATTACGTTAACATGAACCTAATTTGAAGAGCAGGAGAATGGCTTTGACTCTTGTGTAGCATTCCAGGAATCTGCAGGGGATTATATGGGCCCTGCAGTCACCATAAAAGTGAAATATAACGGAAAATGGATAAGAGTAGAAGAAACCAAAAAAGCACAGAAAAGAAGATAATTATTTCCATGTTATTACCTGTTTTCCAACACAAGTAATGAAAGATTCACATGCTTTAGTCTTTATACTGCCATATTGCTTGAGCCTCTGAGATATAAGAAACCCAGTGTGGCTATTTTTTATGCATTATTTTTTTTAAGATGATTGAATATATTTGAGTCTTTGAGCCTGAAGTGCAATCATAACCACATTTGGATTGCTGATTCTAAAATAAGGCTCACCATAATAAAATGTTTGGTGCTGACCTTCTGGGCAGGTGAAAAAAAACCAAAACAGTGAAAAAGAGCTGGGTGTAACAGCTGCGCAAAAAAAAGTGCCGCCGGGTGATATAAATTCTACCGGGTCAGTGTTTGCAAGGCTGTAAAAACAAAAGTTTCATAAGTCCGGCATCATTCATACATCTCAAAATATGAGCATTTCCGACTTTGGGCCATTCAGGTATACTGTGGAAGACATGCTGTGATTGGTTTTACATGTCGGACCATAGAAAAACTAATTCTTATTGGTCCGTTGAGCATATTTTTGTTATTGGAGAAAATGGTGTCGACATCAAAGCTGCTTTGTGTGTCTGTTGATTTGATTTGACAGTCATGAGATGTAAAATGAACTGCACATTACTTGACATTCTATTGAATGTAGGCATAAATCCAGATGCATAACAAAATGTGGAGGTGAAAGTAGCAGAGCCATGGATCATTGCATGTAACCCAGAAATCACAGGTAGCATAGGAACACTTGCTGTACCCCTACAGGAGGTTGGTAAATGCATGAACAAGCACAAACAGCAATGAGCCGAGTGCCGAACAGAGCTTAAACCCGCACCACTAGTACCACAAATATTTTGTGGTAATGGTCAAATAAATCTGGATTTTTAAAACTTTAAATATTTGAGGTTTCTTATTCAGCATAAATATGGAAGAGTTCTGTGGAAATTGATGTAAATATTAAATATTGATAATATTAATATTTAATAAATATTGAACTTTATGATATAAATCTGGCATACGAAAAGCAAGTCATATAGTGTATAAGTATAAAACATTAAATATAAAAGTTATACTAATAGATATTGCATAAATCTCCATCCACATTGCATTGTTCCAAGCACATCTCCATCCACATTGTTTCTTAGTCCACTACCCCTACCACATAACCAATAAATGCGCAAATGTGGCAAAAGAATTTCTCAGTGTGTATGATGGTTGATCTAAAGCAGCAGCGGTCTCTTCATTTGGGAGGGTTTCCAGGGCAAGTGTCTCTGGCCCAACGTGGGAGGGAAGAACAGCAGCCTTGGGAGGAATTGTACACTATGAAAATGTCTCTGGTTGGTATTCATCCAGACAGTAATGGGTTCACCTCATTACGTGCTTCATAACTATTGCTCATAATTTATCACCAAAGAGACCTTTCTATCTTCCTGAAACAGAGCAGCCTCCCTCAGTAAAAAGTATGATGTATTACGAGGCTCTGGTTGTGTGTTCCAAGGAATAGTCCAACTGGACTCATATAGGACAAGTAGCTTAGACAAGTTGGAAAAAAGGTTAAATATGTGTAAAGAGTAGGCAAAACACACTGTACCAGCAAAGAAATTTGCCAATTAGCCATAATTTTCTGGATTGTGGGTGGTCAGTATGACAACTTTCATTATTAATCGCGTTAAATTACATCACACTCCAGGTAGATATCAGCGTTTTCATTTATGGTGTTTTTATTACACCGACAGTCTCTATTTATACTCCCAGTATTTTATTGAACGCTGTAATATATTCCAATTGTTTTACTTACCCAATTCTCCTCCATCTTAAATAAATTACTATTTATAAGTTAAAAAAAAATAATAAAAAATAAAATCCAACAACAAAGTGGATTTGTAAGCTGTTTTTTTTTTTTTTTTTTTTAACAAACTCTGCACTCTATCTCAAGAACTGTACTGGGACAGTGAACACCATTTCCCCGAAAGATATTCACAACTTTCAGTTGTTTTGATAACAGTAGTAGATTCAAACAAATTAGTCCAAAATCTCACACACTGTAGTTGTTTATCTGAGTTCACCTCCAGTAACTTTGAATTGATTCATTCATTCGTTTTCTAAGCCGCTTAATCATAATTAGGGTCGTGGGGAGGCTGCCGCCCATCTCAGCCAACTCTGGTCAAAGGCGGGTACACCCTGAACATCTCACCAGGCCATTGCAGGGCCAACACACATACAACCATTCACACTCACACCTAGGGGAAATTTGGAACAGCCAATTAGCCTACTGTGATGTTTTTGGTCTGTGGGAGGAAACCAGAGTACCCAGATGAAACCCACGCAAGCATGGGGAGAACATGCAATCTTCACACAGAAACACCGAGCCAAGGAATCGAATCCAGGCCTTCTAGCTGTCGACGAGCTAACCACACCGTGCCTCGGTGTCTTTGAATAATACTTAATTATATTGAATTATCCCACATATTAGGATTTGCATAATTTTCACTTTAAGCAGAAAATTCAGTGAGCCCAAGTAACCTGCGGAATGGGAAGGGGCCATCCTGGGAGACACCACTCCTATTAGGATAAAGATGTATCCCTTACTCTGACATTGAGTAAGTGGCAATCACTTACTTTATGTCATTCTTCCTTAAATTTGGAAACACAGAATTATCTAGAATGTCTTTGTATGCTGCAGTGTTAGGATGTCTTTTTACAGTACGACAGTGGCCCTGTGCATTATTGAATAAGCTTAGTGTGGAAGAACTTGAGTGCCCTGCGCAGTACTTTGTCCTCAATCCCAATGCACATCTTTGGGATTAATTGAAAGGATGACTGAAACCCACACCTCCTCACCTGACATCAGTGCCTAACCTCACTAAAGCTCATGTAGCTAAATGGAATTTGATTGGTTCAAACAGTTTCAAGCAGATTCAGAACCACCCTCCTCTTTATTTCATGAACAAAGAGCTAAAACTCACACGGATCACTCTCCTTGGTGTCATCATCACCAATACTATAACTTGGATTTTATTCGTCAAAAGCCTTGCCAAGAAGACTGCTAGGAGATCATACATCCTCGGGCGCACCAGAGATCTCCATCAAACTGTCTATAAGTCTTCCATCCGTCCCCTTATGGAATACGCTTTCCCAATATTTAGTGGAGATGGTACAACAGCTTTAAGGGTACTAGACAGTCTTTAGAAGAAGTCCAAATTAAAGACCCACAAAAGGCCGGTTCCAAAGACGAGTACATTGTAGGACTCATCTCCAGCCTCTGCTTTTCCTGACATTGTATATGTGGATAAGTTTAAGATTGCTACTAACAGATTTCTCTTAAACTCGTGTTTGGACATGTATATATTTTTCTGGTAACTATATAGATTGGATGACAATGTAAATTTGAGACCTTCCCCCCCCTTTGATTTCATTATTTGTTTATTGTATTATTTGACTTGCTGTATTGTACATGAGGCTCTTTATGTATTGTGTAAAGAAATAAAAAATAAATAAAAAATTAGAGGAGCGCCTTTCCAGAAGAGTGGAGGGTGTTTTATGGGAAACAAATCCAAAATTTAGGTCCATGGTTTTGAAAAGACATTAATTGTTAGAAATACTTTCTTTTAAGAGGACAGGTGGAGCCAAACCATACCAGCAAAATGCTTCTGCCAGCATAACAAGGCTATGAGCTTTACTGTTAATTTGACACCAAATGTGATACATTTGTTTGCTGAAACGTCCTCATTTATCATCCCCCATCCAGATCAACAACTTTAATAAAGGTGTGACCTTATTGAGAATAAGACAATAATCTCCATGATCTATACTTGCTTTAGTTTGCCTTTTTTTGCATTTACAGCATTTGAAGGTCACTCATATCAGGTTACATGAAGGGGATCCACATACTCTCCACGTCGACTTTCCACTGGAGTTCCCCAAGGCTCAGTTCTTGGTCCACTTCTGTTCTCTCTATATACTAGGT
>JAQMYF010000001.1:11020291-11039557 GCA_030014195.1 Neosilurus mollespiculum
TTAGTCTGTGTCCTGACAAACCAGTATAAGAATATATTCACTGATAATGACTTTAAAGCACTTCTGTAAGTCGCTCTAGATAAGAGCGTCTACTAAATGCTGTAAATGTAAATGTAAATCTATACTGTCAGCTTGATTGATAAGCATATGCTAATATATCTAAACTTCTTATGGTAAAACCACGCATTAAAGCATCTACTGTTGTGCAAACTCACCTGGTTTCCCAAGTCAAAGTCAGTGTTATGTTGCAAAACGTCTTTCCCTGGAGGTTTTTCAAGACTGCGACACAGGAACCACGTAACCAGACCAGCAATGAACATGCCAATATCTGGGATGAAAACACGGATGCCATTACCTGCATCTGCTCCCCGGACACTGTAAACAAACATATTAAACTTAGAGTTAGTGTCACTTCTGTGTGCTGATGCAGATCTTCAGTTAATTTGACTTATCCAGTTGTTTAGAGCATTATGCCAATATGTTACTTCAATCAAACTACATATTTCAAAAATTATGCTGCATCTTTCTCTGAGCAATTTAAATTTGATATCCAAACTTATTACGTATAATACAAAATACAACCTGTATACACAAAACACAGATTCCAAATGATCTTGTGATTCAGTGACGAACAAAAACTTACCAACACCTATATCATATGATGTGTTAATCACAAGCCAAATTTATTTGATGAAGGGTTAAATTAGACTAATCAAACCCATCAGTTCAATTCAACCCTTTCAGCAATGTGAAGTTCCCTAAAAGATCTCAAAAAACAGCACATTATGTCTTGATCAAATAAAATTCCAGAAGACCTGGGTGATTAAAGGTGATTAAAGTGGTTAGCATGTCTGAGGCTCAAGTATATATGGGTTATGCAGAAAGAGACTGAACTAAAGCAGGAGAGCTGGTCCACCTCTGAATGGCAATAAAAAATAAAATAAAGATTGGATTGTTAAGGCAGGACCTAAAAGGGCCATTTGAAAATCTGCAGATATGACTGAATTCAGACAACCTTGTAAAGAAGAGTGGGACAATATTTCTCCAAAAATATATCTTCTGTTAATTGTGTTTGATTTGTTACTGCTCAAGTTGGCATAACCAAGTATTGAGTTCAGGGTATAATTACTTTTTCACATGGATGATATTGCTGTTACTAAGTTGATGTCATTCAATAAATCACAAGAACATTTGGAAACTGTGCAGTCTGTTAACTCAGTTTGTGTTTTGTATTATACTAAATTTGTTCAGACATCAGAAACAATTAAGAATTATGAATAAACAAAAATAATGGAAATCAGAAAGGGGCAAATATTTGCTCACAGTACCAGATTTGTACATTTAAATTATTACTCATATATCCTGTGATGGGGCAGTGGTGGCGGTGAAGGTGCCATGTCTCTCACTGTCTGTGGTGAGAGACATGTAAAAGAACCATTGCTGTCATTCGAAAAGAGTAGGCAATGCAATGGCCTGGCAAGCTGTACAAGATGTACCCCACCCTCACCCAGAGTCAGCTGAGATGGGCGCCAGCCTCCCCACGACCCTAATTATGATTAAGCTGTTTACAAAATGAATGAATTAAATGGATATCTTATCATGTATTCTGTGATAATCTACTATAATTTTAATATCTATCTAAGATACTTATAGGCAAGTACAACTGCAAATCAGCCAGTTCACAATCAGTTTGAAATTATTTCAGACATTTTCAGGCACTCTGATCATCTCATTAGTCAAAACCCTATAAATTTTATCCAAAACAATGAAATTGGAAAAGGCACATTTGAACCCTCTAAGCCAAGTTATCTGAGTAATGGTATTTAGTGCAACAATGAGTTGGAGTGCCTCACCAATACAGATAAACATCTGAGCCTCAATAAAGGTCTGCGATTGGCAACATCCCCAACGTAATGCACTAGCTTGCCTGGTTCTCTTTTCCATGCTCTAGCAAACTTCTCTCGGCTCAAGCTCCCTGGCTCAAAAGCAATCCATGCACTCCCTGGATCAGCCTTTTTTCATAGAGCTGCACATTTCTGTCCTGAAAACTGAAACTCCACTTGTTCCATCCTTGTCTGGTCCAGGCATCACTCAGCTGCCATTCCACAAAAACCCTCAGTTTCAGATCTATAAAAGCTTTACATATACAAGGTTAGGTTATGGGGCATTTAAAGTTGAAGATCTTTTGGTAAACTGGAGTGCATTACCACACTGCTGGCTGCTCAAAGACCCATAAACCACAGTCATACTGTGTCTGCAACAAGCTCCATGTAGCTGTATCTAGTCCTAATATATATTTTATTATAATCCTAAAACATGCTCGGACAGCAAACAGCATATTGATTCCTGTTCCTTCTGAATTATATCTTGTTTGTCAATTACTGCACACCTGCTCTCATCAATCACCCAACACTATAAATCACAAATAGCCCAAGGAGAAAAAGAAAACCAGCTCAAATAACAAGATAAGCTGCCAAGTGGCTCTTCACCAGGAAATTAGCTTGGACTTTGTTGATGTTGGGTCTTATACAACCCTAAACAAATGTTTGGATACACATCCAACTTGCTCCACATGAAATCCATCTTTCAAAGAGAAATGTCGGCGACTGTGCAGCCGCTTTGAAGTCTATCGTGTTTGCTTCATAAAATTTAATAAGCGACAGACGTCACTAGTTGAAGCGAGTATTTTGTGATTTGCTTCATTCAGTGTACTCTTTCCAAAGGCGCCTCCCTGTATCTAAACAGTTTGCACTGCCGCTTTAGGCTACCTTTCATCTCAGCATGCTAATAAAGAGAAAAGCGTTAGCTGGCAAAATGAAGGACCTACAGATGGCACTGATTTGGGAATAAGACAGTGCGGTGAATTAACTAGGCAACTTTGGCCTGTAAAAGAATTAAAGGGCGCCGTTATCAAAGTTCACAGTGAAAACACCAGTTTGAGGAGACACTTGGAATATTGTTGGCTCCACACAAAACCCTGTGTTTTTAGTTTGCTTTCAGAAGCTGCTGAGTGGTTACAATACTTGCATTTATTCAGAGGTTGGAGTCTTACTTGTGCTGGGATTGAGTCACTCTTTGAAGAGTGCGGGTTGGATACTGGTGGGGGACGACCAGTCATTAGCTGGCACCAAAGCCAAAACAATAGCAGGGCATAATGGACAGTCAGGAGGATTGACAGGTCATCACACCGGCCGACAATACCTCTGTCTCCACAGCAGGCACAAAAAAGGATCCAGAACTCAAATACCACAAGCCCTGAGTTTTCAGAAAGCTAAAATAATTTTAAAAAAAGCATGAGAACTAAATAAAGCTATGCTTTCAACACAATCCACTTAAATGCTCCACTTATGCTACTTTTATAGAGGTTTGCGCATTGTTTAATTTTATTTCTTATTTAGAACTACTTTATCCTGTATTAGGCTGGAGCCCATCCCAGCTCACTCCGGGTGAAGTCTGGGTACACCCTAAACAGCTCAGCAGACCACTGCAGGGCCAACACAGACACACATCCAAACACACTTGGAACTAGGGGCATGTTGAACCAGTCAATCCACCTAGTGTGCATATATTTGGACAGTGGGAGGAAACTGGAGCACCCAGAGAGAGAAAATTTAAACACCCTTGCCAGGGCACAGGGCTTAACCCATAATTTTCTTGTCAATAAGTAATAAATACTGATTTTCCCATACAATATTTTTTAACTATTTATATTACATGTGACACTCCAACCTAAAAGATAATGCAAAATTATTTCTGTAGTTTTAGGGCATGTATTTATTAACCCTTACTGAATTAAAGATTAGGTGTGCATCTGTAAATTTGTACTACATAAGAAATTATATAGACACTATTATTTAATGAAATACTTGGATATCTTAGAGAGAAAATGTAAGCACAGTAGCAGGTCACCATGTTGAGGAAGGCAAGTTTGCTGCTAAATGAAATTTAATTTGTAACTAAATTTCAAAGCTCCAGCTGGCTTTCTGGTCACCACGTAATCCAATCTCATCTCTCAGAGAGATCCGCAGTAGGATTGGCCTATCATCATCAACATCACAGCAATTTTGATAAGGTTGAGCAACTGGACTGATTTTTCTGTAATCTACAGAGATTTTATTAAATGTAAAATAGAAAAAGTAGCACTTAAAAATTTTTAGTCATCTATCTTAATGATTGCTTAATCTTTTGTTGAATTAAAGTGTTTGTGTGTTCCCATAATTAAAAAAGTAATGGACGGATTTCCACGAAATTGTAACCAAATGATCCAAATTTTTTAATATTGTGCGAAAGGGCTTGAAGACGAAAATCACCCAGAATGCGCCAGGAGAAAAAAATACAGAGCTCAAACATAATTGTGGAAAAGGCCAGAAGAGGGCACCATAGATTTACATCATCTGCCACTATGACCCATGTAAAGATGAGATTGCACTACCTTGGTGGAGGTCTGCACCTCTGCACCCTCTGAGTGAAAATAGTTTGGGATGTGCTGGAGAAGACCTTATCAAATGGTTCGATTTACCCATCATCAATTCAATATGTCGGTAAAAGACAACTCTGGATGGAAATAAATGTTGTGATGTTCTTAAAGCTGTTGAAACAATGTCATGCTGATTCCAGTGCGTAATCAAGGCTAAAAGTGTTCCAACAAAATATTACAGCATTTGATTTTTTTTTTGGCTGGGCAGTGTATGTTATTTTCTCCTACTGTACCAACTTGGTCATGGACTTGCATGATAGATATTCTGGGTAGCATAGAGTTTGGCTTCTTGTCTGTGTAAGGTGTCTGTAAATGGTGTCTGTGTACAATCTTTTTGGTTCCATCCAACCTCAGAAAAAAATGTATGTGGATTGGCCGGTATGTGGATTGGCTGAGATTACTCGCCCCTATGTGTGAATGAGTGTGTAAATGTTTGTGTGTATGTGTCCTGTAATAGATTGGAGTCCCAACACAAAAGCATTTCCACGGGTGTTCCCAGGATAGACTCTAGATCCAGTATTACCCTGACCAGGATAATATGGTTAGTGAATATAAGTGAGGATAATTATGATATTGAAAAGGTTTCTGTCAGTCTCCAGTGTCAGTACAGTTAAAGCCAGAGCTGTAACATCTTCAGAATTAAGGATTTTGTAGTTTCGTAAAATGACAAGTTGTATTGTTTTGCCTTATCGACTACAAGAAAGAAAAAAAAAAGAGGCTTATAAGGTACTGACTGTCTGTAGAGAATAATTTTTTTGTTTGTCCACATTATTAGTTTTGAAATTACATCTCATATTTTATTCCTTACTTAACATGAATGATATGAGCTAAATGATATGAGCTAAATGATATGTCAGGAATTTAAAAGGTCACAGTGCATCCTACCTGCAAGAATGTGACAATGTAATATTAGTATAATAAATATTTGATAAAGACTGTTAATCCTGAAGATGGATTACTTCTTATTTGATCCCACTCCTAATTTATTTGAAACCTGATTGCTTGCTTTGATCTGGAAACACAGCTAATAGGCATAATTGACATTCAGTAATTGCCATCTTTCGGATGTAAGGCTACCAGTTGTTCCGCTGTCAGTAGATACGCACGCAACAATGATGTTTCCGGATTGTTTAGCAACAAGCTAACCTCCTTGGGGAGAAATAATATGCACATAATTTCCCTTTTCAGCTTCTCCTGTAGCTTCTTGTCAGCTTGATTTGTGAGTGAGGACACATCATGAGAATGAAAACAAAATATGAAAACAAAATATGTTTATATATATATATATTAAAGTCATAGATCATGGGTAATACATTATTCATGACCTAACAAGTTTTCAAAGAGCTCTGGATTAATCCTTATACAAGTCTGTCTTTAATCTGGCTCAGATATACCCAGCATGATTCCAACTTGCCGCTACACTTTGCACTGTTTATCCCATCTCCAAATTCAGAAAATGGAGGCTTGGCTGGCTTCAAGTCTCAATCATTTTGGCCTTGCTGTTTGCAGAGTAAGTCAGTGAGGCCGGCAAAGCCACAGCCTTGCCCGGCGGTCGGTTTCAGGACATTGACAGCTCACAAACACACCCCGTTTTCTTCTTGTTAGCTTTGAGCTCCTCAGACACCCTGTTCTGGCTTCATGGAACACCTAAGCATAGACATTTAACAAGGTTCAAGTTTACTAAAAGATGGAAAGTACTAATAAAGTGAAGAATGAATCAATGAGTTTCATAATGCACTTCTTGTGTTGGCCACACATGATTAACTGATGTATGATAAATAACCAGTAAATATCATGATTTATTTCGATTCTTCAGGTTGAGCAGAACTGGACATGAGAGGTTAGGAAGCTTCTCCTCTGCCTAAAGTAATATGGTAATGAGGTTGGCCAGTACAGATTTCAGCATTAACGCCATGCTTACTTCCCGCTAATCCCTAATAAAGGTCTCTGAGTGCGGCTTTTACTGCTTAATAATTTTCACGGCAAATAAAAAAAAAAAACATTCAAATACAAATACAGAAATGGCCACCGAGGGTTATGGCTGCTTTCTGTCCAAAACTAACATACAGCACAGTGCTATGATTCAAGACTCACATGGCATTGAGAATAGGGAAGAGCCTGTTGCAATTTCGCTTGTGTTTTAATGACCTTTATCATCAGTGCAATCAAAACAAGCTAAGTTATCCTGCATCAATACCATTTATATATGTGAGCGAAATATTATATTTAATTTGGCACAGCGTTTAATGGTTATTTTATTATTATTATTATTATTATTATTATAATTTTTTAATTCATTCATTAATTTGTGAAAACGCTCATTTGCTGGTGCCTATCTCAGCCAACTCTGAGTGACCAGAACAACTCGCCAGGCCATTGCAGGGCCAACACACACATTATCATTCACACTCACACCTAAGGGCAATTTGGAACAGCTTATTAGCCTAATGTGCATGTTGTGGGAGGAAACCGTGGTACCTGAAGGAAACCCACTCAAGCACAGGTGAAAACATGCAAACTCTACACAGAAACGACCTTCGCTGAACCCAGCACTCGAACCCCAGACCTTCTTGCTGTGACGTGGATGTACTAACTATTACCACACCATGCTACACATTATTATTATTATTATTATGATTATGATTATTATTATTATTTCAGCAATTTGTTATCTGCATCCTGACGGAAAAGCAGTATAGCCCATGGATGGAAACTGATAACATTCATCTGTTCTGTTTTACTGCAAGCTTCAGAACATGAAGGAAAATGCTGGTATGAATAGCAGAAATATCCAAACTGCCAAACAATCTACAAAGCTTACTTGATCTCAGCATGAACAAGCATCAGATATGCTCTTATCTGAAAAATGAAAGGAAACTTCACCAAGAACAGCAAAACTTTTGCTGTAATTAAAAGGTAACATCAATTTAATAGGTTAGATCAGTTATGCTTAACAGTAGCTTGGATGGTCTCTTGTACACAGTTGTTTATAAGAGACTGCAACAAAAAAACCTTATTCCCATGTATTTATTCAGAGGATCAACATAACTTTTCATGGGAACTCACTTTGTGAGTAAAATTCGGAGGACCCCAGGCAATTTAGTCATCTGGAGGATGCTGTAGAACAAACAGCCAAGGTTCCAAGGAACAATAAATAGACACATTTTTCTCTTTTCCATCGGGAAGAATGTGAATGAAAACAGAAAATAAAAACAGGATGTTCATTAGATGTAATGAATAATCCATTGATAATTAATTTAGGGTCCTGCACATGCATAATATATAATTATTTTCACTACTGTGATAATTTTGGTGTACAGTACATGAGCAAATGATTTGTACTGGGTTTTTAATCAATGGGCCAGAATAAAGTGGTAACTGATGTTGAATTAATTCATCTTTATACCATAGCACATACCATACCATAACACGGTAAAAACACAATGCCCCCTCAACCCCCAAACCACCACCCCATTTCCAGCTATCCAGTTTTAATGAGCCTGTGCACATTGTAGCTTCAGATTCTTGTTCTTGGCTGACTGAACAGAACCCGATGTGGTCTTCTGCTGTTGTAGGCCATCCACTTCAAGGTACAATAAACTGTGTGTACCGAGTTGCATTTTTGCTTACAGTGGTTGTAAAAAGTGCTTATATGAGTTTCTGTATTCAACTTAAACCACTCTAGTGACTGCTGTGTACCTCCTGGGTCAAAGTGGAGGATTATTATTATTATCATCTGCTCACTCACTCACTCACTCACTCACTCACTTATTTGCCAACTGCTAAATCCTGTTATGGTTGCAGGGAGGCGGGAGGCCACCTCAGCCGACACTCACACACTCACACCTAGGGGCAATTTAAAACAGCCAATTAGCCTAATGTGCATGTCTTTGGACTGCAGAAACCCATGCAAGCATGGGGAGAACATGCCACATGGTTTCAAATCGGTGATTAATCCAGGTATATGGCATGCTATGTAGATGAAAGTAGCTACTAAAGCAAACAGAGAAGAGCAAAGTACCTGATGAAAGCTTGGTAGCAAGCTTGACTTATTCTTTGATAGCATCGAATGAACTGATCTCTGCAAAATGTGCTCTTAAATGTGTTGGCCCAGGTCAGAGCACACCTCACGGTTAAGTTGATGTCATTTCTCACCAAGTAGCTCTCAGACTCTCTTGGTTCACTGGCTGTAATAAGAATCATTAGTCATCCCTCTCTTGTTCCATCTGCCACTTCCCAACGGCAAGACAGCTACCATGGTTAAGCCACAGCAGACCCCAGGAGCTGCTTATAGTGGCCAACAGTCAAGTCATACCAATAATACATAATAATACCAGTCTAGCAAACATAATTATGAAGAAACAAAAGGAGCCAGGCTTGAACGGTGCCACCTGTCCTAAAGACTAATTGAATCACATGCATCTGTTGCCAGTCATCTCTGAGAGCGGCGTTTAGTGCTTTGATTTCAGGAAATAAATGAATGCCGTCTAGGCTTCTGTTGAGTGGTGCCTTCTGCAGAGATATAGTATTTGTTTTCATCTCCTAATCTAACTTTGATTAACTTCATTGCAGTGAGTTTAAGAAATGGCAGTGTGAGAAATGGTAAAAGTTAAACCAAACAAACAGGCAGGACATTTATATCAAGTGTAGGAAAAACCCCTCAAAGGCATATTTGAACATTTTATTGTCCTGAATAAATATAGTACGTTTACAGTGTGGTTAGAAACAAAGTGTACTGTAAATGTGCAATAATTAATCAGGACAAAATATTATTTAGCCCATATAGTCCATGTTTATCAAATTCTTGACAAAGACCGTTTTACGCCATCAACTGTTACTACGGACTGTAAATAAATGGTGCTTATGGTATGATAATACCATGGTACCCCTATAAATAAATAAAAATAAAATAAAATAAACTCCCCATGTTTGCGTGGGCTTCCTCTGGGTACTCCGGTTTCTTCCCACAGTCCAAAAACATGCACAGGAGGCTGATTCCAAATTGCCCCCAGGTGTGAGTGTGAATGGTTGAATGTGTGTTGGCCCTGCAATGGCCTGGCGAGCTGTCCAGGGTGTACCCTGCCCTCACCCAGAGTCGGCTGAGGTGGGCGCCACTCCGTGACCCTAATAAAGATTAAGCGGCTTAGAAAATGAATGAATAATGCATGAAAATAAATTTAATTGCCGGCCATTTCTGTGTGGAGTTCGCATGTTCTCCCCATGCTTGTATGGGTTTCCTCCAGGTACTCTGTTTTCCTATAACTGTCCAAAAACATGCACAGTAGGCTAATTGGCTGTTCTAAATCACCCCTAGGTGTGAGTGTGTAGAGTTGTATGTGTGTTGGCCCTGCGATGGCCTGATAAGCTATTCAGGGTGTACCCCGCCTTTGCCCAGAGTCGGCTGAGATGGGCGCCAGCCTCCCCGCACCCTATTTAGGAATAAGTGGCTTAGAAAATAAATAAATGAATGAATAAATGAATGAAAAATCGCCCACACCTATTCACTCTGCAGATCCCCTCCCAACCGGATTCCGGATGCATGAGTATTTATACTTGAGTCTCTGTGTCCCTATGTGTGTTATCTATGGGTCACTAAGCTGTTTTCAGGTGCACCTTGAAACTGTTATACAAACCTAAAGATGCAGTTTATGTAGTATTCACATGACAACATGCAAAAAAGTTCATTCATTCATACATTCAAGTTATGTAGTATTCACATGACAACATGTGTGTGTGTGTGTGTGTGTGTGTGTGTGTGTGTGTGTGTGTGTGTGTGTGAATGTGCGTATGTGTGTGTGTGAGTGTGTGTGTGTGTGCGTGTGTGTGCGCATGTGTTGGTGTGTGTGGGTGTGTGTTGGTGCATGCATGTTCTGCTAACACTTCCTCTTCTTAAATAATTGTCTATTTTTTCCTGTTCTTATTTTATAGCCCTGTTTACATACTGGCCAGGATGTAAGTGTGTGTGTGTGTGTGTGTGTGTGTGTGTGTGTGTGTGTGTGTGTACAAATACAGTAACTGCAAATACTCAGTGTGTGCCCCTTGCGTGTGGTTATGTGTATTATTTCTATTAGATTTTTTTTTAACTTGGCAAAATGTATTCGGGTGTCTGTGCGTGTGTGTATGTGTGTGGGTATGTGTATGCATATATGGTGTGAGAGGTACTTCTTTCAAGAGTAGGCTGCACAGCTGTCAACGTGTTTCTACCCTGCCATGGTCTGGCGAGCTGTCCACAGTCGGCTGAGATGGGCACCAGCCTCCCTGTGACCCTAATTAGGATTAAGCGGTTCAGAAAATGAATGGATGAATGAATGAGGTAGTTCTTTCTTCATTTGTTCTTCCTACAAATACCATAGACATTCTGGTGTGTGGTAAGTTAGTAAAAACGCTGTTGGCTCCTTTAATAGCTCTGTACTTGGATAAAAGCGACCATCATATGAATAAATGCTCTTTTCTTTTATTTTCACGGCTTGATAAAATATCCTTCAGTCTAATATCCTGGCTTGTTGTGGCAAAGAATGTGTGGTCTCCAATGAAAACATGCGGATCAAAGCAAACAATAAATTGCCTGTTGTCATCTTTCACATGTAAACGCTGTCCAGCAGAATTTATAATCTGGAGGCAACGCACTCCTACCTTTCAAAGCCCAGCTGTCTTATTGATTTCTCCCATGATGAGCCTGCAAGGGTGGGAAAAAAACAGAAGCAGGATTTAGCGACACCAATAACTTACTGAATAGAAAATATAAAGATATATGTACTACACTGAAATAAACGTAGATGTATCCACAAAAGTATGAGGGTGAGTCAAAAAGGGAGGCAATTTGTAATAAGAAACACAATCAAACATATCATACATCAAGATATAGCTAAACATCAAAGGTTCACACCCCTACTTCTCAATATCTTCGTCACCACCCCGTTGACAGTAGTTTGTAAAACTCAGCTGACTGCTGATGTAGCCAATTCCTTACAGCAGTTTTTACTTCTTCATCACCACCATAACGTTTGCCCCTCAGTGTCTCTTTCATTGGACCAAAGAGAAAGAAAATAAAAATACAGTATCGAAAAGACAATCATTGGAATGGCATCATCCGACGTCTCCAAAGACAAAAAAGTTATTTGCTTTTGAGATGCTCAAGGTGTTATTCTTCTTCATTTCTTGCCAAGTGGACAAATAGACAGCTCGGAAGCAAACCCTGAGACCCTTAAAAGACAGAGCATGAATCTACTGCGTAAGACCAAATTTGGAGATGAATCAAGTTCTTCTTCAACATGACAACTCCAGGCCTCACTCGAGCCTCAAAACAAGGGAGGCAGTCACTTCTTTCTGGTGGACAACTCTGTCACATCCTCCCTACTCACCTCACTTAGCACCCTCAGACTCCCATCTCTTTGGTCCAATAAAAGAGGCTCTGAGGGGCAAACGTTATGGTGGTGATGAAGACGTAAAAACTGCTGTATGGAATTGACTACATCAGCAGCCAGATGAGTTTTATGAAGCTAAGATACACACCCTCATTCTTAGGTGGAACACTGCTATTAAAAGAGGTGGTGACTATGATGAGAAGTAGGGTTTGTGAACCTGTGATGTACAGTCTTGTCCAAGAGTTTTGTCAGTGACCCTGTCATGGTGAAAAGTGTACAGTTCACGACGCAAGAGATTCAAATCCATTTTCAGGTGTTTATTTAGCCTTTAGAAAAAGAAAAGCATACAATCAATCACACAGAAGAAATTGTTCCAAGAGAAAAATCTCTGGACCAAGAATTACCAATGCAATCGTGTTATATAGTGCCTATTCCACTATGATTGGACTATCATGACATCATGTCTCAACATGACCTTGTTCTGATTGGTCCCTGATGACCTCCTATCTCACCATGTCTCAACAAGTCTCGACATGTCTTAACATACCCCGAGTCACAACCTGTCCCAATTTCTGTATTCATATTCATGCTGTTAATGATCAATAAATAATTCCAGTACATAATAAGGAAATGCAGCAATTTGCATAAGATTTATGGAGCACCAAATATATGACATTATGACATTTCAGAACAGCAGGCCATATGCCTTCCACAATTCATGGGTCCAAAACCCACAGTGAAAAACCCACTACAACCCCCAATACCATATTATGCAAACTTGTCTGCTTCAGTTTTCATTGCGGTTATCCACCTCAGTTCTATAATGCTGTTCAGACTGATCAGTAGTTTTTAATTGACCTCTAGAAAGCTTGCAACTTCATTGCAAAACTCAATTTTCACCATATTATGGTCCTAGTATAGAGTGATCAGTTATCCTCATCTCCGTGTCATATCACCAGCAATGAGGAAAGTGTGAGCGAGTACTTGTCACGTGTAGTCACATACCCATTTTTATTACATTTTTATTCAATAGTAAATGAAAACTCATCACTATAATCCAGGAGAAGCATGAAATTTGGTATATAGCTATATACTGATGTACAATATGTTTGATTATGTTTGATTATGCTCCTTATTTCTTATATAATAAAACAAACTGCATTGATTTTTGACTCACCCTTGTATTTTTATACAGGGTGGGGATAATTTAAGGGCCAAATAACTCAGTATAATTCACACATAGAAAACACAGTACAAATTCAGAAGGGTTTTGGGACCTGGAACAACGTTCTTTCAGCACACTGAGAATTCCTAGTTATGTTCCTGACTGTATAACCATACACCCACATATATCTCTCACTACACTGCAGATAGAACTAATGTAACTGTATTTAAATACACTTAATGCCTGTCTGTAATGTTTGTATCTTTAATTGGTATGACCTCCAAAGCATAATGTGACATACAAAAATAAATACATACAAGCTGCAGCATTGCCATTTAATACAAAATAGCCATATACAAAGCGATGAGCACTCACTTCTGAGTATCTCATTCAATCCTGAAAGTGTTACACAGAAGGGCGCATGTGATATACACACTGTACGTGGTGATTCACACCCCATTAACAACATTTCACTAATAAAAAGCATGTGTTTCAAATCGCAACACATATTCTAGGAGCTGAGCAGCTTGGCAAGTCAGAGGCAAGCTGTCATCTCACATGGACGCCATGCATAACAAATCAGTCTGTTTGGAAGGAGCCCAGTTTCAGCCCCTTTTCCCCCATGGTTTCTGCATCATATGTGTTCATGAGAATAAAAGCACTGAAGCAAGCTGTCCACACATAACATACTGTACTTCCCTCTTATGAGGGAGAGTCTGTTGATTAAACTGAAACTCATGTGTGACTATCCAGAAATGTGTTTACATGCACACTCTCAGGTCTTCTGAGCGCTCTGTGTGTGTCTGAGAACGGATAATTTCAAATTTATGCCCCCCAAAAGCAATAAACAGACGATTTCATATGGTCCCTGCATATTTAAAAGAAAACTATGAGTTGTTGTTTTTTCACCTTTTTTTTTTGGCATGAATTGCTTCACTTTTTCATGTACTGGGAAAAGAACAAAATAACTGTTTATTTAAAACTCACCTATAAAACGGGTCCAAGGGAAGTTATTGGAAAATCAGTACTGCACATAATGCATAATAGGTGCAAAATATTATGAATATAAACTTTACTATAGCCTTATTTGATCTATTTGTTTACTATATTTATTTACTATAGCTTTATTTGATCTATTTGTTCTCCCATCATCAGACTCATCAGAATCTGAGGCAAGGCTTAGATTATGTGCGATATTAGTACCCTGCTGTACAGGATTTTTTTTATTAATTTAGTGGTTCAGTGGTGGCCCGGTGGTGCTGGATTACTGAGCCCAAGGTCGGGGGTTCAAGCCCCACTATCAACGGGTTGTCACTGCTGTCCCCCCAGTGCAGCTAACTGGGTTATCAAAGGCCGGTCATGCCTCTCACTGTCTATGATGAGTGGCATATAAAAGAACCATTGCTGATTTTTGTCAAGAGTAGGCTGCGTTGCTGTCCTGAGTGTACTCTGCCCTCACCCAGAGTCAGCTGAGATTGGCGCCAGCCTCTCTGCAACCCAAATTAGGATTAAGTGGTTCAGAAAATGAATGAAAGGATGAGTTCATTTAGTATCATTCTCTGAAATTGGTCCCATAAAGTGTGACACTGGGATGAAAAATTTACAGTCCCCAAATTTCAATGCAGTCCAGTTTATTTCCCTCTATACTGACCATAAATTCATGAACCATTGTTACAAAGACAGTGAGAGAACTACTTCATGCACATAACTGCACTTTTATTAGTTTCCCGTTTGTTTTTGGTGAACAAATTAATTAGCGCTTGACTACGTGTGAAGTAAATACACTGCAGAAGGAACTCAGTTGTACATGTTATAACATGGAACCTCACCCCTCACAGGAAATATGGGTCGGTTCCATATGTAACTGGCGTGGAACTGTAAATTGATGTGTGATTCTCAGTCGACAAAGTAAGAAAAACAGGAATTTCTACTTTGGATATAAATTTTAATGCAAGATCTTCATTGTAAGCCCTACTATTTGCACTTTGAGTTGATACCTCGGCGATAGCATGGCATGAAACATAAATAACAAAAAAGTCACAATTTTTGTCCACACATTTCAACCAATTTTGCAGATTTATTTATTTTTAATATTATTTTTTCCGCTGGATGTATCCAATCTATTTTGTCTGACATGTTGTATGTGTCCATGTGGTATGTTTGGAGCAGGGATTGCTCTTTTAATTCTTCATAGGTTTTTGGAAAATATTAGGTCCGAAATGTGAATAATTAAATTTGACCCAGTTTCAGAGAATGACTAATATGTATTATGTAATATGTATATATATTAGGGTGTTCCAAAAAAAATTCTTTTTTGGAAATATTTAGGTCTCACCCTCTAATTTTGTTCTATTCTAAGAAAAACTAAAGCACACAAAAAAAAATTCCAGATCAAATAAGATTTAGAGGTGGCACACGAGCTCAGTTATAAGGACATCAATCTGGCCATATCGAAAGCAACTGCTGAAAAATTCCATTACCACTTGTGGTATTTGTCTTAATAGTTAGTGGCTCTGGCTTTTTTCGACTCATCTGTGAGTTCTTCCACAAAGGGTATCATGGTCAGTGCTCTTGGTAACTCCACTGACTCAGTGAATCAAAAGCGTCCAGCCCCAAGTGTCAATAACTTTGTTGAGCACAAGCTGGGAGACTCTGTCTCTGAAAACACAAAGCTGTTTTTCCAAAAGCTTGGGCTTCCAAATGCCTTCCTCTCCGAAGATTCAGAAACATGGGAGACCCAAGGTACTTTCATACTTTTCAAGCAAAAAACACTGTCTCATCTCTTTCAGTCAGCATCTTAATTGTGTCATTGTTGTGCATTGTGTGTTCATAATTCTGTCTTGTGTTTTAATGCACCTTCAGATGTGGCACTTTCTTTGCTTGTGCCTAAGATCTTTGCACAGGACTGGACATATGCAAACCATTTTTATGCAGAAAGATTTCATAAAATCTTTTGTCAAAATTGTTTGAAATGTAAGCTGGTGGAACCAATTAATCAACATAAACATGAAAGAGCCTCTATTTCTACCAGATTGCACATGAATAATCCCAGAAGTCCTTGTTACTGTATTGCTTCAGTGATGGGAAACTGATGAAAATAAACCCTCATGACAACAGCTTTGGTAAGACTTTTTCTAGGGTGTTTCTCATTGTAAGATATTGTTGTATTTTTGAATAGTCACTTAAAAAATCAAGTCAAGCTTTTTCCAGTATAGTGAAACACATACACCACAAATGCAGAGATTAGGTTAAAAATGTGAGTGAGTCATTCATGTTCTGTAACCACTTCATCATGGCCAGGGTCGCAGAGGATACCAGGCTGATCTTAAGTGAACAGCACACAAGGTATACACTCTACACACGCTCAGGCAGTCTACTACACACATTTACACATACATTCACACCAGTACATACATTCACACTCTGTACAGACAGTAAACTGAGCACAGGATCGAACCAGAGACCTTGAAGTTGTGAAGAGGTAACACTACTTCCTGTGATACTCTGCCATCCAAGACAGTTCCTATTAATTATTCATTCATTCATATATTTTTAGAAGCTGTGTAATCCTAATTAAGGTCACGGGGAGGCTGGCGCGTGTCTCAGCGAAGGAGGGGTATATCCTGCACAGGTCGCAAGAACATGAACATGAATAAATGAACTTTTGCATGATATTCAAATTTTTCGAGTTTCACCTGTATATGCTCATGGTTTAAATAATAATCTACACTTGGAGCACAAAAATTGAAACCTTTGTGTAAGCAGTGGGTCTGATTAATAGTAAAATGTCACCTCTGAAAAAAAGCTCTTTGTAGACTTATAGTATGTATGAAGTAGTAATATATTCTTTATGTATCTAATATTGGTCTCCAATGAAATTCACTGGTTTTCCTTTAGTATACTTGCAGCCCAAAATATACATTTTAACATTACATGATGCTTATATTTAACTCTCAGATAGAGATACTGGAGTAAATACTGCTCTGTGCTAAAATTTATATCCCACAACCAGTACAATCTAAGACCTCACTCTTAGTGTGCAGTTTTGGGTTTAATTCGTCACTATGTTCTCATAACTCAGTGTGTAAGCTGTTTCAGCTTCAACCACTGCACCCAGACATTCATTCATTCATTTTCTGAACCACTTAATCACAATTAGGATTGCGGGGAGGCTGGCGCCCATCTCAGCCGACTCTGGGCGAGGGCAGAGTACACCCTGGAGAAGTACGGCAAGCCATCACAGGGCAAAAACACGCTGATGGCAATGCAGCCTACTCCTTACAAAAGTCAGCAGTGGTTAGCTGTACAGCAGTTACAGCTGGACAGCAGTTACAACCCGGTGACAGTGAGGCTTGAACGTGTGACCTTGGGATCAGTAAGCCAGCACCCTACCACTGGGCTATCACTGCCCCGCACCCGGATATTTCACCAGTTTATAAGAGATGACAAATGTGTTAACAAAAGACGAACTACTCTGCATTACAGACAGTATTTTTTAGGTATGTTGCATAACACAAACAGACGTTAAACATGTATATTCACTCTCACCCTGTGAGTGTGGTATGAAAATTATGAGCCCCTCCATCTGCGCCACTTGTGTGCCAAAATCAACATCTCATGCACTGCTGATGACTGATGATAGAAAGATGTCATTATCCATTACAAGAGACACCTGTGACATATTTGTTTACATTGGGCACCTTTATGATTTGTCTACTGTGTATTGACTTTAATGATAATAATACTATGTGGAGTGCATACGTGTTCTTTGGGATTCACTGACGATTTACTTTCGGTAAGGTCAGAAAAACCCAATATGTACACATGCACTGCACATGATATACTTCACCCACACCACCATTACCCCAACCACCACCGCTGCCCCATCTGAGTGGTTTTTTTTTAAATTCTTTGTTTTCTAAGCCACTTAATTTTAATTAGGGTCGCGGTGAAGCTGGCACCCATCTCAGCTGGCTCTGGGCGAGGGCAGGGTACACCCTGGACAGCTCGCCAGGCCATTGCAAGGCCAACACACATGAAACCATTCACACTCACTCTCACACCTAGGGGTAATTTGGAACAGCCAGTTAGCCTACTGTACATATTTTTGAACTGTGGGAGGAAACCGGAGTACCCAGAGGAAACCCACACAAGAACAGGAAGAAAATACAAACTCCACACAGAAACGCCATGAGCCCAGGAATCGCCACCCTGCTGCCCAAGTGTTTTTTTTTTTTTTATAGAGTTAAATAGTGCAGGCCTGAGACCAGGATTTAAATTGGGAGCAGAGCTGAAACCAGATCCATAAGGAACCTTGATTTTGGACACATTTCCATTTCAATAATGCAAAGGCTTGAGTCAAGATTTACTTAGTCACAGGCTAAAATACCAGTTCAACATTCAGCCAATGTTTTTCTATCGGTACTGTATGCACTTTCTTGTCAGTTTGTGTTGAACTTCAAAGGTTTTAGTTTCTCCAGAAACTCAACTCCAGTCTGGATCTGTGTGTTTAAGGCTCTGTATTCCCTTATCCCTCTACTGTATAACCATCTCTCATTTCCTTTCACCTAGATTTTTTTCCCGATATGGTATGTTTATTTTCTTGCTCCAAAAAAAAAAAAAAAAAAAAAAAAAAATAGAAAAAATTTCACCTTATTTTCTGAATTAGCAATACAAAGCACTGTATAACTCTCCATCCCATCTCACCTCCATGTTGTTTTACCTGAGATGGTTGCAAACCATCCACCAAACCTGCTCTTTAGGACAAACATCCATCCAATTATATGCATGTCTTTGGACTGTAGGAGGAACCTGGAGTACCCAGAGAAAACCCATGCAAGCTTGTGGAGAACACGTACACTCCACACAGAAATGTCACGATGCAAATCCAGGACCTTGTGCTGTGATCCAGACATGCTAACCACTAAACCACTGTGCTGCCACAACGTGATTTCCTAAATCCCTAAAGGCTTAGTGGTTAAGGTGATGGGTTACTGATCCAAAGGTCAGCGGTTCAATCACCACTATCACCACTGTTGGGCCCTTGAGCAAGGCCCTGAACTCTTAATTGCTCAGTTGTATAAAAGTGACAATTGTAAGTTGCTCTGGATAAGAGCGTCTGCCAAAATGCTGTAAATGTAAATGTGATTCTAAAAGTCCCTAAAATGCAAATGCATCCAGTGACCATATATACAAATGAAAGATGTCTCAAATGTTTCACATTAGATAATCACCACATCAGAAAACCCTATGAGTATATA
>JAQMYF010000001.1:11046267-11059024 GCA_030014195.1 Neosilurus mollespiculum
TACCTTAGTATTATGAGTCAACCAAAACTAGAATAAAACCAAACTTTAAGAAAAGAAAAGAAAAGAAAAGAAAAAAACCCTTCTAACCATGTATGTCTTGGAGAGCAACAATACTGTAAGCATCTGCACAAATTACTGGCATCACTGTAAATGAAATTCTATCCAAGACCACTCCACCCTGGCGAGATGCACAAATACAGTACTACATCATTCATTACTCCAACCTTCTGTGTAATTATTTAAATCTGGCTTTTGTTTGAGGGCTTCATACAAGTATAAAAAAATATGGGATAAAGGTTAGACGTATTTTTAGAGCATGTAGGTTGGGTGACCTGTGGAAGACGCTTCTCATCGTACATTTTTCTCATAAGTTGATGACACATGAGAACACACTGGGATATTGTTGTTATTATTATTGGCTGCTTTTCAAGTTGGGGACGGTCCAAAAGTCAGGATTCTTGCACCAGGACAAAGCTACTGTAGCTTACACATACACCAGAGAGAGGCGAACAATGGCTTATTAATTCACACCAAGGGGTTATGACAGGAGGTCACAGAGAGGGGAGGGGGACCTCAGTGTGCGCTTTAAAAAAGTTGTTTTTGTATTCCACAGTATGCATTTTAGATTAGCTGGAGAAGATTTTGTGTAAAACTATGCTCAACTGCCACAAGAATTTTTACCATCTGAGAGCTTAAAACCATAGGAAATGTTTAATGAGGTTATGAAGTGCTCTTCTAGATGGCATCTAACTGATAAACAAACCAAATAATTACATGCAAAATTTTTATGTTATATAGTCGCATAAAACTCACTGTAAATGCTAAAGTTAAAAACAAACAGTACAACCCAGTACAGAGATTATAGTTAATCCACAACAAACTAAACTAAGATAGGTATGAGAATACTGATAAAAATCTTTCCTCTCAGTCCTCTACATTGCATGATTATGTGGGTAACTCTCAGAGATCTCTACCTATTTCAGATACATACAGTACATCTAATTTATACAGTATGTATGACCAATTAACATGGTTTACAACTCTTAAGGACATGCACAATGCCATCTTATGAATGTAGAGACTAAATGACAAAGCTTCTCCACAGCACACTCAGAATTCACTACACTTCCCAGCAGGCACCTCACCGATCTATTGACACTCCAGTCAAATGACTGTCACATGCTCTGACAATCTGGTTCCAATTCCTCTAATTACCTTCAGTATTTAAGGACTGTGTTTGCACATGCTCAGTGCAAACTATTTTTGTATAATTCTGTGGCACAGTGCAAGAACCAGACAACCCACTTGACCATTAAAAGTGAGTCCAGTGGACTATTGTAGACCTTAGGCGTCTTTTTATTTTTTCGTACCTGCACTCAGTGTTTTGACTTTTGCTTGCCTTCTAATTTTTTGATGACTGTTTCGCCTCTAATTATCTGTCGGAGCGACGTGACAGTGAATAACAAAATTGCATTATTGGTTCAAAGTTGTGGGCCTTTTTATAGCACAGCCAACTTTTCCTTGGAAATTGACCAGTAAATAAATATAAATACCAAATTTCAGTTGAGTGATTAATTATAATTGGACAAAATAACAAACAGAAATTTTCACCACTTAACTAGGAAGCCAAGAGCAGATTTACAATCATGATTTCTTTTCCCCAAAAAGCCACACGACTCTGTGTCAAGATGCAATTTAAACCAAGTCTCTATTAAGCAGAAAGTAAGACGTGATCTCATTTTCTAGGCATAATTCGATAAACTTTCATTATTTTATATAGCCATTGAAGTGCATCTGTCTTTGCATAGCTGTATTACATAAAGCACTCTTAATAACCCTGATATAGATGTTTCTCTTCTTCTAATTGCTAATGATTTACTACATTCATGCATACACTAATGCATTTTGTGTATATTTGTCACGTTTTAATGTTGCTGCCAAAAATGTATAGATTAGGTGGTTAGAGGGAGTAAAACACTGAGGGCTATTCAAAGGAGAAGTCTGTCTTCATTTATTTTTACTGTTAGCACACACAAATACAAGTGAGTGCCCTTCCAACCATAGCTGGCACAATCTTTCGCCAATATCTCACTTGCCAAACCAATCACAGCTTCACGGTCCCCAGTCCAATCCTGAGCTCAGATAATGTCTGTATGAATTGCTTCAGTTTCTTCCCAAAAACATGCCTGTTGGTGAAGCTGTGATTCGAAATTGCCCCTGGGTGTGAATAAGTGTGCTAATGTGTGTGCATTATGCACTGCAATGGACTGCTGTCCCATCCAAGCTGGCCTCATGCCCAGTGTTTCTGGGATTGGCTGTGGATCCACAGACCCCCTGACCAGCATAAAGAATAAATGAAGGAGTATACTGTATAGCACTTTTAAAAACAGACATTATCTCAAAGCAGAATTAATTTTGGCTTTGGATTAAGATCTCAGGCACCTCGGTGTGGCAAGAAAAACATCTCATTCTTGATGTATGACAATGAAACTTTAAGAGGAACAAGACCTCTTCTCAGCAACACCAGATGATGGAACACATTAAATTTTGATATGCAGAGCGTTCAGTATTCTCACAGCTTATAAAATCTCCAATGTTATTCACAAAGAGCTCTTTTTCATTCCAACCAAATAGGAGCCAAGCCTTGTAGTCATTTGAGACCAATAACAATTTCTTAAAGGTGGAATCAGGCTCCAACTTGTTTGGACTGAAAACCTGCACCTGCACTTTGCAGGTAAGAACTTTCTTACACTATATTCACACAGCAAGCCAAGTGGCCTGAATCCGATTTTTTTTTTTCCAGATCCAAATTTTTTCGAGTGGCTGTTCACATTGTTTTAGAGATGTGACCTATAACAGACTGCAGTGTGGACACTTTAAGGCCCCACTGTGGCCCGGATGCGCAATAGAAACACATGAGGCTGACGTATCACGGTGTTTACGGATATGAAAAAACAAAACAAAACACAGGACTCGGAGTAGAAGGAGTTGAGATATATCAGTGTTGACAGTTTTATTTTAAAATTATTATGCAGTGGAGGCAGAAAAATGTGTCAGCAGATGACGAGGAGGAGAAGAATGAAGAAAAAGAATGCCAAAACTCTGGCTGTGGCTTTTTTTTTTTGGAGCAATAGCTGCTACCTCTGTAGAGAAGTCTGTAATCTTTTGGTCTTCTGGGGCTCTCGCCGTCGCATAATTATGACGAATGTCGTCCAAGAGTGACGTCAAGGTTGCATTGAATACTGATACATGTAAATTCTGATTGAATTCTGATTCATACATCTAATCGCATTACTGTTCAGACTGAGGTCGCATTTCAAAAAATCCGATCTATATTTGATTTAGTACCACATATGAAAGTGGCCCAGATTCGATTTGAAAAGATCGGATTTGATGTGTTTTTTTGGTGTTCACACTGGCATGAAAAAATCAGATATGGGTCACATAAAGGGGAAACAATCAGATTGAGGCCACTTGGGCTTGCAGTGTGAACGTAGCCTTACTTGTTTACTGGCAAATTTGAGTGCATTTCTTGAAACTTCTGTGAAAAAAGGGATTAAAAAACCTTTCATATAAATTTGACAAAATGTGTGTACAGTGAAATCCAAACTGCTTTCACATTTGAAACATTTACGTGAATTAATTAATGGACATTTAGGACAAATAAATTTAAACTCATTAGCTCTAGGGATTTGGGCACCTCTTAAAACGCTTCTTATTCAATTAATATTTTTATCTATGGAAATGTTTAGTAATTAAAATCTGATGTGATTAATGAAAGTAATATTGAACACTTTATGAAAGTAAAGAGAAGATGTGTGAGTGGTCTGTGCCCTTTGGTTCAATGACCGATTAGGAATGCTTCATGCAGGAACTCACCTCTCGCCACAACACTCCCTTTGAGCACAGGGACTCATTTTTCAAAACCGTTCATCTCTAAACTGCCCCCAGCTCTCTGGTACAGAAAGAGTGCTTGTTTTCCTGTAACTCACTGTGGCTCAGCTCAAAGTGACGCACTGCTAAAGCACACAGGCTCTTTTTTTTTGACAACTAGCTGAAATTTATTCACTGCCAACAGCTATTGGGTAGGAGATGTCATTTTTGGCACGGGTATGGCATCTAGCATTGTACAGAGATTTAAGGTGATGTTAAAAGAGGTCAGGATACAGGAGATCAAGCAGCTGATAAACAGAACATGATTCACTTAAATGTATTGGGTTATTGCCTATGCAGTTCATGTGTTTGTATGTGTAAACCATGTACAACTAATCAACAGTGCTTAAACATCAAAAAGTAACTGCTGTCATTATTCTTTTTTTTATTTATTAATTTTTTTTGTAGTTGAATACCAAAGACAAAGGGAGACAAGTGACTTAAAAAAACATACACTATCTAGGTAAAAGGAAGGGCTAAAAATTACAGGATTTGTTATCCTGTATTAACTGTGGCCATGTGTGTCAAATGTGGTTTGTCCAAAAACCAGCTGTTTTCAGACGACGTTTGTAGCTCAACTGCCACTTCCTTTTGATGGCATATGGATGAGGACAGTGCAGGCTCTGACCTTCTCTACAGTACTGTACTGAGATGAGCATTTATGTGTCCATCATAATATCCTGCTGTGTGAATGGAACCAACACCAGATCCACTTTAAACAAATAAAGTAATATCGAAGGCATGCAGAGTATAACAGGTTTCTGAGAGGAGATCAGTGATTCATCTCACTTGGGGCCACTACTGACCAACACTTAAAGGAAATGGTTTTATGCATGTCGATCAATTGCAAAGGCCTGTTTGTTTTAGAATGGGTTTCTTGTATGTTACTGACTTTAGGTTTAAAAATGTTTGTGGTTACTTACTGAACTCAACCAATGTAATACCTGAAAGTTGTAATCAAAAATGTTATTGAATTTAATACGGTACAGAATTGACAAAACCTAGTTATATTAATAGCAGAGCTCCTTAGCAGAGCCTCATAGGCATGGAGTAAGGTTTTTATGGTTGTCCCTTGTCCATGCCACCACAGGAAACGCAGTAAGGCTGCAACAACATCTATGAAAAACATACATTCATAACAAAACTGAAACCCAAAAAAATAGAGGCTCATACATCACTGGTCATCCTCACACAGAATAAAAACACACACATTCTAACTTAAATAACTAGACAAACTTTCGCCAAGCAAAACAACAAACAGTAACAGGAGCATGGAACATGAACTCGCTAAACTGATAATTAAACTAATAAGACAGGTGATACACATGAATGTGGGAATCAGTTAGGGAAAGGCAGTGAAAACAAAACTCAGTGTTAACCCTTTCCTGCTTTCGCTCCAAACCCTAGTTGGGAAATGCAGGCTTGACTGATTTATTTATTTTGTCTAAAACTAAAGTTGATTTAGCCCTTAAAGGAGCCATGCTATCCTTATAACAAACTACTCTATCAGTGGTTACATTTTTACGGCATTTGGCAGACACCCTTATAGTGATATCTATCAGGAGCTCAGCCTCAAGGCAATACCCAAATCTATATATTATTTGGCTTCTTGCACTTTTTGGCTATTTTGGATTTTATTCAATTCTGGAGTGTGAGGGTTTTTTCCGGAGACTTTATATGTTTCAGAACCACACTGGTAAAAGACCAGGGGAAGGAATATACAAGACTACACTAAGTATACTGAGGTGACAATTATGCAACCACAAAATGTATTTTTAAAAGTTTCCTATTTTTGAATATGCTTATAAATCACATGCACACCTGTAAATATTGAGCAAGTTTTCTCTTCAGTTGTTAAACAAATGTACAGCAGGAAACCCAGGATGAAATTGGAGAGTAGCTATAAATAGGATAATGGAATCACACAGCAATAAATAAGGAATGTTTGCCTGCAGGTGTGAAGCAGAGAGGAGAAGAGGAAGATAAGAAGATAAGAAGAAGAAGAAGCTAGAAGACCTATTCACAACACAATATTTGTCCTTTACTTATCTGATTTTACTAGATGTGTAAAATGCATTTGAGGCAAAAAATACTAATATACACTATGTCCAATGTGTGTGTGTGTGTGTGTGTGTAAGCGAGCATGTGCACACATGCTCTACTCCATTTCCAAGTTTTCTCTACATTTCATTTGTTATTACTACAATTAGCTGATAAAGTAAATCTTCTGGCTTCAGCGGTAGTTCATGAAGTTATGTACAGGGGTCACAGAGTTCATCTGCTAATCATAACATTATTTATTCATCATATTATTTGAAGTAATTTAGGGTGGACCTTTTGGTCCAACAACCTGCAATTTTAGGTGCAGATTGTGAATAATTTAAGAGGCAGTATATTAACGCTGCATGGCAGAGCATTCATGTGTGGCTTATGGTCAGATGTTGCTGTTTATTAAAGTTGGGGTCATTGTTTTTTAGGTCAGATTGCTTCCAATAATATTTAAGTTCTCCTTACTTTCTGGCAGATTTACTAAAATATCTGCTCAGAGGAGAAGTTTGCATCTCTGTGGCGGCTCTGGATGAGACTCTGTGAATGAGGGAAAAGTGAAAATGCAATTTTGGTTCACTTGAAACACACAAAATTGTTTTATATTTTTAAGTCAGGCCTCTGCTCCCTCCCATCTTTAGTTTAAACCAGTTACGTACAGAAAACAGTCCTTTACGTATGTTTACCTACTCCTCTTTCAGGAAGTCTAGGGTCTTAAATAAAACACTATAATCATCAGAAAAGTTTTGCAGTCTTATTAGTTTCTTAAAGATCCACAAGAGAAAAAATATGTTATACTGATTTATCTGTCATCACTTCATCTTTAAAACTCTGCTACAGCAGCTGGGATCAGCCCCATGTTCCCCAGTACCTACGTTCCCCAGTACCTACGTTAACCCAGACCCTACGCTCCCCAGACCCTACGCTCCCCAGACCCTACGTTCCCCAGACCCTATGTTCCCCAGACCCTATGTTCCCCAGACCTTATTAAATTAATGGATCATCAAAGTAACAATTTATGGAATATTCATTACTTCACATTTTTAAAGTTAATAGGGTTAGGGTTAGGGAACATAGGCACTGGGGAACACAGACATGGACCCACAGCAGCTATCTGGTGCTATAACTTCCTGTAGCCAGGTGTGTGGATAGGGACAAGGGACTAATTCTGGCCCGGAATTTATGTCTGTTGAGAAAATGTTTAGGTTTAGGCAGTACATTCTGGTACTCACAGTGGAACAGAATTTTAATTCATTAATAATAATAATAATAATTTAATTATTCCCTGTACTGTTTCTAAGCCTTCATTCAAACTATACTGGAATGCATATAGAGTAAATCATTTCATGATGATGCAATTCCTAATTAACAGAAAGAGAGAGAGAGAGAGAGAGAGAGAGAGAGAGAGATGGGCAGAATCAGGGGCTTAAATAAACGCTAGCTGATATAACACTGCGGATATTTATGAAATTCTAACTTTTTCTTACCACTCAAGCTGAATTTTCAAAAACTTTAAGCAAATTTCTTGTGTTGTTGTTGAAATAATAATGATAAAATAATCATCATCATCATCATCATCATTCTGCTATTAAGCATCATAGATATATATATATAATACAGACATTTGTTGTTATGCAGGGTAGGGGGTTGTAGAGTAGGGGGTTGTAGAAAAATGTTTAAATTCCTCCTTAAATTACTTTTACTATGTAAAGCTGCTTTGTGAAAATGTCAATTGTAAAAAGCGCTATACAAATAAAACTGAATTGAATTGAATTATGGATATTACATAATGTGCTAAGATTAATGGACATTTCTCGCAGCATTACAGGATCACAGTGTGTTGTGTACCACATAAAGCGACAGAGCACACCTACCCTGAGGTAAATGCTCCAGCAATGCTGTTCATTTCCCTTAAACTGTCAAAAGGCCTGACCTTTAACCTCAGCCAGCAGTTTTATGTGTCTGTGTGATTTGTGTGTCATCATCACTCTTTGTGATCAAAAACACCAACCTACCAGTGAGTATTTTGCTCATCTATCGATTTTATCCAACAAATCAAATTCACTTTCCTTATACATTATGTTATATTGTTATTTAACCATAACTACAATGATATGTGAAAGAATTCGGTACAGGTGGCTTATTATCTGACCACATAGTTTGATAATATTCCTAAACATGTAATGTTGTACATTTAAATCTCTGGAGCTAGATTAAAGCATATAAAGTGTTTCATATAGCAGCTGTGGTCTTCAGATTTTTTTACCACATACTTGGTGTCAGTTTGACCAAGTTTGAACAGACAGAAAAGTCATTACATTCAATTCCTTACCGTGACCATTTTAACAGTCTGAATTAAATCATTCAATTTTCCGGTACATTGGAAATAGTGGACCCAAGCACCTGGGAATATTTCCACTACCCATGCTGATGAACCACTTTTAAACATCTAATGACAAATGTGAACAAGCACGCTAACCTTAAACACTAATCCTGCCTCTAACCCTTCTAATATTTACCTTCTTATATCTTAGACAAATTCTGAAATATGAGATATGTTGTTTTTATAAACACAGACAGAATAAATGAGCTATTGTGGGGGAGGTTTTTTTACTGTAATTTTAAACTCTATAATAAAGTAGACTTGGACCTTGGAACTGCTGCTGTAATCCTAAAGAATGTCACAACCTGCTCATACGGAACTTTTTTTAACACACAGTACTATTTCATGAACCTTTTTAGAGTAGTACCCTACAATAATTTATAATCCTATATCTGATGTCACTCAGAAGAAAATGATTTCCACTTAAAAAAAAAAAATTCCTCTGCTGCCATTTCAAGGGCTTTCTCTTGTCACTGTTGGTTAAAGATGTAAATCTACATCTGGGTTTTTGTAAGGCTGTTTTGTGACATCTATTGTCAAATGTTCTATACAAAAGGTATTAAATTTTTTTAATCACGACAAGAAGGTCCTGGGTTCCAGTCCCAGGCTCGGACATTTCTGTGTGGAGTTTGCATGTTCTCCCCATGCTTGCGTGGGTCTCTTCTGGGTTCTCCAATTTCCTCCCACAAAATATGCACATTAGGCTAAATGGCTTTCCCAAATTGCCCCTAGGTGTGAGTGTGAATGGTTGTGTGTGTTGGCCATGCGATGGTCTGGTGAGCTGTGCAGGGTGTGCCCCGCCTTTGCCCAGTGCCAGCTGAGATAGGCACCGTTTCAGCCTCCACGTGACCTTTGTAGGTCTAAACAATTCAGCGTGTGAGTGAGTGAATGATTAAAAAAACAGCCCATAAGAAAAGCACACAATAGTTCAGCTATACTCATAGAGCAATTCATGAAGCATGTCACAGAACATCCTTTCACAATGTGAAGCAAAGCAAATATTTTGCGATTTATCAGTGTTTGATGGAACACCAGCCTTTTAGTACAAACCCTAAATAAATGACACCATAACAAGAAGCAATATTGTAAATGTAGACAAATGTGTCTAATATTCTCTATTATAATATACACTGCCCAGCCAAAAAAAAAAAGTCACACACTCATTTATCCTTGATCACAGCATGTAATCTCCATGGCATTGTTGCTCCAGTTGGTCAGGTTGAGGCTCAGCAACATTATATGGCAATAAAATGGAGTTGGCTGAATAAGCAGGTTAAGCAGGTTATCACATCAATGGACTTTTTCTTACCTGATGGCGCGGATATAAAATAGGGTCACAGATAATGAAAGAGTGGTTCAGGGAGCCCAAGGAATCATTTTGACATACATACTGGCACCCCAGAGTCCTAACCTTAACGCTATTGAAAGTTTTTGGGATGTGCTGGAGAAGACTTTATGGAGTGGTTTAGTTTTTTTTTGTCATCAATTCAAGACGTCCGTGAGAAATGAACCCAACACTGCAATGAAATAAATGTTATGTTGCTTAAGATTGTTGAAACAATGGCATGATGATTACATGCTGTAAGCAAGGCTAATTGCGAAACATGTTCATGTGTGCAACTTTTTTTTTTTTTTTTGGCAAATATAAAAAAAATTTAAGAAAATATAAAAATATAATATAGCAAATATAAGAGGAATATTCCTTGCCATATTACTAAACTCAGCATTATTTTTTTTCTTATTTTTATTTTTATGGATTTATTTCTAGAAACAACCAATTATTTTTTGAATAATTTGATCAATTTGCCCATATTCCAAAATTCTTTACTTGCTATAATTTTTCGCTATGTGAGCACTAGTTTAAGATTTAAATTTAAGATTTTTTGAACCTTGTTAGTGATTGATGTGGTCTAAAATGACAAATTTAGCATAAAATTTTTCTAAACAATTGTGATGCAAGTTGTGATATTTTTATGCTTTGTTTTGTAATGAAATTGCAGGATTATGGGCGGTATAGTGGTGTAGCAGTTAGCATGTCTGCCTCACAGCAAGATGGTCCTGGGTTCAAGTAAGGGGATTTCTGTGTAGCATTTGCATGTTCTCCCCACGCTTGCATGAGTTTCCTCTCACAGTCAAAAGCCATGCACATTAGGCTAACTGGCTGTCCCAAATTGTCCCTAGGTGTGAGTGTGTGTGTGTGTGTGTGTGTGTGCCCTTGTGTTGGACTGGCAAGTCAGCTAAAATAGGCTCTTGCATCCTTGCAACCTTGGTAGGAATAAGCAGTTTGGCAAATAAATGAATGCATGAACATCTGAATGAATGTTTGCGTGGGGGGGATGCTTTGATTCAGTATGACACAATGATTGGTCAAATTTGCAGGAAAGTAGCTATGATTGTTTAAAACTGTAAAGTTGCACTGAATTTGAGTAAATTAATGCGCTTGTAATACTGAAAATTCCTTGAGCGACTGCTAGATGACTGATGACTTTATAACTCACCACTGAAAACACCTCTGTTGGATTCAAACACTTTTCTGTTCATTTTGTACTGATCTCACCTCTTGTGCACAGATGTTGTGGATTATAGCTGTTTAGAGACCATGTATACTGCACTATGCCACTTATGAGCAGTGCTGCTTGGATAAATGCCCAGTCAGGCTTGGGTTTCTGATAAAGCCTCACTTGTGTCAAGGGAAACAAGTTCCAGGAGACAGTATCGAAATCTGGGTCTCTTTCACCAGTGATCAGAATCAGGCTGAGGTATTAAATTTATATCTAATAAAAGGTATTTAATACACTGCAGTATTTTTTTGAGAGAAAGAATAAACTGGTACTTACAGTTGAAATTGGGCTCGATGTTGTCTCCTGCTAACAGGCTGTTGATGGTGATCTGATAAATGATGTGCAGCAGTAAAAAGGTCAAACTGGTGAAGCACAGGGATTTCAGCAAGCGTCCTGTGTGGCCTGAAGGAAAGACGCAGAAGTGTTCAGAAAAAATACATGAGACACTGATAGACCAATGATCAATGACTGTGAGGGGGTTTAAATCTAAAGATTTTTTCTATCTATTAATAAAGAAAAAACAATGTAGTGCTACTGAATGAATTATTATTAAAAGTGCTATAAAGTCATAAAGAGTTCTAGGCCAAGAAGGTGGCTATCTCTCATATGGAGAGGAAATCCAGAAATCCAGTTGTCTGGGTGAAAGTAGACTCTCAGTCCTCTGTATCTACACGTTATGTGAAAAAACTGCCATAATTCACCACTGTTCAGAGTAATACAGCCTGCTTTACATCTCTCTCTCTCTCTCTCTCTCTCTCTCTCTCAGTAGTAACATACTACTGATGTTTTTGGCAGCCTGTAGACCGTTCGTCATGCAAAGAGCACAGTGTGAGTTCAGAGCTGTGCCATTATCAGAAAACTTCAACTGAAACGGCATGCGCAGGAGAAAGAAGTTGGACTTGATTTGTCCTCTGATACATAAACACACATGACGTGATCGGACACATGAATGGAAACAGCTGGGGGTGGATATTAATGACTGTTTATCACGGTCTCTCTATCCTTACGTAGGTTTCCACCGGGTAATTAGGTTTCCTCCTACAGTCCAAAGACATGCTCATCAGACTAATTAGCTATTATTGATTGCCCCTAGGTGTGAATGTGAATGCTTGTGTGTGGTGGCCCTGTAATGGTCTGGTGAACTGTAAAAACCCCCCGCCCCCTTTACTCAGTGCTGGCTAGGTTGGGCTCTGGCCTCCCTACAACCTTAAGAAGGATAAAGTGTCTCAGAAAATGAAATGAAAAGGAAATAATTTTACAGTGTTTTATAAACATTAAAAGTATATACACTAGTATTACATTAGTAATGAAAGCACTGGCTCAGTAGTATTATAGTAACAGGCAGTGGTAAAAAATTTAAAACAGCTGAAATAAAAAAAGCTTTCTTGTTGTAGTCAATATAATTGAGGCTTTATGTTGTCTTTTTAGCTTTTACTTTCTACATGTAACAAGAAAATATATATTTATCTATACACTTTAATGCATGCTTAATTTAAAAATGTAATTTTAATAAAAAATAAATAAATAAATAGATATAATAAATCAATTACATTTCAGTGCTAAGTGGCAGGGGTACACCCTCATATAATCTGAAGTGAGATGTGTTGTATATCTTTTATTTATTAAGATAGTCTGCCATGGAGATGCTGAACAATACATTATACTGATAGATCATTGAAAGAGTTCAACTGTAACGCCCTCCCACAGAGAAAACTGATGGGTTTGCTTAGCAGAAAAAAAGAGACCACTTAGGATGTTTTCTCTCTCTCTCTCTCTCTCTCTCTCTCTCTCTCTCTCTCTCACACACACACACACACACACACACACACACACA
>JAQMYF010000001.1:11113802-11129634 GCA_030014195.1 Neosilurus mollespiculum
CTGAGATGGGCGCCAGCCTCCCCGCGACCCTAATTAGGAATAAGCGGTTCAGAAAATGACATGACATGACAAAACCAGTGGTGGCTTAATGGTTACGGTGATGGGTTACTGATCAGAAGGTCAGCGATACAATCCCCACTGTCACCGATGTTGGACTCCTGAGCAAAGCCCTTAACCCTCAATTGCTCAGTTGTATAAAAATTATAAAAATAAGAGTATCTGCCAAATGCCATGAATGTAAATGTAAACCAAAATAGATAAAATGCTCAGGAGGTCCCAAAGGCCAGGGAGAAAAACTGTGTTTTAAGAGAAGATTCAAAAATCGATAACGAGGGGGCTTGTCTCACGTAAAGGAGCAAGTGATTCCACAATCTCGGCATGGACACCGGACAACCATTTAAGTTATATTCCATGCCTATGGGGCACCACTCAGAAGCTCTGCTATGAACTGAAGACACACAAGTGTGAGGAAGAAAGTCCATAAAAAATTATCTGTGATGCCACTGTACCCTGGGACTTTAGGTTAGTGTGAAAGCTGTCATTAGTGATTACTGGTGCATTTTCTTAGGACCTCTTTCATGTGAATAAAGCATCACTCTCAGCCACTATTCCTATATATATAAATACAGTATATATACTTTTTTTTTTTTTTTTTACAGGAACATGTTGTTTACCGGAACATATTACTGTGATTTATCAGGAGTTAACAACTCAGTGTTAGACTTAGTATATCCTTCAAACACACAGATCTAGTTATCACTGTGCAAATGTATATTCCGCCACTCTCTATGAGCACTGTAATTTCCAATCTGACTCTTGGCAAAGTTTAATCTTTCTCTAGACAGTCTGATAAAGAGTAAACAAAATGTTTGTTTGAAATGAAAACTGCAGAAAAGTACTTAAGTAATAATAAATCCTGGCTTCTTCAGGTTTTCAGCCTACACAAGAGGAACACACTGGAGTACTAACAGTAACATATTTAAAGAAATGCTCATGCAACTGAACACCTTCTCTCTATTTTAAATAGTCATGGCTATATGTCTTAACTTATTCCTCACATTTATAGAGCTGGAAATAAAAATAAATGGAGTGTGGAGTCAGTAGACGAAGGGTTGGTAAGATTAACGGACATCTTTAGCACTTGGAAATTTACTATTTAGAAAAAGAGCATTGATAACAGATCCACTTATATTCAGTCACAGATTACAGACTGCTGTCAAGATGATATCACAAATCATGACTTTTTTCTCAGAGCCAAAAAAAAAAAAAAAACACAAAAAGCCATCCTGCATTTAAACTACATCTCATTATAACAGCTGAATAACCAGAATGTGAAACTGAAGAGATAATATATATAGACGGCTAGTATCGTATCTTCCAGACTCGCTTGGTAAACTCTTTGATCTGGCCTGACCCAGCTACCAGCAGAGATAAACAGTCATTGTGCCTATTGTAAATGAGGCTTTCCAGGGCGTTTGGCTTGTGGGAAACTCTGGACTTCGATTGTCATTCTCGACTGTAGGAGGTTTAAAAAGCCCAGGCCTGGCGTGTGTCTGAAAAAAAATAATTTTTTGATTAAAAACTCATGAGGCATGCAGTGCAGATGTGAAGGGGACAGTTAGCAGTATCTGCACAGAGAAAAGCACAACTTTTTCTGTTGCCAAGAGATTCGCAAGCCGTGAATTCAAACAATGAAGAGTGTGAATAAAAAGCCATTGTGTTTGACAGAATGCTAATATCGAACAGTCCTCTGCACACCGTGACATGGATAGTCGCTTTTATCTCAAGTTCTTTTTTTAAATAAAACACAGTGCAATTATGATTTTAATATGAATATCAATAATTGGTTACATAGACATTCTACAAGTTCAACAAGGAACCTACACTATGTAGTTCCATTTGCTCACTCACTTATTTGCCAATCTGCTTAGTCCTACTAGGGTCACTGGGAACACTGGTCTCAGCCAACACTGGGTGAGGGTGAAGAACACTCTGAACAGCTTGCCAGACTACTGCAGGGCAAACACACACAACGATTCACATCAACATTCACATCTACATCCATACCTAGGGCAATTTGTAACAGCCAATTAGCCTAAAGTGCATGTCTTTGGACTATGGGAGGAAACCAGAGTACCCAGAGGAAACTCACACGAACTAAACGGAAATGCCCAAGCCCGGGAATCAAACATAGGAACTTCTTGTTGTGAGGCGGATGTGCAAACCACTATGCCACCATGAAACAACATTTCTAAGTCTATGGGCCACAATCTGAAGTTCCTCTAAATAAAGTAGAGGAAACTTGAAGATATTAGCAGGGCTCTGTGGAACTCCATACTTATACAAATTTCATAAAAGCCATGAGCTCGATTTTGTTGACGTGTCCGTCCTCACATGCCCACGCATGAATGGAGTCAGTGAATGAAGACAATGGTGGGAAAAATATATTGCCATCAGCAAACTCTACACCAAAACGCCCAAGTCCAGGAGTTGCCATTACCATTACCATAGCCATAACAATTACACTGAGGCAGGTCAGCTGATTTAAGGACTACTTTATTATCCACTGGTAAATCAATAGATTTTAAATGAATACTTTATTTAATGCTAAATAAAGACTAGATTTGCCTTGAAATTACATAGTACGACAAATATATGCATGTAACTAATTAGAGTGATTGAGATCAGCTTTTTTCTCTAGATTATTTCCCCCAATTAAACAAAATAAAAACACAAGCAGATTTTTTTTAATGCTTGAGGATTAAACTTGAATCCATTTACTGATATTTAACAAAAAACTATAGCAGTGTACACAGGAAGTTAAAGTGTTTTAACTAAATGAAGACTTTCCAAAAGCCTGCTGAGACGCACTTGCAAAGTCTTTGTCTCTTCAGAAGTAGCTTTATGAAAATGACTTCCGAAGGTGAACGACCCTCATCCAAATTCTAGCTCCACACTCCAAAGTCAGTATTTATGCATTGAGGCAAATTATATAGATTACAAACATCTTTGCCAACTACTATGTACCAGTTCCAGCTATATGACACACCATTATAATTGTGAATGTTTGTTTTAAGCTTATACTATCATATATTTTACAGATTTCTGTGTAATATAAAACCATATATGTAAAATATGTAGAATATGTAAAACCCAATTACAAAAACTCTGTGCGCTATATTAAAGTTGCTGTTGTCTGGATGAAGAAGATTACAGTCAGAGAGGTTTTGTGACATTTGTGGGCAAAGCACCAAGTGAACACACAAAGTAAACAAGTAAACGTGTCCATGTGCTGGAAAACTGTTTCCCATCTCTGCTGAAGGCTCACTACTTCTCCGGCACGCACACGGATCCAAAATCTGGTTAAAGTTCCCTGTCAGTCTCAGTGGATAGAAAGCAAATATTTAGCTGAGGCCATGTCTGTCCATATCACACCAGAAGACTTCCAGATCAGAAAGTGTAGACCCGTAAAAGACCATTTGTTTGATGCTGGTTCTGATAAATAAAATACTTCATGCCTTTAGTAGTGCAGTGAATAAAGTGTAATCAAATATATATATATATATATATATATATGATTTAATTGCATCATGAAATAATATATATTGATACAGTATATACTGAAGAAGAAACACTGGAAATAAATGCATATTCTTACTTGCACAAAAATGTTTAGGTTCTGCCTCATGAACTTGTTTTAAGATACATATTTAGCACATATTGTACAGCTGTATGGCTATCTCAGTAAAATGATTAAATACCATGTTTAAAAAAATAAATAAAATAAGTGTTTAACAAAAAATATTCATTTACTGCCTATTTTACAGTTAATTACTGTCTATTATTCATATTAGAGATGTTTTAAAAATGTCTGATACTCATTTGAAATAATAATAATAATAATTATTATTATTATCATTATTATAATAGCATGTATACAGTGGTTATATATACTGAATCCTCTAAAGGATTACCTGTAAAGAGTAAAAAAAAAGATATTATTTAGTGCATAATATTTAATGTTTGAGGTATTATTATTATTATTATTATTATTATTATTATTATTATCATTCATTTATTCATTCATTTTCTGAACCACTTAATCCTAATTAGGGTCGTGTGGAGGTTGGCGCCCACCTCAGCTGACTCTGGGCTAGGGCAGAGTACACCCTGGATAGTTCACCAGGCCATTGCAGGGCAATTATTATTATTATTATTAACAGTAGTAGAAGTAGAAATATTTTATGGAAATAAAAGTCACACTCATATGTGCAGTTAAACCATTTTTCATGTTAACAAAGTAAAAGATTCAACATTACCAATGAAATTCAGGGCTGGAAGTGAAAAAGTATGTAATAGTGGTAAAAGCTTTTACTCGTCAAGTTCCACTTGATCAAAGATATTGACAGTCTGACAGCTATTTGATCGGATTGTTTAAGATGTTAAAACAAAAGCACCATTTTAACTTTTAACACAGAAGTGAAGAAATAAGGTCAGAGGAAGTTGCTTATAGTAGACTAGGCTATAGTAGACTTTTACATGATCCGATGCTTTAAAAATTCATTAAGTCATACATATTATAGTTTATAATATATTATAATCTAGTATAGTGGTGTTAAATCCTGTTTATGTGAAGATTTTTAATTCAATTATTTTTTCTTTCTTCAATGATACCTCAGACCTCAATTCCTCTGATCAGGTGTGTGGTTTAATGAACAGTTAAACTTTACTGAATTAATTGAAAGTATAAGTTACCTGCAGCAAGACAGACAGGCAGAAGCAGTCTGAAGATGAGTCCGCATACCATTTCAGAGGCCATATCTTTCTCACCTTCATCAAATTTCCAACACCTCTGCAGTCTGTCTTAAAACTCCTAGTGATTTAGCATCAGGGCTCAGGTCCAGTCATCAAGCACAAGATAAGAGCGCATCATCCTGTTCTTGTCCTACCACATTAACTCCAGTGTTGCAACTTCACCAAGTCCTCAAGAAGAAAGTTCTCTGTCAGATCTCCAGATCTTCTGCTTTCTCTCTCTCTCTCTCTCTCTCTCTCTCTCTTTATTTCACAGATCCAAATCCTCCCACACATCTGCAGCACACACTCTCAGTCTGTTTAATATCTGAGCTGGTGAAATGCCATTGTAAAAGAGTCAACACCAATTCCCAGTTCCTCCTCATTACCTGTTGACAGGAGACATCAGAGTTCTAGGTCCGAAAGTAAACACAGCTTTCAAATAGTCCCTGAAGGTCCAGAATGACACCAAACTCAACTCTTCAAAATCTTAAACAATTAAAAAAATAATAATAATAAAAAATAAAAAAAACATCAGGAGTCCAAATGCTCTGTTAGAGGTTTAGGGAGGAACACTCAGAGTTCGAACTGAGACTAGTTTGGGAAACAGCTGTAGGAGAAATCCTGCTTAAGTTCAACGCGTTCTCCTCAATAAGAAAACTGAACGGGGCCAGCATGTGATTGACAGGCGGCTCAACCAATCAACAAAGGAGTAGAAATAGCAGCACCGCCTTTTTTTTTTCCCACAATGAGCTGCTAAAAGAAAGAAACAGTGGAGTAGCAATGCACAGAATATTAGGCCTGTGTCAGGAAATAATCAATTAAGCTGCATGTATAGTATTAATTAGATACAATGTTTATTATGTTTTTTTGTGTTGTATTTATTCTAGTAAACAACTGTTGTTTACTCATACATAGCATAAACAACAGTTTCATTTAGAGAAAATAATCAGCATATATATAATGCTAAATAAAAAAAGTATATATATATATATATATACACACACACACACACACACAGACACACACACACACACACACATACATATAAAATTCATTCATTCATGGGGCAATTTGAGCAGCCAATTACCCTACTGTACATGTTTTTAGACTATGGGAGGAAACCGGAGTACCCGGAGGAAACACAAAACATTAACATAAACATAAAATATAAACGAAACATAAATCAAGATGCTAAACATAGGATTTGTGACTCGTCAGTGATTCAGTTCTCTTGTTGATTCACCATTAAACTTGGTATCCAGAAATATATAATCATCTATAAGATGCAGCTCTTTGACCCATCCCTACAACAGCTCATATTCACTGTTCTACTTTTTCTCTGTCCACAAAAATAATCCACTTCTTGTCAAATATTATCAGTTTAAATAAAACCTTCTTGATTTACAGTTCAAATTCTAATACCTTCAGGTTTAACTTCATGAACAAGCACATTAAAAATAAATAAATAAATGAACAAATAGCTCTCCAGTGAATTGGAAGCTTTTTAGAGTCGAATTGGGTTTGATTGTGAAAACTTGAGAAATTATAGGATACAATATTAATTAAAGGATAGAGAATGAAACTGCTCATAAAGTTCAGCTTTATTAAAATCCTGAAAAATAAGGTCAAAATAAGGGTAAATAGAGATGTAACAGTTTGTTTTCTGTTTCAAATAGCCTTTATTAGATTGTGGTTTGATTTATAACTATTGAAAAAACTTTTAAATATTTTTACTGAGTCCTGTTGAAGAAAAAAAATGAACATGGAATATACAGTGAATCCAGTCTGAAGAAGAGGAGCGCCACCTATCGGTCAAAGAGCAAATCACTAAATATGTGATCATTGATGATGGAGTACAGCATGTATTAAAAAGGTCTCACTCTCAAAGATCTGCTGTGAAATAATCAGTGTGGTCAGTATAAGGTAGTATTATAATATATCCAGTATATAGTATCATAGTGTATCCAGTGTATAGAGTATTGTAGTATCCAGTAAACAGTATCATAGCATATCCAGTAAATAGTATTATAACATATCCAGTGTATATAGTATTATAGTATATCCAGTAAATACAATCATAGTGTATGCAATAAATAGTATTATAATATGTCCAATATATAGTATTATAGTATCCAGTATGATAATCAGTAGTTCCTGTTGAATATTTGAGCTTCATGAACTTGAACTTCCCTTGATAATTGGTTCAAATTTTAATATAATGTAATAAAACTAATACCATACACAGACAGACAGAAATTTTAATTATTCCATGCATTCTTCCCTATATTTAACATAAAAAGGTTTTGTTACGACCGAATAAAACCTTGTTCACTGTGATTCTGTAAAAACAAACATTAAACCAGTTTGTTATCCATTATGTACAGGACTACGGTACAATCTGTTCTAATTAAAAATGGTCATGTCAAAAATGTTTCCAATTAAAAGACGTATTGCTTGTGACTCACTCTGTGAAAAGCACACATAGTTCTGGGGGGAAATGATAGCTACACAAGACAAATATTCACTGTGCACTTTTATTTGACCAGCCACAATAAACTTCAGAATTACAACGTGACAAACGAGGAAGATTATACACACTACCCCCTAATTTCAGGACATAAAGTTAAAAAGCATGTAATAGAAACTGCTTTTACTTTTATTGTGCCACTTGATAAAAGTAATAACATTTGGAGACTATTAGACCAAATCCATTGCAGAGGAAAGATTAGTTTGTTTAAAAGGTTGGTAAGTTTCAGCTTTTAAGTCTGAATTTGAGTAATGAGGCTGGTAGGGTACCTTTATTCGACTTATGTTTTATAGATTTTAAAGATATTTGAAAATTGTTACCTAAATGTGCAATTAATGTCAACGTTACTGAGGCAAATAAGGTCCAAGGTTATATTATAAACAGGACTGGTGGTGGTCAGTACTGCTTTTAAAAGTCTGCTATTTGTGGAGAGTTTAATTCTAAATTCAGTCTAATATTCCATCATGTCACCAAATCTTGAATTGCATATACTGTATATCAGGCACTGAATACATACAGAGGTACTGCTTGGAAGTGAGACAAAATGTTGTTTGTGTAGTATCCCATTATAAAATGCATAAAAGCTAAACTTTGAATATTAAACTGAATATTAAAACCAATATATTGGCTTTAGGGGTCCCTATGTAAAGGCTAAATACACAAATTGCTGGTCACTCAAACTCAGATTGAACTTCAGTTAGTTTGTGAAGAGTGTCTACTCCAGGAATGTCCAAGCTTATACAGAAAGGGCTTATATGGGTGCAGGTGTTCTCATTCTAAGCAAATGAGGGTTAAGGGCCTTGCTTAAGGGCCCAACTGTGGCAGATAGGTAGGGCTGGGGCTTGAACACCCAACCTTCAGCTCAGTAATCCTGAAGATAAACTAACAACTAACAAAACAGGTGACACGAATGTGGACATCAGCGAGTGATTTTGGGAAATGCAGGGAAGATAATTTTTTTTTTTTTAATTTACTTCAGGGCTGAAATTGAACCTATTACTGGAGATAAAGCTGCAGTGCCTATATATATATATATATATATATATATATATATATATTGGTCCAACCAATGTCCTTCAAACACAAAACAATCTCTAGAATTTACAAAGAATACAAATAATAGAACAAAAGCACCCAGCAAGCAGAAGTTCTGAGGGCAGAAAGTTCCTGTTGGGAGTACACAGGTCAGTTGAGAACAGCCACAATGGTATAGGCTGACTGAAGGGCTGTGGTAACTCTGTACAACCGTGTTGAGAAGCATCATCTCAGAATACACAGGATGTCATACACTGAGGTGGATAAGCTGCCACAGCAGAAAAGACCAAGGACAACCAACGAAATGCTACAGTGGGTATAAAACTGAACAACTAATGATTGTAAAAGGACTCATTTTCAGCCGTGTCTTGTTTTTTCCCCAGTCTGTGTAAACTGTGTAAAACTTCCAAAGGATCAGCAGTTTCTCGAATAATCAAAGCAGCCCATCTGACACCAACAACCATGTTACAGCCGAAATCACCAGGATTCCCTTTTTTCTTTATGATGTTTGATGTGAACAATATCTAAGGTTCTTGACTTATCTGTATGTCTTTGTGTTTTGCACTGTGATTGGCTGATTGGATAATTAAAATTCTTGCAATGAAGTAATTCTTGATGTTTTATGGGGCAACATGGTGGCGTACTGGTTAGCACGTCCACCTCACGGGTCCTGGATTTGGGCATTTCTGTGTTTGAATATTCTTCCCATGCTTGTGTGATTTTGCCTCTAGGTGTGTGTGTGAATGCTTGTGTGTGTTGGCCCTGTGATGGTCTGGTGAGTTGTTTGGGGTGTACCCCACCTTTGCCCGGTGTCGGCTGAGAAAAGCCGGCGACCCTAATAGGATTAATCGGTTCAGCAAATGAACGAATAAATGTTTTATCCACATTATCCGTTTATTCACAAGTGATGTAACTTTAAAGATCACTGCACTTCAGATTTCTGCCATATGGTGAAGGCTTTATGGGAACTACACTAAGATTAATACTGTGCATAATGTATTATAACAAAATGCAGGACCCACAGCAGGAAACCTTAATTCCTTATGTTAAGAAATTGTTCATCTCTCTCAAACCAAAAGTGAATCTGAAGCTTTAGGAATACACTGAACTTTGTTGACCATGCAAGAGGGAACACATAACTCACAGTGTATTACATAAAGAGATGTTCATACCGGTGTTAAAAATAAACACAATAATGACAGATTGTATATTTTTGCATGACCTTCCATTTAGTGCCAATATATAGGGGTTACTATTTTATACAAGTTAAAGCCTTAAATTACAAAAGTAATTCTTTTAATTCCTGAGTAAATACATGAATTGCATAATGAGACCTAGTTGCCAAAATCCTTACTAATAGTCAGGAACATGCAGTGCAATAAGATATTAGGTTCAGTTTATTCACTCATATATTTCCTCAGGAAAAGCACTGCAATAAAAGGCATTACTTTAATCCTCCGCTGGAGTGAGAGAAAAAACAAATTATAAATTCTATATAAAAGCGCTTGCATAAAGGACACTGCAGATAACATGGCAGGACTGTAGGGATTTGAGGTAAAAGGCTGAGATCTGCTGATGAAGGGCTCAAGGCAGGTCACTGGGTCAAGGGTCATCATCATCACGGCCGTAGCTGATTGGCTTGAGCTGCTGGACGATATAATCTGCTATCTCCTTGGAACCTGCAGCCACAACACGGCGGGACATGAGATCAAGAGGACCCCCTGGGAGAGAAGCATATTATTAGTGTATATTTGTTTAATTTTTATTTATTTAATAATTTTTTTGATATACTGAATTAATCCCATAAGGGAAATTATTGCCTGTGCATTTAACCCATCCAAAGTGAGCACACACACACACACACACGCACACTCTGAGCAGTTGGCTGCCACACACATTGGGGGTGCCCGGAGAGCAGCTGGTGGTTAGGTGTCTTGCTCAATGGCACTTCAGCCATGAATGTGGAAGAAGGGAAGGTGCAGCTCACTCCCCCATCGCCACACATTTTTCCTGCTGGTTCGGGAATGGAACCAGCGACCTTTCAAACCATTAAGCTATTTCTGCCCATAGCATTTACAGTATGCACCCACAAAATCTAAATGTGCAAAGACTCATAGGTGATGGTGGCATTATGTTTTGACGGTGGATTTAAATACAGATGTTTTCAATTAATCTCAATTTACAGTGGAGGGTTTGGGGCTTTAACCACAAAGCAACTTCCCACTGCTTTATACCATCAGTGAGTAACTTTCCCTGATCATGTAAAGAAAATGTGTTCATACAATAAATCACTATACAAGACGTAGAAAGAATTACTCCCGAAGTAACAGGCTGATGCATCATATTTCTAATTAGGAAAATTGAAGAAAATCGGTTGCCTTAACCTTACGAATGCTGAACACATCAAACCATACCTTATTCAACCGCAGCATGCACTAACCAGAAATCCCACACTGCACATATGTAGCGCCACATTAAACTCCACCCACCTGAGGTGCCCCTTCCTATATGGTAAAGGACTGGCACATTCTTTCGATTTGGCCTTATAAGGAAAACACTCAAAAAAATTGTGGATGTGGACACTTTAAGGCAGACAAGTCTTAGAAAAGTGTCCTTTTCATTCAATTTATGAATTAATGAAGACGATACATCATCTTTGAGGTAAATCTAAACAGGATGTATAGTTTTTTATTCATTTATAATACATAGTGACGTCAAATCCCAAATGGATTCACACTCAATATATACACGGTCTTATGGAACCTACCTAGTATACTATATGCCCAATAAAATCACTTTTAAGATCCCAGACAGACTTCAATCAATGCCTGTTGGACATTAACAACTTGTAAAATATGATCTGTACGTGGAAAATAGATACGTATGGCATAAATGGTTTGTGATTTTCCCGACCCATGTTCCTAAACTGAGGGGCGAGAGGGTCATTTGAGTATTTAAGCAGTAAAGCAAGACCGAGCATGCACTAATAGGAAAATAATCGGTGATGGGGTGACTCAAAGCATGGTTCCTCTTACCAGCCTACCTGGGTTAAGAAAAACCAGGAAATTCATTGAATATTATCAAGCACTGTTTCTTGAGCCTCTTTCTATAAATGTTAAATAAACATCTCCTTATAGATTAATGATCTTTTTTAAAATATATGTATTTTTTTACCTGTTTATTAATAAGATGGGACCATACAAGGCCATATGAATAGGCTGTTACTATAGAAATAATATTGTATTAGAATCAATGTTAATATAAAAATAAATACTGTGCTTTGTCTTGCAGCCTGCACTACTGTCAGAGCTGCTGCTACACAAACAACACTCCATCTGACCAATCAGAGTGAAGAATTCAACAGGACTTTGATAGGAGATTTAAATTAGAATATTTAAGGTACACCTATTTGACGGCAGTAGGACAATGCTCCACAAGCTTATAATCCTGACAGATTGTAGAAAACCAATACCTGCTGTCACTCTCGCTAATACTACCACCAGACAAGGCTGTTAAATCAGTGCAGCTGGAGCCACTGAGAGCTAACAGAGGATAGTGTCTGAATGAGAAAGTGCTGGAACTGCTTTTTTTTCCTTTTACTGAGCTCACATCTCTCTAGTTCCATGGAGTAACGTGGTCAAAGTCAAACATCAGTAAAAGAACGTCAACTCAGCAACTCTCTACACAGGTCTTTTCCGCGTTCCTCTTGAACTTCTCACTGTCTCGTACTTCTTTCTCTATCTCTTTCTGACAGACACATTTAGAGGGCAGGCATTTGGCTGACCACATGATCTTGACCTTACTGCCCTCTCCAACAGAGCCTCTTTGTGTACTCTCACACAACCTAATCTGCCATGACAATCTGCTGCCCACCTCCCACCAAACACACCGCAAAAACTGTATGTAAGACAGGCCTCGTGGGTTGTACAAATATCTCCAGCAGAGACAAATAGCTAGGATGGGAATAAAGTTTGTATTCAGTAAAGCCCAGAGCAGATGTAAAAAGCTGTTTGATGTGATGTCGGCAGTGATTACCTCGCACACTGAGGATTAATGTCTGAAAAGTTCAAGTTCTCAAACTAGATACAAGGGTCCTTCGTATTATGTAGAAGGTCACTGTATAATCCCAGATGTCTGCTTGATACACAGCAGACCCTCATAACAGGCTGTTATGGCAACAAGGTTAATGGTCCTCTTTAAGCCTTCCGTTAAACACATGCAGGCTGTGGGATTTATTCTATTTGCTGTATTTATTGGACAATACTTTACAAGAAATAAAACCTGCAGTGAGGTGGGGATGTGGACGATGAAATGGTGAGAGGCCTAATGGGAAACAGATGAGGTGGAGAAATGCAGTCTAATGGGAAGTACAATGACTGTTACTACTCCAAAGTTGATCATCTCCCAATAGCTCAAGTTGAAGTGTTACAAAATGTATTAAAAATGTTTAAAACATTTACATTCTATTGAAAACAAGTTATCACTTACTTTATAGCAGCTATAATCAGCATTTCCCTCATTCGGTTCTATTTTTTTCTTTCTCATGAAGCTTGTCATGTCATCAAGAAACCATAAAACCTCCGTCTTGAAGACTTTCCCAGGACTTAAGGAAACAGCTTTACCACTGACTCATACTAAGCACAGAACATGATGACTCCATCCATAAATTCTAAATGAATGCCAACTCAGAGTGCACTCATATACTGCCTGGCCAAAAAAAAGGTACTGCACATTAATATTTTGTTAAACCGCCTTTAGCCTTGAATATGCACATAATCGCCATGGCATTGTTGTTTCAGTTGGTCAGTTCGAGGCTCAGCAATATTAATGTGACAATAAAATGAAGTCAGCAGACAACCTAGATGTACTTAATGACCAGTTTATCTCATCAATGGACTTTTTCTTCCCTGATGGCACAGATATAAAATTGGGGCTCAAATATTGAAACAGTGGTTCAGGGAGCATAATTAATAATTTTCACACATGAACTGACACCACAGAGTCCTGACCTGAACCCTATTGAACGTCTTTGTGCAGGAGAAGACTTTACAGAGTGATTTGTTTTTCTCATCATCAATTTAATATTTTGGTGAAAAATGAACCCAACTCTGGATGGAAATAAATGTTGTGATGTTGTTTAAGTTGGTCAAAACAATGCCATTTCAATTGCATGCTGTAATCAGAGGGTTAAAGGTGGTCCAACACAATATTAGAGGGAATTGTTTTGGCCGGGCAGTGTATAAACTTTTCTTGTTTAAAATACATTAACACCATTTGACAAATCAGAATTCAGATATATAATAACATAACATAAATTTATACTCGCCTCTAGAGACTTAACAGGCATTTTTGTTGAACTGACATCTGTGACCTTGAAATTAGGTCAAGGTGACCCAGTTTTAAAAGGAGGGAAGACCTTGACACTAAGTATAACTGGTATGAATTACCAACCGATAACCGATCCGACAAAAACTGCACCCTCTACAGTGTTAACAGGCATTTTTGATTAACCGACCTCTGTGACCCTGAAAATTAGGTCAAGGTGACCCAGTTTCGATAGGCTAGTAGGGTGTGTGTCCTAGGGACCATCCAACATAAATCCATGAAAAACTGGCACCGCCAGAGTGTTAAAAAGCAAGCGTCTGTGGCGGCAGATGCAGACAGCCCCTGAAAACATTGTATCCCCTTCACTTCACGATACAATAAATGGAAAGTTCTTACAAGTTTGGTTTGAATGAAGGGAGTATTTGTCACACTAAGCCAAAGCCTGAATGCTTTGAATTAAAACCTTATGCATAACCACAACTGTAATAATGTGAACCAAATATGGTGTTATTTACAGGGGTGCTAAACCCAAAGTCAATCCAATATCCTTTCAAGGAATTCACATAACACAAGCTATAAATAACCTGACAGTAATATTTCCTATTTTGCAGAATTAAATCCAAATCGGCGTGAATGGAAAAATCCACAGTCACATTACTGCCAAACATTTCTGTCTAAACATTCTCCTCATTTGGATTCTGGACAAGATGAGTTTGTGTTAATCGGGTGAACACACCACTGTAGATTAAACAGGAAGTGAAATGTTTGTCCTGAAAGTCTGTTTAATGGTTCTGTTGTGTGCAGGATAAGTAAGAATGGTGCTGACCTGTAGTGTCGATCACACAGCCTCCTGCTTCGGTGATAATAAGTGCTGCTGCAGCAATGTCCCAGCAATGCAGGCCATACTGGTAGTAAGCCTCAGCTGCTCCAGTCGCAACCTGACACAGTGCTATAGTTGAGCTGCCCATGATCCTCACTCTGAGCGCACACAAATGAGCCTGGTGTAAAACCTGATGTAAAACCTTTAAACATGAGCTATATGGTACAATATAGCAAGTTCATTCTGTTTGGGTTAAAATGCTATATCTTACTATGACTATGCATTATTTCCAACTTATAGCCTGGCCAATTCCCTCCCACTACCTAACTGTCCATGTCGCATGACAGCTACCTGCCAAAGAGGGCGAAGGCAGATACATTCTTCCAAGACACAAATCCGACCACCACATTGTTTCACACTACTGCTAATGCAGCATCACAGAGGAGTGTAACACGCTTAGCAGAGACCACTATGTACCCTCTTCTGTAGGAATGAACTAACAGATGCCCAAAATTGACTAGTGACAGGGGAGGGAGATTATACCATTCCTTCTACCCAGAGAACAGGGCTGATTTCCCCTCGGCCACAAGCAGCTATAGTAACATCATGATTCAAACTTGCATCTTCCCAACAACAGTTCAGATGATTTACTGTTCCGATCCTTCGAAAAGAAAGCAATATTACCAACAAATAGGCAGAAGATTGGGGGGAATTTTCAATTTGGCAACATCCACCAAGCCTGAGGTGCACAAGTATTTTAGTATATACTACATGGAAACAGAAGCAAAAAGGCACACTGAAATGAGAGTTGTATGTTTTTATTGCTGTTATTCATTTTCATTCGGAAGTGGGGGGGTGGGGGGTGGGGGCTACACCCTGAACAGCTTGCTAGTCCATCACAGGGCTGACATACACACACACACACACAAACAGCGGAGTACGTGGAGATGCATGCAAGCACATGGGGAAGAACTTGCAAACTCCACACAGAAACGCCCGAGGCAGGGACTTGAACCCAGGACCATCTTGCTGTGAGGTGGACGTGCTAACCACAATTGCACCATGCGCTTTGTAAAGGTGTTTTAGAATAGATTACAGGAAACAAAAGAAAAATTAAATAAAACAAGACTGTGTGGTCTATTTTTTCATTTTTAAGAGTGAAGTGATTATACCACTTGCTCCAAGTGACTGTTTCAGCATTATTCATTTGGAATAATGACTTTTTAATACTGAGACAGTGGACCAGATGGCGGAGGAGGCTGCCCTCCAGACCTGGGAGACCCAAGCGTGTAGTTAGGGTCTCCTGGGAACGTTTGGCGGAGTCTCCTGTC
>JAQMYF010000001.1:11134657-11148770 GCA_030014195.1 Neosilurus mollespiculum
GACCAGATCAAGAAACTGACTGACTCCGTGAATGGAAGGCTTGTGACTGTTATCGAAAAGAAGGGGGGCTATATTGGCCACAGAGTTATTTTATTATTATTATTTTTTTTTAATTTCAGAAATGTTTATTTGTAAATTTTGCGTTTGTTTATTATTCTTACTTTAACAGGTGAAAATAAACAAGTGAGATGGAAAATCTTTGTTTTTCATTTAGTTGCATAATAATTCTGCGCACTAATAGTTGCCTAATAATGGTGTACATATAGATATTCTCTTAAGAAAGCCAAAACTTTGACCAAGAGCACTGTATAGTTGTACAATATCGATTAATCCTCAAAAATACAACTTGCCTAATAATTGTGCACACAGTATATAAAACAACCTAGATCTTTCTACTCAACTGATATTTCCAGACACAGACCACCATATAACTTTTTTAATTTACCTAAATTGTATATTTGTCATACCATAGTACCGTATCTGATCCAATAACCATGAAAGCTCTGAAGTAGAATGATGTTTTTGACCCAATATAAAACTCCACATTATTAAAGTACCAAGGAGTCCTACCATGAGACAACTACAGAGCAAACGCATGTGACGATATCAAACAAAACATGCGATTCAGCATTGTGCAAACTTAAACTGTGAGGTAGAAATGCTTTTATTGGTGGCATGGTTTAAGAAAAAACATTTTTTTCACCAAAAGAAAAAGTCTTAACTAAAAGGATTCATTGCTGGATACTGATAGGCAAAAACACCTCCTTCAGTGATTGAGTTGCACAGAATTCCTGTCTCTTTCAGTGGGACTAACAAGAAAAAAGTTCACTCCTTTTTTCTGACTGACAAACACAGAGACCACACCTCTTTCTGTGGAAAGGACAAATACAGAGACCGTGCCTCCTTTAGTGGGACTGACAAGCACAGGAGCCACTCGCCCTTCAGTGGGACTGTCAAACACAGAGACCATGCCTCCTATAGTGGAACTGACCAACACCGTGGGCATGCATCCTTCAATAGAACTAACAAACACCATGGCCACAACTCTTTCAGTGGAACTAATAAACAGAGGCCATGCCACTCTGTATACTATACCTGTGTGAAGGAAACTTCTCCCTGAGTGTGGAGATGATCAGCTCCTCCACGTGCTGGTCAGCCTCCGTCACCAGGTCTGTAGGAGTGCTTTTACTGCTCACACGCTTCTCTTGCATCACATACACCCGGACCATCTAAGCGAGAGAGAGGAACACTTCGTAAATTGCCTGCAACCACATTACCAACCCAACACGTCAGAGATTTGTCAGGAACTGGCTTTGACAGCGTTAATATCAGCCAATATTAGCCAATGTAGGATTGGCTGGGCTGTATCACTGACCCCATACATCATAACACACTATTGGCCAGTGCTGAGCTTCACAAACAACAAGCACAGAGATCGTGAAAAACATTTGTTTTACGTTCCTAAACCAACTGATGACAGGAAAGCCGAGTTGGAAAAACCTTAGATGCACAAGCCATTTGGATGTGTCATCAGGAACATCTCTGGCACTATTCTCGCCCTCAGAGACACTGGAGTCAATAGTTGCCTGGAAGTGATGTGAATTCGTTGTGCTGGATAACCCAGCCCAACAAGTTCATATCACTTTCGGGAAAAAACGACTGCTAACCATTGCTTCAGCTCTGCTAGTAATAAGATATAAAATCACCCAGTTTTGTGCTTTTTATGGTCATTTATGGTAAAATAAGCTTCTGTATCAGTTAAATATATTACATAAGCATGAATTATGCTGTAAGGATGACCAACACCGATACACTTTTAGGCTGTGGGTTACAGATTGTTGGTTCAAGTCCCAGTACTAACAAGTTGACGCTGCTGGGCCCTTGAGCAAGGCCTCGAACCATCAACTGCTCAGTTGTATAAATCAAAATGAAAATGTAAGTCTGGATAATGGGTGTCTGCGAAATGCTGTGAATGAATGAAAGGCATCTATTCACTGCCGAACCATTTCGTCCTACTAGGGTTGCAATCTCACCTGACACTGAATAAAAACAGGGTACACCCTGAATAGCTTATCAGACCATTGCAGGGCAAACCCTCTCACACAAATATTCAAACTTATACCTAGGGGCAATTTGGAACAGCCAGATAGCCTCATGTACATGTCTTTGGACTGGGGGGTGGGGGTGGGGGACCGGAGTACGTGAATGAAACCCACACAAGCACGGGGAGAACACGCAAACTCCATACAGAAACGCCGGAACGCAAACTGAGGACTTCCTTGCTGTGCGGCAGACGTGCCAGCCACCCTGTCACCCTTGAATGCTCTTGTTATTATTATTATTATTTGTACATGACTGCACATGTAACTGAGTAAAGGTTAAGATTGGGGCCAGTTTTTCATCATCCATCAGACAGTTTCCCCGGAAAAGAAACCTGGTAACCCAGTTTCAGACATGTGGTCAGTCTTGTGCAGGCCAGCCTGTAGAGGAACTGTAGCATTGTCAGTGGAAATCTGACCTTGTTTCTATTCTGCCTCTTATTAGGAATTACAAGAGGGTTTATTTATATCACAGGAAAGGGAGAGAGAGAGAGAGAGGTTACATCTGTAACAAGAAAAGGTCAACTGTAATGTATTGGGTAATAAATGTATGGCACAACACACACACAAACATAGACACATACATATCAAATAGATGTACATTGCCACACTGTAGCCTGTATCAGTAGAAACACTAGCAGTCCCTGTGCCTGTAATGTAGCATTAGCCGCTTGTGAAGTGAGGGATGTGAAACTCGACCCTGTTACATTATTTCACTCTTTCCCCCCCAAATAAACATTAACGGCCTGAGATTTTATCCCATGTATAACCTAATACAGGTCCCTGTGTGTGAAATAAGCGCGCGCGCGTGTGTGTGTGTGTGTGTGTGTTTGTACCACAGTATAGCGCGGTGTGCACGGTCCATGCTGCTGTGTTTGTGTTTGGGGTAGGAAGCGGTAATGTATCAGTTACCTGGCCGGCTCTGAGAGCTGTCCTCACGGCCACATCCATGCACTCGGCCCAGCTCTCGGCTCCCTCCATGTCCGAGTTTATGGCGTAAACTGAGCAGATTATTAGCGGAAACGGCGGCTCAGTGTCTCTCCGCTCATGGCTCACCGCTTCGGTTTGGTAGTCAGGGTTTCCGCGGTGATTTTAAAGCAGCATGGAGTCCTGACATGGATGTGCTAGTGACCTGCTCTCTCTCTCTCTCTCTCTCTCTCTGTGTGTGTTTCACCTGTGCGCGGTCAGCCATGGCGTTTTGCTACATTATAACACTGGCTTTAAAAGTAAATAAGATCAGAAAACTGCATATTATCCCTCATAGATATCACATAAAATAACTCAAACCATTCCAATTCAATTCAGAGAAGTTTGGTTGACAAAAAAAAGGCTGAATTACAAATGACGCATGGGACCCTACAGAAGTACACTAACGCATATTATGAATTAATGGGTTCTCCGCCCTCTGTAGTGCACTATGCGTCCTCAAGACAGTCATTTGGGATTAAACCTTAATACTGACTGAAGCTTATCAGTATAAATATATAAATATAAAATGCTCATATAAACGTGAAAACATATTATAGTAAAACATATAAAACTCACACTATCCATTTTGTTCAGAATTTTTATAATGATTTTTATAAAGGTGTTTTGTTTTGCAGTGAATATTATCATCTTAAATATTTATATATAAGTAGCATTTCTATATAGTCGTATATCAGGATGTGGACGAATTTATATAAGACGTATATTTATCTAACGTGTTGGGAAAGAGTATTTAAAAAACGATTATTAAAATATTTATGGGGAAATGTAAATATTTTAAAGGGGAATCATTAAGAATGGAGTAGTCAACAGCGCCATCTCCTGGCTACAGTGCAAAAGACAGCCGTCACTCATTTGCCAAACCTCGCGAGGAGACCGGACACTTGGCCGACACTGAGCGAAGGCGGGGTACACCATGAACAGCTCGTCAGACCATTGTAGGGCCAACATCACAAATATTCACACTCATAACAATTGGCAATTTGGAACACCCAGTTAACCTAATGGGAATGACTCATGCACGTGGGAGGAAACCTGTGTTCCCGGAAGAAACCCATGCAAGCACAGGAAGAACATAAAAACATATAAACACCCGAACCGAACCTGGGACCCGAACCCACAAACTTACTGCTGTCAGGCGGACAGGCGTACACTATGCCACGGTGCCCCCCAAAGACATCCCTGCTGTTGCTAACAGCAATACACAGTAATTAACCAGTTTGACGGAAGCAGCGATTATGGGGCCCAAGCAGGGAAGATGAAAATAGAATTAGCAGCACCACTGGCATAATTGGATTTCGAATAGATTTGTCTTCGACACATTAAAGATTTCTGTGAAGTTTCACGATGATCGGTAATTCTGGATGTAAAAAAAAAAAGAAATCCTGGTTTCTTATCAGTGCATGCACCAGGAAAATGGTGCTGCATCTTTTTTTTTTTTTCCCCCCCGAAAAACCATGCAGAAAATTTCGAAAATGCCTCAGACAAAGTTAAAAAAGACGCAGCAAGTGATTCCGTGTTAGACGCTGTGATTGGTTTGGTTCTGTCTGAAACAGTTATATTTTTCAAAGATTTTTGGAACAAGGCTGCTGTTCTATTGATGAGTTTCCAATGATGTCACACAAAAACAAAAAAAAAAAACCCAATAAATAAATAAATAACAAATAAACAATAAAATGCCAGAAAATCATTTTGGTCTAGTTGATTTTTTTTTGATTAAAGGAATCTCTTTAAAATAGAAAAATAATTCAACATTAAATACATTTTTTTTGTTTGTTTTTTCCTTGCTATAGTGCCACCATGTGTCCCATTACTTAATCTAACCCAGAGCATAGGGACCGAGATGCCAAGTGACTGGAGCATATACTATACTTTATCATACCTTTAGGACAGAAAACCACTTACTCTCTCATTTGCTGAATTGCTTAATCCTACTGGGCCTGTGGAGAGGCTGAAGCCTATCTCAGGATGCTTATACATCCTGAACAGCTCACCAGACCAGTGCAGGGCCAACACAAGCATTCACACACACACTCACACCTAGAGGATATCTGGAACAGCCAGTTAGCCTAGTGTGCATGTTTTTGGACTGTGGGAGGAAACCGGAGTACCTGGGGGACACTCACGCAAACATGAGGAGAACATGCAAACTCCACGCAGAAACAGGACTCGAACCCAGGACCGTCTTGTTGCGAGGTGGACGTGCTAGCCACCCGGCAGAAAACCAATAAAAATGAAAATCAAAACAAACAAAATAGGGTTCTAGCAGGTTTTTGCTTGGTCCCAAAATAATAATAATAAGAAACAGAATAAAAAAAAGACGACAATTCAGAAGCAATAAATATCAATGCAGCAAGCTAGCGAGGGAATGCAAGTGTCCTGGTTTTCACAGAGACCTTTTGTCTTGCATCACTGTGCACTCATTCATACTCAAAATAACGTCATCACTATGTCCCAAATTAACACAAAAATACAGGAACGTCTCCAAAGAGGAACATTTATTTACAGTATCAGGACAATCACTGTCAAATGTTTCATCATCCAAAAGATATACTCTTTACACTGACCAATTCACATAGAATGGACATTTAGAAAGGCAAAAATATACACTGTGTCATGGGGAAAATGTCATTTCTAGAGATTCTTACCCCATGGATGGCCTGACAAAAACCTGTCAGGAATTAAAGACGCATCATGGCTTTTTAAAAGTACAGACATAACAATTAAAATTAGTTTAATTTATATATAATTCAACCAGCCCTGTTCTCCCCTTGCACAAACAACGTACACATTTCCCAAACTGCCAAAAAAACATCATGAAATGGGATAAAAGAGTGAAAACATGGAATAGGAGATGTATAGAAGAGCGATGTGATGACCTACATTGTCACAGATCAAAAAACATGGCACACACAAGGGGGAAACACCATGCAAAAAACAGCAACTAAGTACCATACAAAGGCTTAGTCTTTAATAATATAATGCATAAAAATAAAACAGTGAAAACCTAGGATAAAGTAATAAACAAAAACAAAAGTAAAGTTTGGCTTAACAAAGTGGGTTAAAGTTGAGCAGGAAAAAAAACAAAACAAAAGACTTGTCGAAGTGCAGCATTAGTTGGAGCTTAGTGTCTGGTTGGCCGTCGTGAGGGTTAGTAGATAAATTCTCCTGGCACCTCCTGCAAACCTGGGAAGGGCTCTTCGAATTTGAAGCGCTTTGAGATCGCCTTCTGCTCTGGGGTCAGGCTCTCTTTGTCTGAGGACTGCCTGCACTGGCCCAGAGTGTAGGCTGCCATGACAATGAGCTCCTCTGTCAGTCTGCTTTCCTCTTCGATTTCCTCATCACTGCGCTGAGTAGAGACAGCTGTGCTAACTGGTTCAGGGATGGAGGGGGCGGTGCTCTTCTCTGTCTCCTCTGCAGAGTCGGTCTCCTGTGTTTGTAACCACTGGTGTTTCAGGCACTCCTCTGCAGTAGCACGATCCCTGTTCAGACAGAATACACCAGTCATATAAAACTAGAAAGTCAGACCGCTAACAATAGAACAGCACAAACAAAGACAAATGGGATGGGATCAGATACACTACAGGCTTAGACAAACCTTCACCAAGGAGGTTTTGTTTTTGTCACTGTTGGGTTGTTATCAGAGGCACTGAGGGGCAAACGGTATGGTGGTGATGAAGTGAAAACTGCTGCAAGGAATTGGCTACATCAGCAGCCAGCTGAGTTTTAGAATCGGAGATACACGCCCTCATTCTTAGGTGGAACACTGCTATGAAAGAGGTGGTGACTATGATGAGAAGTAGGGATATGAACCTGTGATGCACAGCTATATCTTGATACATGATTTGTTTGCTCCTTATTTCTTATATAATAAAACAAAACTGCATTACTTTTTGACAAACTCTTGTATTTTTGCATATTTACGTCACATTTTTTAGCAGCTATATATTATTTAACAGATTGACTGACTTAATTTTGATTGATTATTCGACTGACTGACGCTTTATGCATAGCACTTTAAATTTAATTGAACTGGTTTTACCATGTGTGATGACAAAGGATTCTGATGATTGTTGGTAACAAATAAGCTAAGTGCATATTTCAAAAACCATATATTCCAAAAATCTCCAGGGATTTTCATGCACAAGAGTGTCTAGCGATTACACAAAAAAAAAAAAAGCTGAGAGAAAGTTCTGTAGACAGAAACACCTTGCTGATGAGAGAAATCAGAGGGCAATAGCTGGAGTAGTTCTCAACTAATCACTCTTCCTTCACAAGTTTGGGGAACTGAAAATCTCAGAATGGATACAACAGCAGAAGACTTCATCATGTTCCACTTTTGTCAGCCAGGGACAGACTGGAAAAAGACCAGGGACCTTTATCCATCTTCACCTGCCCAGTTTAATGAGCCTGTACCCACTGACACCTCAGGTTCCTGTACCTGGCTATCAAGATCCAAAGCTCTTATTCTGGATCTGCATGATTTTATGTGTCGCTCCGCTGCCACATGATTGACAGGACTGTTAGAATGAGCAGGCGTATATCTGTTCCAGTTATTGTAGGGTTAAATGTAATGCCTAGTTGGGTCCAATATTTCATGATGCCACCATGTGTTCCTAATTTTCAGTGCCTGCCAAACTACAAACATCAACTAAGGATGTCTATTCTACATTCAGTAGATTTGAAGAAGCTATTTGAATAATTTAGGTTGTTAAGATGAAAAACCTTTCAAACATTAACAACGGTGAAAGACGGAAAAACAGTTGTCAGAAATAAATGATATAATGAATAGTGTGGCACAAAGCTACCCTGAAACTCTACTTAAAGTATGCAAATAAAAATAAAATCATTATCAGACTTAAATGACATTTATACATGCAGGAAGATAAACAATACAGCTCAGGGCCAAAATGTTAGGCCAAGACTTGATACATCAGAGATAATATCAGTAGAGGATAAGGACTACAGCTATTTAACGGTTATTTCAAGTTGTACATGAGCTGATAGTCATCAAGGCACTAAGCGCCATGTCAGCTATCAGCCACACACAATGTGGAGACACAGTGTTTATTATATTCGCATCCACTGAATTCTGAGAAACACAGCACTTGTTTTACTTTAATCAAATACACTAGATCATCTCTGCTTTGACGGCTAATCGCCTCACTGGTGGAATAAACCCAAACAAACTGACAGCAACAGCCAACAGCAACAATTCTTTGGTGAAAAATTCAATAACGGTAAGGGCTTGTGTCCACCAAAGGTGTTTGTTTATTTATTTATTCTTTTTTTTTTTTTTGAGTGTGTGCAGTGACCAGGGAGAGAGAGCAAGAAAGCTGCACGTGCAATCTCATAGTACAGACCACATTTTATGATAAAAGGGTGTGTGTTGAAGATGGGGTGTGTGTCTGATTCAGAGGGAGGCCATGAATCATTAAAATAAATGCTGGAAAGTGGTATGTAAAGTAAAAATAAACTCAGTGAAAAGCCTGCCTGTCAATTCTCCCACCAAACCTGGGGAGTGCCACAGTTGGAAGCCTAGCAACAATAAATGCGTGAGATCAGGGCTCTGAAAACACTCACACACACACACACACACACACACACAGTCTGGCGGTCGTAAACCCTAATTCTTTGAAAGGAAAAAAAAATCAAATACTTGAATTTTAAATTTTGTTGCTGGTTAAGTATACATTTTGGAGTTTTGTTTTCAAGTTCTAGTCGGTTCTTTGTTTTTCTGTATTCCGTGTACAGGAGCAGATACCCTAGTAATGAAGTAACCAATCGGAACTTGCGATTTCTCATATCCAGTGAGCATTGATAAAATTTGGAGATTTACTCTGGGAATTTCAATAATATTTTAAGAGCTTTTTGATAAAACATTTAGCCTAATTGCATTATTTCTGGGAAACCAAAATATAGAACCGGACAAAGTATGCTAATAGGAGATATAATAGTATTCTGAGATGTGTTGCTGTGCATACTCAGGCTCTTTGATGAGCAAAGATTTGATGAAGTGAATGGCTGCCTTGTCCAGTCGCTCCAGCTCCTCCTCTGTGTAGCTGACATTAATCTGTGAGATGTTGAGAAAGGTTTCCTGCTTGTCAGCTCCCAGGAAAGGAGACATACCAGTCAGCATCACGTAGGCAAGTACACCAATACTCCTACCGGACACACACACACAAACACACACACACACGCACAGAAGAGAATGAAATTAGCATAACATTTTATGATAATGGCTTTCGAGAGACTGAACTTGTAGGGCTGCTTATGAGTCCTGGCCACAATCATTACACTCGGATTGAGGAGGTCAGCATTACGCTGTGTTGTATTATATGTAGTGCATTAAACAGCCTTATTGGCGTCATTTAAGCATCATTAGTGAATTAAATATCCAAGTACTTGTGAGACCTTTATAGAAAGATTACTTACCACATATCAGTGGCTGTGCTAATGGGCTCATAATTAAGAACCTCTGGGGCTAGAACGGGGAGAAAAGTAAATTAGGATTTAAAAGACTAAAATAATGGATACTAAACATTTGAAATCGAGTGTTTCAAGCCACAATAAGTCTTACCAACATATTCAGGTGTGCCCATGATCTCTCGGATTTCCTGATTGCCGCTCACCATCCTTGAGAGTCCAAAGTCCACAATCTTAATGTCCCCAAGAGGATTGTCACTGGTCAGGAGAATATTCTGTGGCTATAGATGTTTGGGGGGGGACCCAAAAACTTGGTAACTAGTCCACAGCTCCTTTTAGAATTTTGTAAACTAGTAAAATATCAGACTGGACACTTGTAAATACCAGAAGAACCATATAACAGCCAGAACGACTGGTAGTTTAAAAATTAAAAACATCTGTCCTAAACCTTTCGCTTCCAATTTAATTTGCAGTGCCGTGCAGTTCTTGTTTAAACCGCACTTCAGTCTGGCAGCTGACCCTTGACCATGCAGAGCGTGTGGAGAGTATAATAACTGTCCAGTGCTAATGTCATTGTTCTGAGTTTAAATGAATATTTTCCCCATTGTGAAGAATGCGGGTCCTGACATAGTACATGGTAAAAGTGGAAAAATAAATTAAAATCAAATTACACCTTGATAATGATATGACTAGCTACTTATTAATATAAAATTGTGTGTGTGTGTGTGTGTGTGTGTGTGTATGCGCGTGCGCATGTGAGTATATAAAATAAATGAAAAATTAAAAAGTCCCATAAGATTTATTTAACATTCCTGAACTTAAATCTTAAATCTAAAGTCTTAATGTTGCTCCCTTATTTATCTGCAATTAAGTGTAAACGCTGATTTCAATTCAAATATAAGCAAGACACAATGCATTGCTCCTTTAAAAAAACAACAACAACAACAAAAAAAAAACCCTGACAACAGATGACCACTAGGCGGACTCTAACATCACTTATTCTTCAGTTCATTTTTAAAACCCTGTACTGTTCTGTACTGTGCAATATAAGTACACCATCACGCTGTTATTAGGTCTATTAAAACTGACTGTGTTTAATTATTAACATGTTCAACCAGTCACCTTCAGATCCAGATGAACCACGTTGTTCTTATGAAGAAAAGCTATACCCTCCAGGATTTGCCTCATCAGCCGCTTCACATCCTCCTCCTTGAAGGCCTCGTCCCTCTCTGCCACACATCGGTTAAAAATCTCTCCACCAGCAGCACTACATATACAAAACCAACACAAATCATAACACTTGTTACATGCTTATTTAAAATATTTATATTTCATAGTATTGGATTTCCTCTAATTTATACAAAATATACTCCATGCAAGGACCTAAGTGCATATAGGTTCAGGGTTACAGAAAGCAACAGATATCTTTTCTTTATGTGCTCCATTATATGTCACATTCCAGAGGGGGAAAAAAAACAAACAAAACAAGAACGAAGAGGTGAATTTATTGCTTTGACCACCTGGTAGTTTCCCCGTTGTGTCTGTACTGTGATAACCTTTAACACAGAGACATTTTATCTGAAATACTGCCGTAGAAAATGGGAAACCTTACACTGATCAGCGCCGGGTCAGGTGTCCATAAATCTACTGCCCTAATTTAACTTCAGTGGAAATCACCACAAGTGCATGACTGGGTTGTAAGGATGGGAACAGACACACAGTCAGAAGCATGTGTGCGCGCGCACACACACACACACACACACACACACACACACACACAGCAAGACACAGATTGCAGACACATTACTATGCTTGCTAAACACAGTGTATCGACACACTATTTCTTTTTTATTTGTTCTTGGGACATATTATTTTTCTCTATTTTTTTTTGTCAGACTACTCATTTCTGTCTGAGGGGCAAAAAGTACAACATAATAAGTAATTAGTCCTTTTTTGCCTTTTGGTTCTGATAGCAGTAGTTTAGCTTGCATTAATTACTTAAAGGGAAGGTGTAACCTTAGTAGAAGCCAGACATGTTCATTGAGATTCTTAGGACAGACGTTATGTCAAATCCAATTACACAACGGCTGAGCGATTTTAAACCCAAGGCTGAAGTTGATTGAGTCTCGCTATGGGCTAAATATTGTTTTATGTGCATGTGTCCATGTGGCTGATGGTTAGGTTAAATATGGATAAGCACAGATTGCTACAGAGTTCGGATTCAAGCCTGAATGTACTGCAGAGATAACACCCAAAGTAAAAAAACCTTGTAACACTTGCAGTGAGGAACTTAAAGTACCAGTCCCCTGAATAAAAGGACAATGTTCCTATTTAAACATCATGTTTTGGCTGAATGTACAGTATGTGTGTATGTAACTGCATGCACATGGAGGATTTAGCAGGTACTTGGATAATCTTGGATCAGTGTTTATACAGTCAGTAATCCAGCTGTACAATTTTCTCATAACACTCAGCAAATAGAGTCATTTCCCCTAATGAATTATAATGATGAGGAAAACACACACGACACAGAAATGATCATGCTGGATTCTTCATTAGCAGTACATTAAGACAAGCACAAACAAACCTTTAGTGCTTCCTACGAGATTTGCAAGAGGTCTCAATTAACTGAGTATGTATTTACAAGGGTGGGCTTAAAAGTTAACAGGCTGATAATGACGCAGTGGTCGAATTTGACCAAATGTGGTTTATTTTTCCACACAGTATCCCTAGTGGTCTACACACTACTTAAATTGGTGTTGTAGCGATTGGATCCTCTTGGTATTGAAGCTGTCAGGTTTGATTGCTTTGGCATTACTCTCTTATTCAGCCTATGAACTTATCAGCCCAACCTGTGCTGTCCCCTCCAAAAGTATATGAACATTAAGGACAATTAAATTAAATTTTCTGGTGCACTGAAAACAGTGTGTGATGTCAAAAGACAACTATAAGAAAAGAGATCAGAGTTTCAGGTTTTATCCCTTGGTATTTACATCTAGATAAGATGTTGGAATACAACCCATTTTGGATCAAACCAGTTTTTATGCAGTTTTTACACATTTAACATCAGAGCTCTCTCTCTCTCTCTCTCTCAAGAGCAGATACTTAAAGCAGAAGCAGAGCATCAGGATAGGAAGGGATCCCTATCATCATGCTCTGCTTCTGTTTTAAGCATCTGCACTTGTGACTCTCCTTATGCTGCTCTCAATGGTCCCACATGGAAACCGTATGACCTTATGATTGCTACTGCAATTGTCCTGTGCTCAAATTTACAATAAGTTCATTTTCATACTCCTCTACACCGGTATAATATAATGATATCTAATCCCACTCATAAGCGTCACCCACAAGAGGATGTGTCCCCACTGACTCTGTTTCCTTTTGATTTTTTTTTTCTTTGCCACCATCCAAATCTACACGTTGCTTTATCCAAAATTCTGCTTTGCAATTCATGTACTCTGTTAATGGACCCAGTATACTTTTAAAAGGGCTAGAGAAATAAAACCAAAGGGAATTAAATAGAAATCATCAAGTAGCACATTCATCATGCTAAAAGGGTAATAAAATAATAGTCAAGATAGTCTTTTATATAAAACAGCACTGCTGGGTGAGCAGAGGATTAGATGGATTTTTCAATGCCCTTTTGCTGTACACATAGTACAATTTTGAGCTGTCCCAAGGGAGATTATTTTGGTTGAAGCTCCTAAATGGTGGTCTTATGTCGTACTCTGAAAGTGGTTCAAAGAAGGCTGTTGTCACTGACTTTTGACTAAAGACAGCCTGTGATAATATCCTACAGTTTCAGAAAGTTCAGATGATTATCTCACAGTGTGTGTGGTGCTACAAGCTATATCTACAGACAAACCAATAAAAATGCAACATGATGTGATGTAAGCATGAATGTGACCTTAACATTTTGTTCTTCTATACTAACGTGCGATGTAGCCTACGATTCAAGAGGCACCATCATCATACAGTCTACATACCTGTCATAACCAAGTTTATTAGATCCATGTCACAAAGTGTCTTTTGTAATGATTTCATAAGATTGCTTAAATTGTACAATCCCTAGAAGGCTTTACGAATAGAGAAGTTAAGAGCTACTTGCAAAATAAACAAATAAAAAAAAAAAGTACAGAAGCACTGATGTGCAGAATAACAGGAGCTGCAAGTTCACCAAGTTAGATATTTTTTGGTGGAGGTTTTCCTTAGTGGGGCACAAATTTCACACACAAAAACAGATTTTACACAACTGATACATTAAAAGACTGCTATATTCAATATGCTACAAATCATACTACTTGGTATCTATACACGTCTGTTTACTGCCACTAGATAAAGATAATATTTAGCTTACTAATGTGGGTAAAAATAGAGAACGCAGAGCATCCTGTAATTACAGAAATCAGATTTTAGTCAGCAATAGGTAATGTTCAGCGTCTTGGTGTTTAGCAAACATCTGGAGAGGTACCTCACTAAAATAATACTAATATTTGTAATACTATAATATGCTCTGTGAGTCCTGTGGTCGATCCTGGTGTGCTGATGCTGGCTGGAGTTCTCATCATCTTGGAAGCCCCTCGCTCCTACTGATGAAGACC
>JAQMYF010000001.1:11152113-11164970 GCA_030014195.1 Neosilurus mollespiculum
TTTTCTATGTAAAGCTGCTTTGTGACAATGTCAGTTGTAAAAAGCGCTATACAAATAAAACTGACTTGACTTGACTTAATATTTAAGAAACCATTGGCTTAATTTTGCATGGATTGTACATCCACTGTAGGTCTGTATGCATCGCATCATGATTGGCTGTTCACTCTTTGGCAGAAACTTGTGCTGACAGCCAGGAGTGTATACTCACAGTTTTACTTTGGAAAACATTTACTGTTTTTTGCTTTGCCACAAACAACATCCAGACAACAAATGAAAACTGAATTTATAAAGTATTTTTGGCAATGCTTTTTACTGATTTTTCTGGAAAACATGGCTAAAATTTAAAATAATAATAAAAAATTATATATCAACAGAATAATTAATTATGAAAAGAAACACAGACCAGAGAAATTTCACGGGGAGCTCTGCTTTTAGGCAGTGCCTGTATATTAAACTTACAGGAAGAAGCAATCAGCACTTGCCCAGCTGTTGACTGTGATGAAAAGCTGGCCAGAGCTTTTGGTTCTTCTAAAGATTTTAAAAATGCAAACGTTCCACTGTGAGGTTGCAGTAATTACAGTCCAGAAATGCCAAGCCAGACCGTTACATTCTAAACACCAGACTAAATGGAGAAGGGAAAAATGGAAATCTGGCCAGATCATAAGTGGGTCACGTTTTTGGCTGGGCATGTCCGGGCACCACAGCACTCAAACAGCATGGGGTTAGCATTCACTAATCTGAATGGCCCTAACACACACACAGACACACTGCAAGATGCCATTCATTGCACTTTTAAATATGAAAGCTTTTCTTGTACAATGAGAACCCTAAAAGATTGCCAAGAGGAATAAGCTTTACCAGTGGATCTATTTCTAGGTCCTGCTGCTTACTGTCAAACTGGTACAGCATGTTGAGCCTGTCTAAGCAATTAATTGCAATTAGGTCTACATCAAAGGATTCCTTGATGCTTGGCCACAGAAATAGCAGCAAAGATTAACAATCTGCAACCCAGCTGGAAAATGCAGAGAAGATTACAAGGAACTGGCCTTAAAAGTCCACCACTGAACCATTTATGTGTATTATGACTTGTACGCCTTAACGATTCAGAACTGACCACTTTAGTAAATATCCCTAAAATTAAATAGAGGCTTTAATTAAGACGGTACATATGCAGCTGCAATTTCCCCAACACCTGGAGTTAAAATAAACCGCTTCATATAGAACACAACGCAAAATCTAATCAGTGATCAACACAGAGTTACTGTCACCTCCATAAAGTTCAGGCTTCTTATACCACAGCTTCATCCATACTCATTTAATGTTGTGGACACTTTGTGAAACTCTAACACTCTGTGTTAGTAACTGTTCATTCAAGTTGAACCTTCGGCTGTATGAAGAAATGGATAGCATCCCCCCTGCTATGCTATCAAATCTGCAACAAGGTCTGTGCATGAAGGAATTTCTCCAGTTCAAGCATGTGCAGTAGAGATGAAGGACACCATTGCTCTTCTGCTATGCATGCCCCTTTCTCTGATGCAAATGTTCAGACTCTCAAATTCTCTTCATTACATCTCTACAGAGAGCTTAAACAGTTTCAGCAGGAGAGAGTTCATGAATACAGATGTGTCTCTTAAGGGCTTTCATCACTTGGACATGAACTGAAAATACATTGACAGCTTGCATCCAATCGGTCATGGAATTTTTAAATATACTGTCGTTTCAATTGATAAATTGAATGAAAAGGATATATTTTATATTTTTTTGTATTTTTAAGACTTAATTAAACTTAATGAGATTTCATACAAAAAAAAAAAAAAAGATATGCACCAGTGACCTTCACCATACATGGAAGGTGGACTGACCTCGGGTAGGTGGCTGGTGCTACATGGGGCACCACTCATGTGCACTGTGTGATATCTGCAGGATCCAGAGATGTCTGCATAGGAAAATAGGCTGTTTTGTCACTGAAATACATTAGGAGTGCTAAAACTGTACAGTAACCAGCTAGCACAACCGCTAGACATGCAATGGCTTCAAATTTGAGATACACCGATCAGCCATAATATTAACACCACCTGAATGATCTGCGGGTAGGCTGCCCTATAAATAGCAAGCTGCAATGAATGCTGTGTTTTGGAACCTTTCTATCATAGCCAGCATTAACAGTTTCAGCACTTTGTGCTACAGTAGCTCTTCTGTGGGATTAGACCAGACGTACTAACCTTGGCTCCTCACTTGCACCCTGGGCACCCGTGAGAACTCTCACTAGTTCAATAGGTAGGTACTTACCACTGCATATCAGGAATATGCCCTGTTGTTTTGGAGATGATTAGAGCCAGTCTTTTTGCTAATTTTTCCTGTTTCCAACACATTAACGTCAAGAACTGACTGTTCATTTACTACATACATTTCTACATCCCACTCATTGACAGGTACTACCTCAATGAGACAATTAATGTTACTCACTTCACCTGCCAGTGGTCATAATGTTTTTGATGTTATAGCTGATCAGTGTATATGGACTATGAGGTAAATAGTAACACTTCTCTTTCAGTAAAGTGCAGGATGTTAGGTTACAAATGAACCACAAAGCCCTCCATTATGAAGCCCAACACCACTGAGTGTTATAATGCATGGAGATGCCTTCATTGAAAAGTTCACATAAAACAATTACACATTAAATCTGTATATGAGTAGCATCTAAAAATAGTTTCAGTGATACAAGTTATTATAGAATCAACAGTGTATCAGAACAAGCATTAATTTAAACCTTGAAGCTGAGACTACGGTCACATTTGCTGTTATAAAAAAAGAAAATCAACATTTCTAACCAATCAGAATCCTGAAAGTACATTGTTAGGCTAATAGCCACTATGTCCTTTAAGATACTAAATAAATCGAATAGTGACCAGTATAAACAATACAGAGCATCACGTCCTAACATTCAAGTCATATGAGCATGAGTAAGAAGAGTCAAGCTGATAAATCCTACAGTTCTGGGCATGACTCATGACCGAGTATTCCCCATCAGCAAAACTCTTTCACTTTACACTCACTGCATTCTTCTATACAAGTCATTCAGGCTCACATATCACCTATGGGCTGCTGCAGCTGCTCTGCTTTCTCACTCTGGAAGGGGAAACAGCTGAAAGTTGCGCAGACATAGCGGATACATGTTCAATACTCTTTCTCTAGCATCATGCTGAGTGAAAGACTGTAGATTACATTATGTGCAGTATTAAGTGTACTGCAGAAGCGGCAGCTGCTGAAAGATGCACTGTCATGTTGCATTGTTTTGCGGTTTATATTTCGGCACTATCAGGCCAGGTTCCACATGGTTGCTTGTGTGTGTGTATATGCGTGTGTGTGTGTGCGCGCGCATGTGTTCGCATGCTAAGAATGTTTTGACCTCTGCCCTATCGAAAATATATGTAGGTAACCACTTAATCACTCATTTGCCAAACCGCTGAGTTCTACACCTTACTGCTGGAGCCAATCTCAGCAATACTGAGCGAAGGTGGGGTACACCCTGAACAGCTTGCCAGACCACTGCAGGACCAACACAATCATTCACACTCACACCCACATCTAGGGGAAATTTGGAAAAGCCAATTAGCCTACTGTGCAAGTCTTTGGGATATGGAAGGAGTACCTGGAGGAGAACATGCAAACTCCCAGGACTCGAAACCAGGACCTTTTTGCTGTGAGGCGGACATGTTAATTATTACACCACTGGGCCACACCGTCAGAGAACCAATAAATTTAAATTTAATTTGCTATTACAGATTCTGCCAAAAAGGGTGGTCAAACATCCAACCGGAATTCTACCAGAAGCCTGTTGATGTCTATCAAGAATCTCTGGTCAAGGTGAAACTTGGTAGGGAACATTTAACAAATTATTAGGTGCTCTGTATGTATATTTTTACCACAACACTGTTCTAATTCCAGAAAACCCAAAATAAATTAAATTAAATTCTTGTGTTCTTGTCACACACACACACACACACACACACACACACACTATAGAAAGTGCAAGAACTGTCCACAATCCAGTCCCTCACGTGCCACTACACTACACACCGACAACATGAACTCTCAGCTGGAGCCCACGGTTCAATGGGGGCATGTTATTGAGCCAAGGCTGATGAAGTCCCCCTCAAAAGAAAAAAAAAAATTTAACTATGAATAGGCTTCTATGATTGTGGACTGACCCCAACCAAAGCCAAAGTCCCCTTCCCTCCCCCAAAGTGACAGAGTGCCCCAAAATAGGCCCAGAAGTGGGGGGAACTGGATGAATGAAAAGGGTCTAACAACTAACTTTTTATTAGGTTTGCTCTCATTTAACATGATGGATTTTCACAAAAGAGCAATGTATTACGGCCCATTTCCTGCACCCTTGACACCTCCCCTTCAAAAAAAAAAAAAAAAAAAAACCTCTTGATGAACTTCTGAACTTCTGTTGATTTTTCAGCCATTTGAGATACTATGAACTTAATAACTTTTTACCCCATCTGACATGCCTGTTGTTCATCACCAACTGGTGTTCCCTCATATATGTAAATACACAGTACATTTGATCAATTTTAAAGGATGCATAACATACCAAGTGATGGCTAAGCACCACAGACACAGAGAGGAAATGACCAGTCTAACCTTATTACTGGTGAAATGTGTTTCTATTCCACTTGCACAGAAAAAAAATGCACTAAACCCTTTTCTCAAACTTCCATTTCTCTCTCTTGGTGTGTTTTGGGACATAATTACTTGAAATACATTAATACCTGGTGTTCTAATCATCTCAGTGATAAAAAAATAAAAATAAAAATATGGCTGATCAACTGGAAATCCCAAATTCCAATTCAGTGAGCAGCACTCATCACCAGCTGCTGTTGGGGCATGGGTGTGAAGGGTGTCCGGATGATGGACTTGAACTAAAAAGGAAATGACTGCATGCCATTCACTGGTAGAAGAGAGGAACTGAGACTGACCCTGCACTGAGAGAGGTGTTGAAAGAGAAGTCATACTGTTCCATGAATGGTAGCTGCATACAAGTCTAAACAGATGTAGAGTAAATTTTATTACCTACATCTTTATTTATATATTAGACTGCTTTAAGGCTAACTTATGGTTTCTGGGCTCTGACTGTGATTCTGGATTACATGTGCCAGTAAGTCAGTGTTATGTTCAGAAACCATGTGATGAAGCAGAGTGGCTGTAAGACTCCAAAAACCTGGACAAACAAAATGAAGACGAGGAAACATTTAAGTAGTACTGAGAACCGATCTGGAGTTATTTATATTTGGTATATCTGGATTGCAGCATGACAGGCCTGTACGCAATGTTATAGTTTTCTATTAATGAATGGAATTTCTGAAACCATTCCTACTACTTTTAATGTAGTTTAAAAGAGCTACAGCACCTAGCAGATACAGATGCAGCACCTAGCCAACAATTAGCACTTATTATAAATACAATTTGCAGTTTTCAATATATTTAACTTGCTGTTTTAAAGGTCGAAAATTCATATTATTGCACCAAACAATGGGTACATTATGCAAGTGTGCATAAATTAACTAATATGATTATTACTAATGTATATAGCAGAGTTCACATACAAGCGTTTAACTCAAATGCTTCATTCAATGCTTCAATGCTCACCACAATCTCTCGTGCTCATGTTTTCTTAAGCAGAGAACAATGAGTGAGACACAATGAGTTGATGAATACTTTTCTACAAAGCTAGAACAGTCTATGCATTGAAGATTCAACCAACTGTAGAGACCTCTCTCTCTCTCTCTCTCTGTGTGTGTGTGTGTGTGTGTGTGTGTGTGTGGTGTGAGTGTGCGTGTGCACAGAGGACCAGTGCAATCACAATCACATGGGCACTGGAAAACAGGTCACCCAGCATCGAGGAAGCTGTAGGGCAAACACGGGCAGATTGACACCATGCGGTTGATAAGCCATGTGCTGATTTTAGTCATATGCTGATGATATTTTATAATTCCTGATAAATATGTATCCTGTTCTGAATTAATTGACATAGTAATATAAATGGGTGATAAGGCAGTATGATGGCAAGATTGTGATAAATTACATCAGGACACATTATTCAGAGACAATGTGATATGTTTATATTTGTTATATTTGTTAAATAAACATGCATAGCTTATTACTGTACGAATGACTGAAATATTAAAATGGCATCCTTTTCTTTTTACATGTTTTCCCTCATTTTCAGTGTAAATATATTCTTAATTAGCAATATGATCGATATGATACGGTGACACAATAACATTGTTATGATGACAGTTTATCACTATTTGTTGTTCACTGTAAAAATTACTGGGGATTCAAAGCTAATTGGCATCAATAATTTATTCTTCTTTTGCATAATGAAAAAGTCATTAAAAAAAAAAAAACAGTATTGGCTGAAGGCCTTTCAAACTGGATGTGAACATTTTAGGCCTACATCATAAAATTTGTTAATTACTGCATCATGTTATTTATGCTATTCATTATGTATGCCCTGTGAAAATTAGCCAGTTCCCCAAAACCCAGTTTAAACCAAACATCCTGAGATGCTGATTTTTCAGCCTTTTATGATGGACTTCATTTCTTTTTTCACCCCCTGAATTGCCTGATGTTCAACTGGTTTTATTAAAATCCAGCAGTACATTCGGTTCATCACAGCGCGTCCAGTCAGCCAGGAGAGTTAAAAAGACGAGTGATTTTCCTGACTTTTGAACCGAATCAATTATGGGCACTGAATAGCCCTGCTGTTTATTTCTGAGTCTCTCGCATTTTCTGCCATCATGCACAGCTAGCTAGCAAACTTTACCAAACTAAAACAAGGAGCAAACTCAGGAACACTACATGTCCTTTATCTTATTTACAGTAGAATACATAAACATGAAAACCGGAAGCTATATCGCTAGCAAAGTCAGACTACCAGAGCAGTTATTAGCTAAAAATCCGTGTCCAACTAAACTTTAGAAACTTTGGTGCTGCTGTCAATCAAAAAGAGGTTCCGGCCACTTTGATACTTTCCATCTGATAGTTCCTCCAATCATCATGGAGCAGCCCAGCTTCCTGTCCCTGTTTTTAATGCCTGGCTTTGCGGCACTAAAAACAGAGCATAACCCGAAAGCTAAAGGACTCCAGAAAAGCTGTGCTTTAAGGGGTTTAATAGATCGCATGCCATGGGAGGAATAAATAAATAAATAAAATAAATAAATACAATCACATTAGACAACCTGCAAGAAATTATTGCTGATTCTGTATAAACTCCCCATGATAACACATATGTAAATGCAACAGTAAATATAAGACAAAATTTTTCTTGATATTTTAGAATAAACTGAGCTTTCCTTGTAGTGTTAGAGTAGCCGCCACTGGTAAGGATATTACTACGTACTAATTTGCCATATCACCTACCCTTATTCATTATTGGCTATTTACTGTACTAATACATTATAATTCCACAAAACAACTTGGTCTAATAGATTTGGTGGGCACTATAAAAAATAAAAAAGTACTGCCATTTGTCCAAAATTTATATCTATGGCATTTGGTAATCTTACGATGATAAATCACATTTTTGTCTTACTATAACTGTAGCCGTCTCTATATGTATATACTCACAACTCTAGTACAAGCACCATCTCGCTGGGCATCTCATAGACCGCATGCAGGTTGACCACTCGGTGGCAGGATGATGCCAGCTCCAGCACAGCAATCTCATGAATGATCTCTGCTCTGCAGTCCAGGCCCTTCCTCCTCTTTCTCATAAACTTGGCAGCGTATTCTCGACCACTGTTCTTCTCAACACATTTCTTTACCACTGCGAACTTCCCCCTATGATTGAGGAGGTGATGGAAAGATGAAGTGCATTTTGGTTAGTCAAGTGAGACAAACAGACATCTCGCTGCATATTTTGTACAAAATTCAGGAATGGATGAATAAGAAATTGTTAAAAAAGTGAAAACTGAGCAGAAAATTCACACCAAAGAATGTAAAGGGATTGCAAAAATACTGCAAACTGAAACAAAAGGCTACGCCACTTGCTGTTCCATTAGAGGAAACAAATCACATACTGGTAAGGATATCTTCCTACCAGCTATTGTAGGTTATACATGCGCGCGCACACACACACACACACACACACACACACACCCTTTATTCGGAGTATTATTTCATGCCACTGAAAAAAAAGCTTGAGGTTGGTTAAGGGTGTATTTTTGGGGGGAGAACCTATTGTATAAGGATGACACGCTTGTGATCTTCAAGGCTGAACATGATTTTCACCCTCCTGCATTTTTTAAGGAATGAAATCATTAGCTGCATTAGTCCTCCTTGGGTCCCCCCACCCCCTTTAGGATGTTAAAAAGGTGAATCTCTCACTCTCTCTCCCATACACACACACACACACACACACACACACACACCCACTCACAGGAACCTTTCATATATTGAGTTGACATCCCCTGCTCAGATCTATTACACTCTCAGCATCTTAACTAATAATTTCTTTCACCATGGCTACACACCATCCATGATTACGTGTCAGTATCAGGTAGAAAAAGAAGTTATAAATAAACTAAAAAAATTACTTGCACAACGAGCCATTCATTATATAGTTAATTTAAAGCATCTCTGGGTGAGAAACTGGCCTTTCCACTGCAATGCTGTTGATTTAACCTTATGACAAGAATGTTTTTTTTGTTTAAAAAAAAAAAAAAAAAAAAAAAAAAAAAAAAACCTTTTAACTTAAAGGTGACGTTGGGGAAAAAAGACATTAATAAGACAACCCTCTCTTAAATAAAAGTGACTTACAATGTGGCAATTCAGATTGAAGTGCCCTATGACTGAATGATTCCGTGCATGGCCATGAACACACTGCCTCGCTCAATCCGTTGCTTTCAAAGCATGATTAATGCCCATCCACGGAGACACGTGGGTTAGCAATATGATAGATCTTTTTTTTCCTTTCAACAACTTCAGCCTTCAAAAATGCAAGCAAAGGAATATGGGATGTGATCACCAGAGGACGGAGCTGCGGGGTGCATTTCTGCATTTCCTACTCGAAGATCAACACTGTGTGAACTTGATAGTTCAGTCTTGTTCCTAAGAAACAGCAAAAGTGCCAATCCAGTCATCTGCATGCCTCTGAAATAATAGAAATCCTACTGTGAGGGGAAAAAAGCCTGTATCCAGTTGTCGAAGGGGTAAAAAAAAAAAAAAATAAATAAAAAATAATAATAATAAAAAAAATATATATAAATATATATAAATATATAAATATATATATAAATAAAAAAACATTACATTGTTTTGGTCTACAAGTTTGCAAGTAATATAATAACTATCCTCAAGTGCCAAATGGAACAGTATATGCAGAAATATTTTTTGGTCGTATATTAAATTAATTTACTCTCTAAGATGCTTAATCCTAATTAGGGTCGAGGAGAGACTGGCGACCATCTTAGCCGACTCTGGGTGAAGACAGGGTACACCCTAAACAGCTCACCAGGCCATTGCATGGCCCGTATATTAAATTCCCATAAGTAAAAAAAAAAATAAAAATTTAAAAATGCAAGTCAAGGCACCATACTTTTATTATCTACAGCCACAGGTACGTGTTGGGACTGAGAGGGGTAGGGGATATAATGAGGTGCTCAAGCATTTCTGTGTGGAGTTTTTATGTTCTCCCCATGCTTGTGTAGATTTTCGCTGGTTTCCTCTGACAGTCCGAGGACATACCAAGTAGGCTAATTGGCTATGTTAAAATGCCCCTAGGTGTGAGTTTGGGTATGAATGGACGTTTGTCCTAGAGAATAGGTTCGGCAAGAGACTTGAATCCCTTTCAGGTAAAAACATACATTGCAACAGAAACCACATCATCACACAACCTCATCACATGCATCACAATGCATCATGGGCACGGAATGGTAAGTTAGTGAGGGACAGGTACCTTTACTAACTCTATATACATATGACCTCTGAAAATGTATCATGGTACGTAACTGCAGTAAAGTACAAGTCCTCTCGTGTAAAGTTTACCAAGTTTGAAGATATTTGCAAATTGATCTTCAGGCACTCTTCTGAGGAGGATAAATTCCTTTTATAGACTTATGATTGTACTTATAGACTGAAAGGGCTTCTTTTATACAACTCTTGCATGAAATATATTATAGACGATGAAGCAGCACATATTATAGTCATTAGGAAGCGATTTGTAAATTTTCCCAATGTTGCCATAGTGACACTTAAACAATAAAGAATTCCAGGTTGTTCAATTAATACAAGCTCACTACGGTGAACAAATATATATTAAAAACAAAGCTTAATTTTAAAGATAAAACAATTGATCCATATACTACATATACCAGGACTACCCAAATCACTGATATTCACTATATAACATTACATCACGGTGCTGGATCTGCTTTTCTGGTGGTAATCCACCCCTCGGTCCTTCTTAATCCCAGACAGAAATGGCTGCTGACAGCACTCGTGTGAGAATCATGGATGTGGGAGTGGGCTTCTGGGCCCACAGGAAACATCCCCCTTTTTTCAGCCCCATTCTGTCTGCTTCATTTACAGATTTACTACACACAGCTGCCACAGCTTTCCTCTTTGAAACTACGGAAGGTGGAAGGAGGAGAAAGTAAATCGGATAAAAATGACATTGCAGTGCACTTTTGGAGAGTATTGTTAACGTGGCTGTAATATTGTTTTGGCATATTTCCCATCATTCTTTCTAAACTGGTGTTAATTCCAGACCTCTACTCTAAAGGTTCAAACCAGTCACAAAGGCTAATAACTATAATAACTTCATTAAAAAACAAACAAACATGATTTTATTTACATTGAGTATAGTTATAAATTGCACCTTTTTAATTGAGTAAATAAAGTTGGAATAATTTATGCTTGTGTCTTCAATTCTTTTCTACACCCACTGTATAACTGTTGCTGAAGAATAGTTTGAACAGTTCGCAGCTCCACTAGCTATGCTTGACTAACCCGACATTGAAAACCCTGGTACCACATGATAAATTTTACATCTTTAAAATCCCACCCCAACAGACAGTCTAAGCAGACCAGTGCTAATCTTACAGATCAAGGTTAACTGATTCAGAAGCTCAATCACCTCTTCCATTCATTTGATAATTTAACAGGATTGTACTGACCTTGACTGCACAGTTTCATCGTGCCTTCACTCCTTTAATAGCGCGCTAATCTGACCCCCACTGCTAAAGATTGCCTTCTTAAAAACAGGAATGCCAAGTCTGAACGTAATAAAGGAGCGTCTCTAATCCTCTTACATAAAACCAGCCATTTCAGAGGTTTGCAGCTAATCAGGCAAAGGCATGGCCACTGCTGCATAGATCTCACCACTCAACCATGAGAGGAAATTGGCTTCAAGGCAAAATGTTTCATATGCCTTTATTCCCTAGCCTAGCCTTCATGAACTGTAAACTGCACAGAAAATGGACTTACAAGAGCATGGTGTTTGCAAAGATTGGACAAAAATCCGATGCTCAGGACAAGCAGCCTTTGTTTTGAGCTATACAAAGGTGCAAAATTATAATAGAAAAGTTACCATAAGTGAATCATTAGCCACTGGCTGCATGATGCTTTCGAGGAAACAAAGGTGTGTCACATAAAAATAATTGATATACTGCATATATACTTGTTGGTTTCACTTATTATGTAGCATTATAGACATCTAACTTCAAAAATGGAAAAAAAAAATTCAAACTTTTTTTTAAGTAAAATTTTCTTGTGTTTCCACATTACACTAAAACTCTGAATGCTCAGGGATGTATAGGATTTATAAAGAAATGTTTCAAATCATGAAAGAAAAGCCTTCCAAACTTTCCTGTTGCACTGTATATTTTCATTATCTTGTTGTTTTTACTTACAGTTTCAAAGTTGCAATCTGCTGAAATGCGGTCGATAGTTTGCAATTTGCAATATATATATAATGTATGCAAGCTTTTATTAGATTGGTGTTCAAATCCCCTTTAAGAAGAATTCAGAAAAAGGAGTGCATTTCCTTCAATACCAGGAGCTTAACTACTTTGCCTTGTTTTTGGCAGAACTCCACAAAAAGACATATGACCTGCTAAAATGAAGGTCAAAGCAGACTTCCATCTGAGATTTACATAATAAGGAATGTAAAGGATATATTTTTGAACACAACTTTATACAGAGAGCTCTCTATCTTGTTGAAGAAAGTAATTTGTACACACTACAACTGACAGAAGTCCATGAACTAGGAGCAATACGGACTGAAGTCTTTCAAATGAACACAAGGACACTGACGCCTGGTCTTAAGTGAAGGGGATCAATAAATGACAGTAGGTCTAAAAGCAAGCTTTAAGGATGCTGACAGATGGACTCAGGAAGAGTGGAGCTTGGCAAAGTGCCTTTGGCAGTGATATGTTAAAGACATGACGTCAGAGCAGTGACATTCTAACACTACTGTACTGAAATTCATTCACATTTACTAGAGAAAATCCGTATCCATGTGTGCTACCTGTTGACGATGCAAAAAGAGTCTAAAGATACCGTACAGCCTGTCTACTTAACTACGCACATCTGTGATTAACCACAAATGCCGGCAATGCAGATTTCAGTCTGCAAATCCTAACAGGATTATCATTCATTTACTGGTTTGGAAAATATCTTCATGTAGTCAGTGGGCTTACTGGTCCAATTGGCCTGAGACCATCCGGACTAGGGAAAAATCTGGCCAGCACTTGTTCTTTAAATGAATGAATAAAAAGGAAAAAGAAAGCTTTTCAGCAAAATTACAAGTTACACTGCTATACATCAGTTACCACATCATTTCA
>JAQMYF010000001.1:11175724-11187712 GCA_030014195.1 Neosilurus mollespiculum
GAGTGTGAAGAGCTCTCCATGCTAATGTCTGGAGTGTGATTGATAGCACTCGGAAGAAAATCTTATGAAAAAGCCTGTTACTGTATGTTAATACATTATTTGTACCATATTATCCTGGTCAATTAGGTTTCTGAGCAGGAACTGGAACCAAGAAGTTTATGAATCCCTCATTTGTCCACCCCGGAAACATTTTTTGGAAAATAATTGTATTCTTTTTAAACAACCTCTGATAATATACTGAGTTAAAAAAACAGTAGCAAAGTCAGAATTATAAGATCTATATCTATTTGACAACTGGTTTAAAGGTCATCTGGTAACATACTATGAACAAATATTAAAGTACTGCCTCCTCACGGTTTGCATGGCATTCTCAGTGTGCACACAATAGGCTTCACAGCTTCTTTCTGACACTTGGTGAGGAACAAGCATGGCAGTCCTCTTTATCAAACTTAGCTTTCACATGACCACCCTCCCCTTCTCTTCCCTCTTAGCATTGCCATGGTGCGCCGCAGATGTTGCCATCGGAGCCTGAGACCCAAACAATGCGAGAAGTAGAGCAATGATGTCATGGTAGCCCGTCTCAGCTGTCAGGCCTGAGACAGATCCTTTCTGTAAGAATAGGAGATGGGAAAGAAACAGGGAGGCCTGTGGTGTAAGTGAAAGGGACCACACTGCACACATCCGACAGGCCCTTAAACACCATCCAGAGATGGAACCGCATGCAGCGGTCTTGATATTTACGAGGGAGGGCGAGACATTTTCAGCTGATGACATGCTATTTTAGCTGATGGCCAGACTAGAAGTGCAGGCTGTAAACAAAGCCCCACGAAATACCTATGAAGTGTCTGACCTTAATTAAAGATGACATACTCCGTTTTATGAACAGCCACTGAAGGTTCAAATGACTTCTGGAATGCTTTGTGAAAACAGGAGCGATATTTGTCACACTTTAGCAAGAGAACTCCTTTTTGACAGAAGATTCTTTACATGACTGATAACAGTTCTATATAGGCTTTATAAAGAAACTAGCAGCAGTACCCACTTTGCAGGTACAAAGGATGCTTTCCATGATATTACATGGAAATGAACACTAGTCCGCTGGCCTGTGGCGAGTCAAAAATCTGTAGGGCAAGTGAAATTAGATAGCAAGTCATTCTGCTGGCGACCTGACAAATCCAATAGGCAAAGATTTAGTGTTCCTGACCAGTAAATATGAAGGAGGACTAGCAGCTTCATAATTTCACTAATCCTGTTGGCCAGTAGCTTGGTTCAACTAAATTCCACCCGTGTAAACCTGCTTGGCGGTTGTAAGTCTGCAGTAATCGAGTAAATCAGCTATTAAAGATGTATACACCATACAATGCAAGTGTTCAATGATTTATATTTAAATGGAAGCTTTCCAATAATTATTATTGTACTTTTTTATTACTTTTTTACCCAGCAAAGTGGGTACCGCTGCTAATATAATAATAATTTAAAAAAAATCTGCGGTGTGTGACGTCAAACAGGCTACACAATTCCACCTACTGCAGCTAGATGTTACCACTGTCTTCATCTACAATACTTCTGTAAAAGCGACTGGTGGCTAGTAGGCAATATGCAGAATACATCAGAAATGTACAATTTACACACACCCACACCGTGCTTCGTGGGGGAAAATATGTGTGCTAATTTACTTCCACAGATTACACACACGATAGATAGATAGATAGACAGACAGATAGATAAACATTTCTTCACTGGATAGCTATAAACAGAATGCCCTTTGCTGACATCCATTTTTGGAAGTTAGAAAAAAGTAGCTACCCAACACCACAAAAGTTTGTTATAGTCTATGGTCCATTATGAAGCAACTAATTCTAAGTTCGACTCACAACAATTCCACTTTTCACCATTAGTAGTTCAAACCTTCAACCATTTGAAGCACAAGAACAATGCTTGTGTTTTGTTGTTCCACAATCATTCAATTCATTCATTCATTTTCTTTCCGAACCACCAGGGTCACAGGGAGGTCGGGGCCAATCTCAGCTAATTCTGTTAATCCCTGAACAGCTCACCAGTCCATTGCAGGGCAACACAAATCATTCACACTTACACTCACGGGCAATTTGAAACAGCCAATTAGCCTAATGTGCATAACTTTAGACTGTGGAAGGAAACTGGAGTACCTAAAGAAAACCCACACAAACACAGGCAGAACATGCAAACATCCACACAGAAATACTCTTGCCCAACCAGGGATTCAAACCCATCACCTTCTTCCTGTTAGCCACTATGCCGCCCTTGTTGCACAATCACTGACACAAACTTATTAAAAAAAGCTCATTTAAGTTTAATGACAGAAAAAAAATTATATAGATTCAAAAGTCTCGTTTAAGAGCTGCTATTTGTATGATGCTATGTGATAGACCAGCATCCCATCTTTTACACAGCCTTTCTTCTTCAATCCCAGTGCTCATGATAGAAACTCTGATTTCACCAAGACCTCGACCATGATAAATTAAACACTGAAACTGAATTACGGTAATGAATTTTTGTGTCATCTGATTTAATACAAATTATTTTATTGTTTTGTTTTATTAACATCAAGGACCACGTACAACTACGCTGCTCTCTGAGAGATTAAGATGCTGTATACCAGATTTAGCCACAGTAAATAGCTAAATAGCTAACTGTCATCTGCAAATGCACCTTTAACATCAAACCAGGGCTACATACAGGGTTTCACATGTCAGTGGCCATGCAGAGCCACCAAACCTGAAATGCTGTGGACCAAGTTGGGCCACCAGCCCCGGAGTTTTGTGGACACGCTCTATTACCAGAGCAGACAACAAGCAGCAGTCTCTAGTCGAGCAAAGCAAGCAGACAATGTACTGGAGAAGTAATGCAGCATGTTACTGAATTTATATACATCTTTATATAGTAGGGCGGCCCGGTGGCGCAGTGGTTAGTACGTCCACCTGACAGCAAGAAAGCCTTGGTTCAATTCCCGGGCTCAGGCATTTCTGTGTGGAGTTTGCATGTTCTTCCTGTGCTTGCGTGGGTTTCCTCCAGGTACTCTGGTTCCCTCCCACAGTCCAAAAGCATGCACAGTAGGCTGATTGGCTGTTCCAATCCGCCCATAGGTGTGAGTGCGAATGGTTGTATGTGTGTTGGCCATGCAATAGCCTGGCGAACTGTTCAGACTGTACCCGGCCCTCACCCAGAGTCGGGTGAGATGAGCGCCAGCCTCCTCGCGGCCCTAATAACAATTAAGCAGCTTAGAAAATAAATGAATGTATGGATTTACACATAATAGGCATCAGTGCACTATTTGTGTTATAATAATTGATATAGTAAAGCAGCAACTAAACTCCAAAAAGAACTTAAGTAACGGACTATTTTCAACCCCCTGAACATTACAAAATAAAACAAGTATTTTAAACATTAAATTAGATTTTAATGGCATATTAATAGACTATTTAATATTTTATTTTATTTTTTTATATACAGAACAGTATAAAAAGAAATCTAACAGTCTGCCCACAGTTTTTTGCATAGGTATTGGTTTTCATTTTTAGTACTTTAGGTTCGGCTAATCACGATATAGTTTCCAAAGCTATACAGATGAGCTGGTTCCTGGTCCACTCACAAGCTGTCAATGCATCAGTCGCATATACGGTGGCACTCTGTATACATGTGTTAATGTGAAACAGAATTGGGAACCAGTTGTGGTTGTGATTCGGAAACACACATCGATGTCTCTGCTGCATTCAAATAAAAGCTGTGAATATCGGCTTCACGACTTTTTACCAATAGCACAGACTACTAAGTCAAGAGCATTCATTGTCGTAACTATCACTGGTTATCAGTTGTGAAAATTAAGTTTATTGTGCTGACACAAGTTAACAAGTTGTGATAATGGGAAACACTGCCATTTGAATGTTTTTAACAAGTCAAGAAAAGGAAAATACCATTTCACAAGTTCCATAAGAACGTTCCATATGTTCAGAAACGAGTATGGCTGATGTGGCTCCAACACATATGACTCGCTTGAAATGGTTATGGGGGGTTATACTGAACACACTCATTTGATTAAAAATGCTCTTCATCAAATTATAAATGAAATTCTTACCTTACATGCCCGACTGAAATGTATGAACTTGCACAGCATTGGATACAAGACACAGTTGGGCCACCAGCTCAATGAAAATGTTGTGGCCCATACAGGTCTCCTGTTATTTATTTTTTGGTGTCCCCACTTGAATATTTACTGGCCTCGGGCCAGCAGGCAAGTGGTTATGTTGAGCCCTGATCAAAAGTGAAGGAATTTCTAAGGGGGAAAAGTGCCCAGTTTGGAACAGCCCTACAAATAGCTGCTGTGGGCATTCCCACTTTGAAACACCCTACTCTGGCTTTTTCACTTCAGAGTAGACCGCACCTATCGTCTTAAACGGAATCAGCTGTACTGGGCTTCCTACAAACATCTGGATTAAGTACTAACTGTGCAATTGTACAAAGCATGTGCAAAGAAATTGCTGTAAATATTTACTCTAGAAACTACAGAAAGGTGAACAAAATTTGTGTGTGTGTGTGTGTGTGTGTGTGTGTGTGTGTGTGTGCAGAAAACCATCCAGGCAATGACATCAACAAAAACCAAACAAAAAAAATCTTCATTACAACATTATTTGGAATCGCGCTAACACTTTTCCCCCTAAACCAAAGAGCCCCTAACCCCCAGGCAAGAAGTGCGCTTGTCCTTATAAAATCTGATTCTCCATTTAAAAGTAAAATCTTTTATTGCTGAACTAAATCTTTTGAGTGGCCTCAAGTCAAAGCAGTGATAATGCTGTCAAATAAGGCTGCCATGCTCTGACAGTGTCAGAACTTTGGAATGTTAGATATGGCTTATCAAATGTTTACACACAAAACTATCCATCTTATTTTACAAAGGCAGGTTATCTCGGAGCAGTAAACTAACTATTCACATCTATTCTCTTGCAATACACTAGAGCTTCTAGTTCCTACACACCAGGCACAATATTCATTTTAAGCAAAGCTATTTGGTGAGGGACTGCAGGACATTACAGTAGTGATCTCACACAACTGGGTGTTCCCAGAGCTGTGGAACGCAGTGGGACAAGCCTGCAATTATCCATATTTGTAAATCTAGAAACCACAAATCCACTCTGATTTCACCTCATGGTTTACATATGGTGGGTTTTTCTATACCAGAGCAGACAGCAGTGATACTGGTACAAATACACCACTGAAAATCTCTGAAAGCAGGGCCAGACAAAATCATAAATCCATTAACCAGCTCACGGTTCAAGTAAAAGGTCCAGTGTGCTGCTTAGTTCCATTTTTTTGGTTACCCTAAAAACGGAGTAATTTTTTTTTAAATGGTAACTAATCAATGTAATATAAAGATTCAGGCAGTGCCTAAAGGCAGAGTGTTTGACAGATATCTATATTTCTAGGTGTCCGAAATTGGTAATATCAGAGAAGCACGGCTCCTTAAAGGGCTTAATCAACAGCAGCCTGGGAGGAAATAAATAAATCTCGGTTCTCTGTTTCTCTGCCTTTCACTACCTGATATCTGTGTTTACTTGCATCACGTCTTTTTTTTTTAGTTATCCGTTTAACAAGTTCATGTTTCGTATTACCCTTAATGTACTGCGTTGCTTTGTTCAACGAAGGTTTGCCTGCCTACCTGACTTAGATTGTGTGTGTGTTTTATTATTTTGTGCGAGTCTGAGGGGTGGTGAATGAGCCGATTTTTGGGTTTCAGTTTCATTACTGCATAAACTGCCAATCAGTTTCAAGGTAGTGACAGGGTGCTGAAACAGGACAACCATCAAAGTCATATTCCATGCCAGGAATGTCTATTGGGACCATTTTTAAGAACTCCTTATTTCAAGAATATAAAGTTAAAATAATTGGGAGGAATACCTAGTTTGCCAAGGTCTGGAAGAAAACTAAAACTATCACCCTCTTGTAGGGAGGAAATAGGTTCAGTTAGTCAGGTACATCTCATAAACCATCAAGCTACAGGCCTCCCGTGTACTGGTAGTTGATGGACCAATGCCATTAGTCATCATTTTATTCATTCCTGAACCACTTAATCCTAATTAGGATTAATTTAACATCACCATATACTTCGAGGCTACCTTTCAAAAAAGTAGACCCTGCTCCAAAAGCACCACTTTCATGCTCAACTAACTGAGCTCAATAGAGCAATGGTAGCTCAGTGATTCAGGTTCTAGGTTACTGATCAGAAGGTCATGGGTCAAGCCCCAGTACCCAGTACCACCAATCTGACACTGTTGGTGGCAGTCTTAGCCCTCAACTGCTCAGTTGTATACACATGATAACATTTAAATCGCTCTGGATAATGGCATCTGTCAAATGTCATAGATGTAAACTAATGCTTCTGCTGATCACAGGGACAAAGAAAAAACCCTTTGGAAAAAAGTTGATGCATGTCTGATGGAGTAAAGATTAGACATTCACCCCAAATACACTGTACCAACTGTTGCGCATGGCAGTGGTAGAACTGGGGCACTGCACAAATTACATGAAATAAAAAATTATGAGGACTAGGATAATTCCTTAGCATAACCTCAAAGCATCAGTGACCTGGAAACAACTACAGTGATCAAACAGGACAATGACCCCAAACATCAAAGATGAAATGGATAAGGTAGTCTTTTTTGTTTGGCTTTCACAAGGTCCTGACCTCAAACCTAGGAAAATATATAGTCTGTGCTTAAAGGTTTATTCCATGCCAGGAAAGCAACAAATGTAATTGAACTCTGTCAAAAAGTGGGATTAAATAACCAACCAGAATTCTGCCAGAGTGGTTAGCAAAAGCATCGGGTCAAGCTGAAATATCCTAAGGATCATGCATCATTTGGATGCTTTCAAAAAATCCTAACATATTAAAACCTGTGAACCACATTCTTTCATTTCTATTAAAAATGTAAGTTGTACAATCATCCTGCCCCCAAAAAAAATTTGAGAACATCATTGAAAGTTAAATATTTCCATGACAGTCATGTCCATGATGAGTGCATGTAAATCTTTAGTCAAAATGATTTCCCTCATAAGGGACGACTTAACTACACTCATTATCCTCTCCTAGGAAAGGATCAGAGGCAGCATCGTTTTTGGATTCGCAACGAAAAGTCTGCTGACCACCACAACATTTACTCAGTTCTGATCTGGGGTTGGGAACAAATAAAAGGGCAATTCCACGATAACCGACGTGATTTACAAATTTATTTAAGCCGCCTACATGAGACTTGCTTCGGCGTTTCGTCTTTCTTGCTCACTCTCATGACTCTCTCCGTCTCATAAACACAAAATAAATAAATAAAAATCACAAGAGATAGAAGAATCAAGCATCATTCAAAAATTATCAAGCTCTCGTTTACCATCTCCTCAGCTGAAGCCATCACCCATGTGTCCTCAATGCTGCCTATTACTTGTAACTGCGTGGCAGTTCACTCACGTAATGTCGAAAAAAAAAGAAAAAAAGATGGCAGACAAAGTTTCACAGAAAAGGGACATTCTACAGAAATATAAGCTTTGGGGGATTTCTTTCACTTTCATACCGGGGCTTTAGCCTGTGCCGTGTGTGCGGGGGAATATGTTTCAAGAACTAATCCGGATAACTAAAACCACAGATAGCTGCAAACCATATACAGCGGATTCCCACTTAATACCATTTTAACCACGGATTACTGAATCAGCTGATTTGGCGGTTCGACTGTATTATCTTATAACCTTATAAGTATAATTAAATCAATTAGCGTGATATCATCTTCTAGCGAAGTAGCGAACTTATACTTTTATTTCAAGCTGCTGGTAATGCGTGACATTTCATTACTGGGTAATTTCCCCAACTGACCGTCTCAGATTTTCTTGAATAATTTTTTATTTTGATGTCCTTGTAACCAGTAACTACTGTGCAAGATTTTAGGCCAATATCTCCAGCCTACAAAAAGGGGGAATGGCCCCATATTTAGCATAAAAATGAGTGTTACAATGAAACATCCAAAGTTTGATGGCTAATAAATTTAGAACTGTTCACACTAAATGGTTAAAACTTTTACACATTATTCACTGATATAATAGGTCTCTCGACACTGAAGGAGAAATTTGTATAAGACATAATTGCAGATTTATGACATGCCAAATATGGTTGGCATATTTTTATGCTAAATATGGGGCCATGCCCCCTTTTTGTAGGCTTAATATCTCCAAAACTAGTGGAGATATTGGCTTAAAATTTTGCACAGTAGTTATTGGTTACAAGGACATCAAAATAAAAAATTATGAAGAAAATCTGAGACAGTCAGTCCGGGGAATAAAAATAATGAAGAAAATCTGAGACGGTCAGTCGGGAACTTTCTCTGAAATCTGGTGATTTGGCACGGAATAACTCTACAGTCATCTTAAAAATGTCATTTTAATGAATGTTCTCCTCTCGTAAGGTTGTCATGGCTGTGGTGGGAGTAAACACTGGGTTGTATTGTTATTATGCCTCCAAGGCTCCAGATTTTAAAAATACCAATCATTCTCAAAACATAAATCTGTTTCGGTGAGCATGAACACTGCAAAGTAGTATCAATTGACATTCTTAACAACTCTGCACATGACTGATGGTTTTACAGCCGGGCTGTAAATATGTCAATTAGTCTAATCCCATGGGTCGGTTGAATATCCAGACAGCCTAACATTTTCTCTCCACTCAGCAGGGAAATGCGTAGCAGATCATTAAACAAGACGTTTTAGCACTATATACAGCACAACATTTAGCTCTTTTGTTTTCAGCCAGCCCAATCATACTAAATGTACCCACTGTGACAGATGTTTGAGGTACAGCTGGACATATTTACTGTTCCTGGCCTGTTTCAGCATTCCCACAAGAAAATAAATGCAGTGCAAAAACATATCTAGTATGAGGTTCTCTCTTCTACCTGATATTTGGGGAACATGCATGCAAACTTCTTAAAAGAGATTCAAAGTTCTATTGTGTGATTTTCTGAACAAAAAAGAACCTTAAGGAACCCTCCCAATTCCTTTAGCAGACATTGTACCTCCACTTTAAAGCTTTCATGTTCAGAAAAAAATGTGGGCATGAACATGTGCCATCCCAATAAAGAACATAAGGCTGAATCAAGGCCTGGAGGAAAAGCTAAGAGACTTACAGTGTTTTATTCTTTGTCCTGCCCCACCCCAATTCTGTGTAAAATCAGTCAATACTCTTGTTCTTGAATTAGCTTCAGCTGTGAAATTTGCAAGTCTTGCACTCTGAATGCTGCCTGGCTTAAAAAACAGCCCGTAAGCAATGATACAGACACGGACCGTTCGGCTGACTTGTGTGCCTCAAAGCCACAAACCTTCTGAACAGCAGCCCTTCTTTTTTCCAATCACATGACAAAGCTCAAGTGCACTGCACGCAAGGATAATTCAGGGTTTCATCAAGGTAAAATGGGGTAATGTTAGCTCTTCTGTATGATGTGTTAGGAGACTATAAAGCTAAAGTGTCTTTTCAATGGAGAAAGCAAGGCAGCACTGTATGGTAACAAATCCATGACCTGTACACTGTATTTTTATGTCTAATATACCGTCAGTAACATGCATACCATTTTACAGTACTCAGGAGGGATACATTGGTGGAACTGGGAAAATTTAGCACTTATCATTATCCCTCCTTCAATTCTACACAAGCGACAGTAAAAATCTCCTTACATATTCTAGCACACATTCAGGAATATAAATATATGTTTTAACCTGTGTCAAAATAATCTACAATGAAATAACCACCCACTGAGTGTATAGTCTTGCTTCAGGACAGAAAGCTCTGCATTTAGATTCGCAGCCATATCCATTCTGTACCAGGACTCAAAATCAATGCTACATAAATTTAAACCACTTGAGGTCATACCGTTTCCTAAGACAATGTATACTTGTTTATGAAGGGAAGCACTGAAAAAATGTAGTGTAATTCAACATGAAAATATTGATCGCAAGGTATCTTTCTTGTTACAGTTAAACACCACAAGGACGACATATACTGCTAAAATGACAGTCGATTTCCAACTAAATTCACCTACCAGCAAATTACAGAGATAAGAGAACCCATTTCATTTATCACTACTAAAATATTGATTCTTAAAGGGAAATAGCTCAGGAATCCAACTCTGATCTTTTTTCAGCAGTACTCTCACAACAAACCTCATAAAATGGGTGGAGAAGAGGAGATATATATCAGGTGTGGGAGGAGTTTGGCGAGGGCCTGGAAAAAGAAGATTGATTGACCTCCAAAAGGTTCTGGACCCCCATCGGACACTTCAGCAGAAGGAAGCAGTTCTCCACAAACACTGTTTACAGTGGAAGTGGGAAGCTGCTCACCTCGACTGGGAATGTTGTCGGGAGGTGGAAGGAATACTTCGAGGACCTCCTCAATTCCACCAACACGTCCTCTGGGGAGAGGAAGAGCCTGGGGGTTCAAGAGGGGGTCTGCCCATCATTGAAGTGGAAGTCACTGAGGTAGTTGAAAAGCTCCTCGGTGGCCGGGCTCCGGGGGTCGACAGTTTCCACCCTGAATACCTCTGGATGTTGTAGGACTGTCTTGGTTGACATGTCTCTGCAACATCGCGTGGTCATCGGGGACCGTACCTCTGGATTGACAAACCAGGGTGGTAGTTCCCCTTTTTAAAAAAGGGGACCAAACTCTTCAACCTACCTGGGAAAGTCTATTCAGGAGTACTGGAGAGGACAATCCGACCGATGGTCGAACCTCGGAGTAACAATGTGGTTTTCATCCTGGCTGCTGCACTCTCAAATAGCTCTACACACCCTGCAGTATCCTGGAGGGGGCATAGGAGTTTGCCAATCTCTCCACATGTGCTTTGTGGACTTGGAGAAGGCTTTCAACTGTGTCCCTCAGGCTATCTTGTGGGGTGTGCTCCGGGAATTTGGTATACCAGACCCGTTGCTATGGATCATTCGGTCTCTGTATTGCCGGAACCAGAGCTTGGTCTGCATTGGAACATGTCGAATTTGTTTCCACTGGGGGTTGGACTCCACCAAGGTTGTCCTTTGTCACCAGTTCCATTCATAATATTTATGGACAGAATTTCTAGGTGCAGCTGAGGCGTTGAGGGGTTCTGGTTTGGTGGCCATAGGATCTCGTCTCTGCTTTTTGCAGATGATGATGTTCTTTTGCCTTCATCAAACTGGACCTTCAGCTCTCAATGGAGTGATTCACAGCCGAGTGTGAAGCGAACGAAATAAGAATCAGCACCTCCAAATCCGAGGCCATGGTTCTCAGCCGGAAAGGGGTTAAATGCACCCTCTGGTTCTGTTAAGACGTCCTGCCCCAAGTGGAGGAGTTCAAGTATCTCAGGGTCTTGTTCACGAGTGAAGGATGGAACGGGAGATCACCAGGCGGATCAGTGCAGCACCTGCTGTAAAGTGGAGCTTGTACCGGTCCGTCATCGTTAAGAGGGAGCTAAGCCAAAAGGCAAAGATCCTCACCTATGGTCACTGAAATAAGCTTCCTTCACAGGGTGGCGGGGCTCTTCCTGAGAGATAGGGTGAGAAGTTCGGTGACCTGGGAGGAGCTCGAAATAGAACCGCTGCTCCTCCGCATTGAGCGGAGCCAGTTGAAGCGGCTCGGGCATCTGAATAGAATGCCTCCTGAACGTCTCCCTGGTGTGGTGTTTTGGGCATGTCCAACTGGAAAGAGACCCCGTGGGTCGACTCAGAACACGCTGGAAGGGCTATGTCTCTCAGCTGGTTTTGGAATGCCTCGGTTTCCACCCGGAAGAGCTGGAGGAAGTGGCTGATGAAAGGGACGTCTGAACGTCACTGCTTAGGCTGCTGCCCCCGGAACCGGACCCCGGATTAAGAGGAAGATGAGAAAAACACACACACACACACACACACACACACACATTATATATATATATATATATATATATATATATACATACA
>JAQMYF010000001.1:11190019-11213332 GCA_030014195.1 Neosilurus mollespiculum
TGCTCGGTGAACGGCTCTCTCTGGAAGTGTTGTGAGAGTGTTGTGAGAGTGTGTGAGAGTGTGTGAGAGTGTTTACCTGCCCAGCTCTTTCCCCGGTATGAGAGTGTACTGCTCGGTGAACGGCTCTCTCTGGATCACACTGTGGATGTCACACAGTAACCCGGAGCGGCTCTGACCGCCTGCTTCATTCCACCGGCTGCAGTTTCTCGCCTCGACGGTCCGAGACGGGCATTCGGGAATCATAACGGCGGAAAAATCCGTGTTCTGAAGTTTAAGTTACCTGATAACTCACTTCTGACCAGCTCAAATCCTTAAAGAGGCAACTTTGTTCGAGGTAGTTAGCCTGAAGCCGTTAGGTAGCTAACCGAGCTAACAACACCGGCTGATTAACCGACAAGTTAACCCGAACACTAACACCGGGAAACGGGTAGCTACACTGAAACTACAACTTATTTACCATAACACAACGACTTCCGAAACTTTCATTGTGGTGTGAGGTGTGTGTGTCTACTCCAAAGTGGTGTGTTGTAGTTTTCTCTCTCTCTCCCTCTGCTTTTTACTCTGCACGCTGTGATTTCCGTCACCGTGGTAACATCCTCTGATTGACAGGCAGTTCAGCTAAAGTGGGCGGGGATTCTGTAAATCAGGGTTTCCCTCAGGCATAGGACCAAAATGACAAATCTGATTCCCTGCAAACTTGTGTACCAGTAAGGCAAGGCGACAGAATTTCTTTCTTTCTTTGTAAGTTTTCTTTTAAATGGACGCAAATAAGATCCATACTACATGCTTAAAAACTTCTAATAATATCAACAGCAACAAATGCATCATCCTAATGTGTGCATACTAATATATCCCTAACACACACACAACAAGACATTTTAATGCTCTAATGTCCTTTTAATTTTTTTTATTTTGTAGTGATAGACTAGATAAAGTCTGCGTGCAAAAACTGCAAATGTGCGAGTATGCAAATGCGCCCCCTGCTGGTAAGAGTGGATTGCATGGAGTGAACAAACGGGCTTCCAAAACCCTACAGTTTCATCATAGAAAAGATTCATGGTACATTCTGCCAAAGAAAGTAACTGAAACCTGAAGAGACAAACATACATTATTTTTTATCATGAACACCATCATGATTTTTTCCCCCTAGGCAACAGTGTCATTTATTCTTACATCTTCATCCACTTTATCCTGATCCAGTTGGTGTTGGATTCAGAGCATATTCAAGGAATACACAGCATGAGGCAGGAGTACAACCTGGATGGGACACCAGTGCATCACAGGGCACTATAAACACACACAGTAACCTCCAAGTCCAATTTAGCACTCCCAGTGAGTGCCATGATGATGTAATGGTTAGCACATCCACCTTGCAGCAAGAAGGTCCTGGATCCAGGACTTTTACTACTGGATACTGGATTGCATGTTTTCCCCATGCTTGTGTGGGCTTCTTCCAAGTGCTCTGGTTTCCTCTGACAGTCCAAAGACATGTACATTAGGCTAATTTTTTCAACTGCCCGATGGTGTGAATGTAAGTGTGAATAGTGGTGTGTCTGTGTGGCTCTGCGAGGGTCTGGCAAGCTGTTCATTGTGTACCCCACCTGAACCCAAAGTCGACTGGGATGGGCTCCAGCCTCATGGTGTCCCTAATAAAGGATAAAGAAGTTCAGAAAATGAAATGAGACTGTAAGGAATTCATTGTATAAACAAGTTTCATTGAGAAGTGTTGGAATTAAGAAACCACACTCCAGTGTTAAGCAGGGTTAATTTTAAACTGGGCATACATCTCTGTTGACGTGTTTACTCATAGTTGATTTTCCACAGAATTTACATGTTTTTAGCGGTGAGAGGGAACCAATATAGACACTCAGAGAACTTGCAAAACTTGACATGAACACTAACATCAGCTCAGGACTGAACCAGGTAACCCTGAAGTGGTGCAGAGGCAACCCAATCCACGGTATCACCAGGTCACTTGACCACAACTTTAAAGAGGTGAAAAAGTTGTAATGCTTAAAAAAGCTAAACAAAATGCACGTATACTATTTATTTTTAAATTACCATTCAATCTGTAGTCATATAATGAAGTAAAAAGAGAGGCCAGGAAAAAAAGATTGGACGAAACAAGTTAAATTAGCCATGAAATGTGCCAGAAAAAGCACTAAGTGGTAAATATATTTAATTCAGTAACTACTTTGTCCTGGTTAGAGTCAATTCAACACTTAATGTGAAGCAGGAATACACACCAGATGGGAGTTCGGTCCATCCCAGGGCACCATGCACACAACTTAAATACTTACCATACAGTGCAGAGTCATTTATAGCCAGTCTTACCTACTTCCATGATTTTAGGAGGAGGAAGGTAACCAGAGACACAGAGCAAGCATGCAAAATTCCAAGCAGAAAAAAAGGTGAGGATTGAACTGGAAATCTTGTGTGTGTGTGTGTGTGTGTGTGTGTATGTGTGTATATATATATAAGATCTTGAGTCGATTTTCCGTAGAACAGTGCTCGATACGTCGAAGTAGAGCTAATGTATGTGGGAAAAATAACAGTACTACAATTTCATCCCAACAAGCCTGTTTCGTGGTTGCCCACTAATCAGGGGATTTATTCCCTGATCAGGGGATATAAATCTCCTGATGAGTGGGCAACCACGAAACAGGCTTGTCGGGATGAAATTGAAGCACTGTTATTTTTCCCACATACTATATATATATATATATATATATATACTGCTCAACCATATCATTAACACCACCTGACTGATCTGTGGTTAGGCAGCCCCTTATGCAACAAGCTGTGTGTTCTGACTCCATTCTGTCACAGCTAGAGTGGCAGTGGTGGCTCAATGGTTAAGGATCTGGATTACTGTTCCAAAAGTCAAGGTTCAAACCCCAGTACCACCAAGGTGCCACTGTCAAGGGGCCCTTGAGCAAGGCACTTGTCTACAAAAATGATAAATGCAAGTCACTTTGCATAAGGGAGTCTACCAAATGCTGTAAACATAAAGCCAGCATTAAGTTTGTATTAACTATAAGGTAATAACTATCAGACCAGTCGTACCAGCCTTCTCTCCCCACGTGCATCACTGAGCCTTGGCCACCCATGACACTCTTGCCACTTTACTGATTGTCCTTCCTTGGTGCTTAGAACTGCATACCAGCAACACCCCACAAGACTTGCTGCTTTGGATATTAGTAGGTCTTAGTCATTTAGCCTTCACAATGTGGTCCTTGGTAAAGCTAACCAGATCCTTAAACTTGCTCATTTTTTCTACTTCCAAAACATTAACTCAGAGAATTGAATGTTCACTTTTAGGCTAATACATCCCACTCAGTCACTGTAACGAGATAATTAATGTTATTCACTTCACCTGCCATTGACATTAATGTTATTAATGTTATTGCTGATTACCAGCTGTGATAGTGTAGCTGGGATTGTTTTCACTTCTCTTGGGTTATTTATTTATTTATTTTTTGTGGTCAATATCTTAAGAAATGCTTGATATATCAAACTTTCAGGTCAGCAACTTGGGACAGAGGGCTGAAACATCCTAGGTCAAGATCAGGGTCAGCAAAATGGCCGCCAATTGTTTATAATGCCTAGGTAGTAGCTTTTTTGATTCCCCCATTGGGGGCCTCTAGTTGATGTTTATATCAAGTCTTTATGCGTGTTCATGTAAATATGTATGCACAATAGAGCTATAATATCAACCAAACCAGTTAAAACTAAATGAAATCAAGGAAGATCTACTTTCTGTTACATATGGTCCATATTATGGTTTAATGTTGGCTAGCTGATAACTGTTAGTGACCTGGAGAGTGTATGTGTAAAGCAAGTTTCACATTCCAGAGCCACAATACTCATATCCAAATAAATACATCACTGTGAATACCAAATAAACAGCACTATGAAGAAGTTAAATCATACTGAATAATAAACTTTACTTTATAAAGATCTTTTTATTAGAAGAAGGTGATTTAAATATAGTTGTGAGTTACATTTTTAAATAGTTCAGTGCATTACAGGAATAGAGCATAGGTGTATAATGTTAAAACTTGCCTGTGTTTCATTGATGCACCCTTCAAAAAACAACAAATAAATAAACAAGATATACTGAAATAAGCTGTAAAAAACATTGTAAGTAAGGAATGAGATTAATTCACAGTACCATCAGTCACCATCATCTTATCATACACATGCTGTTAAAAATAATACAAACAATAGAAAAATTAAAATCAGTAGAGAAAAAAAATTATTGCATTATAATAAATAACATATGAAACAAAGTAGATATGAGCTGGAAAATAAATAAATTAATGCAATGAGAACATGTACAGTATACATTATATCTACAGCTAAGAGATTTGATTTCAGCCATTCTGGAAATTGTAGTAAATCCCTAGTTTTTAATGTCTACAAGGGTTAATGTGGATATCTCTGTAGTCTTTATAATGTATCTTGCTTTAAATAAACATGGATGTACAATTGATAAAGCTCATGGGTAAAGAAAAATAAAGATGATAAATGCACTGATTTATCAAGGCTCCTTATGCTCATTGCATATTTTCCCCCAATATTGGGCATGCGGTTTGGCATAATGACAACCACTGGAGTTTATACTGATTAATACTTGTAAAAGATTGATATTCCATTTGTTTACCTGTTTGCAGTTAGAGTTTCTAATTACTTTTGCCAAGGAGGTTATGTTTTACCATGGATTTACACTGGGGAACGATGTCCGCCATGTCCACGATTCAAAAAAGCGTGGAGCTTCACTATTTATGAGCACGCTCGGAGCACGATCGGGGTATAAAAGGAGGCAGGGTGCATCCAAGAGATTAAACTTGAAGGAATCGTGTTTCCAAGTTGATTCTTTCAAATCATACAGATCGTGGACATCATGCCCCACTATAAACCCAGGGTTACTCTCACTTTGTGTGTTTGTTTGTTAGCAGGATTACACAAAAAGATATATACAGATTCTCATGAAATTTCTACCAGAGGTGGGATGTTCAATAAGGAAGACTCTACAAGATTTTGGAAACGACCAAATTATAGATCCAGGAATTTTGTTAAAGGATTCTTTAGCATTATGAAATAGGATAAAAGTTTTTGACATTTTGGGGATTGCTGGGATTGGCGTAGGCTTGTGGCTTCCAAGAGCTCTTGTTTTATTGTGATTGAGAATTAAAGCAGCAACACCTTGCCTGACCATGTATCTAATCATCTGATAAACATTACTCTCTTATCATGAAAGGTTTGTTAAGTGAAAACACTCAAGGACTTAATGTGTAGTCAAAAATACCAGAGCATCCTAAAGAGATTAGCATTTAAGATGCTAATCTAGGTGTACTGTCAATTCTCTTACATCACCCAGCTTATCCCTGCTTTCAATACAGCTCTTTATCTCCTGGAGTTAGAGGTTAGAGAGTTAGAGGAGTTAGAGAGTTAGAGAACATTGACAGATGAGTGCATGTTGCAATTTAAAACAGAATACAATCCATCATTCATTTTTGGTATTCATATCATATCACTTGCATTAACAAATGATTTAAACTGGATTATTTTGGATTTTTTTTTGTGTGTGTAACCAACCATAATGTCAAGTAAGGCTGGAGCTGATTTCTTTCTAGCCTAGACTATAAATTTAATTTAATTTAAATTTATTTTATACTGTATTCATTCTGCAAGGGAAACTTCTGCATTTAACCCATCCAAAGTGAGCACGCACACACAGACGTAAACAGTGAGCACACACAGTCAGAACAGTGAGCTGCTACACATTGCGGCACCGGAGAGCATTTTGGGATTAGGTGCCTTGCTCAAGGGCACTTCAGCAATGAATATGGAGAAAGGGAAGGTGCAGCTCACCCCCACCCACCACCACACATTTTTCCTGCTGGTTTGGAAATCGAACCAGCAACCTTTCGGTCCCAAAGCCGCTTCTCTATCCAGTAGGCTACGGTTGCCCCCAAAACGATGTTATCAAGATGTCTTATTTGCTTTATAATCATTTCCGCACTGAAATGTATTTTGTATATAGACTAAGCACACACTGTGTAATCAAAGTACAAATGGAACAAAAAGGCCAGAAATCAGAACTGCAAGATTCATGGAGGTTTTTTTTTTTCCCCCAGTGAAAGGGTTGAATGTTTTCTGTTTAATGTTTTGTATTTGAATGTTATTACGAACATAAACATACTGGGAAAAAAAAAGAAATTAAGAATGCAGCCTAGGTGTCTTTAAGTGTGTGGGTATAATAGTTTGCCCCACATCACTGTTATGATATAATGCACTGCTCAAACTAACAGTTTCTTTGCTGAACTATTGATAGAAATGTGATTTGAGCTTTTCAAATCTAATATCCAGTCCAGCTGTCACTGCTACTGAGATCTGATACATTGCTTAGCATTATTCGGCTCATACAGATTATATCTGTGCCACTTCCTATAATCTCAGCAAATTTTACAAAAATCTTCACCCGTAACAGGTCACATCGGTCATTTAAAACTCAAGTAACGTGAATATAAAGAGGGAATGTTTACAGAGCTTTTACGGTAAGTCAAGGATGTTTATGGATGGCATGTTCTCTTACAGTATACAGGCCACTGGTGAACTGCATGTCAGGTGGGTTTTTATCCTCCATGCACAATAACATCATATCAGCTAGATAGTAACATCAGGTCAGGATTTTAGTTAGATATACTATATTGTAGGCTGGATGCAGGTTTTGGCTATGCATTAATACTGTACTTCCCTCCTTCATCCCCACAATAATACAATATGTACATTTCCATTTGTTATTTCATGCACATTCAGACAATTACAAACCTAATTTCACAAACAATAGACAACTCTTCTGGTGGATATAAAACCGCAGTGTCTGGAGGACAATGAAAATCAAAGCCCAGTATTTTTACAAAATATAGTCTTTCCATTCTCGTTGAATTTTTCACTCCAGACCAAAAGTGCTTGTCTCCTCCACGGCAGTTAGCAGTTTCTCATACAACATGGTGTACGCAGGGTACGGTGGCAAATCTAGACGGTTAAAGCATGTGTGAGCTCTGTAAGAAAAAGGAGGGTGGACAAGATCAAAGGTTAAGCAAATGAAGTTCTGCATTTCCAGAATTGGCATCAATTCAGAGCTCTCTTGTACAATAAAAAAAACACATTTACAAATCATTCTCTTGTATATGATGTAAAGATTACAGATTGTATAAAATCATTGCTTCTCATATAAGATTTATATCACTGCATAAGTATTCGCCCGCTTTCACATTTTCCACTTTAAATTATGGAAACAGGTGGTGTAGTTGTTAGCACATCTGCCTCATAGCAAGTAGGTCCTGGGTTTGTATCCCAGGCTTAGCGATAGGCGTTTCTGTGTGGAGTTTGCGTGTTCTCCCCGTACTTGTGCGCGTTTCCTCTGGGTACTGCGGTTTCCTCTCATAGTCCAAAGACATGCGTATTAGGCCATTTGGTTGTTCCAAATTGCCAATAGGTGTGAGTGTGAATGGTTGTGTGGCTGGCCTTGTGATGGTCTGGCAAGCTGTTCAGGGTGTACCCTGCCTTCGCCCATTGTTGGCTGAGACAGGCTTCAGCCTCCCCACGACCCTGGTAGGATTAAGCAGTTCGGCAAATTAATTAATGAATGAACATGGAACTTAATGAGTGAAATAAGTCAAATCATGTCATTAAACTACAAAAAATAGATAACATTGGGAATGTTGCAATGCAATGTTTATTCATTGCATACAGTCACAAAATATAAAGGGGCCAAATAACTTACCAGGCATATTAAATAAACATGAAATACAGTGTTATCTCTTGGAAACAAAATGGAATCGGCCCCAAAGTCTTTCTGAAACTATTTGCTTACCCCTGTAAATGAGTATCAATAACCCTTGCAACTTGCGCAACAATATTATCAACATTGCCATCTTTTTAATTTCTCTGGAAATCTCTTTTTTCCCCCTTTCAAATAGTTATTGATATTTTATTCTTCTTGATATTGATAGTTTTTATTCTTCTTCAAATATAGGACAGTCGTAATAAGCATTTCACTACATGTTGTACTGTGTATGATTTTGTATGTGACAAATGAAACAAAATTGAATTGAATGCCTTCTTCAGTTTCTTAACACATTTTCACTTTCTATGAATCAGTGTTGCATTAAATTATCGCTCACTTGGAAACAGACAAAGAACTAAAACTAGATAAAAACAGGTAAAACAGGAGTATAGGAAATACAGATACTCGGTAGTTATTGAAAGCTTCTGGCAGAATTTTAATTGGATATTTTTAATTCTTTTTGACAGATTTCAGGTAAATTTGTTGGTTTCCTTGAACATCAGTCCTTTAGGGTTGATTTTGGAACAGGGGGTTGTTTTTTGGTTGCCTCTGAGTCCATGATGGTTCCTGGATTGTTACTGACCATCAAACCAATTCCTCCCTAGGTGAGGGTGACAGTTTGGATCTCCTCCCAGAAATTAGCAAAGTGGCTACCCCTCCCAATAGCTTGCTCTTATTTGCCACAGTTTGAACCATTGACTGGAGAATAGATGGACAGTTCATCTGGTCTCAAAAGAGAAGCCAGCAGAAGTCTATCCATCCTGCCTGCTGGTTTATTTTTTAAAATGGTTGGACCCTTGAGCAAGGCCCTTAACCCTCAATTGCTTAGCTGTAGGGCGTCTGCCAAATAACACAAGTATAAATGTAATGTAAAATAAAATCTGTACTTGAACAAAACAGCATATTTTCAATGTCTGCTTTTTTCTTTCCAACTTCCAAAAAACAGGTTTTAATATATTATTTTACCATAAAGTATGAAGGCGTGACAACACCTCTGACAGAAATCCCAGCAGACACCAGCTCTGGCTTGAGCAGTGCACTTTGCCTGTTCATTACATTCACTGATTTATTTGAACACAGAATGCACCATCATGTATGTGGACCATGAACTTTTCTGGACACATAGACCAGTAATCACTTCCAGCTTTCAAAATTTGTACAAAAGCCATCTGTTCGTTGGTTAACACCCACCCACATACATACACACATACACACACAGGCTGGATTTTATAAATAATGTCCCAGTTTTAAACTTGCCCTGCATGCACTGCTGTGTTAAATCCAACAGCTACTCCTTGTGAAACCAGCCAGAGTTAACCTGTCAGCAATTTCCAGTTCATGTCCCAGCGATAACAGTCCTTCCTCAACACATTCGTATTAATGAAATATCTCCAGCTGAAATGATTTAAGCTCTACTGTGCATCCTTGAGCCAGAGGAAATCCCTAGTGTGAAGCCTCTGCTTGCAAATTTGACAACATGTTGGAGGTAAAAGGCTTCATTTTCTTATAATAGCATGTAATGACAAGATGGTTTCCAGTGATATATACAGTCCACAGTTTAAACAGATCATCTTGAAATCTGCTGTAGTAGGCTCCAAGAGACCTTGCTGACGAGAGTTAATCTATGATCTTCTTTCTTGGATCGAAACTGAGCTTCCTGGCCTTGACCAAGCTGCTTTGTGACAATGTCAGTTGTCAAAAGCATTATACAAATAAAACTGAATTGAACTGAATTGTCCATGGCAAGTTACAGGTATTTTGGAACTTTCAGCACCACTGAACTAATAACCTTGGTGTGTATTTGTATATTTTGACAATGTATGTATAGTTTTGACCCTATATTCATATCTGAAGGGAAAATAAAAAACGTGTGGCAAAATCTTATCATGTATCAAATGTTGTACAATTAATTCCTCAGAAAAGAAAAGCTAAAAGAAACTACTGACAGTACGACACTGCCATGACACTGATGTCCGTGATGAGTGCATGTGAATTTCAGTTCCAGGATGTAAATGTTCATGCAAGCCACTGAACAGTGAATGTATATTTATCTGAAAATGGTGCGGCTGTTTAAATGATAATATGTGAAGCTGAAACTAGCTTTTCCTTCATATTGTGCTTATTCAGCTCTGTCTGAGCTGAGGCGCTTCCATGCAATGCCAAATACAAGTCGGTTCTGACTGTGACAGTGAAATATGAACTCTGTGCAACATTGACTGCTGACAGCGGCTTGCTTTTGATCCGCTGCTTCTTCCTTTTGTCGGTGCAGCTCTGTGAAAAACAACATTTCAAGGTGAAACTTTAGATGCAGCACTGAAAGCTTTTCAAAAGGGCAATTTTAGGATGACATACTTTGTCATCTCAGGTAACTTTATTTAAAAGTCTAAAGAGTGTGATAAGAGCAGTTTCTTTGAGTCTTCGCTGAAGGAAGGACTGGCTCACTATTTTTCCCAGGGAATCATCAAAGAAACGAGGCCGATAAACAAAACATCAATTCGATATTTTGATCCCTTGTACATCTTGAGAAGAAAGAGTTGGTAAAGGGGTTGGCATGATTGGAGTAAGCAGTAAAGTGTTGAATACGCTCCTTAATTCCCATCAGTAGTTGTTGCTTGAATGCTGATCTATTTTGCATGGCACTGATGAACAGCTATTGAGGGGGATAGAGTGTAGCCTGGAACTCGAACACAGGACCTTCTTGCTGTGAGGTAAATGTGCTAACCACCATGCTGCCCTAATATTTTTTAGGAAATAGTAAAATATCTCTCTTTCTACATTTGATATGTTTTAGATTTTCTGTTGTGAATAAAATGTGTGTTCCATTATGATTTAATTTATATTTAACACAGCGTCCCAACTTTTTTGAAATTGGGGTTGTATATATTCTTCGACCACCTCTGTTGGAGATCTTCAACTAGTGCTGCACCCGCAGAGCCTCCAGCATTATAATGAATCCTGCCCACCCCTCCCACAGCCTATTTTCTTTTCTGCCATCAGGGAAGAGGTACAGGACTACCAGGTTTCGGAAGAGCTTTGTACCCCAGGCTGTGATGATTATGAAGACTCTTGCCCTTCCAATGAACCACTGACCTCTACCACTGTATCACATACTTATCTCCACGAGTGCAATTTTTCACTTGCTCTTTCATATGCACTTGCACTTCTGTATAAATATAAAAAAATTAATTGTACATGCTGCTGCAGGCTTCCAAATACACCTGTAAAAGATGCTGCTATAAAGACATGCTTCTATTCCTCTCCACTGCATATACAACAACTAACAGTACATGGTCCATTTCCTCTACAAATAAACTCATCACTTTCTGTTTTCTCTTGAACACCTTGCTTATAGGTTTGTGTTATGTACTCTACAGTGTGAATGTTGTTTTTAATGCTCTTCTTCCTTTCAATTTATTTCTTTATGCCATTAGAGCACAAACAGTGTGTGTGTGTCCTCAAGGTTTCTAATTTTTACTCACCTACATGTACTAATTATTCAAGGAAAATGTTTTAATCATAATATTTATTTTTAAGCTCATTAATCCAACATGCAGCATTTCCATTTGTTATTAATATGAGAAGATAACCTACAGCTACATAGGTTACAATTTATAATAACAAATATAATTTAGTACCCCAGCACTTTGGGGAGTTAAAATGAGAAATATTAATCAGTTATCCTTATTTCAGGTTGTGAAACTAATTTGAGACATTTTAAAGACATAAACTATGATTCAGAATAATGGGTTACTGTGATCATGCTGTGATTGAACAATGTCCTGCAGCCAGAGAGGTCATATGAGAGAGATTCAGTATGTATCACACACTTAATCTCAACTCAAACAGCTCTGGGCTAACAGCTATTTGTACTTTATTGAGTATGAGGGAGTGGGTGTTTTCAGGGAAGATAAAACGGTCACTTATTGTTCATACTACTGATGTTTGAAAATGTGAACAGACATTGTACAAAGCTATTATAGAAACTGTGACCTTATATGGCTCTATCCACTAATTATGTAAGACATAATGATAGAACATACTGTCACAGAATAATGTAACAGAGTGATCCTTGAACAGTTTTGTACAGTTGTTCCTGCTGTAATATTAACAACAGGTTTCTAATAATATGTTAGTTCTTGTTTCTATGGTAACAGCTCATTTACAGGGACTTGGACATGGAGGTATGAAGGACATGATCCATGCTTCATAATATCCAGGTTTTTTAAAACTGTGCGATTACTTAACCCATTATAGGTCCATTTCAGTTATAAATGCACAAAGAAAAATGGGTAGTTTTGCAATTTTAAAATTATCCACCACTTGCTTCTCACTTTTGTCAAAGAGACTGCATTTTACCTTTATTTTACTTGGCAATGATTTACTAATTAACTGAAGTCACTAGGAACCTTATATGATCTCTTATTAGTGAAAGCTAATTCTGTTCCCTCATGCTGTTGGTGTATATTCAAGGTTAAAAAAAAAAAAAGTGCACTAAAATGTGTACACTTTCACAGCACTAACTGACAGCAAGGTGACACATACTGTATCTGAATGCTGAATAGTCACAGTGGTTCTGGGTCACTGGAATATTCTTAGAGCCCAAAACACAAGGCTTATCCTAAAACATTATCTAACAGGCACACCTTGCACAAAAATTTCCAACAGCCCCAGGAACCTAATGCATTAAAAGGAACGTTGTTTTCTCATACCTGGGTAGAGAGGTGATCTTGCCCCATTTCTCAATGCAGAAGCGTCGTGGGCCGTTGCTCCCGCGCAGAGCTGCGAAGCCCTCGTATGGCACGCTGGATGTACCCGTCACAAACTGCAGCAAACGTAACCTCTGCTCATTGTTGAACTGTTCCACCACCGCCCAGAACCAACGAATCACGACGTGTCCATCATGGTAGCCTGGACGGAATCATTCATTTGAGAAAATGTACATTTGTTGCCCCTGTCAGAATGATTGAAAAGTGTTACATGAACTTGTCTGTGAAAGGTTAGTAGGGGTTTCACTGTTATGAACGAGGTGGCAATAAACTGGGAGTGAGACAAACAGCTGGTTTGTTTTGGCAGCAAAGGTTGGACAAGGTGTGTTGGACTCCGGATTGATTGATTGCAGATGTCTTGAGTAAAAAAAATGGGTTAAATGGCTCAAATGGAGCAGATAATTAGCACAGGCAATTAAGAGCTCAGGCTATAATATGGACCAGATGAGTGTTTTGGCAATCCCACTGCAGCACTCTTGGAGGTTAATGAGTTATGGATGTTTATGAATATTTTTGGCATGGAATGTCATCTACTCCAGCTGACATTTAGATGAGAAATGAACAAGGCACAAAACTGGGCCTCAGCAACAGGATAAATATCAGTGTCACTGCTTTCTGGCAGCCCTGCTGCTGTATCATGACATTTATGAATTATTTTTAACTAGTTAAATATTTAAATGACAGTTCTTGGTGACCAACTGCTGTGACTGAGCAACATAATGTCATATGACTCACTCATAACATATTAAGAGTATGCATCAGCTTCAAAATGTCAATGCAAAAAATATCAATTTAAGCGGTACACACTCACCTCCTCTATACTCAGTGTTGGACCTCCAGTCAGTCAGGTCAATTTCTGCAGTTCCTGCAATGACCAGCTCCAGCTCCCGAGCATCAAAAACTGACACCAGACGTGAATCTACCACCTAATCAAAAATATAATTGGTACAAGCAAGCAGTCCTACATGTAGAATATTGTAGATTCATTGTTTAATAGTTTTTAATCAGGCTTCAAAAAGAAAACTGATAAAACAGAAATAATAAAAAATAAATAAAAGCCAATATTTGGTGGTGGGTTCAATTTTCCAATAACATCATTTACAGCATTTAGCTGTCACTTCAGGACATCATGTCCTGAAGTGTTTTAGTCCTCATATCAAAGCAATTCACCAATGCCAACTATTTTTATTTTTTAAAAGAACAATACATGTTGTACTAGGTGGCACTTAAACTAAAGTTATACTTTTACTTGTGACTGTTACAAGGCACGGACACTGGTCTCCTCAGGGAAATGCTCAGGGAAAACCTCATTATATCAAAAGTTATAATATTATCCTTATTACATCTCATTTACATGGTTTGTCTTCCAGGGGGCCGGGTGACGTAGTGGTTAGCACGTCAGACTCACAGTAAGAAGGTTCTGGGTTCAAGTTAGGCTCAGCATTTCTGTGTGTGGTTTGCATGTTCTCCCCGTGCTTGCTTGGGATTGACGCTAATTGTGGATGTGTGTGTGTGAATGGTTGTATGTGTGTTAACCCGCAATGGATTGTTTGAGCTGTTCACGGTATACCGCGCCTTCGCCCTCTATACCGAGCCTCCACACGACCCTAACAGGGTCAAACGGATGGATGGATGGTCTGTCAAATCTCTGTGTTTATTACTAGCATAGAATCAAACATATTAGAATGCAATTATACTGTATAAACCTATGATTGGAATGGCTTTTCTGACCCATCAGGATGCAATAAATATCTTGGAAATTAACTGGGGAGTTTACTCATCACTCACTCGTTTGCAGAACCACTTAATCCTATTAGGGTCACAAAGAGGCTGGAGCCTATCTCAGCTGACACTGGGAGAAGGCAGGGTACACCTTGAACAGCTCGCCAGGCCATCACACAACCATCCACACCTAGGGGCGATTTGGAACAGTCAATTAACCAAATATGCATGTCATTGGACTGTGGGAGGAAACTGGAGTACCCAGAGGAAACCACGCAAGAACGGGAAAAAAATAGAAACTCCACATACAAACATTTTTGCCCAGGCGGGACTCAAACCCAGAACCTTTTCGCTGTGATACAGCATGCTAACCACTATGCCACCAAGCCGCCCTGTAATTGTTTCATTATATTTATAGAGTCCATATATGATTTTCTAGTTGAGTCCCATAACGGCATGACTGACTTAGTAATGACATGTCTATCAGCCGTGAGCCATGAGGCGGATGTGCTGACCATATATGTACCGTATATACAGCAGATAGTACAATTTTTTTTTTACAACTTTTTTTTTTACTTATGTTTTAGCTATATCTGTTATGAATTGACTCCCAGAGACAAGGGATTTGAGTGAAACAAGGTGGGTTTTACTTCCAAAATAACATGGGCTCCGTGAGCCACAAAAACCAAAATGAATAAGGAACTGAAAAGGAAACCTGCCACGAGGGGCAAAAACAAACCAACTAAATAACATTAACGAGAATACAAATGAAAGCAGGTCAGGAAAGGGGAAGACTGCCGACTGGAGATGGGATCCATCTGCCGCAGCTTCGGGGAATGATAGTTGTGGAGTCCAAGTGATCGAAGGAGCAGGAGAAAAATTATGCGCATACCAACGAGGCTAGACACTGGAGAGTGTCTAGCGGGAGGTTTATATAGGGGCGTTAATTAGTGAAGGAGATGAGGTGCAGGTGAGTCCTTAATACAGTGGGCATGAGAGTTGGAGCGCGAATCAGGCGTGGGAGTGACAATATCACTAATGTACAGTATTATCAACATTTTTGTAATTAAACTCTCAGAAAATATTAAACTGTGCCTTTCCTTGACGCTGTGGTAGTACTTTCAGTGTGTTACTGTTGTAGTTCTTTTGAGTCTTTCACCTTGGACAGTGAATGTAGTATACCTTTAAATATTTCCCCTAAAAGCTAATCAATATTACTACATCACTGGTTATAATGATGTACCATAAATCACCTTTAAGGTATACTGTAATAACATTTCCAGATATAAGATACAGTTTATAGGTACAATAAAAGTTCCAACAATGTATGTATACATTTCTGCCACTATATTTTTATTTAAATAGCTGTGCCACAAATATTTAAAGAGTAATACTAGTCTGTTCTTGTGTTGTACAAATATCAATATGAATTGTTGCTTGTTCAAGTGTGCACGTGTACCTCATAGAAACCCCGAACCAATGACTCTGTCTGTTGCACCACCCCTCTTTCCACCCTCCACTTGGCCATTCTCTCAATGTACTCCTTCTTGTTCTTCTCTGTAACCTGGATGTTAGATCCTCCGGACTTTAGCTCCCTCTCTGTTACCTGTGAACATAAGCAATCTAATATATATCTATCTTGGAACGTACAGTGTCTATTATGAGTATTTTTCTACTATGAATTCTGAGATCATTTGTGTTTACTGAAAAAATAACATAAGAAATTGCAATTGTTCCACTCTATCAAAGACTGAGATAAGGTATGCAGTACCTGTCCAAAGACCTCTTCATTCACAGTGAAGGTCAGGTCCAAAATGTCTGTAATGTCGTTGTCTTTCATCCACTGCAGACTCTGGTGGAACTCCTCGTCCAGATACTCTAAATCACTCAGATCAGTCGCTCTGTCCAAGATAAAATGTACATGCATGTTTATCTACTGGATTATCAAACTGGATACCAGATGACAACCCCTGGCCTAAATCCACAACATAAAAATAATCACCCATTCCATATAGACACAGCTGTCAGATAGATGCTGGAGGCAGATTCAACTGGGGTTTAAAGCTTTTATTGAAAACTCAGAAATTGTATTGAAATGAAAGCAGTCTCCTGTGCCAATTGTTTTTCACAACGAGGCAAAGTAAAAACAAACAAACAAAAAAAAAATTTACCCAGTCTTCCTGATGTGCCTGTTAACCAAATGTTAATATTTTTTACCAGCACATATCACATTAAGTCTAGTAAGCAAGTCCATAAAATGTTAAAATTTGACTTAAAATTTCGTATTAGCACAAACTTTTTAAATAATTTTAATTTTAAAAATGTTATTAGTTTAATTTTCTTACCAAACATGCAATCATCATTGTTCATTATTTTCCTTTATTGATCCACTTCAGATTAAACATACCTGTTCAAGATTACTGTATGTTTAAATGCCGTTAGAGCATCAAAATTCACTCACACTGCCCTGCCAACTGTGATGCCAAAAATTATGGCTGTACTATAGGGATCGTTCGGAATGCTTTGGCTTTCAAACTTTATTTAAATGGGCTGTAAAGCAAACAGACACGTCAACCAGTACCCTTGTGTCGACTGACCACACACGGCATTGCAGGGCAGCTATTACATAACTTATCACAGCACCAATTTCAGGACAGAAAACAATTTGGAAGGTTGAGAGCTGACAAGTTCTTCCTTTGATGCACATTAAGACATCTTGTTTTAAGGTCGCACTAAATCTTGGACTAAAATCATATACCAGGTGATATTGAATAGCTTGATCCGTAGAAGACTCACAGTTGGAGTGGAGCCTCTACACCTAGGGGTAGTTTGGAGCAGTCAATTAACCAAATATGCATGTCTTTGGCCTGTGGGAGAACAGTGGAGTTCCCAGAGGAAATTCGTTCAAGCACAGGCATAGAACAGAAACTCCACATCAAATCATCTTTGCCAAGCCAGGAACTCAAACTCAAAACCTTTCTGCTGTGATGCGGACATGCTAGCCACTATGCCCCCATGCTGCCCAGTAATTGTCTCATTATATTTATAGAGTTTGATCTGTAGAAAACTCACAGACGGAGGAGAGCCTTGTAGAATGGTCTGGTGAAGAATGCGTCCAGTAAGTACTGATGAATCAGTGCCAGGCCCAAAATACGTCCACTGAAGCGAAACCTATAATGAAGAACAGCGTTAAAACACACTTACCTCATTAATGCTCTTATATAACTTTACTTACTTAAGTATTGCACTTGGCACACTTCCATCTGACTGGCATGCTCTTATTGCTCCTTATTATATATAGTGTTAATACATCATTATCATATTAAGGCATTGCCTAATTCGCTAGATATCAGCTACAGAAAGCCATCTATATTAACAGGTTTTTCCCCTATTAGTCCTCTATAAGTGGGATTCCTGTTAAACAGATATATAAAAAAAGAAATATAATTAAAAGTAAGAAAAATATAATTTGTTTTATTTTTTTCCATCTATAAGCTATTGAACAAACATAAGATGACAATATTAAATACTTAATATAAAATTAAAATAGAAACAGATAAATAGAAAGATAGAGAGAGAGACACAGAGACTGATAGAGATAGAGAGAGAGAGAGAGACAAAGAGACTGATAGAGATAGAGAGAGAGACAGAAAAAGAGAGAGATAGAGATAAAGAGAGAGAGACAGAGAGAGAGAGAGAGAGAGAGAGAGAAAGAGTGAGAGAGAGAGAGATAGAGACAGAGAGATAGAGAAAGATAGAGAGAGAAAGAGAGAAAGAGAGACAGAGAAAGAGTGAGAGACAAAGAAAGAAAGTAAAAGAAAAAGAGAGGGATAGAGAGAGACAAAGAAAGAGAGAGATAGATAGATAGATAGAGAGAGAGAGAAAAAGAGACAGCGAGAGATAGAGAGATAGAGATGGAGAGAAAGACAGAGAGATAGAGAGCGAGAGATGGAGAGAGAGAGAAAGAAAGAGAGAGAGAGAGAGGTACAGAGCAAGAGATAGAGATGAAGAGAGAGAGAGAGAGAGAGAGAGAGAGACAGAGAGAGAGAGAGAGAGAGAGAGAGAGAGAGAGAGAGAGAGAGAGAGAGAGAGAGAGAGAGATAGTATGACACACCATTCCAAATGATTCTCTACAAAAGCAGACATGGGACTAATCTGGACGGTGTACGTATCATTGGCTGAATACTCGAACAGGCCGTAGTATGGGTTAAACAGCTCCTGAGATAGCAGGAAGAAGAACTCTCTCGAAGGCCCACTGTAATCCAGACTACATGAGACAGATCATCAGTTATGAAAGGAAAACTAAGTCACCAGAACTAAGCATTAAATACAGTATATTACTGTTAGGAGGAAAATATATTAATATTACCCCCAAAAATACACTGTAGACTAAAAATTTCTTTTGTGAATCAAAACTTTTCGAAACTTAAGTTTAGCTACTTAAAAAAGCTTTCCATAGCACTGAGTAGTTTTATGATGAAATTATTTCATGTATATTAAGCTGTGTTTACTGAATGCTGGATGCAGTAATTTTTTTTTACACGGGAATTCCTGCAACAAAGAAGAGCTGGAAATCATGTGTCAGCTAAAAGTTATTGCATCATAAACTGTAACAACCAATCAGAATATTACATGCTTTTTTAAAATGTATTACAAAATGTTTTTTTCTTGAAACCGTGATATCAAGCAATCCATTATAGTAAAAAGCTGCCCATAACTATAAATGTTTGTATAAGCAGAAGTGCTTTAATCCCATGATTCATACCCTTCTTCTCCCACAAATGTGATGTAGAGTTTATTCCTCTGAAGCTCCTTGCGTGAATATGCCATCACATGATTAAAGGTGCCTTCGAGCAGGTGCTCTCTCCTGATGATCAACCTTTCAAAAGACAGATGTGTGTATGTGTGTGTCAGGACAGAGGACAATAGTTTACATCTGCTTTCATTTTATAATTTAACCATCATGCACATAATCCTCAATGTCACATGCTTGCACAAACACACATACTTGATTTTTCCTGGCCCCTGGCCATAGCCTTTGGCTTCAAGCTTCCTGTAAAAATTGCGCAGTTTGGCTTCAAAGTCCCTACGATATGGAGCAGGTGCTCTGGCTCTCTGCGGTCCTGCCAATGCAAACACACTTTTAGCTCCAGGTTATGTGCTTGTATTAAATTATTCCTAGTTGTAAACCTTTCACTGTAAAACTACAAACTATTCTAGCTTCAATAATGGTTTTTGTACACAAACTCAGTTCCCCTACTTTTACTGCCAAGTGCTTGTTGGGTTCAATAGTAGCATCATCAATCTATCAGTGCTTTTTTTTTTTTTTTTTTTTTTATAGAGCAATGAATACACCCACCTGGTGAATTCTGGGGTGAGGATCCAGGAGAGCATCTTGGGGAAAAGTTGAAGCCAGAGTGGAATGATTGAGCTGGGATGTATGACATGATCTCCTCTTCAAACAAACTGCAACGAGATTAAATCTAGAATCAAACACGGGATAATTCAGACAACTCACATGACAACTTTCACTCATCAGACTTACATGTTGTACGCTGTCGTTTTTCTGTATTGGTGTAATTACTGCATGTTAGCCATCGTCACCGTATAAAAGTATCATTTAATTCACTCACTCTCACTCATTTGTTGAACCACCTAATTCTATAGGGTGGCAGGAAGACTGGCACCCATCTCAGCTGCCACTGGGTAAAGGTGGGGTACACCCTGAACATCTTGCTAGACTGTTACAGGGCCAACCCACACACAACCATTCACACTCACACTCACACATACAACCAATTTGGAACTGTTGCGCAAATTATAGCTATAGCCAAGCACGGGAAGAACATACAAACTCCACACAGAAACGCCACAGCCTGGGACTCGAACCCAGGCCCTTTTTGCTGTAAGGCAGACGCGCTAACCACTACAACACCACAATCACTGCTTCACAGTTAGTATTCATGGCTTAACCTGGAAGTTTGGATGTTCCAGCATCTCCCTATTATTTTAATTACTTCACTTGTACTTGTTTCTTGTTAGTTAAAGTAAATAAAATAAAAAATAAAAAAAAACAAACAAAACAAACAAACAAAAAAACAGCAACCTCATCAACATGTAGAGATTTATAAATTTGTAAACTTGAAATAACTAAATCTCCAACTGTGCAACTAGATGCCACCATCATGCCAAAAGCTTTCTCCTGCCAGCATGCATTTTTCATTTATCTATAAATATAAGTGCCTGGGGATTCACTGAAACTTTAATTAGAACCGAATTATATGGTCAGAGAAGACCAAAATAATATTTTTGGCAGCAAACAGTAATGGAGGATTTGCCATGAAATGGATGGCTAAGCTGGACACATGGTAGCAAATTTTTATGGTACAATGAATCATGTTCTCCATAAAGTGGAAAAGATTTTCAATGAAAATCCATCTGCCAAGAAGAAATCACTGCCAAGAAGCTACTAATAGGTTAAGACTAAATCTTCCAGCAGTACAAAAGTCCAAAACATATGTCCAAATCTTCATATAAATGGTTCAGTGACCACAGAATCAAGCTTTACAAGACCACCCACATGGCTTTTTAACAATATATATTTTAAAAAAAGTTTATTTTTAAAGAATCAATAAGGATAAATTAAAGGGTTGAAATTAATTAATTCATTTGTCCAACCGCTTAATCCTATTAGTTCGCCAGTCCATCACAGGGCAACGAACAGAACCATTCACACTTACATTTACACCTAGGGGAAGTTTGGAACAGCCGATTAGCATGTCATTGGACTGTGGGAGGGAATCAGAGTACCTGGAGGAAACCCATGTAAGCAAGAGGAGAACATGCGACCTCCACACAGAAACATTCTCCGAACCTGGGACTTGAATACAGAACCTTCTTTGAGGTGGAAGTGCTATAAACTATGCCACTGTGCCACCTCTTGATATTTTCAGTCTTAGCAAATTAACCCTAAAAGTTGACATTGATATTCTTGTATACCAATTTTGCCAGTAATTATGAAGCTGACTGTATGCTTGCACTGTCTTTCATGTCATTAATAAATTAGCATCTGCTAGATATGTAAATGTAACTGTAGGTCTCTGGCTAGTCCTAGACTAAAGATGCTGAATGGATAATTATCTCAGTCACAGGATAATTGAGCACAAGTCTTGAACCAGCATGGGTTTAGAAACACAGTCTATAATCATTGCAACATTGGACAGCAGCATAAAAACATTAAATCACTGAAAACAAGACAATAAATGTTCAGTCATGGAAAACCAGACTGGGAATGTGAAATCACACAGAGAAAATCAGAGCTTTCAATCAAACACCTTTGTGCAAGGAAACCTAATATGACTACAAGGATTTACTGCAATGCATGCTTGTCCATATGTGTTCAAGAAAAAGACTGAAGTTTAGGATTAAGGATCATGCTGTATAAGCTCTTGTTCATGAGGCTTTATTAAAGGAAACACACCTTAACAACATAACCAGATCTGCATCACAAGACAGTTTCTCTACTCCCTGTGGCCCCTCAGTCCTGATGTAATGGATCTTCTCCCTGCCGGAACAAAACAGGACACTCAGGATATTATTCTGGTCCAACTTTTCAATTTTCAGCCGCCTTTTTTATTCAGTCGTAAATGGCTGAAGGAATGTTAATGGTGTTTAAACGCACAGGTAATGCATTTCACCTCGCTGAATTGACCTGTAATAGATGACATTCAGGAATGCTTTTAAGACAACAATCAGACGTCCACATTTGCAAGATAGCAATCTGTCTCCGAGTTTAACTCTGGGCTGCAAAGCCCAACAAAAATGTTGCTCTTATCACATTTGAAGACAGCATCCATGACATTCATTCATTACCTGCTGACAGAAAACACAGTAGCATGTACCACATAGTAAGGAAAATTACAGTGAACGGAACTTATCTAAGTCGTCTCTCAGAGATGATCATGGTGGTCACATGATCATTATACCTGTCTTTCCTGTAAAGATAATTGTTATGATCTGTGTTTTCTATAATATGTCCCTTCTTCTGTTTGTTCTCCAGTGAATATGCCTAGACAATGCTGACCTTTACAGTAAATGTTGCTTAAATGTACCGTCAACTGCATTCAAGGTGGAAATGTTACTGGTTCATGCTATGTAGCTATAGTTTTATCTCATGAGGCAAATGTAATTTATTGAAGAATGTTTTGAATCATAATCTTAATTATGGTTGTGGGGAGGCTGGCACCCATCTCAGCCAACTCAAACACGCTGACGGCAACCCAATGTCCTACTCTTTACGAACGATAGCAATGGTTCTTTTATGTGCCTTGTACCACAGACAGTGAGAGACATGGCTGGCCTTTGATAACCCAGTTAGCTGCACATGGGGGAGCAGCAGTGACAATTCGGTGATCGTGGGGCTTGAACCCCTGACCTTCAGATCTGAGGCAAATGTGTTACTCAAAAAAATCATTAGCTAAGAAATTTAACTATTTAGCTAATCCAATAACAAGTGGAAATAAATAAACAATCTTGCACAGTTGAAGACAGTGAAGAACAAGGTATCCAGAACCCCAGTTTTACCATAAGATGTGGCTTTTATTGGCATGCTTGTCCAGATTTTGGAGTATTTTGGAGTTTATTAATCACATCACATATCAAATGGCAAATGAATATTTCATTAACCTAATTTTGTATTTTAAACCACATTATCATTGATAAGGGTCATGGAGAGGTTGTAACCCATCCCAGCTGACTCCAAGTGAGGCAGGGTACACCCCGAACAACCTGCCAGACCATCGCAGGGCCGACACAGACATTCATTCAGTCGAAAATATCCATTTAGACTGATATGCATGTGTTTGGATTGTGGGAGGAAACCGGAGCACCCAGAGGAAACCCACATAAGAAGGAAGAACATACATACATGGCTTATGCCACAACTATACACACACACACACACACACA
>JAQMYF010000001.1:11230970-11247791 GCA_030014195.1 Neosilurus mollespiculum
TACTATGTAAAGCTGCTTTGTGACAATGTCAATTGTAAAAAGCGCTATACAAATAAAACTGACTTGACTTGACTTTCACTGCAAATACAGCTGCAGGTCTTTTGGGGTATGTCTCTAACAGCTTTGCACATCTAAGGACAAAAAGAGTTTTGCCCATTCTTTCTTGCAAAAGCTCAGTCAGACTGGATGGAGAGCGTCTGTAAACAGCAATTTTCAGGTCTTGCCACAGATTCTGAATTGGATTTAGGTCTGGACTTTGACTAAGCCTTTCTAACACATGAACGTGCTTTAATTAAACTATTCCATTGTAGCTCTGGCTGTATGTTTAGGGTCGTTGTCCTGCTGGAAGTTGAACCACCCACCCAGTCTCAAGTCTTTTGTAGGCTCAAACAGGTTTTCTTCAAATATCGAGCTGTATTAAGCTCCATCCATCATTCCAACAACTCTGACCAGCTTTCCAGTCTCTGCTGAAAAAAAAAAAAAAACCCTCGCAGCATGATGCTGCCACCACCATGTACCACAATGGGGATGGTGCTAGTTTTCCACCACACAGCGTTCTGCATTTAGGCCAAAAAGTAAAATTTGGTCTCATCTGACCAGAGCACCTTCTTCCACATTGCTGCTTGCTGTGTCCCTCACATGGCTTTTGGCAAACTGCAAACAGAACTTTTTATGGCTTTTTTTCAACAATAGCTTTCTTCTAGCTATTCTTCCATGAAGGCTGTATTTGTGGAGTGCATAACTAATAGCTGCCTTGTGGACAGATTCTCTGCAGCCCCTCCAGAGTAACCTCTTGGCTGCTTCTCTACTCGATACTGTCCTTGCCCGTCCTGTTAATTTAGCTGGACGGCCATGTCTTAGTAGGTTTTCAGTTGTGCCAACTCTTTCCATCTTCCGATGATGGATTGAACATTGCTCCTTGAGAAGTTCAAAGCGTGGATCTTCATTTGCAACCTAACCCTGCTTTAAACTTCTCCACAACTTTATCCCTGACCTGTCTGGCATGTTCCTTGGGCTTCATGATGGAGTTTTTTCAGTAATGTTTTTAAACAAACCTCTGAGGCTTTTACAGAACAGCTGTATTTATATTAGGATTAGATGGAATTCAAGTGGACTTTATTTACTATTTAGGCGACTTCTGAAGGCTATTGGTTGCACTGGATTTTATTTAGGAGTGACAGAGAGGGTGAATACAAATACATACTTTTCAGATTTTTATTTGTAAAATAAACTGTGAACTGTGGAAGGAAACCAGAGTACCTGGAGGAAACTAGTACAAGGAGAACATACAAAGTCCACACAGAAACGCCCTCGCTGAGCTAGGACTCGAACCCAGGACCTTCTTGCTATGAGGCAGATGCGGTAACCACTATGCCACCATGTTGCCCATATACTGTACAATATTACTGAATTACACACACACCAGCATACTTTTGATGAGTGTAAAACATAAATGCTACTTTATATTTTTACATGGTTACAACACTTGGATAACTTTGGGCATTTGAGCATTTGGTATTAGTAAATAAGTCAAAGAAAGAAAAACAGCAGCATACTGTGGAAAATTAAAATGAGATCACAGATTGAATTAAATAATGGAATTCTAATATCACCTGATTTCATCTACTAAATCAGTTTTCAGTTTCATCCACAAAATGCTTGTGTGGCTGAATCGCATTAGAAACCACCAGAGCCATGTTATTGCATAAATCCTATTTGGTTGCAATGAAAACCCGCAGCCAAATTGGCACATAGTATTCTCCTGTCCTACAGCTTTAGAAACACTTCAGAGAGATGATGAAAGATTTTCATCGCTAAAACTCCTGTTACTCAGGAGGGAGACTTTGATAAAACTTCACCAACTCTTTAAAATACCTCCTATTGAGTTGTTCCATGTATTGGATGGAGCTGGAGCGGCGCATACTGGGACATTTTGATGCATGGCTAGGTCTTTGCCATGTGGTGGTGCGATTCACATGGTCAACGTAGAAAACACGGCCATGACTGTCTATTCTGGCTTCCCAGTCTGACCACACAGAGGAAAAAAAGGCAGAACAGAGTTAGAGTCATTAAACAGAAAACACAATACAACCTTATTTTTACTATCTTTTACTCTGAACCTACTTAAGAGGAAACAGTACACTAAAAATAATGTCATAAAAGACACACCACAAACAAGACACCACATACAAGACACACACTTGACTGGTATAACATTTGATGCACAGAAACACAAACTGCATACATTTTTTTTCTTTTTTGCTTGCAGTGCAATCTGTAAAAGACTGTCTGTGAAAAGTAAAGTGCTATTTGACTTGACTATTATAAGATATTATGTAACTACATCAAATTATTCAAATTACTTACGTGTACACTGCCCGGACACAAAAAAGTGTCACACTCTAATATTTTGTTAGACCAGCTTTAGCCTTGAGTACCACCATGGCATTGTTGCTTCAGTTGGTCAGGTCTAGGCTCAGCAACATTATGTGGCAGTAAAATAAAGTCAGCTTTATAGACTTTTTCTTCTCTGATGGCATGGGTAAAAAATTGGGGCTCACATGGTGAAAACCTGGTTCACGGAGCATGAGAAATAATATTCACACATGAGCTGGAACCCCCAGATCCCTGACCTTAACCCTATTAAAAATATTTGTACATAGGGATGTATAGGTTTGTATCTTTGTAAATAGGGATGTGCTGGAGAAGACCTTTTGGAATAGTTTGTTTTTGCCATCATCAATTTAAGATGTCATGGTTTTAGGTATGGACAAGGTTTTGATTCCCAACATTTAAATGGACAAATTTCGATAATACAGTCAATTACAGCTCAGAAATAATAATAAAAAACAACTCAAAAAAGGCACGTAATGTCTTGAAATAATGAGTTGCTACGCTGAAATAACATGATGTTAATTTAAAACAACAACTCGGTTGAAATGAGCTATTAAGTAATGATAAGGACATAATATTGTGAAATAATGGGTTATTAAGTCGAAATGATATTGTACCAAAAAGACATAGACAAGGTTTGAGGGCTTGTACACACTCTCACAAATACATTTATTTAGGGAGCACACACAAAGGCAAACACAATCTTTGTATACCACAAAGACTCACACACACACACACACACACACACACACACACACACTAGGCAATGGTTGTAAATAAAGTGATGAGCATATTCAGTGGCACGCCCCAGCACAGAGGAGAGTGTTCAAGTTCTGATTTATCTCCTGAGCCAGACAAACACTCAGTCACACTGTCAGCTGGTTATGAGTGTGTTTGAACAGCACGGCTCAGGAGACAGAGACTCACACACTACACAAATCAGTTCTCCCAAACCACAATACACACAGAACATGCAGGCATTAAATCCAACATGCGATCTGGGCTTATCACTGTATATATAAAATTAATTAATTGGGAAAAAAAATGCACTCAAGTTCTCATAAATCACAGAGATATGCCACGTAGGGAATATTGTGCACCTGCTGATCTCACCAACATAACATGGCTGTTTGAATAGCGGATGTTTAAGATCCACACCAATCATTGATGGATTTTAGGCAGTTGTGGCTTGTGGGTAACAGTGTGGTTTGACTGCAAACTGTAACTGCTAACAGACCACAAGTATCACATTGTTCAGGGAAGTGTTTTACAGGCTTTGAAACTTTTTCAGCATTTCCAGACACCTGCTGTTTTTTTTTTTTTTTTTTGCTGTGCTCTCCTGCACTCTCTTCTTCCATATTAATCACATCTTGCTTTTTTCCCCTACGCCCTATCCATCTCCTTCCTCTCTGACTTTAATCTTAAGCGCAGGAGGAGTCGATGTTTTGGAGCACATGGGGAGGTCTAAGCCATATGTTTGAATTTAGCCCACTGAAGCTTTGCCAACACATATTTTAAAATAGGCACAGAGAGCCTAGGAAAAAAGCCATTATAGTTCTGAACACTGCAGTCACGTGTTGTGTTGAGGAAGCAATTCAGCATATGGGCTGAAAGCTAAGGGATTACTTAGCTGGTGCAATGAAGAGATGACGAAGCAAAGGAGAGAGGAATTATGACTCCATGTAATAGTCTAGTACAGGAAGGTAGATGGAAGAATCGAAGAAAGAACGTCTCCCTCCTATAATAATTTTCAAATGAGGGAACTAAGGGATCCCTCCACACTTCATGAATGCAGTAATGAGTCTTTTTCTCTAATGGTATTTCTGAATGCATCAGTAAAATGGGATACTGTGGTCATACAGTATGTGAAGAATGAAACAGAGTTTGGTGGGGTAACGATTCATAGCACCGACACAACAGCATGTCCCAAAGTGTTTTATTCCTAATATACCACATCATTTTGTCCAAAGTTCTAAGTTTCATTTATTAAAGAACAGGTTGTACATTGAACTATTTATAGCTATGTTTAATATTTATTATAGCATTCATTATTCGTACTGCTTACCCTGTTTAGGGTGGTGGGGAAGCTGGAGTAAGGCGGGGGACACCAAGAACAGCTCACCAGTCCATTGCAGGGCCAACACAGATATACAATCATTCGCACTCACATACACCTAGGGGCAATCCAGAATAGCCAATTTGCATGATTTTAGACTGTTGGAGAAAACCAGATCACCCAGAGGAAGTCTGTACAAACCCAGGGACAGCATGCAAACTCCACATAGAAACTAACTACAAGGCTTAAACCCACAACCTTCTGGCTCTAAGGTGAGAGTGCTAATCACCACACCACCGTGCCGCCTTGCCAAACCACTTAATTCTATTAGGGTCGCGGAAAGGCTGGATTCTATCCCAGTGAACACTGGTCGAAGGCGGGGTACATCCTAAACAGCTCGTCAGACCATCACTGGGCCAACGTACACACTGCAATTTAGTCTCACAACTGATGTAATTTCAAACAGCTAATAAGCCTGATGTGCATGGACTGTGGGAGGAAACCAGACTACCCAGAGGAAACCCACACAAGCATAGGGAGAACATGCAAACCACTATGCCCAGGTGCCGCCCTCTCTTATACTAAATAAACAAAAATAGAGAACACAGTGTGTCATGTTATCATGAAGAAAATCTACCAACCTTACTGACGGCATGGGACCTGCAGAAATATTCCATAAATTTAAAATAAATTTCAATGACTCATAGCTTATAGTGTTTTTGTTAAATAACAACACATTTTTGATTACGTGTAGTGTCTGCCAGACAAGTTGCTCTGAATTCTAGAAACAATAATGGGAACTATAAAACAGGAAGTGGTGACTCACTGGAAATGCTTTGGGTTACTAACTAGAAACTTCAGCAAGGCCTGTAACCCTTAATTCCTCAGTTGTGTTAGGATTTAACTCGAAGTTATTTTCGACAAATGCTGTTATTGAAAACTTCTTCCATCTACCGATGAGTATTAAAGATTGCTGTGGTATAACGGTGTATTAATCCCTAATGATTAAGCATAATCTAAACAAGAGAACTCAAAGAGACTTTTTTTTTTAAAGGTTTATAGTCACTCATAAATGATTAGTCTTCCGTCACACTGTCACACCCTACAATTCCCAGCATTCATCACACCGCAACCATCACATGATTATTATACCTGATTAGTAGCAGTGCTCATCACCAACACTATATGTAGGACTCTCAAACACACTCTGCAAAGTATTGCTCTGTTCCGACTTACCAAACCTCTTATCTTACCAGTGCATGTCCTGTTTTCCTATCTTGACCTTGTCCTTTGAATTTTGCATCTCACTGTCTGTTTGAACATCATGTCACTTCTGCCCGTCCGAGATTATGCCTCTTCTTCTCTTTTTGGGTATGTCTGCTTGGAACTTTTGCCTGTTTTATGCAAATTCATCATCACACTCTTCAGCCTCACTCTTTACATGACAGAATACTTAGCTGAGCCAGGATGCTGAGGATAAAAGTGCAGACAAACAAGCACCCTAGCTTGAAGGATGCATTATTCGTGAGGCGGTTACAGCAGCTCAACTCCATAGAAGGGCGACTGAAGCAGCTCACTGATTTCCTGCACTCTGCTCAAGCTTCCATGCCACAAGATACAGTCCCAGTCAATGTCAAGCTCAAGTGAATCATGTTAGTCTGTGGATTGCCCTGGTACATTTGACGGTACTGCCACACATTACTGAGGATTTCTCTTTGTATTTTGCGTCTCAGGAGGCCATTTCAGATAATAAGAATATCGATAAGCTGCTGGCGCTCTTCATGGGCAAAGCATGGAAGTGGGCTTCAGCTGTTAGGGAGCTGGAAGGCAGAAACAGCCTGAGGACTTCATCACCTGATTCCGCGGAGTATTCGATCATGCAACCGAGAGCAAGGAGGCTGGAGAAAGGCTGCTCAACCTTCAACAGGTGAAACGGAGAGCAAACACCCACACACTAGATTTCTGCATGCTGGCAGTAGGGAGTAGGATGGAAAATGCTGGGAGAGGATAAAACAGTGACTTGCCAAGATAATGAAGCTCTGCTAGTAACCTAGTAACCTAGTAACCAACCTTGAGCCCATGGCTATGTCCTAACCTGTCCATTCCTGAGGTCCAGCCTAAACCTGTGCAGCTTAGCTCATCATCTTACACATCTTGACCTTTATCTTACACAGTGCCCATCCTAGTCACCACACCTCGGCAGCTTGACCCCACCAAGCTCTATGAGCTTGAAAGGACACAGAGTAAGCATGATCTGTTTACACATTGAGTAACTTCTGACTGTCCCTGATCATGTCTTTGCTTCTTGATTTAGATTTTTTTTGTTTAGAACTTTTTTATAAAGTCCTTAACTGCTTTATCTGCAAAGGCATCCTTGTGCTCTCCAGTCTCACATTAACATGATGTCATTCTGTTACTTTCTTTACCATGATAGCTACTCCAAGGCTAGTGCCTGGGATAGCACTAGGTATAGCGCGTGTCTCTATCACAGGGTCCTCTTGAAGTGCACCCTGGGGTGAAGCATTTTCATTTTCAGGCTATTTTTATAATATTGGACATGTTCCCATTTTTATGGGACAATCCAGAGCTCAGCATTGTTCCCAGCAGCTTTTTTATTACTGGAGTCCAAGCTACTGAAACACAGAAGTGAATTCGGCAGAAGCAAGAGCATTTCAGAGAGGAGTAGTGTTCTCTGTTTAGAGCAGCAGGGTCTGACTTACTTCAAATACACTGCGGGTACTTCACATGGAGAGGGGCATTTTACTGAAAGAGGCTGTTATTGAATATCAATAGCACGCTGTATAATAGGGACCTGACTCATGAATTCTCTGGAGGAACCAAAACTTGCCATTTAATATTTCCTATGCTTATCCTGGCAGATTGCCAACTACATTTTCCATTGAGCCATATTGCTGAATGATACATTATTCGTAAGTGTGATGTATGACCATGTGAGCTAATGCAAACTGCATTCCTTTTCTTTTTGCTCAAAGCCCTTCTGGTAGCAGAACTGCTTGATGGAATTTCTAATATAACTATATGTTCTAGGACAGTCACTTGATGGTTTGTCACTCTGGAAATGAAAGACTTGACTACATATGTGAGTTCAACTCAGTAGAGAGCTGATAACTTGAAAGAAGATATTTTGTACTTGTTTTTACTTATATATACTTACATATATAGTATATAGTACAACCTAGAAAAGGGCAAGTCAATAAGGATTAGCATCAATAGGGGACTCTAATACAATAACTTATTGACTTATTTGCTGAACTGCTTAATCCTTTTTGGGTCATAGGGAGCCCGGAGCATACCCCAGGCGACACTGGGCAAAGATGGGGTACACACTGAACAGCTTGCCACAGGGCCAACACATACACACAACTATTCACACTCACATACACAATCAGGGACAATCTGAAACAGCCAAATAATCTAATTTGCATGTTATTAGACTGTGGGAGGAAACCAGAGTACACAGAGGAAACCCATGCAACTATGGGGAGAACATGTAAACTCCACACAAAAAACAGCAGAGCCTGGGATTTGAACCAAGGACCTTCTTGCTGTGAGGTGTATGTGCTAAACTCTGCACCACCGTGCCGCCTAAATAAAATAAGGATTTTTATATGATGATACACCATGCGCATTTCCATGTCACTCAGGACTCCCTTGGCGGGTTCCGCTACTCCCTCTGATATTTCCAACATTTTCTGCTATTTGAAAAGGGTTTCCCTGAGTGGACACCATATTGCTTCTTGAGATCATAGCTGTTTATAAATGAATAAATGTGCTTGGTATTATGCTACCTCAAACAAATGTGCTTCCTTTTTCATCTTAAAATGTTTTCTTCAATACCAAATGTCTTCACTTGTACACATAAGCCCAAAAAGTGTTATTATAATGCACTACTTCTTGGTTTGTTTGGATACAAAAACAGGTTTATACCCTGTCACACAGACTGGAGCCTATCTCAGCCAACTCTGTGGAAAAGTTAGATACACCTTGAACAGCTTGCCAGACCGTCATAAAGCCAACACACACACAGACACATACACACACACACACACACAAAAAAACCAAACAAACAACCATTCACATTCACAGGGGCTATTTGGAACAGTCAGCTAGCCTTATGTGCATGCCTTTGGACTGTGGGAGGAAACCCAGAAAAGCACGAGGTGAGCATACAAACCCCACACATAAATTCTACACGGAACTCAAACCCAGGACATTCTTGTTGTGAGGTGGACATGATAAACACGATGCCATAGTGCCACCCCCCATATATACCATGTCTTTGTATTTTGTCTGAGCTAAAAATAAAAGTCAGGATATGTTAAAACAAGTCAATCTATTATTGAATAAATACAAATTGTGAATACTGTTGGAATGTATATGGTCTTTTGGAGGTGGTGAAAAAAAAATTTAAAGTCTATGGGTTGTTATGATGAACTGGGCAGCACAATCTACAAGTGACATTTAAAATTCTTGGCTGTACGTACCTAACAAAAGTCATGCTATATTCAGATTTCACAAACTGTAAAACAATTTTTGCCATTTATTAATAAATGAAAATTCAGATGCAACTAAGCTCCTCTTACTATTTCTCTGAAAGAAATTTTGATAATCATGGATTTGTAATTAAAAATATATATATATTATTAACTGACTGCGATGGCCTTGAGAGCTATCCAGTGTGTACTCTGCCCTCGCCCAGAGTCGGCTGAGATGGGCGCCAGCCTCCCTTTGACCCTAATTATGATTAAGCGGTTCTGAAAATGAATGGATGAATAATTTAGCTGATATCTGCATCCTAGCTGGCTAATTCTTTAGTCTCTGTTATTAGCTAACTTTGATGTTTGCCCTCCATTGTTCCCAGTTGCCTAGCAACAGTGTTCCCATCAATTTCACACTTGCACTGTGAGCTGACTGAGTGTTTACCTTCTCATCCTGAAAGCAGAAAAACACAAGATCTGCCAGAAGATCTCACTCACACACTCAAACACACACACACACACACACACACACACACACAAAGATGTGAATGAAGGAGTGAGGGTAAGAAGTGGCAGAGGTTAGCTTACTTGGTGGCAATGATTCATCAACACTGGGGTAATGGTGGGAGGTGGCCCGTATAGCAGGAAGGTGATTGATTGGATGTTGACTAGCCCCTACAAAGGTGATGGAAATTAAAAATGTAGATTCACTATTCATAATCTAAGAGACATGGACAGTGATGAAAGAAAAAATGAAATGGAAAAACATGATGAAAGACCTTGTATGATGAAAAACATGATGAAAAAAAAATCCTCTGGAGTACTGTCTAGTTGTGAGTGTTCTGAGAGTACAATGATTAATACATTCAGTGGCTGTTTGTCTGAGAAATTCCAATTATTTCAGCTAGAGTTTCATGATAACCGAAACAAAGCCAACGTTTGAAGAAATATACACTGCAAAATGCATATATTCATCAGTGTCTCTCTGAGATAGATTTGTCCTTACACTGTTCAAAGTCAAATTCCAGTGGTTACTGTTAAAAAAAAAAAAAAAAGGAATACTTGCTTTATATCAGTCCATATTAAATTCAATTCAATTCAGTTTTATTTGCAAAAAGGGCTTTTTACAATTGACATTGTTGCAAAGCAGCTTTACATAGTAGATGTAATTTAAAAAGGAATGTAAACATTTTTCTACAACCCCTACACAAATAAATAATTAATCTCAACTTGCAAAAGACAGTGACTTTTTTTGGAAATAAGATGCTAAAGTGTGTTTTGGGAAAGATGTTCAGTGGCTTTGGGAAAAACTCAACTACTTTAATGGCAATATAGATCAGTCATTGCTGTAAAAGAAAAAGTGCCTCATTGCATCATGGCTCAAATATCACTACATAAATTCACACCAGACATATTTGCCAATTTACAAAACTCACACAGAATTTCTGGGTTGAGCCATGCAAAACTCAGCCAATATGCTATTGACCGACCACTGTGCTAGAACCAGAGCACTTAACCCCCAAATGGTCTGGGAGCAAGCCAAAACTCAGAGCCTATCCCCTGCCTGGAAAGACAGATCATTGCTCCCAAATATTTTAGGTTTCAATATAACATACTTAGGAGAAACTGCTAGTACTACTACTTATATTGATGATCTGCTTGGAAAACAAAGGTTAATATCATGTAAGTGGTCAACTGCTACTAGCAAATATTCAGTAGTGTGAAAACCAACAGACTGCCGAAATGTCATTTTAAATCCTTGTAAAATTGGTAAATTGAAAAAAATAAAAAATGTACCACAGAGTGAGAAGGGTCAGTATCTAGGAGTATGAGGGTCAGGATTAAATGGTTATTAGTATATACTATATGGGACAATCTGACTGGCCTGCTCTCGGGGGAATTAAAAAAACATTATTCTGAGTGAATAATTATTGAATCAAAACGATGAACACTCACAGTTAGTCATGGTCACTGGCAGCAGATGGCATTACCATTGTCCCATTTAAAAATGGAAAAGTAAGCAATTCAATTCTCATTTTAGTTTGCTTTTCTTGTCTTTCAACATAGTAATTAATTAAAACTTTGAAGGAGCTTAAAAGCTGATCATTACAGAGTGTGGTTTATTTACGTTCCCCTTTAGTACATACTAGAACTTTGAATTTGGCTACACAGCATGCAGGTGTGCTTGGCGCATGCAACGCTCACCTGACCATGGTTAAAATATATAAAAATCTACTATAAAAATCTCATTTTAGTTAGCTTTTTATGTTTCGATGTTGTATGTACTAAAACAACGAATGAGCAAAAAGACGCCTTTAGCTACACAACACTTGGCTCTGACTGGAGCACGCAGAGCTCACCTGACCTTCTTCTGTCATGGTTAAAATACATAAAAACTAAATTAAAAACCTCAATTTAATTGACTGTTTTTGTTTCCATGCAGTATACACTAAAAAGTTTCACCTCAGGTTTGGTGGATGTCTCTGAATTGAATATTTCCTTTGGCGTTCTGTCTCGAAGATGATTCAGCAACACCCACCTCGTTGTCGGCACATAATTGTTCATTATTATGTCAGTTATTCTAGTAACCAAAAAGTAGCTGTGGTAGCCCTAACTCCTCAGTTTTGTGCCAAATGAAAAAACAACCAAAACCAGCCACATTTTTTATAAGACAGTACATCTTTTCCTCACCTGATGACCCAACACTGGGTCCAGCTACTGGAGACTGTAAGTGACCTCCCTCATTTTGCTCCTCCAACCACTGGGTGGACATGTCCCCCAACTCCCTTTCCTCAGGGCTGTGTCCTGAGTCTGTTACTGATTCAAAGGCACTATTATCCTCCTCTTCCTCCTGTGAGGAAAATACAGTGCTCTCAGACAGACGTGTACTATCCACGGATGACAGTCGTGTGTGACTACAGAAGCGATTTCGTCCTTCGTGGCCTGAGTTGCTGTAACAGGACGTGCTGTAACAGGATGTGCTATAGCATGAGGTACTGTAGCAGGAGGTGTCACAGAGTTCACACTCGCTCTCCCTGTGAACCCGGTAGCCTCCTCCACCACTCTCAGTTTCCCCATCCTCACTCTCCAGATGTGAGCAGGTCTCACCCTCCAAAAGCTGGTTAAGGTCAGACAGCCTTTCAATAGAGAGACTCGGAGGCAGAATCCTTCGACAGCAAGGTCCAAGACATTCTGGGACTATTGATGGAGACTGAATCTCGCTTGATCCTTCCTCGCTCTCATCAGCCACCAACTTTTCGTTCTCTACAGGTTTCAGATTGACATCCTCAGAAGAGCTTGGCTCGACTGTATCCTCATTGTCTTGGCTACTAGAGCCCTGATGAGCAGAGGGAAGGCTGTGCAGAAGGTGGTGAATACGGATGTAGTGCGATCGTGGTGTCTCAGGTTCTGTGCATGAGGAGGCAATAACAGTTTCAAGTTCAGAGACCGGCAGCGAGCAGGGCCGGTGCTTCATTGCTTTTCGCTTCATCATACATGTCGTCCTTGGAGAACAGGGTTCTGCACTCTCAGTCTCTCCCTCATCTCTTACTTCAGTCTGCTCTGAGCCTGTAGCTCCTTCCAATTCTATGGCATCTTCAACATCTGTCCTTATCCCAATAGCATCTTCATCCACATCTATTATGCCTAGTTCATCTACAGCTTGATCTTCATGAACTCCCACAACATCCTCTGTAACTTCTCCATCCCCATCATGATGCACCTCTTCCAGTTCCCCAGCTGGTTCCTCAGAGTTCTGCTCCTGGTGATCAGTAAGCTGAACTGTGCATATTATATCCTCCAAAGCTCTGTTCTCTTCATCCTTTGGTACCTCCTCTAGATTTCTACTCTGCTCTGATTCCTCTGTGTGAGACAAAATATGAGCAGGGAAACTAGGTTTAATAGAAGAAGATTGGTGCAAAGGATTCTGTGCATCCACCTGCAGATAGATATTTTCATTGAGTTCATTTAGATCTTCATCTTTTGCATCCACGTCAGGAACTGCTGGTCGGTCAATATTCAGCTCGTCTGTTTCATGCTGGTCAGGAGTCACAGCATTATCCTCAATAACAGACACTTCTTCATCATCTGCAAAGAAGAATCAAGACAATTTGACAATAAAGTTAAGAAACCTATACCTAAACAGTTTTTCTACATAATTATCAGTCTGAAATGAAGTAAAATATTTATTTATGAAATTAAATAGTGGCGACCTGGATGAATAGATGATGTTATTTCAAAGCGGAACTGCAGCTGTCCACTGACGTGATCAGTTGGCAGCCTACGTCCCAAAGCGTAGCTAATCACACGGTCTCTGTTTAGAAATACACAGATGACATTTATTACTAATCCCAACATACACTGCATGGCCAAAAAGTCCCACACACTAATATTTTGTTGGACTGTCTTTAGACTTGATTGCATAATCTCTATCGAATTGTTTCAACAAACTTAAGCAACATCACAACATTTATTTCTATCCAGAGTTGGGTTCATTTTGAATTGATGGTGGGAAAATGGAACCACTCCATAAAATCTTTTCCAGCACATCCTAAACACTTTTAATAGAGTTAAGGTTAGGACTCTGTGGTGACAGATCATGTGTGAAAATGATTCTATATGCTTGACCCACTCTCTCTCTATTTGAGCCACAATTTTATGCCTATGCCATCAGGGAAGAAAAAAGTATATTGATGGGATAACCTGGTCATTTAGTACATTCAGGTCATTAGTTAACTTAATTTAATTGCCACATCATGTTGCTGAGCCTCAACCTGACCAACTGAAACCAAAATGCCATGGTGATTCCGCACAGTAAAAAGGGATAAAGGTGGGCCAACAAGAAATATTTGGAATAAGGAATTGAAACTGAAAAAACGTATTCCTATAGACATCTACAGAATATAAATATGCAAATACATTTAGCGAATCTATGGTCATTCATTCATTCATTTTCTAAGCCGGTTAATCCGAATTAGGGTGAAAATTTATGGTATCACCATGGTTTTCCTCTCGGCCTGAGATTGGCCTTGAGGTGCATCTGTTCCGGGAAACGTGGCCCCAGCAGATGCAGAAATTCTTGTTTATTCATCATAATCCTCCTCGCTTGTAGACAATCCATACCCAGCAGTTACTCGACTTTGGACCACGTTTTCCTGGGAAGCTCTTTTGTCAAAAAGACTTGTTTCTATAGAGTGTTGTTTTCCGTGTGGCAAACATGGCCCATATACTTAAGATACTGCACATGACAGTAGTCTCGTATGGAATGAGATTTGGTGATTTCAAGCAGCGGCTCATTTGATATTTTGAATGCCCAGTTTAACTATCCTCGACTTGAGTCCTTCGACCCCTCTTACGCTGGTTACGAGAGGGAGCATCCTTTTTAGCGTAGCCTCTCATCCACCATTTTCCTTAAGAAGCCATTCCAAACATTTTCCACCTTTTGGAGTTCTGCAGCCGACAGACGATATGCCTTCCTGGTTCCCATATACCAAACGAGATCTTACACAAGCTGTTAGAATATTCATATGTGTGCACAGGTAAATTTCCCTGTCCATTAAATATTGTTTCAACTCATCACACTTTTTAAAAGCGGAAGGAATTTTTGAAAAATCACACAAAAAGATGTATGCGAAAAACACCATTTTAAAAGTCAAGAATGTCTACACCTACCCAATAGCATGCTTCTCCAGGAGCCGTTGCACAGGCACAGACAGCTGGCCCAAAAAGCGTTTGATGATGGGTCTGCTCTTGGCAAATTTGTCTTTCACCTCAATCTCCAAAACATCCGTGGGCAGTGAGACAAAGTTAAACCTCTGTAAAAATGGAGCAAAGAAAAATGCTGTCATGTACTTTTCGAAAAATATATTAAGGCAAGGCATATGTCCTGTATGTACTGTATATTTCAGTCCTCCATTTCACTATGGTGAAGAACTGGCCAATAACTGTATGAAGAACCGCTGTTAAACAGCTTTTGCTAGATGCATCAACCAGGGTGGTTTTGCCAAAATTTATTTGTGAATGGCTGCTGTGGACGAGGATTAACTGAGGGTTAAATCTGGGTTATTGAATGAAGACAGGGTTTTCAAACCCTGACTGCCTCCACAGTGGTAAAACAGTGATTAAGTCATCTGTAAGTTGATTCAGTGTTAACTAAATGGATTCTATGCATGTTCACAAAAAAGGGGTGTGTTCAAAGCCACACTCCTTGATGGCCAAAAACCTCAATTTTAGCACATTGTCAATTCAACAATGAGGGCACTGTATCACCAAGTGATGTTAGCACACAAGCGGCCCCAAAAGCTGGCAATGAAATTAAATTCTGTCAGATGTCAATCTATATATATCTGAAAGAGCATCATCAGGCAAGCTAACGACTTTATATGGTCTCTAAATATCCACGCCTTGCGAAGTGAGACTCTCACCATCCATGCACCTATGTCCACAGGGACGTCCAAATGTGCCGACATTTTCCTCAAAAGGACTGCAGGAGAATATACTGTATAAGGTAACAATAAGTTATCCAAGAACATAACTGGCTCAAAGTAGAGTTGAAATGCACTATAAACACCTTGAGGAAACCCTACTCGCCTTTTGTAACGCCAGTTAATGTTCCAACATACCTAAACACTTAGGACAACTGTATGCTTCCTACTTTGTAGTAAGCATTTGGTGAAAAAAACACTTCTGGGTGTGAAGGTCAGGTATATCATTTTGGTCATGTAGTGTATAAGAAGTCAGAAAACGAACGATAAATTTAAGCACTGATAATGCATTTTAGTATGTGGATGCTACCATGAACATTCTGAACCATGAACACTAGGGTGGGTTTTATGGTGATGTCTTGTTCATGCAGAGTTCAACATTTTATCCATGCATCCATCCTTTATCTGTACCGCTTATCCATCAGGGTAGCAGAGGAAACTGGAGCCAATCCCTAATGACTATGGGGCTAGAGGCAGGGTAAACCCCAAACAGTCCATTCCATGGCCAAAACAGACACAAACAATTATTTACACTCATAATCACATTTATGGGAAATTTAGAGTAACCAGTTTACAAAATGTGCATGTCTTTGGATTCAGGGAGGAAACTGGAATATGCAGATAAAACCCATGCAAGAACAAAGAGAACATAAAAATTCCACATAGAAATGACCCAGGGACCAAACCCAGAACCCACTTCCTGTGAGGCGAGAGTGCAAACCACTACTCCCCCAGTTCTGCATACAATACAAAATTATAAAAAGGCTTTTTAAAGTAATTTAACTGACATCAACCATGATAATAAAAGGGGTGGCACTGTGGCATAGTGGTTATTTCAGTTTAAATAAAAAAAAATAATAATAATTTGTCACATACAAAATCATACACAGTACAATATGTAGCGAAATGCTTGTTATGACTGTCCTATATTTGAAGAAGAATAAAAAAAAATATATCAATATCAAGAAGAGAAAAAAGAGATCAATAACAATAACAGTAACTATATCTGTAACTAGCACGTCTAGCACAGTGAATGGCTGTGAGTGTGTTGGCTCAGTGATGGTCTGGCGAGCTGTTTAGGATATACCCCATGTTTACCCAGAGTATGCTGGGGTAAGCTCAAGCCTTCCCGTGACCTTGATATGAAATAAAGCGGTTTGAAAAATGAAATGAAGTAAATGACTAATAATAAAAGTTTTTAATTAGCTGAGAACTCTGTTAACCAGCTATTACAATAGCAGAAAAGGCTTTCTAAACAGTTCTACCTATATTTTCACATTATGGCGAGTACATATATATAATGTGTGTATATATATATATATATATATATATATACAGTTGTGTTCAAAATTATTCAACCCCCAATGCTGTAAAGGGCTTTAGGGACTAT